>OU026089.1:11325444-12563388 GCA_907269075.1 Idaea aversata | reverse complement strand
TGCCACACGAAAACCTATGACTCTAGGAGATTCTGTTACTTAGCGTTTGTTGCTTGTTGCCTCTTTACAACATTAGTATAGATATGACTGCAAAAGCAATCTGTTAAAGACATTTTATGTTTTGTTTGCTTGCCATGCAATCAAAGAAAGGATGTCAGATGCGAGACACGCTGTTACGCCTATAAACAAACAAACAATGCTATTATGTATGCAGGCACAGTCTCTTCACTACATCTGGAGCAAGGCGGGTAACAGATCGGATAGTTGGCATAATATCTAGTATTTTATTATGTTAATACGGGCCTGCTTTCAGGATCGAATATTTAAATATTTTATTAACACAGAGCACGTTGGCGATGCGACAGTGGTGACTTCAACCAATATATTTTCCTACTCAAAAAAAGCTTGCATTTGCTCTCATCACCTGATGTGAAACGATGATGAGATCCTATTTATTTATTACTAGCGACTCGTCCCGGCTTTGCACGGCTATATTATGCATGTATTATAATATAAAACTTCCTCTTAAATCACTCTATCTCTAAAAAAAACCGTATCAAAATCCGTTGCGTAGTTTTAAAGATCTAAGCATACATAGGGACAGACAGCGGAAAGTGACTTTGTTTTATACTGTGCAATGATTACTTATTTACTCTAGACTTAAAGACTCAAAGGCTGTAATATATTATGAAGATTTAAAATCTACCTGCTTACTTAGATATTTTTCTTCGACAACGAGTTATCCTGCGGTTTCTAATCTAAGCCTCTCTTTTTCCTTAGATTCAGCGCGGTTCATTCGTTTCTTAGGAATTGTTCGCTTAAACTTTGTGTCACGAAGAAATCAGTTGTATTGGACTTGTACTCGTCTAGTAAACTTTGGCATCCCTATTCTAGTTACAACATATTTTGATATCGCGTATGACCGATATATTTCAACCGACAAGGTCGTTTTACTTCATGATTTATAAAACAGCAATTCGTATTCCAGTGTATAAAATTATTTTTGGATAATTCTTGTTTTTTTCGAAAGTTGCGTTCTGAATCTCTAAACAAATTACTATATATTCAACTAGACGTGCCTTTGAGTTACGAATTCGTAGTTTTCAATACGAGTAATTTAAAGATACCTACTCACGTACATGATTAAGCAAAATACAGGATTGTATCTACTTACTTAAGTTAAATGTCAATGTAGGGATTTGGGTAAATGCTTGTTGATTATGCTTTGTTGGAAATTTACTCGAGTCTTATTAAGTATAGAATTATTGACAACCTTTACCAACCTACTTTCCCTAGACATATAATATACATTTCAATTCAAGCTGACGACATCACAAAATATTTGCCAGAAAGAAAATGACTGTAATTCGAAAGTTAGAAAAATTACCATTTCAGTAGAGTCTAAGCGAAAGTAATTTCGCGTAGAGTTCTCAAGTGATTTCCATTCTGAAAAACGCTTCGTCACAAAAAGACAGGGTTGTGTCCGCACATAGTCACACTTTTAACGGAAATTAGGGTCTCAGAAGATTGCTCAAACCGATAACTAGTGAATGGTTACCTCTAGGGTTGAATCGAATCAGCTTCAAAATTATTTAGGTACGACGAATTTACGAAGAAAATGTCGCATTTGTTATTTTTTGCTGTCTCAAAGGATGGCTTTATCCTTTGTCAACCGCAGGGTGGATTACGCAATCTCTCTGTAAAAGGGGTTCCAGGTTCACCTCTCTAATGTATTATCGTATTTGGTAATAACTTGAGTTGGGCGTGATAAATATGCGTCGAATTACCTCTGTAAAGGATTTGTTTTGCTCAACGCGTTAACGTGCTACAATTAATTTTATGTTGTAGCTTTAATTTTAAGCGAATTGGTTATTTATTTCATGTCATTTGCTAGAAACGTAATTTAATCATAACCACATTAAGGTGAAAGGGTACCTGCGCGCTCTCCATAGAAACGTATAGTCGACTGTTTCCTCCCTGGATAATGACACTAGCACAAATATTTTTGTGCCATAAAACCTATAACTGCGATGACTATGCCCCTATATTTTGGTTTTTTTAATTTTCTAATTAACATAAAAATTAAAATTTTAAAAATTAAAAAAAAACGTAAAATAGGGGCATGGTCATGGCAGTTCTATGTTTTATGCACCAAAAATATTTGCTCTAGTGTCATTATCCAGGGAGAAAACAGTCGACTACGTTTGTAATAGTTTGTATGGAGAAAGCCCCCGGTACCCTTTCCTCTTAAAACACTCTAGATAACTTTAATCTGAACCTACTTCATGAATAGGTAACTGTAATATTCACAAGAGCTCCACTTCATTACCTATTTAACTTAATTTCTTTTGTTTTACTCAATTAATTTTACTGTCATAACTTTTGAAGAAAAAAGTTATTTAGCGGGATATCAAGGTTTTAATATTTAATCGGAAGTGCTGAGGCATTCTCTGAATCTGCTGAAACAATGGCAATCGATAAAAGCTAAAGTTTAAGTGATTGTGCCAATAAGTTAAACTTCAATCATTAATCAAGGTTCTTACGAAATGTTATTATATTTTTGACCACAGTAAGAATATAACTAAAACTTCTTGACTCACTGGCATCTTTTGTTTCAGATGTTTCGATCTTCTTTTCAACAATACTACAAAGGAACTAATGAGAAAAAACAGTTGCATCATTTTCATTCCAGAACTCAATGCAACTACTGACCTTTTCCTACGGTTTTTTTAACAGCTCTGAAATATGTCTGCCACGTAATCCTTGATTGTTTCTCCCGCCTGTTGCCTTCTCTGACGAAATTGATACCTTTCCGCCAAAACCGATGGGGTAGGTTGCAAGTGCTGACGTAACAACTCCTTAGCTTGGTCATACGTAAGTTCCTTTGGTTTCCTGGGGCAGGGGCCCTACCGCGGTAAGTGCGTCGGCTTCAAGCCGACGTCGATATTTCAAACCGCGTCTCACAATGGGCAGAAATTTGAGCTTGCTTTTCTTAGAAATTTTGAATAATTAAGTAGTGTTTTCGTGTGTTTTAAGTATCCAGGATTGTCGGGGACATCAAAACATTCAAAAATAAGTAATTATTGTGTTATTATTAAAAAAAAAAAGAAAGTCATATTTTGTAGTGTTTTTTGGAAATAACAAAACCAGAATAACTTATTTTCGAATGTTTTGATGTCCTCAACAATCATGCGTACTTAAGACACATGACAAAAACCACTTACTTTTTCAAAACTCCTATGAAAGACAGGCTCACAATTTCGCCCAGTGTGGGGCGCGGTTCGGCGTAAACCGACGCGTTGGTTTGAAGCCGACGCACTTACCGCGGTAGGCCCCCTGGCTAAGTTAACTAATCTTCTTAATATATATAAATCTCGTGTCACAATGTTTGTCCTCAATGGACTCCTAAACCACTTAACCGATTTTAACCAAATTTGCACACCATGTGCAGTTTGATCTAACTTAAAAGATAGGATATCTTAAATCTTAATTTACCCCGATATTCCCACGGGATCGGGACTTACGCGGGTGAAACCGCGGGACGCAGCTAGTAGTTTATATGCAGCATCGCCCATAATCGAAATTAACGTAGGACACTTCATTTCGTCGCTAATATTGTTCACAATAAAGTACATGTCCAACCGGTCCGCGTACGACGACCATACGCCACTTTGAACGTCAAATTCACTTAATTTACCGACCGACATATTTTTATTAAACACTTTTTGCACGTTCAGTTCAACAAAACTACTCGTCGCCACTGAAATATATCAGGTTAAGGGACTATTTCCGGGAGCAGAGAGAAAGTCAACCGTTAGGATCACACGCATTTATTTGACTGCCTACCTTCATATTACAAAAAGTAACTTAGCGCTTACCTACCTACATATTTCTATAATAAACTATTACACTACAAGTTCCATGATGGAATCAGTGAGAACATACCTGGTCGCCATTATCATCTTCCTGCCCTTATCCCAATTTATTTGGGGTCGGCGCAGTAAGTCTTTTTCTTCCATTCACTCCAGTCGTCATCTCATCGTTCACATTCATCTCTCTCATGTCTTGTCTCACGCAGTCCATCCATATTTTCTTCGGTCGTCCTCTTCCTCTCCATCCCTCTACATTCACATACATGGTCGCCAAACCCATAAATCAATATTGTAACACTTGCCTACTTTTGCATACGAAGTAGAGCCGAAGATGTAGCTAAACCTGACCTAGCGTAGCGCCGGTTGCTAGGCTAGGTCAGGTTAGAAGGCTAGAAAGTTTTTCCACCTAAAGCAACTTGCAATATAAACTTCATTGTACCGGAGGAATAACCTATTTTATATTATTCTGGCAGGTTTTCTACTTGTCAACGCTTGAATTAAAGTATAGAAAGGCGGAATATCTCTGATCATAAATTAATCATTTGTACATATATTGGTGATTTTGCTCTGAAGACCGTACTTCTGTGACTTATGTGTCCTTAAAGATCCTTATATTTCAATAAATACCTACGGAAACGCTGTTTAAATCATATTTGCCCTCGGTCGCCACAATAGATATTATAATTTTGCGCAAATCACGTTTTTCCGTATATAGATGTTGCGCTATTCATTGAGCTGACCTGTACCTTACCTCATAATAAAAAACACATCAGTTTCCTTAAAAAACATGTTTTTTTCAAATTGGAAACTAGCAACTTGTACTTATTTTTGGAACTCGAGATTACGAAATTAAATCGAATAGATCTATAGTATAATTAAAGTTAGGTAGATCAACTAGCAAGTGCAAATAATCTTAGTTCAATAAGTGTTCCAGCACGTAGCCAGTTTAATTTTAAAGTTTACGTCTAGTTCCCTGAGGGTCTGACAGCGAGCGAAGTGCTTTGCTGCATAGAGATTTTTGTTATTCTTAAAAAGTAAAATGGTCCTTCTTATATCAGAATAACCGGCTAATAATGTTTTCTATTCTCTCTGGTACTATTATGTACTAATAGGGATGACTAGGTTTTTCTGCTGATGCATAAACTAAAAATGCTGAATTTTAGAATTTACTATAGAATTAACACAGTTTTTCTTTGGTTTATTAATACTATCTTAATTACTTTTATTGTATTACGGTATTGAGTCAGTTATTTATTCTATAGTATGCTATTGAGCGATGTTGTCCTAGTGGTAGATACCTCGACTTTCATTTCGAAGGTCGCGGGTTCGAATCCCAGGCCGTGCACTAATGGATTTTTCTTATGAAAAATGTAAGTGCGCTTATTGACATTACTCGCAGCTAGGTTGGTTCCAGAAGTATTGACGAGTTATTTTCTATGGACACGGTCAACTAAGCAAACCTACTCTATCGTCACTCACAAAGGATCCAATTAAAGCAGTCTAGTTGCGGCTGTTTTTCGAATTTACATAACCTCAAAATTTACATTTTTTTTACGAATTTCCAAAAGTCGTAGAACAAAAGTTGTTTGTTTACGTGCACAAAAATAGCCCTCAACGGCTTGCTAGTATAATTTCCAATAACCCTGTATATACGAAAAAATCTTGAGAGGTGTCAAGGAACACCCGGATGGAACGAAGTTCCTTTCGATTAATTAGTGAAGGAATAGTAATTTGTTTTTGTTTGTAAATAATTGTCGCGACACCACACTGTTCAATGCGAAATAGAAAGACGAAACGAAAATAACTGGCTTGCTTTCTATGCAAAAAGTATCGCTACAACTTTTAGTCTGAAGACCAATGTGAAGCTGTAAATTTCCATACAAAAAGCGGTAACGTTCCCCCCCCCCGTAAACGAAGTCCGATTTTGATATTTTTTTAATTTTCTAGATCTAATGGAAAACTATAGGTAGGTTTAACCGTTTTTATTTTAAAGAAATATTGCCTAAGATAAAAGTTATTAGTATCTGAATATCTATATTTTTGACTTAAAAACTTCATCGAGCGTTTCAATTGTTTTTTAATAGACTAAACTGAATTACGTATAAACCTAGAATAAGATGCAGTGAATTAAATGAGACCAAATTTATTTCATTTTGTGAAGGATAAAGGGGGTAAAAACGTTACGGCCCGCAAGATTATTTGAAAAGCAAAATGAAGGCATTTACGTCCGAACTTAAACTCTCTCTATCGCACGATACGATTGAAAATACCTACTCGCGCCGCGTATCTAGTGCTCACGATTCTCTAAATTTTTTCCGTCTAGCCCCCTTTCGCAATTCGCGATAAGGAACTTTCGTTCCAAAAACCTATGTCTTATGATATTAACTACGAAAGTTCTGCTAAAAAAAGAATTGAATAAAACATTAAACAAAACCAGACACCAAGGATTAAAAACTAGCGCGAGAATATTGCGTTAAATATAGCACCGTTAATTAACTTACAAACTAAAGCTAAAACTTGGCAGACAGGTTCGGAACCTATTAAAAGTCTGCTTAGAATGCTGTTCGCGTAATTCTGTTGAAAGCGATGGATTTCGCAGAAATTAGATATTTTGCGATTGCAACTGAATAACTTCTAACAGTCAGAATCAACGTAAAGAAAAGTTAGGAAACTTACCAAAGTTTTCTAGTAGGGAAGTGGCTAGGTGACACAGTTACAAAAGGTATTAATAAGTAAAAAAAGTATACTATATATTCGTTTTATTATACCTAGTAGTATCTCATAGGTACCGTGTCAGCAATTAAATCAATCTTCACTACACGTAGTATAAAATAAAGTCACTTTTCGCCGTCCCTATGTCCCTATATCCCTTTGTATGCTTAAATCTTTAAAACTACGCAACGGATTTTGATGCGGTTTTTTTAATAGATAGAGTGATTCAAGAGGAAGGTTTATATGTATAATACATGCATAATATAGCCGTACGAAGCCGGAGCGAGTCGCTAGTTACGTATAAATGAAATAAATAACATGGCTTATGACTTATTGACTGACTATTTCCCTGTGTCTTAATCACTTTTTTTTCCGTGTCTCCTCGCGGCCATGACTATTGTAACATAGTCGCAACGTCGAGGTAAGAGTAAAAAAAAACAAATTAAGCCCCGGGAAAATAATTACTGTGAATACAAATCGTAGGAGTTTAAAAAGTTGACTTATTGACTGATCTCAACACAGCTCAAATGAATGGACGAATCTGTGTAGCTATTTGTATATCAAATAGCCCGAATCATGCTTTGATTTACCTTCCCTATCACTTCACTACATAGTATAAAACAAAGTCGCTTTTTCTGTCCCTATTTCCCTTTGACTGCTTAAATCTTTAAAACTACGCAACGGATTTTGATGCGGTTTTTTTAATAAATAGAGTGATTCAAGAGTAATTTTTATATGTATAATACATGCATAATATTGCTGTGCGAAGCCGGGGCGCGGGTCGCTAGTATAATATATAAAATTTTCGTGTCGCGGTATTAGTTACCAATCTCCACCTAAACGGCTGAACGGCTTTTTTCCCTTTACACATAGTTTTTTTAATATGGCAAAACAAGTTTGCTGAGACAGCTAATTAACAGTATCTTTATATAAAGCATTCATACAAAGACATTATAAAGTCTGAGTAAAGTGGGCTTTTGGTTTTAACTAAATTAATTATAATCATAATTTTTTGCTTATTAAAACAACATGTGAAACTTAAAGATCAACAATTAAAGATAATTATGTATAAGTAGTTAAACAAAACCTAACTTAACCATTCTCAGTTGAGAGATTAAAGTCCCCGTTTTTGTGAAATGGGGTAACTTTACAACGGTCTCGGTGAATTTCTAAGGGTAGGTATTATTTAATATCTTTATTTCAGCATCATAAATAAATCAATAGAATTTCTTACGGGTTTGAGTTCACATTTTATTTTATACTAGCAACCCGCCCCGGCTTCGCACGGCTATATTGTGCATGTATTATACATATAAACCTTCCTTTTGAATCACTCTATCTAATAAAACAAGCAAGCAAGCAAGTAAACATACAGGTGAAACTAATAAAAGCGTGTTAACAAACCGCATCAAAATCCGTTGCGTAGTTTTAAAGAATAAAGGGATATAGGGACAGAGAAAGCGACTTAGTTTTATACTATGTAGTGAAGTACCTACAAAAAAGTGACAAAGTTTGTGTTTTTGTGTCACTTTTCATTTCGTTCAAATTGTGTCACTTTTTTATGACAAACAATGTAGGTATGTCGAGAGTCGAGACGAACCACCTTAAAAGCGTTATTTATTGTCCTGCCCTTTACACTCGTAAAAAAATGTCTCCCAACTCACGTTTTGTTTTTTATTCTTTTACAAGCAGAATTACAGCAATGTTTCACATTTTGTCCAAATTGCTGAACAATGTACGGCATTAAATAGCTTTGCATTTTATATCTTTCTTCCTTGTTATCCTTGAAGGAGATTTAAGAGTCGTAAGTCGTAAATCGGCAAGGATACGATCAAGCAAACTTAATATGCAAACATGTAACTCCGCACTTCTCACGTAGAACTTTACCTAGATATTATGAATTACTACATATTTATTGTGTTTATATATATTTAATTCATGCCTTGTAACTACTACAAGTAAAATAATTTCTCTGGTAAAAGACATGTCAAGCCTTGCAGTCAGTCGCAGTTTTTGAAACAAGAATTTTATAAAATTTATAAACTCACACGATTTGTTGCCGGCTAAAAGTCTCCAGTTTCCTCGCGACAACGACTTAAAAAATACGCGATTAACACCTGGAAAAATAATTATTAAGAATTTTCTAATCCCCAATCAACTGGCTACACCAACAAATATTTCCATCTGTAGCTACGTATTTTTATGCTTGAAGCTTGATATGATTTTGATCGTGTCAAAAGTTTTTATTACTGCAGTTTCCTGAATTCTATTGACCCATCGAATAACAAGCATCCATCTCCTTTTGTTTGCCAACGATATGATATGGTTCGATTAACATGAGACAAATGATTGTGATATGAAATGTCAATAGCTGTCGGTTGCTTGTATTTTCTCGAGGTTTTCCCTTATCCTTCATAACAAGGGCATAGGGCAAGACTTATTCTCGACCAAAATAAAATAAATATCTTAAGTTCGGTACAATAAGCCAGTGGTTTAACTCACCTTTACTCGGTTTTTCCTTTGTTTGTTTCTGAAAGAAAATAATACAGGATTTTAGTAACATAAAAGATTAAAATATAAACACTTTATAATATAACAAACATTTGGGGTGTTTGCGATTGCTATAAATCTTGGAAATTCGATAGGTATTTAACAAAAGACAAATAAATGGTTAAAAGAATAAATTTTTAGTTTAAGACACCTATCTCCCTGCCTACCTGGAAGAAATCGCTTTCAGCGATAAGGCCGCCCATTTGTGCAACTTATACTTTCTAGCTATTACTTTACTTTGTGTATATCGTGTTCTGTTTACTCTTGTGTTGTATAAAAAAAACTGGTTGCCTGTAAAGTCGGTATACGGGCGAAAGTTTTACGTGACAACAACTGTGCTCGAGTGGAAGGGACGCGTGCCTTTCACTTTTTATGTCTGTCTCTCTCGCTCTTAGGCGGGCTAACCATGCCCGAGTGGAAGGGACGCGTGCCTCTCACTCGCTCTCATTGTGAGCGCATAACGTCAGCGGAGCGTAACGCAGTTTCTTGAAGTGTCACCCGGCAAACCAATTTATAAAACGTTGTCACGTCAAAAAGTTATCTATCTATCTATCTCCCAAACCTTCCTAGAGCTTCACCTAGACTTGAAATTCATATTCGTAGTTTCGGAGCTACAAAGTTATATGTGTATTGTGTAGCCCGGGGCAAAGGTAACTAATAAATAGATTACTGACGTCAGCTTGATCTCCTTTTAAAGTTTACCCTTCTTAACCTTTCATAGCTTCGCCACAAGGAAAATCCGGTGAACCTTTCAACGTTTTGCTCAAATTTTTATAGATTTTCACGTACCTAAATGATAATGCTTAGGGACTAAATTATGGATACTTATTGGAAATATCGTTGATTTTTCGAGGGTGGAATGAGGGTGTCATGAAGGGGCTTTTTATTAAGTTCGTTTTATTGTAACACTAGCTGCGCCCCATGGTTTCACCTGCGTTAGTCCCGATCCAGTGAAAATATATGACGAAAAACGCTGAGCAATTTCACAAATGTCAAATTGACACAGTTTGACATCTGTCACTATGACATCTGTCACTTTGCAATCTGTCACTTTGACATCTGTCACTTTGACATCTGTCAATTTTTCGACACTTTTATTTATATTTTAGACAATTCACACAATATCTTTATAAATTATAGCCTATGTTCTATTGTATCTGATGTATAAGCTATGTTATTGTAAAGTTTCATTAAAATCCATTTAGTAGTTTTTGCGTTAAAGAGAAACAAACATCCATACATACAAACTTTCACGTTTATAATATAAGTAGGATTTTGTTTTTTATATACTTTGGTAACGATATTCGTCTGGTCAAGCTGATAATTGGACTGTTTCAACTGACTGATTGATCTGGTCGAGTGGAACTTAAGATAATATTTTTCTTTCACCTTCATTCGTGCTAGCCTCTATAAGCATAGGTGTGTCCATATAATAGCCCTTCCTAATGAACCATGCAGACCTAAGTAGGTACGTACAAATACAATGATTTAGTGAACTAATTCGTCGTCAGTATCTTGAGTGCGTAATAAATGAAAATCGAACTTCCAGCAATATATTAAAAGATAGTAGGCCATTCGTCACATCAACGCGTAATGTAATAATGGCCAAGTTTTGCGACAACATATCTTGGAACAGAGCCAGTAGCTAGACAATTTAGAGACTACTCATACTATCCATGAAATTATGCGTTTCTCAAATTAGTTTGTTTTTTAATTTCTTCTTACTTTTTTTTTATTTTCAATGTTTTTTTTCTTTTATGTCCTTGTCTCTTTATTTTGTGTTTTTTTCTTCTGTAACTATATTTGTCGCATGTACGGTATTCTTAACTTAGTATGTCTAAGTATAATAGATACCTATAACGACGAACAAATTTGACTTAATAAGTGAAGTTCGTTCGTATTAGCAAATTAAGTGTTATTTCGTGGCACATTTCGCTCCATTTTGCAATATTTTCCTAAAAAAGAGTAGTTATAATAGTGAATATTGTTGTCACTCAGCTATTTGGAAAAACGGGGTTATATAAGTAATACTCCTACAAAATAAAACCAGTGAGTCGCAAAACATCAGTGTTGCCAGATTTTACAAAATATTCTGGACAAAACGTCGGCTTTCCTTATTTTTTTCCATGAACAATGAAACATTTCCGCATATGTTGGTAGATTTAGATATGGAAAGCTTGGCACAGGGGCGGTGACATTTTTAGTGGAAAATATAAACGGGCAATTATATTTTACTGCCACCTAACAAAATGTATAATTTAAATAGCGACTTTTTTTACAAAGCCATCTAGAGAGCTATCTAGCTCCAATTACGAAAAGGAACTATGAAAAATACATACAACCGAATTGAGAGCATCCTCCTTTTTTTGAAGTCGGTTAAAAACCATACAGAATTAAATCAAATATAATGAAGATAGGTTTAATACTTTTGTCCTAGTTATACTAAAAAAAAATCATTTTATTAAAAAACATATTGCTCATTTTACAATATGTAATTACGTAAGTAATTTGTTGGTAATTTCAATGAAATGTTACTATTATAGCTACGATCCAAAAAAATGTAAGTTTTACCATAATATTTATCTTGGCTAGATACACAATTATCTTTTATTTGCCCTTTCTCTATTGTGTCTGGTTTCACCAAGGTAAATAAATAACGCACATAAAGGGTAAGTATATGGATTTTTATTATATTTTTCGCAAATAAGATACTCTTAAACGTAAACATTTGGAACAGAGTTCGTTCATGTAATGATGAATCTTGTAACGCACGTTGCAATATTATTAGACAAAGATTTCTCCTACGAAAAGCCAACTTGAAGCAACTTGTTAGTTTAATTCTTCTATAGAATTCCAGCATAAATGCATCTCATCCATTTGCGTTACCTAGAAACTACAGACGTGGCACTGCTTGCTTCATACTGAAAATTAAATCAAATATACCGTTAGACTTCGACTCAGTGGTTTCATTCTCCGTTCTATTTGAATAGTGAACAATATCTACAATAGTTCGATGATAATAGTCTCTTTGTCTTTGTCTAATATCAGCAAAACGTATGATAAGAAATTCAATCAGTTACAGACGGGTTCAGCTAAAGAACTAGACAATTACATATTGGAGTTCGTGACTTCTCAGGGAAGTGGCAGTGGACGCTTTTGTCGACATAGAAAAAGGTATTTACCTAACTGAAGACGAGTTTAGCGTCAACTACGTACTAAAAGTCCTTGACGTCCGTTTCAAAACATACATTTAGTTGGCAAAGATTCTTTTTCAAAAGAGCTCTCTAATTAAACTTAAATCCTATCCAGTCCAGTATAGTTTATACGATTAGGTATAATATTTGTTCTGCAATATTTAAATAATTATAGAAAATAAACAGAAGCTGATTAACGATCGATTAACCCCATGAGTTTAGCCCTGCGATTAACTCCATATGAGTTTCTTGTGCCTTTTTCTCATTGGTGGGCGCGTTAAGTTAGTCACACATCCTAACTTAGTTTTTAAGACGTTTCAATTTAAAGCTAATTGCATAATTCCAAATGAATTTTGACTTTGACCAAAACTCTTGGAAATCATTCGTCCTGAAAATATCTTGAAAATAATGTTGCCCTTGTCAGCCACGTAGCCTCGCTTTTCTTTTGATTTGTGTCAGTAAATACTAGTCTATGGTAATATAGAGTTTGTTTACAGAGACAGCAGCAAATACAGACGAGATCTAATAAACTAAGGAACGTCATTCCTCAGTTGAAGTCTACTATGAACGTCGCATAGTTCCCTATCTGCATCGTGATCAAATAAGAGCATACTATATGAGGATATGAGAGCCGTATGTCTGTACAATACTGTATACATCGGCTGCCGATATCATCGCATTGCTTCCTGGAAATGTAAATGAATTTAAACCGAAATCAAATAGTGGATTTGTGCCGATTGGGTAATATTTGAGCCGATTGTAATTTCGAACGCTTAAATTCAATGCACAAAGCTTATTATGTCATAGTTTATCTAATGAAATACGGTACAAATACGATTTTAGTATAGGTATATAGATTCTTTAAACGCAATGTTCTTTGCTGTCTTTCCGGTCCAATTGCGACTTGATAAAAATGTCGTTGGCTTTAGTTTTATGTAGCGTAACGGTTTTATTTTTAACCGTACTTAAAAAAAGAAGGAGGTTTTCATTGTGTCGCGGTTTTTTTTTTATAAAATATAATGCATCAAGTTGATTCGGAATCCCTTACTAAGCAAGAGAGAATATTATTATGGGAGCTAGATAGAAACCTAGAAGCTCTATGTCCTACGTTATGAAGAAGGTAAAAAAACCGCGGCTCCATTTGTTGTTTTTTTTGTCAGACCATTGGGGGCACTAAAATGTTTACCCAAAAAAAATCCATTGTTTCTAGTAAACATTTTGCAGAGTTGAAATGAAAAGTTTTCTATTCAGACACAAAATCAATACCGCGCAGTTAAAATAATTTAAAACAAATTCCTTTCAAATGAATTCAATTAAACACTGCGGGTTCATTGTCCAACAAAACAGGGTAATTCATTCTTCAAGACCAAACCAATAAGCTAACCCATAACATCGCATAGCCCTTTGAAGTCAGCTATCATTATTTGACCTTCCCTGCACCATCAATACTTTGATCAATATAGAAAAATGCAAGGCGATGGAGAGTTCTTTTTACAATGGATGTTGATAGTTAGGTTAGTGTTATCGTAGCGATTGAACAAGGCAAGGCCATTGAAGTTCGTGCTGGGAATAATACAAAACTACGTCTTAATGTAAATACGATTGTTGATAACTTTTAATGAATGTAAACAAAACATTGCGTTGGTACTTGTCGACTATAAATTTTAAACATTCCATTTAAACAGTCAAGTTAAGTAACCTTTTTTTTAATACTTTTTACTAAAATCGGATAAAAACAGATTTGCTTCTTTAAAAACGAAGAAAAGTTAAACCGATATTAAGCTTAGACCATCGATTAGACCAAATAATCAAAAATGTTAAATGCTCATATTACTTGGGCTTGACCAATCCTAGGTATATCAGCATCTCAAATCTCTCAGGCACTACAGATAGCTCCATGAATAGCTTTAAAACCACCTAGATAAGATAGATGTAAAGACTATTGTCTTACTAACCCTTTGGGCTATATCGGTAACCTTAGTTTGCCTATGAATCTCCTTATTTATTATTCGATCTTGTAATACCGAGCAACGCCCGATCGCTCTGGAAGTCTTTGGGGCGGCCTATGTTCAGCAGTGGACTTCCTGTGGATATGATATGATGACGATAATGACTATTGTCTTTACACTTAATTAAAAACTGTGTACAATCGTCGTCGTTAAAAAATCCACCGCCACCAAAACGTTTACAAACCTGTCCAGCACTATTTGAACATTATAACAACGTATAACGTAACCTGTGGATCGATACCACGTAGTCGGTTGGTGTAGCGAGTGGCGGCCTATACCACTCAGCCAACTAAAGACATAGCTAACATGTTTAAAGTATTAATCAAACTGAGTTCTTTGAATTGAAGTATTTACGTGTGTGTGTAACGTCTATTAGAAGAAGGTCATAATTCCAATACTGAGTTATCATTGTACATCGCACAGCAGGTGAACTTATGACGCTTATAGTACCTAAGTTTAGTTAGTGTAAAGTCATTAGTAAATCATTACTTACATTGATTTACTCACAAATTTTCTAGAGTTGTGTTATTTGGGTCACGTCACTCATTTTGTTTTGAACTGTTAAAAATACTTATAAGAGTGATGAGTGACTGACATGAGATAATTAATTTTTATGATACCTACTTAGCTGTTTTGATAAGTTTCATGATAAATAATTAGTCGTAAATTCCAAACACAGTTATTGTGTTCATTAGAAGTCATTTTATTAATTTTATCTTATTCTCTTAGACGTGATTTTATTAATTGAATTGAAATTGACTCTTCATCTTTTGTTTATTAATAGTCAAACTCGAAGTCAATAATGATTTATTCAATTGGAATCATTTTCAAAAGATCACAGTAAATCGATTGTCTTAAAAAAATAATTTAGGATGCATGTCTTACTAAATAGAAGAAGGTACAAGAAACTAATGGGGGTTATAATATTTTTATGTAATCATGTGCCAAGTGGGTTCCCCGTACAACTGTATTCTGTTTTTAACCCCGATGCAAAAACAAATGCAAAAAAAATAGATGGCGCTAGTGGTAAAAATACATGAATGAAGGGTAAATGGCGGTTTACGGTAATGACGAATTAAAAAAAAAACTACTTACCAGACAAGACAGACAGACATGACGAATCTATAAGGGTTCCGTTTTTTGCCTTTGGCTACGGAACCCTAAAAACAATCGTAGATTTTATATCTTGACACAACGCTATCTACCAAGCTAAGCAACTGGGCTTATATTATGGTGACCAGACAACGGTTAAAATACTTATAATTATATACTTTCTGTTTTGTTAATACATACCTAATAATAATTACACATTCTTTTAAGCACCTAGACCAAAGACAAATTTCTCAATATAAATTTATTTACCGCCTGCGAAACAGATGGAAACGGGAGTCGAACCCGCACCTATAACCGTGGTTATTGATTAAATTGTTCATTGATATTCAATTAATGTCTTCTTTTGGAGAATCTAGTCTATCTGTAGCAAAGTTAACTCACGCTAATGAACACTTTTATAGTCACTACCTACGTTGCCGTCGCGTTTCTGTGCCAGAATGTTGTTAATTGAGCATTTTATTACCTAAACTGCTTGACGTATAAATCTCTGTAACAAAGACATACGCGCCAAAGAGATTTAATCGTTTAATAACAAACTTGAGTAGGCAACAAAGTTTTAAGATCATAGGGTTTCAAGGGGCTCTACCACTTAGGGATCATATTTTTATAGTTCTGTACCCAAAGGGTTAAAACGGGACGGGATATTACTAAAGCTAAGGATACACGACGACACTCGACACAGACACTTGATGTATACATCGAGTGTCTACGTGTGTCCACCACCGCGACATCTATAGTCGCAGGTGAAATCTTGTTGATAAGATATTGAAAATCTTCATGTTCCATCCGAATAAATTTTTTATAGTATTCTGGATCTTCATTTTTTAGTTCAGTTAATAGTTGGTTATATGCCCCTAGATGTGCTCTTCTTTTAATCCAATTTTTAATCCATATAGACTTCTTTTTACAACGACGCATTTTAATTGAAACACAAATCGCGACAATCGCTGCAGCAGTACGTCGATTCATGGTGATGGAATTTACCAAACTGACTGAATATAAGTCAGTGTCGGATGTCGTGGTCCGTGTAGCCAGGCAATACACTCGAGCCGCGATACTAGATGTATACACTGATGTCGACACAAAAAAATTGCTACAGTGTGGATGCTATCGACACTAGTGTCGACGTTTGTGTCGAGTGTCAGTGTCGCCGTTTATCCTTACCTTAAGACTTCACTGTCCGTTTGTAAATCTTATATATAAAAATGAATCGCAAAATGTGTTGGTAAGCGCATAACTCAACAACGCCTGGACCAATTTGGCCAATTCTTTTTTTGTTGTGTTTGTTATTGTCAGGAGAAGGTTCTTATGAAAGAAAAAATTAAGGAAATTTCGTAGAAAATTATTACGCGGGTGAAACCGCGGGGCGCAGCTAGTAATAAATAAATATTGCAGGACATTCCACACATCGCCATCTAGCCCCAAGTTAAGTCACTAGACTTGTGTTATGGGTGCTAGACAACGGATATACTACTTATATACTTTTCTTTCTTTTGTAAATATATACTTATAATACATAGAAACAACCAGACCACAGACAAATATCTAAGCATAAATACTTGTCTGAGGCGGGAATCGAACCCTTGGTGGTGACCATTGTGCCAACTGGGTCCTTTCAGATACGCAAAAAGTCAGAAACGCAAAAAGTAAAATACATACACGGAATCGCAGAATGCTAGTCCAGGTTATAACATAGACTAGCATTCTTACCTACCTATAGGTAGGTAAGAATTTATAAATAAATCGAAACGATTTAATGTCGTATTTATAGAGCTTTCCTCAAGCTTTCCTCCACCCGCAATAACACTAAGCAAATACATTCAAAGTCAAATAAATAAAGCATGCATTGAACCAGTGCTTCCTTACACGTTTTCTAAATATAAATAAAATCTACTAACAAATGGTTAGTGTATACAACTAGCCAGTTACGATTTCTTAGAGTCGGGAAACTCTATTTTAGGAACAAAAACACTACTGGTACGTATGCAGATGTGGTAATAGAATTACTGATTTGTACGACAATAGAAGTCGTAAATTATTTGCCGTGGGTACACCACCATCGGTGCTTGATAAGAAGAGATAAAGTCGTTGACAGACTGAGCTTTGATGGTCACAAAAACGTGAAGAGGTTTCAAGTTCTCAGTGAGAAGGATTGAGGTAAGTCATTGAAAAGTATCGTTCGTATGGGAACCGGTTATATTATATATATATATATATATATTCTTTGGTTTAGAGCGACATAAACGTCAGAAGCGTGAGATATAACTCTTCAAGATGTGTTAAATTAATGAGCCCTAAAATAACTTTTGTTTAAACTTTTGATAGGATCTGCAGAACAGTGTCCAAACACACACACACACTATACACACACCTTCACAACATACACTCATGTATATGTATACGTTAGTACATTCTAAATTAACTCATATTAAAAAAATAAAACGTTTTAAATTGCAATTTTTCGAAGTGCTTGGCCTGAATTGGGCTATTTTTTTTTTTTACTAATAAAATATAGGTAGGCCGATATATTTTAATACTACTAACTTAAGAATGGATAAGATAATTTCCTTAAAAAATATTTTGCAATTTTATCCCAATCTATAACATTTTTGGGTTGTCGGTTTTGCGAGAGTTCATTTCACGTATTTGCGTTAAAACGTTTAAAATAACAATGCAATCACCAATTCTAATCCTGCCAAGTAATTGGCCCTTTATGCAAATTTAATCAGGCAGCTTAAAAGATTGCGGTTGGCTTATGCTACTAACTCCGCGGACTCTGGTTAAGGACAAGTTTACATTACCAGATATTATTTGCGATATATTTGTCATCGCCACATTTTTAAGTACTCGTAGCTACATAGAAAAAAATAGGCTGCGTCATGGACGTAAAGTTCGTGAAACATCTCTTTTAAGGTCAAGTTAATACGATATGTGACGTATAAAAGAAAATGGCATGTAACTAATCTTAACTCTTTGTTAGAAGGTGCGCTAACAAAGGGCTTGGATTAGTTACATTAATTATAAGAATTTTAGAAAATGGGATGTACCTAATCTAACCTTGTCAAAAGTAACTAATCCAACCTCTTTGTTAGAAGATGCATACCTTCTAACAAGAAGCTTAGTATACATCCTCTTTCCTTATATTCGTTACAAATGATGACGTAATTATAACTTTACATCCGTTACATTGGTTTCTGCAAGTGACCCCTTACTCTTCTAACAGACATCCTGGCAGTAGTACAATTGAGTTACTGAAAATTATCACAAAAAAGCGAATAGATAATACCCTGATCATCCAAGTCTTAAATAACATGTTCCGCCAAGTGTTTTGCTCCACAGACCTAACAGTGGAAACATGGCTTTAATAAGGATTTTCATATGCAAAACAAGGTGTAGGTTGGTTCGTACGATAAGCCACTGCAAACAATTCAATATTTACAACTATCCGTGCGGGATCCGCAAACCCTCGCCGCGCTTCCGATGAGCGGAAAACGTATTAGTTTTCGCATCAACAATTTTTCCGGCTCTACCTTATTTTTGGAACGATTTACAGTATAACGCTCCCCTTAATTGGGTTGAAAAATGTTTGTTTTTCCCGTGATTTTAGAGGTAATATACAAGATTAAGTACCTATTCATTGAGTCTAGTAGCTTAACCCCCGCAACGATGCGAGCACGTCTCGTCACTAGAGTCGACCGACTAGTCGCCGGAGTCGGTTGGAGTCAGAATTACAGGCCCACCGTAGAATTGTTCTAAAATTACTATTATTGGAATGTTTTTAGTCTAATAATATTTATCTAACAAATTAAACTTGAACTCGAGCAAGCCCTAAGAATCTTGATTGTGTTAAAAACATTCTAATAACAGCAGTTTTTGACTCTACGGTGGTTCTGCAATTCTGACTCCGACCGTACCTTGTTTGTATGCATATATCCCAACTAGTTTATGTGTCGAGTGAGTATTACGACACCTATAACTTCTATGTAAGTAAGTAAAAACTTTTGTTATGTTCCTCTTTACTTGGGACAAGGATTTAATAATAAAATTTAAAGGGCAGCCCGGTAAAATTACATCACAAAATATATTGTAGCAAGCTTTTCATGTAAAATACGTTAAAGTAGGTTTATTAAGCACGATAAACTTTGATGACGGACAGGAATTTTAATTTTGTGTTTGATACTTATGTAAATATTTTGAGTAGGTACCCATTCATCCATACTACCTATTTGTTCAGTTCAGTTTATTTATATTTCTAGTTTGTTTTATTGTGTTTCGCGTTTCGTGGCGTGAGGCGTGCAACTATATTGTATGTTTGACAAGATCTTAAGTACCTAACTAAATTACCTAACTGAAAATAGTTTGTCGTAAAACGCGTGAAAATTCCATATTAGTTAGGTATATCCGAATGCTGGGCCGTGAAAAAGAAGGATGAGAGAAGATTGCATGATGAAAATGTTGAGTTAGGTGTGTGGAATAACGAGGATGGATAAAATAATGAACAAGTTTATTAGAAGATGCCTGAAAATAGCGTCAGTTACTGAAAAAAGTAAAAGCGAACCATTTGAGTTGGAATGAATATGTGATGAGGAGAGAGGAGGCGCATGAGACTACAAGAGTGATGAACTTAGAGGGATGGAGAGGAAGAGGACGATCTAAGAAAAGGTGGATGGACTGCGTGAGATAAGTTATGTGAAAGATGTATGTGAACGAGGAAATGACGGTCAATAGAGGTGAATGGAAGAAGAAGACATACTTATCCCAAATATCGCACAGCTAGATCAAAACCGTTGTAACTAAAAATGTCGCATTTTGAGTTAACAGCATATTCGGATTCCTGATACAATTACCTACACGGCAATAAAACCGAAGTAATTCAGTTTACTTTAGTGTCCAAGAGATGGCGAGACGAATCAGTTTTGTCTACACCCACTCGTGCAACTAGGGTGTTGTATTTTGAGTTGCGACAACTTTGGTGAGTAAACTATTGAAAATCTTACAAAGTATTTTGAGTTAAGTCAGTTTTCTTACTTATTGCTTAACTGATTTGAATTTTTATTTCATTTTACTACAGTTTCAATAAGCATTTTTTTAAATAAGTCGTTTTCTCATTCTCTAAGGCTTAATTTATTACCTGATTAATATCATAATGGTTTATTTTCTATTACATTTCAAAATCTTTTTACAAAATGTTGCTATCGTGCATAGTTTTCATAATATCAGTTTTTTGCCATTTCCCAAAAATCATGTTTTTTGAGTTACAACAGTTTCGATCTAGGTGTGCGATATATTGGGATAAGGGCAGAAAGAAGAAGAGTAGGTGTCTTACAAGTTCCTACGCCGCTTATGTTTTAAATCAATATAATAAATAGGTATTAAATTAACGATCATAAAATACTATTAGTCATACGAAGTATCGGGTAATGTTTCTTCCTTTCACGATAAAACATATATAGTCTAATCTAATAAAAATTTATAGCGGTCTTCCTTGAAATTGAATGGAACGCTTACCAAGATGGGTAACCAGTTTTAGTGCCTACTTTTGGGTAATAGAAAAACGTAAGGAAGTTGTTTAGTTAAGGTAAAGATATGAGTGTCCATATATTTTGACCTGACTTAGGTCTATACAATACCTATAGGGAGGGAAGGCATAGTAGGTACTTTTCGATCGACTGATAAAGTTTTAAGGCAGGGGGCCAGTTAAAGGTTTAATTCGTTGAATTAGCTTTTAAACTATCTGTTTTTTTTTTCGGAAATTTCCTTACCTATACTTGACTTGGAAGACTTATTAAAAAACTACAGCAATTGCCACTGACAAATTATAATGTTTGCATTTGTGTACAGAACCCTCATAGCGCGACCCCTAAATGTACTTGACCAGATTTTTGTTTGTTGTCTACCTACATATAAGCTAATGTCTTCACCCTTAAGCCTCAAGACCGTTTTCAGCTAACAGCAGCTGAAAACGGCCTTGAGCCCGTCACGTGCCGTCACCTATAAATTATGATTTTGTTTTTTTTTAATTATTATTAGATGAAAAATTGCAACACTATTAGCATTTTTCCTGAACTTTGTTGATTTCTTTTTCGTTAAGTCTGTGATACAAACTATGTTAAAATAAGGAAACTAATTGACATTTTTTATTCTTTCCACTAAATTAAACTATAAATTTACCTGTTACTAACCGTAAGTACCTACTGAAAATAAAAGTAAAACATACCTACGGAAAACAAAATAATAAATGAATAAAATAAGTCAGATAAAATTATATAGGTGACAATAAGCTCAGCGAATTCTCCATAAAAAGCAGTAAGTGAGCTATCTTTGTAAAATTAAGAAAGTTGCCTAATTTTATAGCTTTCATCGTAAACGTTTCTAAAAAATTTCAATGCTCCATAAAACTTGGCATTAATATATGAGTAGAGTCCAATATGTAACAGATGAGCGTCCTTGCCTTTGATGGTAGCAAGACCGAACTTGGATCGTAAATTGTATTTGTCGTTCACGATGCCCGCAGCTTTTAGAGATTAGATCTGTAGACAGACAGGTACCTACTTGGCTAAGTAAGTTAGGTAACGTTCTATTTGCTAGATAGTTTATTTAATAGATTTATTTATAATTACAGTAGGTAGATTCTTCTGTAATTTTAATACTTGTAATTTATTCTTATACTAGCAGCGCTCCGCAGTTTCACGTGACTCCCGATTCCGTGGGAAGATAGGTATAAAAAAGCCTATGTAACTGTCAATAAATAATAAATAAATCCACAATCATATCTGTCCTCTTTATAATCTATACTAATATTATAAAGAAGTAAAGTTTGTGTGTTTGTATATTTGTTAAATTGTAAGGGGTAATCTCGGGATCTACTGAACCGATTTTAAAAATTCTTTCACCAATAGAAAGCCACATTATTGCTGAGTGTCATAGGCTATATAAAAAACCGAAAAATAAAAAGGCTTTTACGTGGTAGTCCGTTTTGCAAAGTGAATCGAAGAAAAACGGTCGAATGAAAGCGTTTCTTACGAACGCTGCCTTAACTATGAAAGATATATTTTTGAGTTCTAGAGAAAAGATGTGGAGCTTGAAAATACCTACAAAAAAGTCAACGACAGCATATGTCTAACTTTTATATTTAAGTTACAAAAAGTATTTTTTCCTATTATGCTATTAAGAAACTTGAGCCTCCCCAACATTAATGGGACAAGGCTGCTTACAAAAGAGTTACGGGACAATATAATCGTGGCGACCATTCTCACAGGGCCAGCAGTGGGACAACTGGCTTATATTCCGCGGATACCCATGATTCCCACTGATTTACCCATACCGTTTAAAAGGCTACAGTTTCCAGTGAAGATCTCTTTTGCCCTCACTATTAACAAGTCCCAAGGTCAAACATTCTCTCTGGTGGGCATTGACCTGAGAAAGCCGTGTTTTCCCATGGGCAGTTATATGTTGGCTTATCTCGGGTTGGACCTCCTGATAGACAATATATTTTGCTATCAAATGACAACATTACATCCAATATAGTTTACAGAGAAGTTTTGAACAATTAAAATTACCATAACCAAACTAACTTTTCCCGCGACTTGGTCCTCATGGAATTCGTTTATCGCAAATCCCGCAGAAAATGTTTTTTCTTTCGGACAGAGTTATTTTCGAATTTTGTATTAGCATGCAAATACAAACTACATATACCTAAGTATAACCCTCCTTTTGGCAGAAATTAAAACATAACACTCTGTAGTAAAAAAGGATTATTAACATTATGCCCAACGAAGTGGGCACGGGTCAGCTAGTTCATTATATTTTGATTATTAAAACAAAATTAATTTAAGAAGCCCTTAAGGTAAGTATGGTTAAAATATTTTCGAACCAATTAAAATAAAATTTAAAGCACTAGACTGACTGACTGATACCTATATCATCACACAACTCAATCCTGTAAATTATAAAACACGAAATTATAACGTGAACATCAGCTTAGAAATGATTTCGAGAAATTCTACGTAGTTGCAAGTAAAAGTTAATTTATAATAAGTTAGTAAGTAAATAAGTATGGCGAAACAACAGGTCCCTGTCCTACAATTTGCAGAAAAAGCGAGGATATTTTTACCCATTTCTACGGACTTATTATTGTATACTGGTGATGTAGTTAAAAACCTCTAAAGATTGGTAAATAAATATCAATAAATAGAGTTAGATATTAGATAATAACCAAACCCAAAATATTGCAAGTTCCGATCATGTGAGAATATCGTAAAGCCTATTCGGTACTCTAGGATTTCAGCTATCTACATTATACTTAGTTTCACTGCAATCGGTCCAACCGATATCGTGTTATTAATGGTGTAACTAACACGACTTTGTTTTAAATATTCGAGATGTAAATTTATAATAACTGAGGGAGGAAGGTTTTTTTTGGTAGAAATAATATTGTCTCATTAAACATCTCTGCTGTTTAAAACTTCGCCTTTTCGTAATTAAATGAAAGCGGAGATATTCGGCGTGCGTACATCAGGCTTAGGTAGAAGTAGGTATTTTGTATATCATGCGGGTTTAACATAAACAGACTACATACAGTCATCTGATCACCCGATAAGTCTCAAAATAAAACAAAGTGAACTTCTGGTATAAAACTAAGATGACCTGTTCGCCAATCGGAAAGTCTGCCGGTTCTTCGCCCCTTTAACTTGTAAAACAACATTTAAAAAATATGACTGAACGTGGCGGAATTCACATAACCGGCAACAAATCTACCGGCAAAGATAAAAAAAGGTTGACAGTACTTTTGCAACCGGCAAAACCCATTATTTCGGGAAAACTCTCTAATAAATATGATTAAGGAATTTCAGCAAATATTTTGTTTTCGCAGGTTTTGTGGCTGAATTCCGGCAGACGAGCACATTCGGGGTTATAACATGCGTTGTTAACTGCTTACATTTTTGCTGACATTTTACAGGATTAATGGAAAGTGTCCGAAATGAAATTTAATTAATTTAGATATACTTTAAGCTCTTTTATTTTCGACTAAAAAATAAGTACAGACTACAGACCCATATGAAATAAATATCTTATAAAATAGACTAGCTGCACCCCGCGGTTTCACCCGCGTAAGTCCCGATCCCGTGGGAATATCAGGATAACATTAGCGCAAATATTATCTATAGGTCTCTAGCTATCTACATTCTGAGTTTCATTGCAATCGGGTCAGTAGTTTATGCGTGAAGGAGTAACAAACACACATACACTAACCCACAAACTTTTCAACTTTAGTACGATTAAGTTTTAAGGATTTCTGTCTTCGGTCTCGCCCTCCTTCAGCGACGCTAAAGTCCGAAGCACGAAGGACCTAAAGTTAGTCTTCCTTTGGGACTCCAATTCCACTAGCTTGAGACCGACAGTAAACTTTTCATTTACAAAAGAAAAGTTTATAAGTAGTAGTAGTAATCCTTTGTCTAGCACCCATAACACAAGTCTAGTTACTTAGCTTGAGGCTAGATGGCGACGTGTGGACTGTCCTGCAATATTTATTTTTATTTATTGGTCTATAACTATACCTACTTTAAGTCGCTTGATTGTAAATTTTCCTTTATCTAAGTTCTGGAATAACAATGCTGTTTTCGTTTCTTTGAAGCGGTTTGGTTCAAGAGTTTCCAATCGTCTACTTTGTAAGTTTCGTAAGTTCAACCGAAGTAGTTGCGGTGTAAATTTTCTGTGAAAGGACTTCTCAAAGTGTCACAAAGTCTTAGATTTCTGTTCGCATAAAGTCCCCTAGTTGCTTGCTAAACTGAAAACTGGAGAATTTGGTAACTACGAGTAGACGTCAAGTCTCAAAGAATGTGTGCACTTGAAAGTTTAGCAACATTATGAATTAATCCTAATTACTGCATTTGAAGCCAGTAGAACAGGACTTAAGTACGGCCCTAGTCTTATACGGCATAGTAGAAAGACAAAGAATTAAGTAAATAAATTTATTTTAATTTTGTGTTTGGATTTTCTTGCCTGAAATAAATGATTTTTATTTATTTATAAGGTAGATCTTATTTAAAAACCGGTCTCAAAATCAAAAGCCACTTAACAATAGAGCTTTAATACTTGTAGCATTACACAGAGTTATTGGTACCTAATAATATAAGAAAGCTGAGGGCTACTTCTGTGCACCTTCTCACAAATCAGCCCGGCACGGATTTGCGAATCTACACCATCCAGGGCGCCACCCAAACGCATACAAAAAAATGCATTCAAATCAGTTAAGCCGTTTAGCAGAAATTCAGTGACATACACACTTACAGTAGAATTATAAAAAGAATAGATAATATAGAAACGATATCGCACGTACTGGCAATTACTTTCAAAAGAAATGGGAGTGGCGCTCTGCCGGGCATCGCCAGCGGCATTGAACCAAAACAATGACTAAACTATAACTACTAATTAGGAAACAGAGCTTGTAATTATTATTTATTCATGTATGTGCTCAACATTAATAAATAATTCCATCTCTGTTGGTTTAGGAGGTGTTTATCACCCCCCCGTGGGTTCCCGCCTTGTCGTGGCGGGGGGGCTTAGTAACCGTGGCCTAGCCAACCACGGTGAAGCCAAGAGGAACCCAGGGCCGGGCCAGGCTGGAGGAGCTGGCTGACCCGAGAGGGACCACTCCACCGACTTCCCCGCAAAGTCTGGTGTGAGCGGTACAAGAGGTAGGTCGCAGTGCTGTATGGGCGGTACTGCGACTGAGGCGGGTTGCGGTGTAGTATGGGCTGCACCGCAACTGAGGACTAGGGGCCACGGCGGGAGAGGGTTGCCGGTATTGCGGTGAGCCGTTTCCCCTACCTTCCGTGGCCCTGACGGGGCCGCCACCGTTGGATGGCGGACGCGGTGGGGTCGCAGAGGAAGAGGACTGTCGGTGTGTCGTTGCCGCTTTCCCTGTCCTCTGCGACCGGATCTGGCTCGTGGCGGTGAGCGCGGGGCTAGCTCGCCGCCAGTATAAGAGCCCGAGCGGCGGACGCACCAGGTGTTCCTGCGTGCGTCGCTCAAGAGGATGAGGTCGCGTCGCGACCTCTGGAAGAGCGGTCCGAGAGGACTGGCCGTCGGTGTGTGGTTCAATGCTAACGCAGGTATCACACACTGACAATATGGCAAGTGGAGGAACCACGTCTGGTTTTAGTCGGTGCGAGCCCGACATAACCCGTCAACCTCCCCGGGTCGGCGGGCATGCGGAAGGTACATTTCCAGACGTTAAAAAAAAAAAAAAAGGAGGTGTTTATCATTGTAGGTTATTCTTTTGTGTTCGTTCTTTCTATGTTAATAGGATTCTATTAATTTGTTTACGTACTTACGTTAAACAAAATCTGGTTAAAATTTTGTTGGTTAAGGGTCTTCGTTTAAATGGTATTTTGGTACTGGCTTCGGCCCACACTGGCCCGGTACACTGTTGAGAAAAATATCACCTAGGTCGCTCCGGTAATAGTTAATAAAAGTTAATAAGAAAGATCTTTAGTTGATGAACGCAAAGTCGCATATCAATTAATTATTTATTTGCTAGGTATAAATAACTGCCAAATATAATTTTAAAAAATGACTTCTCTAATAGATGTCAATTTTCATAATCACAATCACTCCATCAGTACATACTACATAGTATAAAACAAAGTTGCTTTCAGCTGTCTGTCTGTCCCTATGTATGCTTAGATCTTAAGGTTCACTCACTCTAAATTCATTCAAAAGTGTTATCCATTTATTATAAATGGATAACACTCTAAATTCATTTGTATGGAAACACGATCGACCAGCGGATCCTTAAAACTACGCATCGGAATGCGCGGTGAAGCGGTTTTTTTAAGCTATTGCATAGCTTTTTTTTTTTTTTTTTTTTTTTTAATTATTATTTTTTTTTGCATGGCTTTGAGCGCGGCGACCGAATCAAGAAATTCCGTAACGAAAATAAAACCTAACACCCCCACTCCGCCTGCCATATGTATTTAATATTAGATATTGACTAGGAGTGATTCAAGGGGAAGGTTTTAGTACTTATATTTAACAAACTACTTACCACTAGTACCTACAGCTAGTATTTAATATAACGGACTAACAAAAAATTAATTCGTTAAAAGATTTTTCTTTGAAAGTCATGAACTCATTTAAGGTATAAAACACTTTTTTAACAGCTATTTGGTAAGTCTGGTTTAAAAAATACTAATCTTTAATCAGATCGATAAATAATGGTTGGTAGATCATACGTTAAAAATATAGCAAGGTATAATAAGTGCGTAACAAGTTTATTTAACCAATAAATGTGTAGGTAGTAAAATAAACACGTAGACATTCCTATAGAACCCTTGATTCGTTCAAATATTTTTATTACTTTCATAGGTAAGGTCGGTATCCAACACTTTCACCTTTTCCCTCTCTCGGGAAACAATAACTAGATCTTACTGTTTTACTATTTGGTTGGAGTGAATCAATTCACTCATGTTTCTATGTAGACCTCTTTAATTTTGAACCTATTTTTCGTATTTTATTATTATTTACTTATCTATATATTCGTAGATCCAACAGCTATTATATATATACATAAAAAATCATATTGTAACAACAGAAATTAAGCCAATTCTCAAAAGAGAAAAACAGGATCTCACGGGTAAAAAATTATGTACTTAACTTAAACATTTAGACATGAGCGTAACTACGAACTAGCACTATCTATGAACCTATTCTTTCTGTATTTGTTCTGTAAGATCTTGCTATAGCTCTTTGGTAGACTCACCCTACGAGCTCATGGGGTAAGTGCTAAGTAGGATCAGTCTACCGATTCAATTCGTCAACGTAAACTCATCCCGTTTTGTAAGATCTTAATGAAATTGAATCGGTAGACTGATCCTACTGGCATCTATACTGTCTATACCTAATATTATAAAGAAGAAAGAAATTTAGTATTTAGTTTGTAACGTTTAGGCTCCAAAACTACTACACCGATTTTGATAAAACTTGGTATAAGGTTACATTGATTCACTGGGAGGATCATAGGCAACTTTTTATCCCGATATTCCCACGGGATCGAAGTTACGCGGGTGAAACCGCTTAGCGCTGCTAGTATGAAATAAATAAAAAACAGTAAAAATGCTACAGAGTTTTTAAAAACACTTAACAATTCTAGGTTACCTGAATATGCCCAAATTTTAGTCCTTCAACATTAAATCTACAAATTACTAATTTTACATAAACTGTCTCATGTACCACAAACCTACAAGGGTGTGGGACTCATTAAGGATTATACGCGATATGCGCTAGAGAAGTTTACAGAGCGGAATAACGTGCTATGTTACTTAAGTAACGAAAATTTATTAATAGTTTGAAATATACACTGCTCTACTTAATGAGTTATTAATCCGTAATTATGTTCTTAGTTAGTTCTCACCTACATATTCAATAACATTAACCCTTTTAGGTCGCCTAAAATACCTTAACAAAATTTCAATTGTGGATTGTCGGCGAGCTATTTTTGGATTGGATTGGTAGACTACTACCAATCAAATCCCATTCGATACCAATCGAAAGTATGTAGCTTATCTATACTATCTATACTTATCACTACATAGTATAAAATAAAGTCACTTTCGCCGTCCCTATGTCCCTATGTCCATATTTCCCTTTGTATGCTTAGATCTTTAAAACTACGCAACGGATTTTGATGCGATTTTTTTTAATAGATAGAGTGATTCAAGAGGAAGGTTTACATGCATAATATAGCCGTGCGAAGCCGGGGCGGGTCGCTAGTAATATTATAAAGCTGAAAAGTTTGTTTGTTTGAACGTGCTAATCTCAGGAACTAAGTACTGGTTCGAAATGAAAAAATATTTTTGTGTTGGATAGTCCATTTACGAGGAAGGCTATAGGCTACTTTTTATTTTGATATTCCCACGGGATCGGGACTTACGCGGGTGAAACCTCGGGGCACAGCTAGTTTATTAATAGTTTGAAATATACACTGCTCTGAGTTATTAATCTGTAATTAAGTTCTTAGTTAGTTCTTTCTCACCTATGATAATATTGACCCTTTTGAGCCACTAAAATACCTTAACCAGACTTCAAATTTCAATTGTGAATTGTCGGCGAGCTATTTGGTCCAGTCGACTAGACTACTACCAATCCAGTCCCAATCAATACCAATCAAAAGTATGTAGTATAAGAATATGTAAGCATTATATAGGTTGACTATTTTTTCCCGTCACAACTCTTGGGTAGGCAGGTATAAACAGGTAAATCGATACTGGTAATTTTGCTGGTCTGGTGAATGAATTAAAGTTAAGTTAAAATAATGATTATGCCCCTTATTCCAAAACGAGGTTTAAGGATAGTCCTAGATGTGGATTATTGTGGATTGAAACCTTAGATTTAGACACAGATTTACTCGTGAACTATAGTCTAAACACTATCCTTATAGATAGAACGAGATAGGAGGGGGTATGTATTTCATTAGTATGGAATTTGTCTAGGTATTAACCACCAGTAAAATGTAAAAAAAAATTGAATTAATTATTCATTCTGGACTGAATTTTTTTAGTCAACCCATTTGCAATAATATAATATTCATGATCTATTTAATTTGATATAAAATATTTTTCATCCATTACCCAGCTCAGTGACGGTCGTTCTATACAGGGATCCTATACTAGCCCTATTATTAAACAAAACAAAAGACTTCATCTTGAAGGTGTAATATTATTTACGACTTACGATATTGTAGCTCAACTAACCTACCTATACCTACAAAAACCAATTCCGTTACCCCATAGAAATTCCTTGAGAATACCTGGCTGTTATTGTTGGATAGATTAAAAAGCTATACAAACAAACAGTATCCATTGATGCGACAACACTCGACGTGAGGTGGAAATTGGATTGTGATTGTGAATCGTGACGAAAGGCAACCCAGTAATTGCTATTGTTATTGACTTTTGCCTGTACGTTTCGACCGCGTTGTCTGTTCAGCGGAATAACATGGAGATGTCACCTCAATCATGTCAATCAATAACCTATAAAGGGTTAAAATTACATTTTCTGATATATTTTCTACTAGCAGCGCTCCGCGGTTTCATCTGCGTTACTCTCGATCCCTTGGGATTTTCGAGACAAAAAGTAACCTATGTTACTGTCAATGAATCAAATGCACCCTGATACCAAGTTTCGTCTAAATCGCTTCAGTAGTTGCAGAGCCTATTTAATGCAAACAAACAAACAATAAAATCTTTTCTCTTTATAATATTAGTATAGATAACAAAACTGTCAAAAAATTTAATTTTACCCCTTGGTCATGAATAGATACGTGAAGATATTGATTACGTACATGTGAAGATGTTGAAATTAAAAGATAGTGGCGAAGATAGTGGAAGATAGTAACATACCTACTACTTTTTACCCTTAATCTGTTCTCTATTACAGACTGTGTTAAAATAAATATATATAGGTTTACAAACATAGGTCGTTTTATTTGTCGATTTCATTTGAGAACGCATAAAACGATATTTCTCTTAAAGATTACGTTTGAATCGTTTGAAGAAAATTGCTTTGTCTGCTTGCTAGATACTTAGAAAAATCGTATATGTATCGTCGAAAAATCGTAGTGTTTGATAAGTCGTTACCATAGAAATAACATGTATAAAGGGACTTATTAATTCTAAGGTCTTTACATGTCATGTTCGCACTTCACAGATTTCAAGATATATGATATTTCCAGTTGTTTAGTTTGTGCCTGTGTTTGTAACTAAATCCACAAATATAAAACTTATCGGCTCGAAAGAAATGGAAAAGTCATACATATTTTATTTACTGTTATTGTTATGATAACCTTTGTGAAAAACAAGCCTCATTTGTATTTGGTACAATAATACAATGCCTTGTAATGGATAGCATATTTTTCAGGAAAGAATGAGACCCTATTTTCACCCGGCTTCGGAGAAATAAATAGTATAGGGTAACCTAATAGCGTACCCACTAGAATAGTTTCCGGCCTAGCATTTTACACTTTGTAATTTGTTGATCTTCTTTTGTTCTCGAGATAACTATTATATTTGAACAAAATTCTGTGCGTAAACCTTAAAAGAAGGTTCCATACCGCGTCCAGCTTGTGCTAGCTCTTTTCTCCCTTAAAAAATATAGTCCTATTTTGGTGTTTTTTCTAGCTAGGCTCGATTTATTCTTATTTTGAATTGTTTAAATAACTTACAAGTAAGAAGTCATTTTTTTGACGTGATAACGTTTTATAAATTGGTGAACACCTGCCAGTTCAAAAAAGTGTGACGTCACACGTCGTTACTGGAACGCCTCATCGACCCCCGCCGCCCCCGCCCCCTCCACCGCCGCTGCCCGCGCCTCCTTTCCCACCGGCCCATGTATTCTGTCTCTGAGCCAACGATACTTTGATAGTTGACAAGGTAACTATAGCAACGTTTTATCGTTGCCATGGTTACCATCAATGTTTTCTTATGACGTTATCACGTAAAATTATCGTCCGGAAACAGACTTTACAGACAACCATTTTTTTTAAATAATAAACATATCAGGCTAGATTACAAACAATTCAAACGATTGACATCAATAAAATAACATTTTTTTGTAATCTAAGTGATGAAAACAGGTATCTACGAAAAGAAAATTCAATCGAAAAAGGCATTAGTTAAGTAATTTCTTTTAGAAGCCTTTTGATAATTGGTTTCATATATGAACTTGAACACATAGGTACCGTCAAATAATATAATATCATTTTGAAAAACATTGTTCAATATATTAAATTCTTCTTTGTTGGAGATAGGGTTTAATTTCCCTCGAGAGAGTTCGCGTTTTCTATGCCAACAAGATTATATTTGGGCAATGTATTATATGAGTTTCTATTCAGATTTCTGGCAATGTGAGGACCTCGAAATTAAAATATACATATAGGTATCTACCTAAATAAAACTTTGAAAGGAATAAAAAGTAATTGGCTTTTCCAATAACAAAGTGACCCTAAAGATATTATTTTATAAAAGTTTATGTTTTTTGAATACCACGCCTCCTCATTAGATTTAAGGGTAATAAATTAACAAAAAGTGCATTATTTTTAGTGTTCTATATGATCACAGGAAACTCAAATCCAATAATCTCCATTTTGTTTGATCACTTTGTTAAAGTTGAGATGCCATAGCATAACTATTTATACCTATCGATTCCAAGTTAGTATTATAGAACCTAAGACTAAAGTTCATAGAAGTATCTTGTTACTCCAATATTTATTTTCTGTTATAATCCTTGCTGGACTAGTTATATATTCTAAATAATGATTGTGTAAAAAAATGTTTGAGTGCAAGCCATATCTCTTATGGAAGTAGAACTTGTCCTTTAAATGTTGCAGGTTACGTGACGGTGCTTTCGCGAGTATGTGTCCTGGTTTTTTTTATAAATATAAAGCTCTTGTATTCAATATTTAAATACATTAATAAAATACAAGTAATCAAAAATTCCAAAAAAACTAAAAACAATCAGTTATTATGTAAAAAAAAACTATTCGAAAAGACCGCCCCGCTGCGCTGGCACAAAAAATGACAGAACGCAATCTGTATTCAATATTTTCATAAAACTACGCCTATAAAATGAATGTTAATAAAACCGCTGCATGTTTGAAATGCCAAAAACAGTTTTGTATCGTATATGTATACTTTCGAGCTATAAACGTGTTTCACTTTAGTTTACTCTTTAAAATGTATACGGGCTCGAGTGCTGATGAATATTCCTTTTCGATTAAAAACCGTTCCACCTATGTGTATAGAGAACTGAAAACGATATAAATTAACTAGCTGTCACCCGCGTAAGTCCCGATCCCGTAAGAATATTGGGATTAAAAATATTCTATGTATTAATCCAGGTCTCCAAGCTATCTACATTCTACATACCAAGTTTCAGGGCAATCGGTCTTATAGTTTTTGCGTGAAAGAGTAACAAACATCCATACATATTAACTTTAGCTGCGCCCCGTGGTTTCACCCGCGTAAGTCGCGATCCCGTGGGAATATCAGGATAAAAGGTAGCCTATGTGTTAATTCAGGTCTTTAGCAATCTACATACCAAGTTTCATGGCAATCGGTCAAGTAGTTTTTGCGTGAAAGAGTAACAAACATCCATACATATAAACTTTAGCTGCGCCCCGCGGTTGCACCCGCGTAAGTCCTGATCCCGTAAGAATATTGGGCTTAAAAATATTCTATGTATTAATCCAGGTCTCCAAGCTATCTACATACCAAGTTTCATGGCAATCGGTCAAGTAGTTTTTGCGTGAAAGAGTAACAAACATCCATACATATTAACTTTAGCTCGACGCGCGATTTTACCCGCGTAAGTCCCGATCCCGTGGAAATATCGAGATAAAAGTAGCTTATGTGTTAATACAAGTCTCTAGCTATCTACTTACCTAGTTTCATCGCAATCGGTCCAGTAGTTTTTGCGCGAGAGTAAGAAACACCCATACACACAGACTTTCGCGTTTATCACTATCACTTCACTATCACTACATAGTATAAAACAAAGTCGCTTTCTCTGTCCCTATTTCCCTATGTATGCTTAAATCTTTAAAACTACGCAACGGATTTTGATGCGGTTTTTTAATAGATAGAGTGATTCAAGGGGAAGGTTTTTATGTATAATACATGCACAATATAACCGTGCGAAGCCGGGGCGGGTCGCTAGTCTATTTTATAAAATTCACGTGTGTTAGTTTTCAAACTCTTCTGAAACGGCTTGACCGATTCTTTATGATTTTTTTGGTGTGTGGTCTAAGAATCGGCACACATCTATTTTTAGGGTTTTTTTTGTATATACGATAATTATTGCTTTTCTCTGATTTTTGATTAATGACCAAATGTACACTATTCCGGTTTTCTTGTCAAACATAGAAAAGCTACCTCCAGCTTGACTCACAGCATAGGAATTAAGACCAATAAACTATATCTTCGAATGTCTAACAGCCAATTCCCAAGAATTCCCCCGTCTAAACATCAGCTTGTATTGACTCCTGATACTTCGACTACCGGCTTGACAGTCCTCAATATCGAGAAATGTACCTCTATATTTTTATTATCGAAAAATGTTGACCAATTTTTGTTGGGACGTTGTTTTTAGGGTTCCGTACCTAAAGGGTAAAAACAGGACCCTATTACTAAGACTTCGCTGTCCGTCCGTTTGTCCGTCTGTCACCAGGGTTGTATCTCATGAACCATGACGTGCCATGACAGTTACAGAGTTGAAATTTTCACAGATGACGTTTTTCTGTTGCCGCTTTAACAACAAATACTAAAAACAGGTATAAGTAAATATTTTTGAGTATATTTTTTGAATTTCAGGTTATACTCGTATTCAAGTTTACAATTTTTTCAGGCTATGCGTTTTTTGTTAATCATAGGTACTCCCAAAAGGGCAGGCAAAAGACTTTTAACCTATGCGGCCTCGTCTGACATACAATATTTTTTAGAGTTTTTTGCTCGATTTTCATCGATCGTAATGGTACGAAACCCTTCGTGCGAGAGTCAGACTCGCACTTGGCCGGTTTTTATTTATGAAGTGTTCCTGGTAAAAGGGTACTTTGGACTAATAAAGACATCTTTATGCCAGGCAGATACGATTGGTTTGACACGGTCTGAATTTGTCTACGTGATCGCAACTGTTGCGTGAACATCTATGGTGGGAAAGCGCTCCGAATGTTGCTGATCAATAGTTCACTGTAGATAGGCTACATAGATACGTATACACTCCCCTCGGTTTTCCCGCGTAAGTCCCGATCCTGATTAAAAGTTTTATATGTCTTTTTCCATCTCTTAAACTATGATTGTGCCGATTTTCATTCAAAATCGATCGAGTCGTTTAACCGTTAAGAGGGATAAAAAATAAATACAAACAATTAAATAAAAAGTCTTTCGGATGACCAGTGTGAGGCTGTAAATTTCCATACAAAAAGCGGCAACGTTTTCCCCTCCATAAACGAAGTCCGATTTTGATAATTTTTGAAAATGTTCTAGATCTAATGGAAAACTAGGTTCAACCGTTTTTATTTTAAAGAAATATTGTCTAATACAAAAGTTATTAGTATGTGAATATCTATATTTTTGACTTAAAAACTTCATCGAGCGTTTCAATTGTTTTTTAATAGACTAAACTGAATTACCAAAAAAGAAAAACGTATAAACCTAGAATAAGATGCAGTGAATTAAATGAGACCAAATTTATTTTATTTTGTGAATGATGAAGGGGGTAAAAACGTAACGGCCCGCAACATTATTTGAAAGCAAAATGAAGGCAATTACGTCCGAACTTAAACTCTCTTTATCGCACGATACGGGTCATTTTTGAAAATACTTACGCTACTCTCGCCGTGTATCGAAAACTCATGATTCTCTTAAGATTAATTAGGACTAATTAAGATGAGGATTGTAATTTCTGTAAAATATTAATAGTACTTTTAATATCATAAAACACAAAGTTCAAACAATATGAGAATTCAACATTCTGAACCTGAATAAATTACTCATTGTTTGACTTCATACAATTTCTTATTGCAACTAGTCTTTTAAGTTATCCGTCTAATCCCTATTTAAAAATATTTATTATTATAAATTTTCAATTCTAAATATTAACGAAACATTTCCCATTGAAACGGTACAAATATAGAGAGTTATAGGAAGATAGATATACGTAAAGTCCATTCAAACTTTCTCATATCGCGATGCAGTAAAACAAAATACTGACGTTTTGTTGAAGACACAACAGAACAAGTAGACTGTTTGTTATGTTCACTGGAAATGTTTGACAAACAAACAAACAAAGCTCGCTCGTTATATCACGGCCGGTTTGTCGTCGTCGTAGTAGGTACCTATCTATGAACGTAGGTATAGGTATAGTTCTAGAGTGTATACGAGCCAGTTGCCAAAATTATTAACATTTTTGGCTGATTTTATACGAGAAAAAATAAAATAAATTGATTCTGAGAACTTGGATAGAATTTGTTTTAAGTACCTAATATTCTCATGGGTAGTGGCTTTCGCATTGGTGAACCATCGCATCTGTCAGGTTCATTTTTAGGGTTGCCTATCTCAAAAGGTAAAAAAGTAACCCTTAAAAAAAAAACATACATACAACCGAATTAAGAACCTCCTCCTTTTTTTGAAGTCGGTTAACTCTAAAAAAAGATAACTCTCTTGTCTAGACATACGGACAAGAGAGTGAAACATTGACAGACGTCCATCTACATAGTCACTACATAGTATAAAATAAAGTCACTTTTCGCCGTTCCTATTTCCCTTTGTACGCTTAGATCTTTAAAACTACGCAACGGATTTTGATGCGGTTTTTTTTAGTAGATAGAGTAATTCAAGAGGACGGTTTATATGTATAATACATGCATAATATAGCCGTGCGAAGCCGGAGCGGGTCGCTAGTTTAACATAAAAGGCCGCAAGGGCTTAGCGCACATTTAGTCTTCTGTCTGGTCTAAAGTAAATTGGCCAGTTAATTCCGCTTACCTAAAAGCTCTGCCCAACTTTGTAGTGAGTTTAGCAAAAACAACAGTAATCTTGCATCTAAACTAAGCGGTGTACAGACTGCGGAACAAGCTCCACTTAGCTGAAATATTCTAAATCCGCCATAGCGTACGAATTAAGGTAGTATGAGCACGAACGGGACATAATGATAGTTGCGACAAATATCAACCACTTACTTAATAAATACGTCTTTATTAAGGTGAGATAGACGCAAACTTAAGTCGGAAAAAGACGACAGGTGTTTCTGTATTTTGAAAGAAAGAAAGAAAGAAAGAAAAGATTTTATTTAACAACTTTAACCTTAAGCTTAAACCTAGAATACATTAGTTTTATAAAGTTACAATGAACAATATAAACATACAATAATAAAATAATGACTAAATAGATATAGATAATAAATAGATAGATATTACTAAATAGAATAGATAGGAAATAGACAGTTATTAAATAAGGACGCAACTCAGCTTAATGCTGCTTTCGCTAGGCGAAAGCAGCGCTGTTATTCTGTTACGCCTTTTATATAAAAATGAACAAATTAAAACAAAGTAAATTAATAATAGTTTAGTCGTCGCATTAGCCAAAGCAGGTAATTTATTAATTAACGTGTAAACAAATATAAATATGAACATACATAAATAATAATGTATTCATACATAAATACATAATACAATACACATAACTTATCATGGGAGGAGAAGACAAAAGGTTGATAGGCTTAGAAAAGACAAGAAATATAAGTCTTTATATTATAACAAAACTAGCTCTTAATTGTGAATAATTCGAGAGTAATAAATCATTAAATTATATTTTTACCAACGCTTTTTAAATCAGAAGATTAAGGACCACTTGCAATAACCGTATAACGGATGTGATGTGACGTCATAAACGTGATACTTTGTAACGGATATTGCTAAAAAACCTGTTTGTGATTATTGTTTATTAATTTAATTGCATTATATTACTTTTTGGCTTCATTTTCTCGCCTTTAGTGGGCTGCGTATTTGATACCAGCCTACCCTCTTTTTTAATTTCAATCTTTATTGTCGATTCTTACTAGTCGCTAACTTATTATGCACTGTCATTAACTTCCAAGCCGTAGATACCATATACCAACATCGCGTTTAAACTATAGAACACGTTGATCGAATAATTAATTCTGTACCTTAGTTATAGTTACTACTGAATCGCTTAGTATCTACGTAATAGTGGCAATTCAATTATCACGAAACTAAACTAGGTTGGTATTGAAGTGCTACAAGCTATTATTGAAATTAATACAACATACTTTGGAATAGGAAATGTACTGTAGGTATCAAAGATTACCATAGTGCAGTAGCTCTCTCACAATGTTAACTTCATTAAGGTGAAAGGGTACCGGCGCTCTCTCCATTCAAACGTAGTCGACTGTTTCCTCCCTGGATAATGACACTAGCACAAATATTTTTGCTTTAAACCTATAACTGTCATTACTATGCTATGTCTTGGTTTTTAGCGCCCGGTACCCTTTCCTCTTAACAACTATCATTATCATCTCTGGTAGAGCCTTTCCAAGTTGTCAAAAAGTACTCTGAAATAAAATGTGTTTTACGCGCACATATACTTTTCGTCGGGGGCTGTAGTGTCTGGTATCATATTATATTAGTTACGAGTAGAGTAGGCTTGCCCAGTACCTATACAGCATACATACACCCTCTCAGCTTAGTCTACTGTGTCCAGATCAAGAATTCGTCAATACGCCTATAGAGTCAACTAAGCCGCGGGTTTTCTTCACGATGTTTTGATCATCATCATCATCATCATCAAATCAATAGATCATAAAAATGATCTATACACGATCGGCCGGGATTCCAACTCACGACCTACGAAATAAAAATCTAGGTATCTGCCACTAAATACGTGAACACATAACATCAACAAAAAACAGACGACAAGAGAGTGATCTTATAAGGGTTCCTTTTTTACCTTTTGAGATACGGAACCCTAAAATCATAAGAACATAAAAAAAAAAAACATACATAGGTACATCCGAATTGAGAACCTCCTCCTTTTTTGAAGTCGGTTAAAAGGATATTATTCGGATATTGTTAATAGGTAAAAAAATACTCAAAGAACATCACGTCAAGCTCATAAGTTTCAAATATCTCTCCAATCGTGATATAACGAGAGTAGAACTGGAACATGAAAGTTAGATCATTCCCGATCAAAGTTCAGTAAATTACCTCAATACGTTTCACCGTAATCACGGTCGGTCGATTATAATTTTCCATCGATTGAACGCTGAACCAATTCACTATTGAGAATTACGGTCTATGGGGGGTCGGAAAATGATTTGAAATAAGTAAAATCGCTTACGATAGCTCTTAAGTTGAAATTCTCTAAAAATATGACGTGATTTTGCTCGAACCGAAACAGCTGCGGACCGTGATTACTCGTAGAATATATTTTGTAAGGAAAAATGGGGACTACATAATTTAATTCGTTTGATAACTATCAACTTGTGTGAAATTGTGTGTTCACTTTTTTGTGCGTTAGCTCTATGCATGTATGGTAGGTACTGCAATTTCATACATAAAGCTTGACTTTCACCCGTGACTTCGTCCGCGTGAAGTTTGATCGTTTCTTAGCAGATGCCTATTTTAGCTCGATTCGGCAATGTGCTTAAGTTGTTTGTTAATATGTCAGTCAGTCATTCAAGTCTTTGAATATTATATACAAAGATAAAAGCAGATTGTATATTCTGTAATACCATTCAACTAACTTCTATTAAATTATGCCTATAAGTGTTTAGGTATCGTTTAAATGCTAGCTCTATTACATACGTTACGTGCTTGACATTGTTTGTACTCAGAATAAAAGAAAAGCTATTTTATTTACATATCTTGATATAATAGCTGAAACAAATTATATAAAGCTCCGAAGGTTATCAAAAGACGAGAAAGACCGAGTAAATTCTAGGAAATAGTTTCTCTACTTGAACTCAATAATGTAGCAAAGGTACAAAGTGCGACCGCGTCTACAAATTGTACAGCGCGAGAGCGGCCGCCCGCCTCGGGTACGATCATTTTAAACTAACCACATTAGGGCTGTTTCAGATATGAGAGGTATTTAGAATGTAAATAAACAATGTGTTCCTGAAACTAACGTCGGAGTGGAGTGTGGGATACGAACTTATATTTGTGAGATTAAAGGGGCGCGATAGAGCTACCGACACAGTTTCGCGGCGCCACACATTTTTTGAAAGCTTAACAAAGGTTGAAGGGTGTTACAGGTGCTAGGATGGGCTAACATGTACCTTTTGTTAATATAATACCTTATTCTCCCAGGCACTGAATAGCATGAATTGAAAACTTGCTGACGCTGTATTTATTCCACATCTAACATATATTTTTTGCAAAGGTAGAGTGGACTTATTAGAGTTCAGACAGCAGTAGACGTGAAAACGGTATTTTTAATTGAATGAAAGATTTATCATTTGTATGCAATACACCTAATAACTCAAAGAGGTTGGACTAGCACCATCCGTTCCAACAACGTCATATCCGTAATTTAGTTTTTGCTTGTTCTTTTGACCGATTTAGCGTCTAGAAAATGCATTTAAATCGCGGTTCGTTCTAAACAATAAACAAGCAAAATAGTTACTGATCAAACTTATAACACTCCTTCATTAAAACGCTATTCTTCCAAAAAATATCAACTGTGTTTCTCGTTTTTCCTGGCAGTACAGCCATCGCGATACAACCACCGCCGCAGTGAGGTAATAGATAACCGTGAAAGACATTTATGACTCGGAGTTGTCCACCATTCATAAACGGTATCACACCCGCTTTACAGCTGAAAACACATGGGACATGAATTCTTGCTTGCCTTGCTGAAACTGATTGCGAAAATTTACGTGATTTTTTTATTGAGCTTATGCAGACTGTAAACTCTTCGATCAGGCGATAAAAATTGGACTCTTTTCAGTTTAGTGTTTTTAGTACTAGCGACCCGTCCCGGCTTCGCACGGCTATATTATGCATGTATTATACATATAAACATTCCTCTTGAATCACTCTATCTATTAAAAAAAACCGCATCAAAATATGTTGCGTAGTTTTGAAGATTTAAGCATACATAGGGATATAGGGACATAGGGACAGAGAAAGCGACTTTGTTTTATACTATGTAGTGATGATGATAGTGATAGTGAAGTGATGATGAAGAAGACGCCCTCGCGTACCGCTCGCGCGTGTTAAACCGCCTCTATGCAAAGATCAATTTCCCACACTTGTATCGCAATGTACTACTGTGGTTTTAACAAAAATTAGAAGAGAACACAGCGTGTCTTTATGTTTTTTCCTTGTTCTATTTTGCGTTTAATTGCAAAATTTCGGTGGAATTTAATTTCTTTTTGGTCAGTGAACGTGCACAAATAGTAACGTCACGATCAAATCAATCAAAGATCAAATGGGTTCGATTTACAGGTTACGTTATAATGTTCAAATATAGTGCTGCACAGGATTGTAAACGTTACGGTGGGCAGACATTTTTGACCTTGGATTGTACTTGATTGGCACTAGCTATAATAGTGACTATTTGCACAAATCTTATGACGTTCAATTAAAGACAAAATATCTGGAAAAGACACTGTATTCATTGTTTATACATCTTAAACTAACGCAAATTAGTACCTAAACCTAGTATGTTAATTAAAACATCACTTGAAAATGACGTAGGTAATTAAAAACGAAACAACTCCGTTGTTTTTCATCATAGACACGTCTCGATTTTTCATGTCTAACTGAGCTCATTAGGTTAATGGGTTCTTCAAAGATCTCAAAGGAAATAATAACTAAAGTTAGGTTTTAGTAGTAGATTTTACAGCCTAGGGCGTAGGGCCTGGGTTGGCAAAATACAACTTATTAATATTAAGAGGAAAGGGTACCGGGGGCTTTCTCCATACAAACTATTACAAACGTAGTCGACTGTTTTCTCCCTGGATAATGACACTAGAGCAAATATTTTTGGTGCATAAAACTTATAACTGCCATGACTATTTATTGTTTTAATTAATTATTTAATTTTTTAATTTTTAATTTCTGTAATAATTAGAAAATGAAAAAAACCAAAACATAGGGGCATAGTCATGGCAGTTATAGGTTTTATGGCACAAAAATATTTGCTCTAGTGTCATTATCCAGGGAGGAAACAGTCGACTACGTTTGTATGGAGAGCGCGCAACCCTTTCACCTTAAAACATCGGGTAAATCTAACAAACAGTTGGGCAATAACTTGACTTTTAACAGTAAAGGAATCTCCGGTGGGAAACAAACTTTATCTGAATGAGCGTGTCTTTTTCAGGAATGTTTACAGATTATGTATTTCTGTGGCCGCTATAACAACAAACAATAAAAACAGAATATAATGTTACGGAACCTTCGTGCGAGAGTCGGACTCGCACTTGGCCGGGTTCTTTTTTTTCTCAACGCACATACCAAACTAGGAACTGAAAAAGTAGGTGTTTATACAGGGTTATTGGTAATTATACTAGCAAGCCGTTGAGGGCTAACGACTTTTGGAAATTCGAAAAAAAATGAAAATTTTGAGGTTATATAAATTTGAAAAACAGCTGATATTTTTTAAACAAAGGTCATTCAGACTAAGAACAGTAGATAAAACTTAAAAATAATTTAAATTTTAAGGTTAATGACCTCTCCGTGTATGGAACAGCTGATTTTCAGGTAAACTTAACCTCAAAATTTTCAAAAAAATGTTTGAATTTCTAAAAGTCGTAGAATAAAAGTTGTTTGTTTAGATGCACAGAAGTAGCCCTCAACGGCTTATATTCACAACTCACTACTTAGTATAAAACAAAGTCGCTTTCTCTGTCCCTATGTCCCTATGTCCTATGTATGCTTAAATCTTTAAAACTATGCAACGGATTTTGATGCGATTTTTTTAATAGATAGAGTGATTTAAGAGGAAGATCTATATGTGTAATACAAGCATAATATAGCCGTTCGAAGCTGGGGCGGGTCGCTAGTTATCCATAACCATAACATACTTGCTTGTTCTTTCACATAATTTAAGACATTTAGCTTCCACCAAATGCTATAAATATTCTTGAGACGTTTATGGCCCCTAAATGTGTATTGTTCGAAGTTATATTTATGACAGAAGTGGTCAGGGTTCAAGAGCAAGCCCGTCGCATTTTTCAAGGCGCCTCATCTATTTCAGTATCGCACGTGGCCATGCCAGATGCAACCAATCATGTTGTAGAGTTCATATTGATATTTCCGTATTTTATTATACCTAATGCCAAGTTTAATTTACTTATAACTAGAAGCTAGAATCGTCCCGCGGTTTTTGCTATGTAAGTTCTAATCTTGTGGGAATATCGGGATGAAAAGTAGCCTATTTTACTCCCGATGAACCAATGTATCCTCGTACCAAGTTTAATTAAAATTGGTATTGTAGTATAGAGCGTAAACCTATTCGTACAAAAGAAATATATTTTGTCTTTAAAATAAATATTGAATCTCGACTTATGGCCAGTTTATTTTTAAGATGGTTTCGACTGATTTAAAAAACCGGCCAAGTGCGAGTCGGACTGTTCAAGAAGGGTTCCGTACCATTATTTTTTGTTTTTAATTTTTTTTTTTTGTTATAGCGACTACAGAAATACATCATCTGTCAAAAAATGTCAACTATCGAGCTATCCAGACCACAGACAACTATCTAAGCATAAATACTTGTCTGAGGCGGGAATCGAACCCGCAACCCTGTGTTTGGCAGTCCGGCATGGTGACCATTGTGCCAACTGGGTCGTTTATTTGTATTATAAGTATATTTATATACAAAAGAAAGAATATAAGTAGATATTCGTTGTCTAGCACCCATAAGACAAGTCTAGTTACTTACCACATTTTATCCACATTTTATGTTTTCTTCATTATACAATATTTCCCACATATAAAAAGAGAAAAGATCGATAAGATGTCAATCACAGTAACTACTTAAAGGGTCACGAAAGTTTTGTCACTTTTACAAATAACCTAACGCTGTAGTTTTCAACAAAAGTTTAATGGAATTTCAAATCCATTTACCAAAACGTTCTATTTCGAAGAACTTTGATCATTTGTCTTTGGGTTTAAGAAAATATAATATTTTCGAATCTCAGCAAGCTGAATATTCTTTCGGGGGGAACGTATATAACTTACAGACAGACTAGAAGATCGACTGATAGCTCTCTGACTATCACATCTCTTCATTTAAAGGCAAACATAAATAAAAAGGTGAACAACTGTTTAGCTGTTTGAAAGGACAATGCCCACTTCCATAGAAGATATGGTTGATTTTTTTTTTTATTACATAACTATCGTTTAGAGTCAACAATGAGTACAGCAAGGATCATAGCAGTAAAATATTGGAGTGCCAGTGTACTTTTCCGTCTATGGTCACCAGGATAAAAACTATGCCCACTATTATAGAAGATCTTTCTGTTTACAAATTCACGCCTCACCACTAAAAAAGTTACAATTACAATTTAGGCAGGGGTAAAGATATTGGTCAATGTACTTTCTAGCATAAAAAGTTTTCTTTCATCTGATGGTGGGGTCCACCTTTCTGGTCTCCTCCCTCTACTTTGCTCTATCTGACGCATCATCTGGTGAAAAACTAACAGTCCAATAGGTCTAATATTATAATAAGACCATTTAAACCGTGATGTTTACTCACCAGTAAAAATACAGAATCTGGACGTGGTGCTGGGTAGCCCTTTATTGTAAGAAATGGTACCGCGGCATGGCTACCAAGTCAGATGTTTAATATTTTAGATAAGTTTTGATTCGCGCGATGTGTAATGAACCATCAGAAAAACGAAAGGAAAGTACCTACAATATGAATTACATAAACCGCTGCAAATTTTAAATATCCAATTTATGATGAAAGCGAACGCTAACAATTTATTCTGCTTCCTCCGAAAAGTTAGTGTTTCAAAGAAATATTTGTTCCATTTTCCATTACAATTCTTGACAGATACATGGCCCTGGATATATTGAGTAGGTATCTAGCTAGACTCGCTTTCATTTTTAAAAGATTGAACAAGCCAAGACATGACTTGGTCCTTTTTCATTGGAAATAAAGTAATGAATTAATAATAGAATATTTCTGAAGTTTATGCACTTTAGAATTATAAATAATGAAAAATTACAACTAATGCAGGTGGTAAGCATATACTTTTAACCGAACACAAAAGAATTTAACAGCCTATGTTAATTTATTTGAGCTCCTCTCGATATCTACTGAACATATTTTGATAAATGAGGTATTTCATTTCACATTCGGCAGTGCGGATTATAGCAAACTAGCGACCCGCCCCGGCTTCGCACGGCTATATTATGCATGTATTATACATACAAACATTCCTCTTGAATCACTCTATCTATTCAAAAAACCGCATCAAAATCCGTTGCGTAGTTTTAAAGATTTAAGCATACATAGGATATAGGGACAAAGAAAGCGACTTTGTTTTATACTATGTGGTGATGATATATTTATTATTTTACCGAGCACCTCACTTCGAAAAGTTGCTCAGTTAAAACTTAAGTTAATCAATCGCTTTGTCCAAGGCATTATCATATATTTAGCTGACGTTGAATTTAACTCACAACAGAAGACCTATATAAAGCATTTACTCTGTGAAATAGCTGCGTAAACTTCTCACTCGAGCTAACAAACTGGAAACTTGTGTTTATTTATCAGAGCAATGAACAATATAAAGTCCTCTTTAAATTCACAATAAATCGTATGTGCGATGTCAAAGCTGTCTAAACCAGGTTTTTTGATGAAAAATTCTTCTACATCACAGGCCTTTGAAAAAGTTGTAGAGCGTAAAATTCTTGACAAATTCCATTTTAGAAGTAAATTAATACGATTTCTAAGATAGATCTAAAATTACCCATTAAAAGGCCAACATTTTTCCCCTACCATACCTTTGCGCTATTTAACTACTTGTAGCAGATATTTTAACTCGTTAATTGACTGCGAAAGCCGTATCATCGAAATGTATTTCTTTGAAAACTTTTCATCAATATCACTTTATTACGCTTTATTAAATCGATGTATTGTTACTGCGATGTTACGTAACATTTGCACACTGTACTGACTATCCCGAATGAATTTTTAGGCACTGAAAAGACCCATTTAACTAAGAATCCACTATCCGTCCGGCCGTCTGTCTGTCTGTCACCAGGCTGTATCACATGAACCGTGAAATTTTCAATATAATTCTGTTGTCGCTATAACAACAAACAAAACAGAAAATAAGTGATGCGAAACCATATGCGCGAGTCCGACTCTCACTTGGCCGGTTTTTGACGTGATAATGTCTAATAAATTGATGAAAACCTGCACTCACCAAAAAGTGTCTGTTCCGGGTAACAGACACCGTCATGTTCCGGTACCATGGCGTCACCACGGCGTCATGGTAAACGTCACGCGTCTCGTGTTTGTTTTGTACTTATTGTTTTATAATAATATCGCTCATCTGGGCTTGTGTTATGGTGACAAGTGACGAATAGAAGATTTATATAAAGAAAAAAAACGGGAAACTTTTTTTTCTTACGTCATAACGTTATCACCCAAATATAATTAATGATTAAACGAACTTACCTTAAGTGAAGTTCTATCGTAATTATACGAGGCTTCGTCTGAAACATTAGTTAACAAGCAGCACACGTTTGCCCCAGTCGTACATACACTATAGTTTAGAAAATAATAAATAAAGTAATATTTTTTAAATTTGACATTGGCTAGTTTGCTTAACTTGTCTGGCAACACCAGCTGCCGTCCATCTTCATTTAGTTCAGAGAATAGAAACTTCCTTTTATGGTCAAACAATTTTTATGGGTTTTTTGGGTGGGAGGGACCCTAATGTTTCAGACGAAGCCTCGTATAATTACGATAGAACTTCACTTAAGGTAAGTTCGTTTAATCATTAATTATACTTGCTTCGTCCTCAACATTAGTTAACAAGCAGATCTTTAGAGTTCAATAAAATTGTTTTAGGTAACCAAAAAAGCGAATGTACCTACATAGATTATTAAAATATACTGACTTTGAAAAAAAAAATCAAACTCTTTAATTATAAGTACTTAATATAATAACAGACTTAAGAAAATTAATAAAATAACATAATTATTTGAAAACATCAAACTCATTGAAATTATTAACTTAAATAAAATGGCTTGTCTGTCATTAACCAAAGGAAAATAGCTTCTCATATTAACCAAAAATAAAATGAAATAAACAAAATATTATTGTTAAATAGAATACCTTTTCTAGGTGCTCTGATTTAAAATGGATAGTGCGAAGCTATTTCTGTTATCATTGATAACAGATTTCTGATAAAATCTAGCGAAAACGCCAGAGGATTCCGACCAACCAGCCGTTTTTCTAACTAAATCTAGACTTACACCGTTCATATGTGCGTTAGAAGTAGACGCATGTCTAGTTGAATGAGCAGTAAAAATATTTGTATTTATACCACTTTTATGTAAAACTGTTTTTATCCAACGGCTTATGGACTGAGGAGAGACAGCATTGTAAGGTCTTTTAAAACTAATAAAAAGTTGTTCACTACTTCGTAAACAATCAGTTTTTTCTTTATAATCTAAAAGAGCTTTAGCGGGACATATTTTGGGATTTTCATTGAAAAAGGGTAGAATAAGAGATGGTTGTAATGAACGCACACGTGAAGTTTTTAACAAATCTGGTATTTTTATCATAATTTTATCATCGGTAATTACTTCAATATTTTGGACTTTAATTTTACTTATAGTTTGCACTCTGTGTGCAGTAACAAGTGCTAATAAAGTCACAACCTTTTTAGTTAATTGTTCTATGCTAATATCATTGTGGGGATACCAACTTTCTAAGAAATTAAGAACAATTGAAGGGTTCCATGTAACATCATATTTTGGTAAAGGTGGACGTAGTCTATAAAAACCCTTGAAAAGTCTAGTTATTCTGTCGTCAGTTCCTATCTTATTATTGACAATTAAGGACAATGCGGATCTATAAGTATTTAACGAGCTAAATTGTGCACCACTTTGGTACATATCTGTTAAAAAGAGTATTACTTGAGGAATTGAAGCCTCATAATAATCAATTTTGTACAAATTACAAAACTTGAACCATTTTTTAAAAACTACACCGTACTGTTTTGCTGAGTTATCAGATAAAGATGCACACATTATATCTAAAGAACTTGCTGGGATACTTCTTCTCAAGAGTGCCGTGCGGATAATTTCGCGGCTACTAGGGTCACTTTGCCCTGAAGTTGTCTGTTAGGAACAGATAATAAAACATTTGTATTAGTTCCTAGTATTAACATATCATTGCATAAGCTTTTGAATATTGGAAACCAAGGTTGAGTGGGCCAGAGAGGAACAACTACTATGCCTTCCGCATTATCAGTAATAATTTTTCGAATCATTTTTAAAATAACTGCTACTGGAGGAAAAGCATAAAAAAAAAGAGTTGATTCCAATTAAGAGTGAAAGCATTGATAGCTAATGCGCCAGGGTCTCTGTGCCAAGAAACGTATTTTTCGCATTTTGTGTTTAATCTAGTTGCAAATAAGTCTACATCAGGTTCTCCAAAATGCTCAATAATGAGACGAAAGGCATGATCAGTCAATTCCCACTCTGTGTCTGGATGTTGTCGGCGAGATTCTATGTCTGCATCTTTGTTGTCTTGGGAACTAATATAAGACGCGTAAACAAAAATGTTTCTAGCTTCACACCATTTCCATATATTCCTAGTAACGTCGGTAAGATGTGGAAAACGCACGCCTCCCATTTTGTTTATATAAGAAACTGCTGTTGTGTTGTCTACACGCAATAATATTTGACAGTCTACTAAGCTTTTTGCAAATATTTTCAAACTAAAATACGCAGCTAAAAGCTCTAAATAATTTATGTGCTTAGTTTTTTCAGTATCACTCCATTTGCCGTTAGCATTCTTGTCCCCACATACGGCCCCCCAACCTGATGTACTAGCGTCGGAGAATATCTCCAAATTAAAATAGTCATCTCTTATTGGGTTAACAGAAGTGACAATATTTGATTGCCACCATTTTAGATCGTCAGATAAATGTTTTGGTACCGACATGTAACTATCGTAGTTGCCTATTTTATTTAAGGCAATATATTTGCAACGTTCAATATTCTTTGTGTAAAGCCAACCATATTGAATTGCGGGACAGGCTGAAGCTAGTAGGCCTGCCAAACGAGCGAACTGCCGAATAGTACATCTTGTAATTTTTAAAAAGTTAGACACTTCATGTTTAATCAAAATTCTTTTTTCTACAGTGAGGGATACGTGAAAATATTCAGTGTTAATAATAAAACCCAAATATTTACATACAGTTTTAGGAGTTAATATGCTTTTTTCATAATTGATAATGAACCCTAACGATTCTAAAATCAATATTGTCTGTTGCATATTATTTTGGCTAGATTCTAATGAATTTCCGATTAAACACAGATCATCTATGTAAATTGAACATATATATCCTAAAGATCTAAGTAAACATACAACCGGTTTCATTAATTTTGTAAATACTAGGGGCGCTGTGTTCAAACCAAAGGGGAGAACGTTAAATTCATACGTTTTGCCATTAAAGTTAAAACGTATGTACTTTCTAAATTCATAATGAATAGGTAATAAAAAAAATGCATCTTTAAGGTCAATTGTACACAAAAAGCTATTTTTTGAAATCAATTTCAAAGTAGTTCTTAAATCTTCCATTTTAAAATGATCAGGCTTCACAAACATGTTTAGGGATTTAAGATTTAAAATGAAACGTTTCTTACCATTAGGTTTTGGTATTAAGAAAATACTTGATAAAAACTGTGTATCACATGGATTACATTCAGATATAGCTCCCGAACTTTTAAGTTCATTAATTGCGATTTGAAAATCGTTTACTTCATTTAAAGAAAAATTAGGAAGAATAGGTATAAAATTTTGTTTAGGGATGGTATGAAACGGTATTTTGTACCCGTTTCTGATCCATGACAATATTAATTTGTCGTTGGTAATAAGTCGCCATTTGTTGTAAAACAAAGCTAACCTGCCAGCGGCAACAGCGGGACGTACCTCAATTATCGGCGTAACTTCATACGCCCGCGTGAGCTCTGCGACGACGGCATTTGCGGCGGTAGATGTTGACTTGTAGACGCTTGGGTCGACGACGTGGACGATTGGAGTTGAGTTTGGTAACGGCGAGGTTGCTGTATCGCAGGTACCGGTCTTCGCCCCACTCCCGCTGCTTGCCTCGCCGGGGGGAGCAGAGCTCTCGAGTTTAAAGAACGAGGTTGATTAAATTTAGATTGCGGGAACGTCGCTTGTTTAGTATGTAAAATATTTTTCATCTCCGAACCTGACTTGTTGATAGCTTTAGCCGATTTTAGTGTTTCGGCGAGCTTTTCTCCAAATAAGTGTGAATCAATCTCCGTTGTATAAAGATGGTCCCTTATATTTTTTTTTATGGTTGAAGTTACGAGGCTGCGGCGATACATCGATTCACCGTGCTGTGAGTCGCACAACAAATTTCCTGCGTCAATTAATAACCTTATGGTATCTGCATCCTTGTACTGGTTAGCAAAGATTTTAGTTAGTGCTTGGCCTATACATGATAGGGCAAGAGCCTGTTGATTTTGTTTGTTTTCAAAAGCTTTATCTTTTTTTGCCAAAATGTCAGACAAAGCGGCCTTAATCTCAGGGTTTAAAATTGGAGCACCGATCTTTAGGCAATTTTGAGGTAAGTGGTATTTTTCTAGAAGAGCTTTCTTCGCATCCTTCGATAGGCCGGTAGATGTAATGTGTTCCCAACGAAGACTTAACTCGGCTTGTATTGGTGGGTCATACTTTTTATTCTTAGATGGAGTTTCGCCGAGTAGTTCTAAAATACTCTCATCGAGTGGCGTTGATGATGACGGTTGTATATGTAGATGTAGATCTACGTTTGAGGGTTGAAAATCTGTGACATCGCCATCTGGTTCCATATAAGTCTGAGGGTCGGTTTCATCAACGTCAACAAAGACATAGTTTTCTGAATTCTCTCCCGGTTGGTTGTCTAAAAGATAAAACAACAATACAAAGAAACAACAGTTTCATGCGAAGTTGATATAGGTAGTAACGTAGGTATTAAACACCTAGGTAATAAAGGTATAGGTAGGTAACTACATCAAATATGGGTCACATTTGAATAAATCTGTGTTTATAAATATTTTTGTCAAAGTAGCACCCTATATTTAACGAAACAAGGTGATAATCTCATAGAACTATCCTCATGTTGCATTGTGAAGGTAACACTCTCATTGGATGTGTACTCAACACTTTGTATTTGTATATATACACTCAACACATTATACAAGGCGATAGACTCAGGGAACTATACTCATGTAATTGATTTGTGAAGGTGGCACTCTCTTTGGACGTGCACTCAACACATAATTTATATATATATATAATATTATAATATTTATGTAAAAGAACGTGAAAGGCTCGCTGTCACAATACTGTCACGCTATTTTTTCACAAGGTACCTTGTAAAGACAAATCCGGATTCTCTTCTTCGGACGATGTCGAACTGTTGGATCTTTTACGGCTCCGAAGAATCCTTTTTTCTAATTTTCTTAATTTATTTAGAAGGTAGTCTTCATTAGATTTTCTTTTAGGCATTTTTTATAAAATAAAAATCAAAGAAAATATGACGTACGCTGACTGAACACTAAAACGTGAATGAAGATGGACGGCAGCTGGTGTTGCCAGACAAGTTAAGCAAACTAGCCAATGTCAAATTTAAAAAATATTACTTTATTTATTATTTTCTAAACTATAGTGTATGTACGACTGGGGCAAACGTGTGCTGCTTGTTAACTAATGTTGAGGACGAAGCAAGTATAATAAAAAAAACTCTATTTTTCATCTTTTCTGTATGGCGTTTACACGTAAAATTATCGTCCGTAAATCGACTTTACAGACAACCATTTTTTCTTCTTTTTTCTAACCTTATCAGTCTTTAATTAGGGTCAGCTATCTATTTCACGGCGCGCTAATTGACACAAACTTATGTACAAATATCTCGCCTATCTAGGCAATATCGCCGGTTTAACGTAATTTATTTAACGAGCAGGGTCCCGTAGTAGATGACATTGCGTAAGTACTGACCATTAAAACACTGTAACCCTAGTTATGTATTCGTAACTGACGTTTGTTAGTCATTAATGGTAATTACTTGTCTAGGGTCAGACAACAGACTATATTAACTAATAAATAAATAAATAAATATTTCAGGACACATTACACATCGCCATCCAGCCCCAAGCTAAGCAACTTAATGCTTGTGTTATGGGTGCCAGATAACGGATAAACTACTTATATACTTTTTTTTTTTTTTGTAAATATATACATATAGGAAACACCCAGAACCAGAAACAAGAATTTATGGTCAGCATAAATACTTGTTCCCGGCGGGAATCGAACCCGCAACCTTCTGCGTCGCAGTCGGGTGTTCGCCCGACGCGCCACAGAGGTCGTCAAAATAACTTAACTTATCTAGGTATACCTATTAGTGATTGTTTTTGTCGTGCCTTTAAAATTGGTCAGAAGAGGAGGGGGTCATTGCAAAAACTAAAATATACAATAATAATTATTATTATGTCATAAATCCCACTAATCCTAAAGTTTGTGTGTTCGTAAGTAGGTACTCCTTCAAGCAAAAAATACTGAAGATAGCTGCTGCTGTACTGAAGATTTAGCTGAAGAGCTGGAATAACACAGGCTGCTTTTCATCCCGATATTCCAACGGAACCGGGTGAAACTGCGGTGCGTAGCTAGTACATCATAATTTGTATCGTTATAATTCAACCTCTTTGGGGTTTTAAGTTTATTGCATTAACACACATTACACATTATTTTTACATTTTTTTTATTATTTTTTTACACATTATTTTTAAGTTTATTGCATTGACACAGGGTCACGGGTTCGATTCCCGCCTCAGGCAAGTATTTATGCTTAGATATTTGTCTGTGTTCTGGTTGTTTCTATGTATTATAAGTATATATTTACAAAAGAAAAGTAATATAAGTAGTATATCCGTTGTCTAGCACCCATAACACAAGTCTAGTTACTTAGCTTGGGGCTAGATGGCGATGTGTGGAGTGTCCTGCAATATATATTTATTTTATTTAAAAATGAAAATTCTTTGGTTTAAACAAGACATTTTGAGACTTCGACCATATGATTTTGAGATCTCTTTAGCGTTCCTGATACAACCTATTCGCTATTAGGTTTGGAGTACTGTTCGGCCAAGCGAATTACTGATACAAAATAGTCTCAACAGTCCGGTTCTCTCCCCACGCCGAACTACTGGAATCGACAAAGCCTTACTAACGTTTAAAATTTTTCACATGAAGCACCTCGTATAATTACTTCACGTAAGTACAAGTAAGTTAGTCACTACATAGTATAAAACAAAGTCGCTTTCTCTGTCCCTATGTCCCTATGTCACTATATCCCTTTGTATGTATTTGTAAATGTTTAAAACTTCGCAACGGATTTTAATGCGGTTTTTTTTAATAGATAGAGTGATTCAAGGCGAAGGTTTATATGTATAATATATGCATAATATAGCCGTGCGAAGCCGGGGCGGGTCGCTAGTTTAATAATAAAAAGTGAACTCTTACTCCGACAATCTTGCATTTATTGCAATATTCGTACTTGGGAAAATGTACAATGGGTGTAGTCCTTTACGGTCTACAGATGTACATCTACTTTGTTATTCAACTGGAACACCAGTTTCGTTAGGACAGAACAAGTTTGGTCCCCGCTTCGGATCTACAGAAGATAAACTTTTTAATAGGCTTACCAACGTAAAATCGTACTTGTTACGGAATGGAATAACCGAAATTTAACTTATCTAAACGTATACAGGGTTATTGGAAATTATACTAGCAAGCCGTTGAGGGCTACTTTTGTGTACCTTAACAACTTTTGTTCTAGGACTTTTGAAAATTCGAAAAAAAAAGTGAAAACTTTGAGGTTATGTAAATTTAAAAAAAAAAAGCTGATTTTTTAAAACAAAGGTCATTCAGACTAAGAACCGTAGATAAAACTTAAAAAATAAGTAAAATTTTAAGGTTAATGACCTCTCCGTGTAAGGAACAGCTGATTTTCAGGTAAACTTAACCTCGAAATTTAAAATTCGAATTTCCAATAGTCGTATAACAAAAGTTTGTTAAGGTGCACAGAATATGTAGCCCTCAACGGCTTGCTAGTATAATTTCCAATAACCCTGTATATGTTTGTTTATGACATTTATATTATTCTACAGGAAAAAAATATTTTAATTTTATTTATATAAATAATATTTTTTGCACAAAATTACTATATTTTATCACCGCTTTTTACCCTATTAGAGTTTGAATGATTTCTTAGTGCTCGCCTACTACCTTAAAGGGATCCACCATAAGAAATTTCAGAAATTTAAATCAATAATTACATCAAATTAAATTACTTACTCAAATAAAAAACTAAAAGATAAAATAAATACAAAAAAAAACTAAAATTACGCCAAACAAATACCCTTAAAATAACACAGAAGTTTAATATATTTTTATAATATTCAGTAATTAGTTTGCTTCTAAAAAGAAATAAATGAAATAAAAACTTATTTAATTTTCGTTTATATTATGTAATTAATTATTTATTTCAGAAATTTAACTGATAACGTTTTCGTAAAAAAACTAAACAATGACATCATTCTATAGAATAGATTAAAATAAAATCTTATTTATATCTATTGCTATGGCCATTGACTAATGCTACAGCATTATTGATATTGATCTTAGTGATATTGTGTGTGTGTATTCCATTGTACAAAGACCATAGGTCATAACATAAAAAAATACTATTCTAAATAAATACTAAATAAAGGGATCAGGATAAAGTTAACATAGCACCAATTAGTGTTATCAACTACTATTAGTAACTATTAGGTATTGGTAATTCCTAAAAAAAATATGATAGCTTATATATTATTATAGCAGCGGTCCGCGGATTTACCCGCGTAATTCCCACTGTGGAATTATGGGAATACTAAAATAGTACATTATACAACAAGTGAAAAAAATGGTAATTTAATTCGAGGGACTAAGTTGGATCCCGAGAGCAGCGAAGGATTCTATAGTTGAATCCCGAGCGTAGCGAGGGCTTCTAGATTAGAATCCTGAGCAGAGCGAGGGATACAAGGACCGAGATAAATTATTTTTTTCACGAGTTGTGTACTCTACTTTTTACCATTGACTGCGAGAAAATAAATTTAGAAATGGTTCAAGAGATTGTGTCTCATTTTCGTTACTGGAAGAACTCATTTTAATAATATAATTTATGTTATTAGATGTTTCAATAACTTAAAACAACCACGATAACAGATAGAAAAGAAAATTTTTAATTGTACCTATATAATATTTTTAAGTTTTATTCTATTTAATTGAATTTTATTCCATGTCATTCCATGTCATACTCCCATTGTCGTACTCTCGAGATTTTGGCGGCAACAAATTATCTACTATAATTGTTGCTTTATTTCGAAATTATTCCGGAGTCAGTGTCTCATTTTCGTCACTGGAACAACTCATTATATTATATTATTTATGTTATTCGATTTTTCAATGACATTAAACAACCACTTTATCAGATAGAAAAAAAATCTAAATTGGCGGTATACTTTTTTTTAATTTAATATTCCATCCAGCCAGTACGTTCTTTCAGCACTAATTTCAGAACGTTTTTTTTATAAGTCTATATTATTTCGTATATCCGTGCATGTTCCAAATTCAAAATGATTTTATTCACTCAGTGAGTAAAAGAGCGTTTTATTCACTGTTATCGATGAATAAAATGCCCCTTTTCGAGTGGCAATGGTAAAATAGTAGATTATATAACAAGTGAAAAAAAAGGTAATTTAATTCGAGGGACTAAGTTGGATTCCGAGAGCAGCGAAGGATTCTAGATTAGAATCCTGAGCAGAGCGAGGGATACAAGGACCGAGATAAATTATTTTTTCACGAGTTGTGTACTCTACTTTTTACCATTGACTGCGAGAAAATAAATTTAGAAATGGTTCAAGAGATTGTGTCTCATTTTCGTTACCGGAAGAATTCATTTTAATATAATTTATGTTATTAGATGTTTCAATAACTTAAAACAACCACGATATCAGAAAAAAAAGAAAAATTTTAATTGTATTATATTTTTAAGCTTTATTCCATTTCATTGAATTTTATTCCATGTCATTCCATGTCATAGTCCCATTGTCATGCTCCCTGGTGGCAACAAATTATCTACTATATTGCTGCTTTATTTCGAAATGATTCCGGAGTCAGTGTCTCATTTTCGTGCTGGAACAACTCATTTTATTATATTATTTACTTATGTTATTCGATTTTGATTGTCAGATAGAAAAAAATCTAAATTGGCGTTATTCTTTTTTTTAAATTTAATATTTCATCCAGCCAGTACGTTCTTTCAGCACTTTTAGCTCATTTCAGTACGTTTTTTTTATAAGTACATATTATTTCGTATATTCGTGCATGTTCCAAATTCAAAATGCTTTTATTCACTCAGTGAGTAAAAGAGCGTTTTATTCACTGTTATCGATGAATAAAATGCCCTTTTTTCGAGTGGCAATGGTAAAAAGTAACTTATGTTTCTCTCATTGTATGTACCTATCTTCATATTACCAGGTTTCATCAAATGGTTCACTAAACACACAAAAAAAAAAGTTTTTTTTATTCTTAAAATTTAGTCTACATAATTGTATAGTATTGATATATTTTGTTGGGGAAAACTATACTACTTTTGTTTTAAATTTCGCAAACTATGATCACCCTAAAATAAAAATTAATTGTTTTAATTTTTCGACGTACTAGTTGTCTATTGTTTTCGCTTCGATCGTCTTTTCGATGGTCTTTTGTTTCCATTTCCAAACTGGCTTCGTACGAAGAGGATTTCTTATCCCTTATCCCTACTGGAAGCGATAAATGGAAAAAAAAACAAGTATCCCTAACAGTGAGAATAAGTCAGTAGGATATAGAACAGGGGTAAAAACTAACCTCAAAATTACTTATATTACTGTAAGTATTATATATTATAACGTATATTATAGAACATACCGATTATAATAATATACATGCAAAAAGGATAGGTATTTGGGTTATTATTAAAAAATTTAAACCAGTTTAAGCTGAGAAAAAATTAAACAATAGGTATAAGTAACAAAGAAAAAATGACTAGGTATTTTTATTAAAATTATTATAATTTAATTTTTTTTTAATAAAGTTATGATTTAGAAATTCAATGGCTTTCTAACAATTTATCACCGATAGGATATCAATCTGCGACATCCCTGGTCAGGCCAGTTGTGAACCCGTTAAAGAGACGATAGATTCGAATTTATGGAACGACGCTTTTTGTCTTTTTTACCACACATAGTAGGTATAGGTATGTGTAAAAACGTCACAGAATCGACGATAACATAAGATCGATCTAGTTTTAACGCCATCGGAAAAACATACAAAATAACAAAAATAGAATCCCCTAAAATGTTTCGTAGATTTTTTCCTTAACTTTGAATTTTTAAGACATCAAGTTGTCTGAAAAGAAAAACCTTTCTTACCTACAAGTTGATAAATTGTTAAGTAGCTTTTGAGAAGGATTTTTAGACGATCTTTTCAATTCTTATTTATTTTTAAGTCATTACGTTACAAGGTTGACTTTTTAAGTAAAAATTTTGTAGGTGTAGGTGTATTTATGGGCCTACATAAAATAACATTTTCCAAAAGAGAACATGTTTAAGATTACAGATATCACAACAGACGCTGAACTAGAATCTCAAGTCTTGGAAATAATTGCAATGATGGATGGAAGTTTTATGCGCTACCGTGGAGATTTTTCTCTAATAAACATCAATGTACCTTTCTTATCTAACTTTTGGCATCCAAAGATTGCCTGGATCGCTTTTAGCGATAAGGCCGCTCGTTGTATGATATTTTTTGGTTTACCTACGTACCTATATTATTTTTTAGCAGCAATATATGTTTGAATTAAGGTTTAATGTCAAGAGTTCTATCTATCTTTTGAGTAAACGTCCCTAACGTAGATCAAATATTCATTTTAAGACAATTAATTTTGATCTAATGCAAATCATTTCAATTGACATTGAAATTTCGACTTTGACATTGGTTCGGAACCAACTCATTTGCGTTCTTCACACCTCTTTAGCCTTATTCTATGAATTTTCACACAATTAGCATAACTCAAAATTACTAGTTTTATGACCACAGGGCTAGCTTCTAGCTCCTACCTCGGACAGCAAATAAGCATGGCCAATAATGGCCATCCCACAGGCTAACGTAGTCAATTTTTCGGGCACACTTCCGTTTAGATTTAATTAATTATTATGAAAAGTAAGTAGGTATGTAGGTTTTTCATTAATTTAGGTTTTTACTATTTATTTGTTGTGAATACTATCGAATCACTATCACTACATAGTATAAAATAAAGTCACTTTTCGCCGTCTCCCTATGTCCCTATGTCCCTTTGTATGCTTAGATCTTTAAAACTAAGCAACGGATTCTCATGCAGTTTTTGAGTGATCAAAGAGGAAGGTTTTTAGATATAATACATGCACAATACAGCCGTGCGAAGCCGGGGCGGGTCGCTAGTATGTCAATAAATCGGTATCTTTATATGTATAATACTACTGTACGTGTGTATGTCACTGAACTCCTAAACGGCTGGACCAATTTGAATGATTTTTTTTTGTATTCGTTTTGGGTGGCGCCCTGAATGGTTTAGATTCACAAATTAACCCGGTTTTTTTAATGGTAAAACAATAGGCATACGAGTTGCAATAATTTAACAAATATGAAATTAACAAGTTATATCTACATTCTACATACATAAGTACCTATACCTACTATAATTATTTATAAACATGACCAAGGTTACATATCTAACAGTTTATGTAATAATATATTCTTATATACCTACCTACCTACGTCTATAGGTAACATAGACATCTAGGTGTTAGTTCACCATTTATGGAGTTGGTGTGATTCACTTTGCACAGATTCTTAGAGATGGGTAAACCCGTAACTGACTAATTTATCGAGAAAAACGCCTACTGATGAATATGAGTAAATTTTTAATTATTTCAACGGAAGCTTATGATTACTCATAAGTTTTCTTTAGATTCAGAAATAGGTAGATTTAAAAAAATTATATCCTAGAAATAGATAGATTGATAAATTATTTATTCTAAACACCATTTTTATATTACATTAAATTAAATAAAAACAAACCAAAAATAAAAATATAATTGAACAAATAAATTATAAACAAAAATAAATTATTTTATAATATATTATAATTATTACTAGAAATATAATTGTTAAAAGTATTAATCATATTGACTTTTATATCGATTGTAGATGATTTATACAATGCTAGCAACTTTAACTCATGCTTTTCAGAGCGTTGTAGTGCCAGGAACATAGCCTATCTATTATGTTCCAGACAATATCCATACAAACCTCTTATAGTAGAAGATCCGACCCTACATCGACATTCATCGGGTTGATAATAGAATCAAACATATTTTTAAATAAATTTCGTATATTAGGAAATATATTAAAAATGGGTTGACAACAAAAATCCTGGACAGAATAATATTAATTATGTAAATATTTTTAATTATTTTTTAAAAATTGATTTTTCACCCATTTTTCTGTAGTATTTATAATTAATAATTAAGGACTAAGATAAAATAAAATAAAATCAAGATCATTTTTCAATATTTTTCATGCCGTTTCAGATTTTATACCGATATCATCCATAAATATCTAACTTCATTTACAAACATAATTTAACTATTTGATTGTGCTCATTATTTTTACTACTGATTGAACAATCGAATCAAGTGTCTAAGAAATCGATATTCGATAGAAGCGTGGGTGTAAGAAATCGATATTCGATAGAAGCGTGGGTGCATCACTACTAACAAAACATTGGCGATTGGCAAGGCCGTTAGTCTATCGCACTTGCCTGTCATGTAACTAAATAAAGAAACACAAATAGATAACTTCTTGTTTAACTAAAGTCAGATGTTTATTTGTTTATTTATTTGACACTGGCAGTATGTAAAAAAAGTTATTAAGAGGTATGTTATAAAAAATCAACCAAATTGGTAGTTTTCCTTAGCTTTAGCGACAAGTCTACTAGGATACAAGGATAAAATTCTTAAATACTTAAGTTAGATATTATCACTTTATTACTGACAAAATAAGAAGTGTTTTGATAAAATTTCGTAATCATTAAATATTTAGTCGTCCATTCATGTTAATAAATAAGAAAATCAATTAAACTCCAGAAAATTTCAGAAAAAGTGAACGCAAAATAGATTGAAATAATACAGGAACTTATATTAACGTTTGAATTTATAAAATTCTTGTCCACCCAAAGGTTGCTTAGAAGATATTGCTTTTAGCGATAACGCCGCCCATTGCGCCAATATCTCTTAAGTATTTAAATGTATATGGTAGGTATGTACAATAAAGCACATATTTATAGGTATAATATCTATCTAAAAAATATTGTCTTTTAGAATGTTTTTTAGGGTTGTGGTGTTAGGCATAAACAACGATAAATGCATGGCACACTGAAAATTTATGCCTGCCCACACCACACCATTAATTAATGGTTGCGGCCTTGTTTACCCAACTAAGCTTGCAAATAAATATCGAATAGATAAGTACCCTACTCAAAGCAATTACGTATTTTATTTAAGGAAATGTTTTACATATTATTCGTCATTAAAATTCCTGCAAATACCTCGTCCTTACACTTTATTAAGCAACAAAAATAAACACGTAAAGATTCAATGAAATGTAAATGAGACCAAAACCATGGGTTTAAAACCTTTCCTGTAGCTACTTAATTTTATTAAACCACTTGAATATTAAAGGTAGAGCGCTTTCAGAGGAAAATGTCGTAAAGTTATAAAACTAAATTAATTTGATATACGATAATTAAATGTGCTCACTTACCTCAAGACTAGTACAAATTCTGTTCACTGTCAAGTTCACAAACTATAATAATTTAAATACGCACTGAACGTTTCACTTAGAAATCTCCACTGTGCACAATATCAACTGAAATCCATCAATGGTCATTAAACATTACGTTTAAAACATAAACAATTAAAATGTTATCGTACTCGAAATTGGCGCGAAAACATTGCATTCATCAGATCGACATAGAGGACACGTGTCTACTCTGAAAGCGTTGCCGCCAAACTGACTTTACGTATTTCCATTGCTCTGTAATCACGAGCTCCGGAAAATAACGTAATCACAGCGAATTTGTAACAATGTAGCACGTACACTGCTTGCTGGTAAAGAGACGTTATTTCAAAGTTACAAACAAAACCAGCAGTGAAACTGTCTTTTAAAAATTCTCTTTCATAGATTTGCAGTTAGTACTGGGTCGTTTTGTCAACATTAGGAAAATGCATGGAACTTCTCGCTAGGTCCAGTCATTTGGTTCGCTAATTCGAGCTAATTCTGAAAGGCTAGCTTAGATGTCTGGAAACCGTTGCAAACTGTGCGCTGCTTGTTAGAGTTCTGTTTTCGTCTCTAAGTTTACTGAGTAAACTAAATGTTCCAAGCAATTTTGGGATAGGTGGCTGTGAATATATTTAACCACAATTTAGTTTAGCTTTGTTATTTCCAGAAACAAAACAAATAATATTATACTTAGTGTTTTAGAGGTATACTGTTTATACAAGTAGGAACTTCTTTCATTACAGATAGAGTGGAGAGATTAGCAATAGGTATATTAAAAAAAAGTGTCATGTTCCGGTACACGGTTTAATAATAATATCGCTCATCTGGGCTTGTGTTATGGTGACGATTGACGAATAGAAGACTTATTTATAGAAAAAAAAAAGGAAAAAAAGATTGAATTTTTTTTATCTTTTTCTTACGACGTTATCACGTAAAATAGTCGTCGGTAAACAGACTTTACACACAAACATTTTTTTTATTCTCTTTATAACTGTGTCCCATTACCTCGAGATTGATTATAATATACAGGAAAACAAATTTTTTTTGTAAGGAAAGTCTATACCTAAGGTTATCAAAATAAACAGAAGAAATAGAAAGCCAATTACAGACAATCACAAATAGCTATTGGTTTGATAATGTAGATAGGAAATTATTTTATTGAAAAATACAATATTTTGATTTCAAATATCTCATCTAGAAAATGAATAACAGACTCCCTTCCGGTACAAAATAAGTAATAAAAAACCGATGAAAAAATATTTGAATACCTCTCAATGTCAAAGTTATTCAATATTAATATCAACCGTGTATTGATGCCTGAATAAATATTTGAAAAGGACCAGAAACATAGGCATAAAATATGAGGGTTGGCAATTTTAATAACTTTTAGCAAAATCAATTGTTTCGGCCTTCAGAAGGGTTAATAGGGGCGCTTCGAGGCTCCCGAGGCTAATTCTACGAGCCCTGAATATTAACAGTTTCTACGAGTATCTTACAAAAGATCCTTCCTTTTCATATGTTTTTAGGATATTATTAGGGTAGGATCACAGTATACTGACGCATATACAATGTTTTATATCTATTTTATAAGGTTGGTACGTATAGTATGAATCACAAAAAAGAAGAGATAGTAAAATTCTTGGTAGAACAATATTATGAACTCTCAGTAGATCAATAATTTTGAACTTAATCAAAGTATAGGATGGAGATACTTTCTATGCTCTACTGAATTAAATGCGGAAACATATATAGAAGTTAAACCTTAAACCTAGTAGAAATTGTTAAGGGGGGTCCATACGCCAACGACCTTGCTACACAGGCTACTAAATAGTTACTAACGGCACTGGTCGCCTTCGTTGGTAAAAATGGTTGATTGTAACGAATGTGTTTTGTTCTCAAAAGACCTGGAAAGGAATTGTAGGTGAGATCTTTACCAATATTTTGGAGTAATTTGAGATGAAAATATCTTTTCATTTACCAAAGTTAAATTCTTTTTAATTATTAATTTTAGGATAGCTTCAAAACTATAGGGAATTTTTGGCTCAAAGTCACACCAAAATGTCGGTAAAAATATCACCTACAATTCCATTTTAGCAATTTTGAGAAAAACAATCAACCATTTTTACCAACGAAGGCGACCGGTGCCAGTAGTAACTATTTAGTAGGCTGTATAGCAAGGTCGTTGGTGTATGGACCCCCCTTAAGGCAAAATTGTGTATAGGTATACCTATGATTGGTAAACACACTTGAATGTAATTTCAGTAATGTATTGTCTTTATTGTTCTTAGTATTAGATGTGGTATTAGTGTCTATTACTGTTGGTGTACCTTATAAATAAATAAGATGTGTTCCAAATGCGGTAAAAGCGATTGCCATAAAATATTTTGCTATTCCTTAGTAGAAAAAATATAACATTTCGCATTCCTAGGACCAAAAACCTACGGAGTAGTTAAACGAGTTTCAACGCTGTACATTTCCCAACACTTACAGCGGAACTTTGACCAACTTCTAATTAATGAAAATAGTTAAAGTAACCGCACCTCCGTCTCTATGATTTACTCGTAAAATATTCTCTTTATAACTGTCTCCCTTTACCTCGAGATTGATTATAATATACAGGAAAACTAAATTTACAGATGTTAGGTGCTTATTCAAAGTTTTACCCAATGATAAATTATTTAACATTTTTGTCCGAATCATGTTCGAATTTTATTATTTTAAACTTTGCAATCTACCTGCCCGCGATCATACCTATACTAAGCCCGTGTGCACAAACAGTACTTAAGTTGCTCTTCGATAAGTGAACGCACTGCGCTAAATGTGGCCCTATGATTGGTCATTATGTAATGCTATCTTCACTCTAGCGATTTAGCGTCTTAATTTTCTGCTCTATGCGTTAGCGTGCACTATGCAATCATAATTATATGGGTTGATTGTGAATAACGAGTATTAAAGAGGAAAGATTTTTGTTTTTTGCTTTTTTTTTGTAACGATTAAGGTTCGCAACTACACAACCGATTTTAATGAAACTTGGTATGAGGATACATGGATACATTGGGAATAACATATACTACTGTTTATCCTGAAATTCTCTTGGGATCGGAGTTACGCGGGTGAATCTGAGCTGGTTTAATAGATAAAATAGTCCTACGGACGCGGTTTCCCCATTGACATGGATAGACCTATAAAAAATAACAAAGCCATTTTCAGCTTCGCCTTACTACGGAAGCAATTAAAAATGATTAGGTATTGAAATGGCCACTTCGTGTAACAAGACTATAAAGTTCTGCTGTAATATTTGGGTAAATATCTACTCCCACAAAGCTGTGAGCTTTAGAAAGCCCAAAAAGGTGCGAATCAGTAACAGCTACGAGCTAGCGTTTTCAGTTCGTGACCTAGATTAGAAGAGTGCTTTCATTCCAATACAGGAGTAGACGGTATTTGCTAAATTTAGTTCCTTCTGTGTGGTTGAATTTTAACTGACTTTGAAATAAGTTGTAATTACGAAGCTATAGTCATTTTGGTTTCAAAATTACATATCATTGCGAAATTGTTGAATAGTTCGTTCTGTAGTTAGTTTAGTCTTTAAAGATGCGGCTTGTAGCACTACCAGACCATCTATATCTTAAGGTTGCCTGGAAGAAATCGCTTTAAGCGATAACGTCACCTGTTTGTATAATTTCGTAGTTAATAAGGTTTCTCATCCTTTTTGTTATTTTTCAATGTTCTGTGTATTGTACAAATAAAGTGTTTATCTATCTATCTCTCTATAGAAAGGTACCTAAATAAAATATTTTTCCTTATTATATTATCTTTCGACGTTCAAAGTTTCACCACTAACCGCTAAAGCAGACGCTGTCGTCAGCTTAAGGGCTTATTTCGCCGTTTTTAGTGTGTTTTGACAAATAAAGCTCGTTATTATATATCAAAAATAAAGAAAGAAATAAAGAAAAACATATATTTGGTACAGGCACACGACAACTTTTAAATTAACACCCACAAAGAAATAGATAACTTAATACTATAAATGTATGTTGGTTTTTTTTCCTGCATTTTTAAAGTGAGCGTAGGCATAGCGTAGGTGCAGCGTTAAATGAAGAGGTACACTTTACAGCACTTCCTTTCTGTCTGGCTGACTCTAGCTGCAAGTATTTTGTTAAAAAACAAACTGCGAAATCTAAAAACTGGCAATGTTTTCAGTTTATTTGGGCACAAACAACAGCTAGGGTAAATAGCCGTTTAAATAGGTAGATACCTATATGTATATATCTTTACTTAGAACAAACCCACCCTTGGAATTAGAATTGGTATGTAGGATGTTTGCCCACAAGGATCCGACTAAATTCGAAAGGAAAACGAAGTTACAGAAGCATTTTGTATGCGGAACTCACTTATTTCCACAACTAAATATATTTATTATACCTACTTACCTCCTTCGAAAGGTCACTGAGGAATGAACGAACGTTTTAAGCCTTTATTCTCATAATATTACATTCGGAAAGTAGAGCAGTATTTATCGCCAAAATCTTAAAAGGCGCTCGATTTTCGGGCGTAATTTGGGTCCAGAGCTTGCTTGCTCATTCACACCAATGTACACGATTCTAAGAACAAAATTTTTACAGAAGATTTTAAACTACTTGAAATATAGTCTTGCAGCGTGTGCAACATTGATCATATCGCGCACAGATTCTCTGATAAACTCGAGTGCCTGTAACAGGGAAAGTTGAGGGAAAAAAGCTACGAGGGCGAAGCCCCAAACTATGGACTGTCCAGGTATTCGAACAAGTGGTCTATTCCACTTTAAGGACAGGTCCTTAAAGTGGAATAGATTCAGGAATCATAGCACCCAGATGCGTACAGGTGACACTTTAGTGTCCTTTAATCATCTGTGAATTTACATAAGCACCCATAGATTTGAAGAGAAATCGATAGAGACTAGAACCAGAGGAGTGACGATTATCAGCATTCAGGAAATAACGGAGGAGGAGGACCTAGTATTTAGTTGATCAACTAGTCGCTCGACCCTCGCAACGCGATCGTACCATAGTCACATCTCATAGGTCGTGCGCTTAGTAGTTCCGGTTTGTCAAGAACTTACCCTCCGAGCAACCAGAAGTAATATTATTATATCGTAACATAAGAAGTGAGTTAACGAGGGTAACGATTTGAATGCTAAATGGCCCTAACGTTACGTAACGACATATTTACTTGAAGTACGGCTAGTTTGTCAAATATTCTATTTTTAGCCTTTCTATTTCATAGAGATAGCTGAAAACATGCTGAAACCGATGGGTTCTGTTATCTACGTTTTAATTTATTTTTATTAAGTTGTTTTGTATATTGGTTTCTGAATGTTGAGATACGTTTTGATTTTATTTAATTGACTTTATGTAATTTTTTATTTGACTTAGCGATTGACATTTTTTATCTTGTACCTAGTGAATGAATTTATTGATTTGAATGATGTAATGAAATGTATTAATAAGGTAGGTTTATGGTTGCCTGTATATATATTTTTTTTTAACAAGGTTCGTTGGTTTTGTCATCAAATTCTTAGTATTGATATTCTATACAAGGTTGATTCTATCAAATACTTGTCAATCTTACTTCTCCATATAGAACTTCCCGTTACTATTATTTTATTGTTCTATCTTCATGTTTGGTTAAAGCTATCGTAAAACTCCCATTATGGTTGGACATTGTTTAAGCTTGCGTCGAAAAAGGCTATGCTTTGAATACAATCGTTTGTTCGCCGAGTGACGCGTGTGGCGAGGAGAGGAACCGATTGTGTTTTTGCTCGGGATTAATATAAGAACAATCGTCAATAATACGCTGCGGATTCTTGTAGAAATCGACCCCTTTACGCACTACTCAGTCCATTTGACCGTTTCAGCATAATGAAAAGTAGAAATCCTGTTGGAATACGTAACTAAGCCGTGGCATATAGAATGAGTAGATCAAAATGCATTGTATTGATTTGGCAATCCTATTCCATTACGTCGTGTGGGATGTATGGCATAAGCATTTCTGGTCCGGTTGTATTCCTATCCTATTATTATTCTCCGGGCGAATACCTTTATTAGGTATCCAAAAACCTGCACGGGTTCATCACTTAAAACTGTTCGGTGCTTAAAACGTGAAATTAAAACATTTTTCACGTTTCTGATTCTGAAACCGCAATGCTCTTAAATCACAGTGTAATCAAGGAGTTTTTTCGGCACGTTCGCGTTGAAAAGTTTAAAAATCGTCGAGTTTGAATGAGCCCAATAATTTCCATGCCCGTCTCAGTAATGTGGTGCATTTTGAACTGAAAAGTCTGTAATTTCCTCCAGCAAACGTGAGCGAGCCAAAACGAGACGCTATTCTTAAATTCGATGAGTAGATGTTTCATAACTATAGTTACATAAAAACTAAAGAATTAAATCTTAACTTCTAAAATTAGTACTAGGTTAAAAAGGAAAGATTTTTTTTTTGTTTGTTTGTTTGGCTCTAAATTTACTGGAGCGATTTTTAATCCTCATAGACTACTTTTTATTCTGATTTTTCTACGGGATCGGGACTCACGCGAGTAAAACGTAGTGTTGAAAGATAAATAGAAACTAAACATTGTAATGTTTTCAAATTGCTAAAAAGTAAACTATTTTGCACAGACCGAATAATTAAATACATATTAGAATCACGATTTCCATTAATTTTTCTGTCCATAATCCATATTTTATTCATAAAAACTACTATATCCCCATGCGTAATGGTCGAACTGCACATAAACCATAAAGCATTTAGTATCCACTCAACCGTGATATAATAAATACGATTTATTATTCATCAATGTCATATCAGCAGCGGTCGCGCTTTACGAGCGATATCGAGAGAGTACGATATAACGCGATGGTTTTATCGTGCGGTTTGGTAATATGCCCCCTGTCTGCTGACACAGAACCTCGTTTGTTCAATTTACTGGAGGCTTCACCAATAAACCCACTGAACTTACGGAACTCTTAGTTTTTAGACTCTCTTTGTAGGTAGGAATAATTGCTGGGTTTTTTCTTTAAAATTTTGGGTTCAGACGATTTTTGCATACTTATTGCCTACGTCAGATAAATCATTAAGTTTTGTTATTTAACGTCTTACTTCCTTGATATTGTCTTGATTGGTTAAAAGCAATAACAATCTTTAATGAAACCTCGCCGTAAAGACGTAAACTTATTTTCCCTCCACAATAATGAATAATTTTTATCCTACTTATCATATCTTACTAATATTATAAATGTGAAAGTTTGTGTGTGCGTGTGTGTGTGTGTATGTATGTTTGTTGCTCCTTCACGCAAAAACTACTGGACCGATTGCGATGAAACTCGGTACCTAGATAGCTGGAGACCTGGATTAACACATAGGCTTCCCGATATTCCCACGGGATCGGGACTTACGCGGGTGAAACCGCGGGGCGCAGCTAGTAACTCATATTTACTATATGATACTTACTATGATGTTCTCGTAGCTCAACAGTAGAGATAGGTGGAAAAATAATCCAATCTTATCCACCAGGGTAGCAGGGTACGCTGGTAGAGACTGGTACACTAGCCCAAAGCTCTTTTGTTTACAACAAAATTATTAAAGCAAAATAAAAAAATAATATTAAAGCTCTCCTAGCCAATATTAATTGAGGGCTAGGTTTCGAAGTTAAAATAACAGAGAGGTCGCAACAAGTCGAGTCGCTAATAACTGATACTAATTGGATTATTTTACGTTCGTCGGGTTAAAGCAACAATGTTAGACTTCGTTCGTCTGTAGAAAGTTACGTAGGCAATATACAGGGTGAACTTTTATATGGGCCTTCAGAGCCAAAAAAGTTGAAGGTGTCGTGTGCCCGATTTTGCCAAAAATTAAAACTGCATCATTAGAAAAGTCAATAAGTTAGCCAGAAATCGAACCGAATGTGCTTTTTCCTTTGATTTACCATACAATGTTTGTTTCCAGGAATTGATCTCTATTAGCTATACATATATTGAATAGTCCTTTTTCGCCTGAGATACAGGATTACCTAGTTCAGGCATATGTGTTCTTTTTGTTCTCTTTAATATTTAGTGCTTAGTTTATTATGTAAAATGAGTTTAAATAAATATACTTGTATTTTTGTTTGTATTGAATGGTTCAAAAATATGGGATGATTATTTTTTTTGGAAACGAAACTGGTTTCCTCGCTAGAGACTCTTCTATGTAATGATGCAGTTTTAGTTTTGTTAAATCGGGCACCCAACTCCTTTTAGCTTTTTTTCGCTATCTTTTATAGTTTAGGAAAATACCCTGAAGGCCCATGTAAAACATTCACCCTGTATTAGTATATAGTGGTAGTAAATTCAGTACTTTGTATTGATAAATATTGTAACATTGTTAATTAATACCAGAGATATAATGGATTCCTTATGATGATAGATGTAGGTAGATAACCAATGGGCGATGAACCCATTATTACCAATGTAGTCGTATTCAGAATTGCAGACCCACCGTAGAGTTCAAAAATTACTATTATTGGAATGTTTTCATTTTATCATAATATTTATCTAATTTATGTGAGTTGACATTTTTTAAACTTGAGTGCTTGAGTGCAGTGGGTCTGCAATTCTGACTTCGACCGAACCTATGGTTCTGGCAACAAATATCACCTGTCTTGTATTTTGCGTATTTCACTTATCTTTTGTTGTCATTGAATCTAAATGACAATTTAATATAATAATATGTAGACAGCGTATGGTCGGAAACAAAATTAAAGATCCATCGTAGAGTTCTAAAGATATTCTAAGGTTTTTAGGAATTTTAGTAGGACTTTAATCTTAAATAATAGACACCCTTAAGGCCAATCACGTAGATTTCAGATCGTTCGATCAATAGTCAGCTAGGTTTTTAATTAATTCGTTCGTTACGTTGATATTTTAACTTACGTTTACCCGGTATAATAATTTAAGTAGTTAACAATTCAAGTAATAAAGATTCATTTTGTTAGTACGTCTTACTAACAAAAGGAATCTTTATTACTTGAATTGTTAACTTTAATCTCCTATTTAATTAATACAGATGAATACAAACATGCTATTTTTGTTTTATTTTAACGCCATTGGGTAGTGACACTGCAGTGGTTACATACCGTAGTGGAAATGTTACATACCGTGTAACTTTAAAAGTGTATTTCGTACCGAACCTCAATATTCCTATTTCGGAACGTCAGTCGGCGGCGGCGGGAGGCTAGACCATTCGTTCCAGTCGAATGAATATTCTAGAAATGCAATGCAAATTTCATCCGACTAACAGAATTTACTGGAAACTCTCCTTCATCTAAGTAAAAGCATTAATATTGAAGAAAATTTGATCTGACGGAGTACCTAGGTATATTCTCTCACTGACAGACAGACCATTACTTGAATTGAGTGTTATTGTTACTGGCGAAATAGGTATAAGTACAATTAACGGTCAAAAGTCTCTGTCCACCGTAACGTTTACAATCCTGTGCAGCACTATTTGAACATTATAACAACGTAACCTGTAGATCGTATTCGTCGGTTGTTGTAGCAGGCGGCGGCTTATACCACTCGACCAACTAAAGACATGCTAACATGGTGAAAATAATAATCACACTGAGTATTTTTAATTCATGTATCTATGTTTGTGTGTAACGTCCATTAGAAGAAGGTCGTAAGTACTTGTTGATAGTATTGTTGTAGCAAACTGATCATTTACTTATGACCCATACTGTACCTACCTATTTTTTTTTTCGATTAATAATTGTATTCAATCTGTAAAAAGATTAAGTATCAAAGTCCTTAATTTTTACCAAAACCATATACATAGCTATACACTAGCATTGTCCCCGTGTTTCACTCGCATAAGTCCCGTAAGTACCCGAAGAAATATCAAGATAAAAAGCTAATTAATAACCTGGATTAAATATATCGATTTGCGGAAAATTCGTCTAAAACAATTCGTCTAAAACAATTCGTCTAAAACAATTCGTCTAAAAAACAATTCGACTAATAACAATTCGTCTAAAACAATTCGACTAATAACAATTCGTCTAAAACAATTCGACTAATAACAATTCGTCTAAAACAATTCGACTAATAACAATTCGTCTAATAACAATTCGTCTAAAACAATTCGACTAATAACAATTCGTCTAAAACAATTCGACTAATAACAATTCGTCTAAAACATTAAGTTCGAAGTGAGTTAAGATTCGATGATGGAGGCAAAATAAAACGTGGGTATGTAGGACGCAGCTGCAGTGGGGTTAAGATTCGATGATGGAGGCAAAATGAAACGTGGGTATGTAGGACGCAGCTGCAGTGGAGTTAAGATTCGATGATGGAGGCAAAATAAAACGTGGACGCAGCTGCAGTGGAGTTTAGATTCGATGATGGAGGCAAAATGAAACGTGGGTATGTAGGACGCAGCTGCAGTGGAGTTAAGATTCGATGATGGAGGCAAAATAAAACGTGGGTATGTAGGACGCAGCTGCAGTGGAGTTTAGATTCGATGATGGAGGCAAAATGAAACGTGGGTATGAAGGACGTAGCTGCAGTGAAGATAAGATTCGATGATGAAGGCAAAATAAAACGTGGGTATGTAGGACGCAGCTGCAGTGGAGCTAAAATTCGATTATGGAAGTAAAATAAAACGTGGGTATGTAGGACGCAGCTGCAGTGGAGTCAAGGTTCGATGATGAAGGCAAAATAAAACGTGGGTATGTAGGACGCAGCTGCAGTGGAGTTAAGATTCGAAATTAGAGTTATGCTGAGTCGCGGGTATGTAGGACGCAGCTGCAGTGGAGTTAAGATTCGAAATTGGAGTTATGCTGAGTCGCGGGTATGTAGGACGCAGCTGCAGTGGAGTCAAGATTCGATGATGGAGGCAAAATAAAACGTGGGTATGTAGGACGCAGCTGCAGTGGAGTCAAGGTTCGATGATGAAGGCAAAATAAAACGTGGGTATGTAGGACGCAGCTGCAGTGGAGTTAAGATTCGAAATTAGAGTTATGCTGAGTCGCGGGTATGTAGGACGCAGCTGCAGTGGAGTTAAGATTCGATGATGAAGGCAAAATAAAACGTGGGTATGTAGGACGCAGCTGCAGTGGAGTTAAGGTTCGATGATGAAGGTTAAATAAAACGTGGGTATGTAGGACGCAGCTGCAGTGGAGTTAAGATTCGAAATTGGAGTTACGCTGAGTCGCAGGTATGTAGGACGCAGCTGCAGTGGAGTTAAGGTTCGATGATGGAGGTTAAATAAAACGTGGGTATGTAGGACGCAGCTGCAGTGGAGTTAAGGTTCGATGATGAAGGCAAAATAAAACGTGGGTATGTAGGACGCAGCTGCAGTGGAGTTAAGATTCGAAATTGGAGTTATGCTGAGTCGCAGGTATGTAGGACGCAGCTGCAGTGGAGTTAAGGTTCGATGATGGAGGTTAAATAAAACGTGGGTATGTAGGACGCAGCTGCAGTGGAGTAAAGGTTCGATGATCGAGGCAAAATTAAACGTGGGTATGTAGGACGCAGCTGCAGTGGAGCTAAAATTCGATTATGGAAGTAAAATAAAACGTGGGTATGTAGGACGCAGCTGCAGTGGAGTCAAGGTTCGATGATGAAGGCAAAATAAAACGTGGGTATGTAGGACGCAGCTGCAGTGGAGTTAAGGTTCGATGATGGATGCAAAATAAAACGTGGGTATGTAGGACGCAGCTGCAGTGGAGTTTAGATTCGAAATTAGAGTTATGCTGAGTCGCGGGTATGTAGGACGCAGCTGCAGTGGAGTTAAGATTCGAAATTGGAGGCAAAATAAAACGTGGGTATGTAGGACGCAGCTGCAGTGGAGTCAAGGTTCGATGATGAAGGTTAAATAAAACGTGGGTATGTAGGACGCAGCTGCAGTGGAGTTAAGATTCGAAATTAAAGTTATGCTGAGTCGCGGGTATGTAGGACGCAGCTGCAGTGGAGTTAAGATTCAAAATTAGAGTTATGCTGAGTCGCGGGTATGTAGGACGCAGCTGCAGTGGAGTTAAGGTTCGATGATGGAGGCAAAATAAAACGTGGGTATGTAGGACGCAGCTGCAGTGGAGTTAAGGTTCGAATCTTAACTCCACTGCAGCTGCGTCCCACATACCCGCGACTCAGCATAACTCCAATTTCGAATCTTAACTCCACTGCAGCTGCGTCCTACATACCCACGTTTTATTTAACCTTCATCATCAAACCTTTACTCCACTGCAGCTGCGTCCTACATACCCACGTTTTATTTTACTTCCATAATCGAATTTTAGCTCCACTGCAGCTGCGTCCTACATACCCGTTTTATTTTGCCTTCATCATCGAACCTTAACTCCACTGCAGCTGCGTCCTACATACCCACGTTTTATTTTGCCTTCATCATCAAATCTTAACTCCACTGCAGCTGCGTCCTACATACCCGCGACTCAGCATAACTCCAATTTCGAATCTTAACTCTAGTGCAGCTGCGTCCTACATACCCACGTTTTATTTTGCCTTCATCATCGAATCTTAACTCCACTGCAGCTGCGTCCTACATACCCGCGACTCAGCATAACTCCAATTTCGAATCTTAACTCTAGTGCAGCTGCGTCCTACATACCCACGTTTTATTTTGCCTTCATCATCGAACCTTAACTCCACTGCAGCTGCGTCCTACATACCCGCGACTCAGCATAACTCCAATTTCGAATCTTAACACCACTGCAGCTGCGTCCTACATACCCACGTTTTATTTTGCCTTCATCATCAAATCTTAACTCCACTGCAGCTGCGTCCTACATACCCACGTTTTATTTTGCCTCCAATTTCGAATCTTAACTCCACTGCAGCTGCGTCCTACATACCCGCGACTCAGCATAACTCTAATTTCGAATCTTAACTCCACTGCAGCTGCGTCCTACATACCCACGTTTTATTTTGCCTTCATCATCGAATCTTAACTCCACTGCAGCTGCGTCCTACATACCCACGTTTCATTTTGCCTCCATCATCGAATCTTAACTCCACTGCAGCTGCGTCCTACATACCCACGTTTTATTTTGCCTCCATCATCGAATCTTATCTTCACTGCAGCTACGTCCTTCATACCCACGTTTCATTTTGCCTCCATCATCGAATCTAAACTCCACTGCAGCTGCGTCCTACATACCCACGTTTTATTTTGCCTTCATCATCGAACCTTGACTCCACTGCAGCTGCGTCCTACATACCCACGTTTTATTTTACTTCCATAATCGAATTTTAGCTCCACTGCAGCTGCGTCCTACATACCCGTTTTATTTTGCCTTCATCATCGAACCTTAACTCCACTGCAGCTGCGTCCTACATACCCACGTTTTATTTAACCTCCATCATCGAACCTTAACTCCACTGCAGCTGCGTCCTACATACCCGCGACTCAGCATAACTCCAATTTCGAATCTTAACTCCACTGCAGCTGCGTCCCACGTTTTATTTTGCCTCCATCATCGAATCTTAACTCCACTGCAGCTGCGTCCTACATACCCACGTTTTATTTTGCCTTCATCATCGAATCTTAACTCCACTGCAGCTGCGTCCTACATACCCACGTTTTATTTAACCTTCATCATCGAACCTTTACTCTACTGCAGCTGCGTCCTACATAACCACGTTTTATTTTACTTCCATCATCGAATTTTAGCTCCACTGCAGCTGCGTACTACATACCCGCGACTCAGCATAACTCCATTTTCGAATCCACACTCCACTGCAGCTGCGTCCTACATACCCACGTTTTATTTTACTTCCATCATCGAATTTTAGCTCCACTGCAGCTGCGTCCTACATACCCGCGACTCAGCATAACTCCATTTTCGAATCTTCACTCCACTGCAGCTGCGTCCTACATACCCACGTTTTATTTAACCTCCATCATCGAACCTTAACTCCACTGCAGCTGCGTCCTACATACCCGCGACTCAGCATAACTCCAATTTCGAATCTTAACTCCACTGCAGCTGCGTCCCACGTTTTATTTTGCCTCCATCATCGAATCTTAACTCCACTGCAGCTGCGTCCTACATACCCACGTTTTATTTTGCCTTCATCATCGAATCTTAACTCCACTGCAGCTGCGTCCTACATACCCACGTTTTATTTAACCTTCATCATCGAACCTTTACTCTACTGCAGCTGCGTCCTACATAACCACGTTTTATTTTGCCTTTATCATCGAATCTTAACTCCACTGCAGCTGCGTCCTACATACCCACGTTTTATTTTACTTCCATCATCGAATTTTAGCTCCACTGCAGCTGCGTACTACATACCCGCGACTCAGCATAACTCCATTTTCGAATCCACACTCCACTGCAGCTGCGTCCTACATACCCACGTTTTATTTTACTTCCATCATCGAATTTTAGCTCCACTGCAGCTGCGTCCTACATACCCGCGACTCAGCATAACTCCATTTTCGAATCTTCACTCCACTGCAGCTGCGTCCTACATACCCACGTTTTATTGAACCTCTATCATCGAACCTTAACTCCACTGCAGCTGCGTCCTACATACCCGCGACTCAGCATAACTCCAATTTCGAATCTTAACTCCACTGCAGCTGCGTCCTACATACCCACGTTTTATTTAACCTTCATCATCGAACCTTAACTCCACTGCAGCTGCGTCCTACATACCCACGTTTTATTTAACCTCCATCATCGAACCTTAACTCCACTGCAGCTGCGTCCTACATACCCGCGACTCAGCATAACTCCAATTTCGAATCTTAACTCCACTGCAGCTGCGTCCTACATACCCACGTTTTATTTAACCTCCATCATCGAACCTTAACTCCACTGCAGCTGCGTCCTACATACCCACGTTTTATTTTGCCTCCAATTTCGAATCTTAACTCCACTGCAGCTGCGTCCTACATACCCACGTTTTATTTTGCCTTCATCATCGAATCTTAACTCCACTGCAGCTGCGTCCTACATACCCACGTTTCATTTTGCCTCCATCATCGAATCTTAACTCCACTGCAGCTGCGTCCTACATACCCACGTTTTATTTTGCCTCCATCATCGAATCTTATCTTCACTGCAGCTACGTCCTTCATACCCACGTTTCATTTTGCCTCCATCATCGAATCTAAACTCCACTGCAGCTGCGTCCTACATACCCACGTTTTATTTTGCCTTCATCATCGAACCTTGACTCCACTGCAGCTGCGTCCTACATACCCACGTTTTATTTTACTTCCATAATCGAATTTTAGCTCCACTGCAGCTGCGTCCTACATACCCGTTTTATTTTGCCTTCATCATCGAACCTTAACTCCACTGCAGCTGCGTCCTACATACCCACGTTTTATTTAACCTCCATCATCGAACCTTAACTCCACTGCAGCTGCGTCCTACATACCCGCGACTCAGCATAACTCCAATTTCGAATCTTAACTCCACTGCAGCTGCGTCCCACGTTTTATTTTGCCTCCATCATCGAATCTTAACTCCACTGCAGCTGCGTCCTACATACCCACGTTTTATTTTGCCTTCATCATCGAATCTTAACTCCACTGCAGCTGCGTCCTACATACCCACGTTTTATTTAACCTTCATCATCGAACCTTTACTCTACTGCAGCTGCGTCCTACATAACCACGTTTTATTTTGCCTTTATCATCGAATCTTAACTCCACTGCAGCTGCGTCCTACATACCCACGTTTTATTTTACTTCCATCATCGAATTTTAGCTCCACTGCAGCTGCGTACTACATACCCGCGACTCAGCATAACTCCATTTTCGAATCCACACTCCACTGCAGCTGCGTCCTACATACCCACGTTTTATTTTACTTCCATCATCGAATTTTAGCTCCACTGCAGCTGCGTCCTACATACCCGCGACTCAGCATAACTCCATTTTCGAATCTTCACTCCACTGCAGCTGCGTCCTACATACCCACGTTTTATTTAACCTCCATCATCGAACCTTAACTCCACTGCAGCTGCGTCCTACATACCCGCGACTCAGCATAACTCCAATTTCGAATCTTAACTCCACTGCAGCTGCGTCCCACGTTTTATTTTGCCTCCATCATCGAATCTTAACTCCACTGCAGCTGCGTCCTACATACCCACGTTTTATTTTGCCTTCATCATCGAACCTTAACTCCACTGCAGCTGCGTCCTACATACCCACGTTTTATTTAACCTTCATCATCGAACCTTTACTCTACTGCAGCTGCGTCCTACATAACCACGTTTTATTTTGCCTTTATCATCGAATCTTAACTCCACTGCAGCTGCGTCCTACATACCCACGTTTTATTTTACTTCCATCATCGAATTTTAGCTCCACTGCAGCTGCGTACTACATACCCGCGACTCAGCATAACTCCATTTTCGAATCCACACTCCACTGCAGCTGCGTCCTACATACCCACGTTTTATTTTACTTCCATCATCGAATTTTAGCTCCACTGCAGCTGCGTCCTACATACCCGCGACTCAGCATAACTCCATTTTCGAATCTTCACTCCACTGCAGCTGCGTCCTACATACCCACGTTTTATTGAACCTCTATCATCGAACCTTAACTCCACTGCAGCTGCGTCCTACATACCCGCGACTCAGCATAACTCCAATTTCGAATCTTAACTCCACTGCAGCTGCGTCCTACATACCCACGTTTTATTTTGCCTTTATCATCGAACCTTTACTCCACTGCAGCTGCGTCCTACATACCCACGTTTTATTTTGCCTTTATCATCGAACCTTTACTCCACTGCAGCTGCGTCCTACATACCCACGTTTTATTTTGCCTTTATCATCGAATCTTAACTCCACTGCAGCTGCGTCCTACATACCCACGTTTTATTTAACCTCCATCATCGAACTTTAACTCCACTGCAGCTGCGTCTTACATACCCAAGTTTAATTTTGCCTCGATCATCGAACCTTTACTCCACTGCAGCTGCGTCCTACATACCCACGTTTTATTTTGCCTTTATCATCGAATCTTAACTCCACTGCAGCTGCGTCCTACATACTTACGTTTTATTTTACTTCCATCATCGAATTTTAGCTCCACTGCACCTGCGTCCTACATACCCGCGACTCAGCATAACTCCAATTTCGAATCTTAACTCCACTGCAGCTGCGTCCTACATACCCACGTTTTATTTAACCTTCATCATCGAACCTTTACTCCACTGCAGCTGCGTCCTACATACCCACGTTTTATTTTGCCTTTATCATCGAATCTTAACTCCACTGCAGCTGCGTCCTACATACCCACGTTTTATTTTACTTCCATCATCGAATTTTAGCTCCACTGCAGCTGCGTCCTACATACCCACGTTTTATTGAACCTCTATCATCGAACCTTAACTCCACTGCAGCTGCGTCCTACATACCCGCGACTCAGCATAAGTCCATTTTCGAATCTTAACTCCACTGCAGCTGCGTCCTACATACCCACGTTTCATTTTGCCTCCATCATCGAATCTAAACTCCACTGCAGCTGCGTCCTACATACCCACGTTTTATTTTGCCTTCATCATCGAACCTTGACTCCACTGCAGCTGCGTCCTACATACCCACGTTTTATTTTACTTCCATAATCGAATTTTAGCTCCACTGCAGCTGCGTCCTACATACCCGTTTTATTTTGCCTTCATCATCGAACCTTAACTCCACTGCAGCTGCGTCCTACATACCCACGTTTTATTTAACCTCCATCATCGAACCTTAACTCCACTGCAGCTGCGTCCTACATACCCGCGACTCAGCATAACTCCAATTTCGAATCTTAACTCCACTGCAGCTGCGTCCCACGTTTTATTTTGCCTCCATCATCGAATCTTAACTCCACTGCAGCTGCGTCCTACATACCCACGTTTTATTTTGCCTTCATCATCGAATCTTAACTCCACTGCAGCTGCGTCCTACATACCCACGTTTTATTTAACCTTCATCATCGAACCTTTACTCTACTGCAGCTGCGTCCTACATAACCACGTTTTATTTTGCCTTTATCATCGAATCTTAACTCCACTGCAGCTGCGTCCTACATACCCACGTTTTATTTTACTTCCATCATCGAATTTTAGCTCCACTGCAGCTGCGTACTACATACCCGCGACTCAGCATAACTCCATTTTCGAATCCACACTCCACTGCAGCTGCGTCCTACATACCCACGTTTTATTTTACTTCCATCATCGAATTTTAGCTCCACTGCAGCTGCGTCCTACATACCCGCGACTCAGCATAACTCCATTTTCGAATCTTCACTCCACTGCAGCTGCGTCCTACATACCCACGTTTTATTTAACCTCCATCATCGAACCTTAACTCCACTGCAGCTGCGTCCTACATACCCGCGACTCAGCATAACTCCAATTTCGAATCTTAACTCCACTGCAGCTGCGTCCCACGTTTTATTTTGCCTCCATCATCGAATCTTAACTCCACTGCAGCTGCGTCCTACATACCCACGTTTTATTTTGCCTTCATCATCGAACCTTAACTCCACTGCAGCTGCGTCCTACATACCCACGTTTTATTTAACCTTCATCATCGAACCTTTACTCTACTGCAGCTGCGTCCTACATAACCACGTTTTATTTTGCCTTTATCATCGAATCTTAACTCCACTGCAGCTGCGTCCTACATACCCACGTTTTATTTTACTTCCATCATCGAATTTTAGCTCCACTGCAGCTGCGTACTACATACCCGCGACTCAGCATAACTCCATTTTCGAATCCACACTCCACTGCAGCTGCGTCCTACATACCCACGTTTTATTTTACTTCCATCATCGAATTTTAGCTCCACTGCAGCTGCGTCCTACATACCCGCGACTCAGCATAACTCCATTTTCGAATCTTCACTCCACTGCAGCTGCGTCCTACATACCCACGTTTTATTGAACCTCTATCATCGAACCTTAACTCCACTGCAGCTGCGTCCTACATACCCGCGACTCAGCATAACTCCAATTTCGAATCTTAACTCCACTGCAGCTGCGTCCTACATACCCACGTTTTATTTTGCCTTTATCATCGAACCTTTACTCCACTGCAGCTGCGTCCTACATACCCACGTTTTATTTTGCCTTTATCATCGAACCTTTACTCCACTGCAGCTGCGTCCTACATACCCACGTTTTATTTTGCCTTTATCATCGAATCTTAACTCCACTGCAGCTGCGTCCTACATACCCACGTTTTATTTAACCTCCATCATCGAACTTTAACTCCACTGCAGCTGCGTCTTACATACCCAAGTTTAATTTTGCCTCGATCATCGAACCTTTACTCCACTGCAGCTGCGTCCTACATACCCACGTTTTATTTTGCCTTTATCATCGAATCTTAACTCCACTGCAGCTGCGTCCTACATACTTACGTTTTATTTTACTTCCATCATCGAATTTTAGCTCCACTGCACCTGCGTCCTACATACCCGCGACTCAGCATAACTCCAATTTCGAATCTTAACTCCACTGCAGCTGCGTCCTACATACCCACGTTTTATTTAACCTTCATCATCGAACCTTTACTCCACTGCAGCTGCGTCCTACATACCCACGTTTTATTTTGCCTTTATCATCGAATCTTAACTCCACTGCAGCTGCGTCCTACATACCCACGTTTTATTTTACTTCCATCATCGAATTTTAGCTCCACTGCAGCTGCGTCCTACATACCCACGTTTTATTGAACCTCTATCATCGAACCTTAACTCCACTGCAGCTGCGTCCTACATACCCGCGACTCAGCATAAGTCCATTTTCGAATCTTAACTCCACTGCAGCTGCGTCCTACATACCCACGTTTTATTTTGCCTTTATCATCGAACCTTTACTCCACTGCAGCTGCGTCCTACATACCCACGTTTTATTTTGCCTTTATCATCGAACCTTTACTCCACTGCAGCTGCGTCCTACATACCCACGTTTTATTTTGCCTTTATCATCGAATCTTAACTCCACTGCAGCTGCGTCCTACATACCCACGTTTTATTTAACCTCCATCATCGAACTTTAACTCCACTGCAGCTGCGTCTTACATACCCAAGTTTAATTTTGCCTCGATCATCGAACCTTTACTCCACTGCAGCTGCGTCCTACATACCCACGTTTTATTTTGCCTTTATCATCGAATCTTAACTCCACTGCAGCTGCGTCCTACATACTTACGTTTTATTTTACTTCCATCATCGAATTTTAGCTCCACTGCACCTGCGTCCTACATACCCGCGACTCAGCATAACTCCATTTTCGAATCTTCACTCCACTGCAGCTGCGTCCTACATACCCGCGACTCAGCATAACTCCAATTTCGAATCTTAACTCCACTGCAGCTGCGTCCTACATACCCACGTTTTATTTAACCTTCATCATCGAACCTTTACTCCACTGCAGCTGCGTCCTACATACCCACGTTTTATTTTGCCTTTATCATCGAATCTTAACTCCACTGCAGCTGCGTCCTACATACCCACGTTTTATTTTACTTCCATCATCGAATTTTAGCTCCACTGCAGCTGCGTCCTACATACCCACGTTTTATTGAACCTCTATCATCGAACCTTAACTCCACTGCAGCTGCGTCCTACATACCCGCGACTCAGCATAAGTCCATTTTCGAAACTTAACTCCACTGCAGCTGCGTCCTACATACCCACGTTTTATTTTACCTCCATCATCGAACGTTAACTCCACCGCGGCTGCGTCCTACATACCCACTTTTTATTTAACCTCCATCATCGAACCTTAACTCCACTGCAGCTGCGTCCTTCATACCCACGTTTTATTTTGCCTCCATCATCGAATCTTAACTCCACTGCAGCTGCGTCCTACATACCCACGTTTTATTTAACCTCCATCATCGAACTTTAACTTTACTGCAGCTGCGTCTTACATACCCACGTTTAATTTTGCCTCGATCATCGAATCTTAACTCCACTGCAGCTGCGTCCTACATACCCACGTTTTATTTAACCTCCATCATCGAATCTTAACTCCACTGCAGCTGCGTCCTACATACCCACGTTTCATTTTGCCTCCATCATCGAATCTTAACTCCACTGCAGCTGCGTCCTACATACCCACGTTTTATTTTGCCTCCATCATCGAATCTTAACTCACTTCGAACTCAATGTTTTAGACGAATTGTTATTAGTCGAATTGTTTTAGACGAATTGTTTTAGACGAATTGTTTTAGACGAATTGTTATTAGTCGAATTGTTTTAGACGAATTGTTATTAGTCGAATTGTTTTAGACGAATTGTTTTAGACGAATTGTTATTAGTCGAATTGTTATTAGTCGAATTGTTTTAGACGAATTGTTTTAGACGAATTGTTTTAGACGAATTGTTATTAGTCGAATTGTTATTAGTCGAATTGTTTTTTAGACGAATTGTTTTAGTCGAATTGTTTTAGACGAATTGTTTTAGACGAATTTTCCGTAGACGATCCAAAGTTTACCTCTTAAAAAGCCTTAATAAAACTAAATAGCAAACAAACGTTACATATACCTAACCTACCTTAAATTAGTTTGTAACCAAACACCGTTCACGCTCGCTGTTAGATTGCTATTACTGCTTTCAACGAATTAAACCGCAAAATCATTTTCGTCTCCGTTGCACTCCAAAATGATTGCTTTTGATATGTAAACGACTTGCTACTTGTGAAGTTTCACAAATAGACGCGAAAGCTCGATTCCGTCATAGTAGCACGTACTTAATTCGTAAAATTTAAATTCCTACCTACTGTAATCTATCTCTATATATATACTTATATAAAATTATGTTGTCGCGGTGTTAGTTACCTAATCTCCACCTAAACGGCTGATCCGATTTGCATGTAATTTTTGTGGATATTCGTTGGGTCTGAGAATCGAACAACATCAGTTTTTTTTGTAAATGGCAAAACAACGTTTGCCGGGACAGCTATAAAATGCTTTGTCCAGAATGACTCACTGACTGACGGATCAATGACAGCTTAAACGGCTGATTGTAGAGACCTGAAGAGGGTGTGTTTTTTGTATGACATAGGCATTCGATAAGGATTTTGGAAAATCAAACTTAGACAGGTTTATTTATACAAATTTCGCAGGTTGAGGTTTATCACATGATTTTAATATCGCAATGCTTTCTTGATTCAAGTAGTCATCGAAGCCTTTTATTAGAAAGTTTCATGAGAAAATCCGCGAAATTTTGTCGGAGCAGACTCAGCTATTCAAATGGAAAGAGATCAAACTCGTTACTGAAATCGAAAAACGTTGTTCCTGAGGTTGATTTTTCTCACACGAAATTGGTTCTGCCATCTTGCCTAATATCTGTGGTACTGCTTTTTCAAATGGAAACTGTTATAGGAATAGGATAACCCGAGAAGGTAAATATAAAAAGTTATGGTCGTAAAATTTCATAAACTTCTCTTATTTTTAATGAAATTCGAGACCAATTTATCTGGTAAGTTTTATTTTCTCCAGTAACTGCGCGACGAAAACACTAATATAAACATTAGAGTGAGCCCTACTAAACCACATGTCAAAGCACCGACTTTAAAACAGAAAACGAGTTCTACAGTTTCAGGAAATTTATATTTTTAAATTAAACTTTTGCAGAAGTAAAAGCAAAGGAAACTGAAACGGTTCTTAAGCTGTAGGTATGTGAATACCGGCATGGATTCAGCTGCAGATGCGGTAGAAATTTCCGAAATTACACAGCTCTACGTGAATTCCAAGTCACTTCGCTCATAAAACCAGCGTTCATTTCCTATCCAGAGATTTCAATTGCATTTAGGAATAATAATATTGACCTTTTTCATCTTATCTGGAGGATTTATACGGTACCAGCAACTCTCATCTATGCTATTCAAAGCGCTGTAATGTAGGTACGGTCAGCAGCATAATTACAGACCCACCGTAGAGTTCTAAAATTACTATTAGGTACTGGATAGTTTTCATTCTTATAAAATTATTAAAAACTTTAAAATTCAAGTAAAACAGTTGCCTAGATTCTCTTTTGTGTTGAAAACATTATTATAACACCCGTTCTGGAGCTCTACGGTGGGTCTGCAATTATGCAGCCGTCCGCAAAAGTATTAGATATAGTACCTAGGCTTAGCTCTACCACCCTCTCAGCTTAGTCGACCAAACGTATTTAGGAATATTTGGTTAGTATACATTTCATTAGAATAATAAATTAAATGAAAGACTAGGTTTGAATGCAACATCCTCGACCTCATTAGATGACCTCATGAGATGAGGTCAAATGTAAGCTTATTATACTTAACGGCGAAGCCAAGCTTAAAGTTTGTGTTTTTACATTTAGAAAAAAAGTATTTACTATCATAGGTAGGTAGTAGTATAGGCCTTTACATCTAATTAAGTTAATTAACCTATACAGCGCCAACAACTTTAATGTTATTCTGGTAGGTAGTACCTACTATAGGTACTTCTTCAAGAACAATGCATGGGCCTAGTAGGGATAACACAATTTGAGATGTATATGACATGTCCATTAACAAATTCAAAACTTTTATAAAGCATCAATTGTGCGGTAAGGCATACTATGATACCTCTTCGTACCTTAATGATAAGAATCCATGGATGTGACTTTAATTGCTCCATTTCAAATAATACCTTCAAATATTTGTAATATTGACCTTTGTGAGCGTGATCACATAAAAAAAAACCCCATGTGTTTCTTGTGCCTTCTTCTCATTGGTGGGCGCGTTCCGAAGGCACACATCCTAACTTAGTTTTTTAAGACGATTTCAAGTGATCATTGTATTTTTAAACATAAGCATCGAAAGAAATAAAGAAATTTGACTTTGACTTTGACTTTGACTTTTGAGACGTCAGACTCTATAAGTAGGTAAGTATATGGAAGACAAAAATAATATAGTTAATTACCCGAGCAGCTATGTAAAAAAATTGACAAAGCTGTCAATTCACTGCAGGTATATTGTAGGTATATAAGTGCATTTTAAATTCCAAGTATAATGCACAGAGGCACAGTGGTTCAGAAAAATACAGGATTTACACATGTGGAGTGCTATTTTGTTGAGGCTTTTCCACAATGCATGAGTTCGACAAGTAAGATAGACAGGTAGGTACATATTATATGAAACGTCGCAGAAAATATTTCAACAGCAGAGATAATAAAAGGCAATATTAATAATAATAATAATAATAATTAATTTAACAAAAAAGGTTTACAAAAATGTTTACAAGTTACTTTCACAATAAAGTACCTATGCAGGTTTGTGTTAAAAAACCTTGAATCTGTTCAAGTATAAAACTATAGATTCCCTGTTCTCGCTAAGTATACAGATACTTGTCATAAGACACAAGAGATCACAGTCTCAGTACATTTAGATCTAGGACACATTATGTAGCTGGTATGATTCGATTACAAATAAGTACAGATAACTTAAAAATAAAAGTGAGAATAGTTGTTTATGAGGGATTTGTAATCGTGAGTTGTGTAACTGTGTGTGTCAGTGTAAGTGAGTAAATAGTTAAGTCTAAGTGAGTATATTACAATTGGAAGTTCATATCACTATATTTTAAGTGTAGTATTTAACATAGCCCAAAAAGTTACATTATTAAATTAATAATAATCAGACATATATAATAATCAGACACTACCTACCTATACAAATATAAATAAATAATACTTAAATCATCAGTATTAGGTGGTACCTACAATAACTTATCTAACATTTATTTAAAACTTAGTGGCATACTATACAAAGATATATAAATTCATAAAGACATAAAAGAGTAAACTAAAAAAAAAACTGATTCCTTGCTAATGTTTATATCACTTCACTACATAGTATAAAATAAAGTCACTTTTCGCCGTCCCTATATCCCTTTGTATGCTTAGATCTTTAAAACTACGCAACGGATTTTGATGCGGTTTTTGTTAATAGATAGAGTGATTCAAGAGGAAGGTTTATATGTATAGTACATGCATAATATAGCCGTGCGAAGCCGGGACGGGTTGTTAGTTGATAATAAAATTGATTCCTTGCTTAAACTGTTTAAATTTATTTAAACTCTATAATATTATCGTTTTAAAGATGCTTCTAAAACAATATTCTTAGATTTTTCTAACATTTACGTTCTTACTTTTTAAACATTATTGCCGCCAATGTTCATGTCATCAACATCATAAATCAATCAGAATACGTGAAACGTTCGTGTAAACAGAACGTAGGCCTACTCTACATATCTGGCTGAAATCTCAAACAATACGGATTTGCACACCAATGCAGCCCCGATATTACCAATTCGTCTAAAGCCGACTCGACTTGCCAACAGTCTGTTATACAATATTATTTGGTTTATTTGTTTATGTCTAGGTATTTCTATTTACCTTGAGAGAAATCTTTAAACCTACAATATTGTAGTCTTACGGCACCTATGAAAAATGCAACCACGTAGTAGATAAAGGACAGCAATCCTACTAATATTATAAAGTATTTGTGTATGTTTGTGTAACAAAACCTTAAAATGCTGAGTAAATCCTTTATTTTGATTGTGCTGTCTGTCTACTTTTTGAAAACGAGCTTCCAAAATAATGGATGGTTATCAAATTGATTATTTTCTTATTTTGTGTATAATTAGCTTGTAATTTATGTCTTTGGAATATTATCTGTTTGCAATATCTATTGTTGTTTAATTGGATGAATTATGAGACGTTCCCTTTTATTTGATACTCCTTCACACGAAAACGACTAAACTCGGGGATTGTGATAGCTGGAATAGCATATGCTACTTTTATCCTAATCTCATCCAATCCCGACTTAAGCAGCTGAAACAGCTGAACGCAGCTAGTCACTACATAGTATAAAAGAAAGTCGCTTTCTCTGTCCCTATGACCCTATATCCCTTTGTATGCTTAAACTACGCAACAGATTTTGATGAGGTTTTTTTTAATAAATAGGGAGATTCAAGAGGAAGGTTTATACTATATTTGACGACCTCTGTGGCGCGTCGGGCGAACACCCGACTGCGACGCAGAAGGTTGCGGGTTCGATTCCCGCCGGGAACAAGTATTTTTGCTGACCATAAATTCTTGTTTCTGGTTCTGGGTGTTTCCTATATGTATAATATGTATATATATTTACAAAAAAAAAAAAACTTAGTTTATCCGTTATCTGGCACCCATAACACAAGCATTAAGTTGCTTAGCTTGGGGCTGGATGGCGATGTGTAATATGTCCGGAAATATTTTTATTTATGTATAATACATGCATAATAGCCGTTCGAAGCCGGGGCGGGTCGCTAGTTATTTATATAGTGTTCATATTTATAGTAGTTAGATATACCTACATTTTTTCTACTAAGCCATCATTTTATCAAGCTGACAAAAAGCCGACACGCGGCAAATAGGATGCTCTATCGTTGGGTTCGTTCACATCGCTGACTGTCAAAGACCTCTTCGTCAAAAATTCGATTCACGCTACAAAACTGAAGAGTGCAAGCTGGCAATATAACGGTCGTTTTAAAACGAATGCAGAGAAAAAAACAGCGCACTCCGGGAGTGCAGGCAGAAGTGAAAACTGTATATCTGTGTAAAATCTCATATGTCGCGAGAACATACGCAAAAAGAGTTTTAGATGAAAAAAAAAAAATAGTCGTCCGACATTTGTCGTCCAACAAATTGTCGTCCGACATTTGTCGTCCGTCAATAGTCGTCCGACATTTGTCGTCCGTCAATAGTCGGACGACAAATAGTCGTCCGACATTTGTCGTCCGACATTTGTCGTCCGTCAATAGTCGTCCGTTAAAAAATACCATATGTACGTCTTAATACACTCACAGCCAAATTAAAAACAGTAGGCCCATCAGGCATACATTTTCGCCGCGCCGTAGAGAGGGGATAGCTGTCTACTCTCCATCCGTCTTACGCTTTTTTGATCAGGTCACGTGTCCTGACGCGAGTTTAAGATTTTATACCCATTACAGAAAAAGTGCTCAACGCCGCTAAAGAAGTTTTCACTTCAAAAACAATACTGAATGTTCACTTTCAAATTGATCTGCCCCATTCGACGAGCTACCGGCAGATGGAAAAATGTAAAGTCGACTTATTATAATGTCGATACAAATTAAACATCTCGCTGAAAGACAATTCAGTTGGATGATATGAAAGTACTTAGTTGAATGAAAGACACACTGTAATACAAAAAAATAGATATTAATGGTTTATAAACGAAAAATAATACAAAAGTTATAAGCACAGAAGAGAAGCTAAGAACACGTCCTATAGGCATCGAAAGTTTAGCAAAGATTACAAGAAGCGATAGATTTTAGTGAAACCGTGGAGGTTAGATATTTTACCTACGCACCGAATTTAGCATTAGGACAGATTCGCTTTATGACAGAATCGCTTTACGGCAGAATCGCTTTATGACAGATTCGCTTTAAGGCAAAAGTACAGACAACTCGACAATAATTAATTGAACCATTTATTGATATTTATATAACTTAAAAAAAAAAAAACAAAGGCTTCTTGGCACGTTCATGTCCCTTTAGACGCATAACACCACATACGCGAAACACCAACTCGAGATAGAACCTTTTGCTTTTTTTAAGTTTACAAAAAAAGCAAAAATATATTGTTTTAATTATAGGGCTAATGAACAGACCGTAAATCGTTTTAGGGTCGTTCCTCCTCTACGAGAAATTCCCTCTTTAGTTAGAAAGAGCCAATTAACTTCTTATGATCCTATGCGTGTCGTTTGTTACCCGTAGGAGGCACGATCTCTTCCTGTTTACATTGCCTGTAGGCGGTTCAAACTCGGCGAAAACCTCTTACCCTTAATTCAGAGGCGGTGAACCAATTAACTGTTATTGCCCTATCGATGTATTAAACGCTTCCATCACGATCAAGCATCAAGCCTCAAACAGGAAACTGCGAATAAAGTTAAATAAATATTATGGGACACTCCAACACAGCTCCGTGTAACATCTTTACTTTTCTTTTGTAAATCACTACATATGATAAAACAAAGTCGCTTTCCGCTGTCTGTCCCTATGTGTGCTTAGATCTATAATTAAGGCATTATTTCAATATCGTTTAAACGTTATTCATTTCGACTGTACTTTTTATCATATCGGTTAGAGTTGGAAGTTTTTGTTAGGTATTTTGAAATCGGGTAGAGATGGGATCGGGTAGAAAAGGGACGTAGCCTATAAAATACTAAGCAAAGGATTTTGATGCGGTTTTTTTAATAGATGGAGTGATTCAAAAGGGAGGTTTTAGTATACAGGAAAAGTATTTATGTAGCGCACAAATTTCGGTATGTTTTAAGCACATTAAAATAAAAAATATTGTTTTTTTTATTTTTGAGCTAACTCAAAAACTCTAAGAGCTATAACCATTTATGTGTTTTTAACAAAACGACGAAGTCCATGGACACAATACTAGCGCCAGCGAGTTTAATAGCGCGCTCTAAATGAAGGTAGGTACCTACGTGTCACTGTGTGTATCAATACTGAGATACCCAATAATTTAGAAATTGCAGGAAGTTTTTCACATTAAGTTGTGGTTTTTTTTTATTTACTTTTTTTGCGTAAATGTACTCCACTGCCGATATATATTCAGCAGAAAAAAAATGTGCACTACAAAAATACTTTTCCTGTATAAAACAAAACTACCACGTATACAAAGTCGCGGGCAACAGCTAGTATACTGATATATACTTACCTATAATTAAATACATATACAGAACCAGAAACAAATATCTGTACATAAGTTAAGAAGAAAGGGTACCGGGCGCTCTCTCCATACAAACGTAGTCGACTGTTTCCTCCCTGGATAATGACACTAGAGCAAATATTTCATGGACATAGTCACGGCAGTTATGGTTTTATGCAACAAAAATATTTGTGTTAATGTCATTATCCAGGGAGAAAACAGTCGACTACGTTTGTATGGAGAAAGCGCCCGGTACCCTTTCACCTTATTAACTTTTTGAGGCGGGAATCGAACTCGCAACCTTCTGTGACGCATGCGAGTGTGTGCTCTCCACGCCACAGAGGTCGGCAACTGGCGTCACTTATTTGGGGGTCTTCAAGTCACTAGTGTATATTTCTGGTATGGACCAGAAAGATGTCACTCTATACAAACCTCTGTCCCTATATCCATTTGTATGCTTAAATCTTTATAACTACGCAACGGATTTTGATGCGGTTTTTTAATAGATAGAGTGATTCAAGAGGAAGGTTTATATGTATAATACATGCATAATATAGCCGTGCGAAGCCGGGGCAGGTCGCTAGTATACAATAAAATGACGAGTCCTGAAAAGTCTAGTATCTCAAAATATCTACTATTTTATTTATAGCTAAGCGTGCTACATCTCAGACAGCATTGTCACTTACAATCCGATTTTCACTTGACCAAAAGACTTGTTCGGTTGATCGTCGCCGCGGATCCCATTTAGCAGGCAAGATTTACGTCTCCTTATCCTTATGTTTTCTTATTTACACAATCTGTTTGTTAATTATTCGTAGCCGTACGTATAAGTACGTACCTATATCTACTGTTGTCGAATTACATTTGAGACACGACTGAGCCAGGTTAAGCCTTTGTAATCTGCTATTCTCTTAGACGTTGCGACAATGTAATCTTATGATTAGTTTCTTAATTATTAACTTTGAAATGAAATCGTTCGTGCATTTAGAAAGAGGTATGGATTATATCTAAAAATGTTTATAAGGAAAGGAATATTAATATTTTATTTCAAGCAAAACATAAACAAAAATATTTATTATTTATTAATCAATACATTGTAATCTTAATATATATAAATCTCGTGTCACAATGTTTGTCCTCAATGGACTCCTAAACCACTTAACCGATTATAATAAAATTCGCACACCATGTGCAGTTCGATCCAACTTGAGAGATAGGATAGCTTACATCCCGATATTCCCACGGGATCGGGAGTTACGCGGGTGAAACCGCGGAGGGCAGCTAGTGTATTATAAAATACAAAGCTAAATAAATTAATATGAAATTAAATAGGTAGGTACCTACAAAGTAAAAAAACAATACCTAATTAAATAATTTCTTACATGTATAGGTACAGTAATACAAACGAACACAAAAATTAAATACGAGTACAAAAATAAAGCAAACCGCTCTAAAATTTACAAAACCTTATCACAAAATACGTTACCTGAAAATTGTATTTTTCAATTTGAAACTATAAATTTAATTTTTTTGAAGCCATTGCTTTTTTGTCAGTAGGTAGGTACAGAAAGGGCAAATCTCAATCTTGTTTACGCAAGCACACGAAACAGACTCTCATAAAAGAGGAAAACAATGAAAAACGGAAAAAATAGGAAAAAAAAAACAGTTACACAAAATCCTACTTAGGTTGGCTAACCAGGATAATAAAATATTAGAAAGAAAGGAAACATTTTTGTCCTTCGACTTTTGGAAATAGTAAACTCGGCTTTGCCCGCCTTTTCACCCTATTAGGGGTAGCATTTCTAAAAACCTTCTCTTAGTGTACCTACACACCTAAACTTTACAAAGAGCACACCTTCTCTAATCCCTAGGAGCAGAGCGGTTTAAGCTGTGCAAAAATATATTTATAGTCAGTCAGACAGGACTTTCAATTTTAGGTATAGGTATTAATAGATAGAAATTGGAGCAAACATGTTCAATTTGTATGGTAGATGAGAAAAATTAAGATTAGGTAGGCAAAATTAGTACAATTCGCCTTAATTTAAGCTGTAGATGCTGTAAATAAGTAGGTACTTATGTAAATAAATAAATAAATATTGCAGGACAATCCACAATTCCACACACTGACATTTAACCCCAAGGTAAGCCACTAGGCTTGTGTTATGGTTGCTAGGTAAAGAATAAAATTAGGTAGGTAAGTATATTCTTTTCTTTTGTAAATATAAAGGTACGTAACTAGCCGCGCCCTGTGGATTCACCCGCGTTATATTTTTCTATTCAATTTTCTTAATAATTTCTTCTATAAGAACCTTCTCCTGACAATTATAAACACAACCAAAAAATAATTAGCGAAATCGGTTCAGCTGTTCTCGAGATTTGTGCAGCGATTCATTTTAGAAACCAATACTTAACATAAATACTTGTTTGCGGCGGGAATCGAACCCGCAACCTCCTGCTTAGCAAAGGGTGTTCGCCCGAGGCGCCACAGAAGTCGTCATATGGAGGTATGTATGTATTATCATTTTTTGTCGAAAAATATTCCACAAAAAATGATAATAAAAACTGGTTGCCTGTAAAGTCGGTATACGGGCGAAAGTTTTACGTGACAACAACTGTGCTCGAGTGGAAGGGACGCGTGCCTTTCACTTTTTATGTCTGTCTCTCTCGCTCTTAGGCGGGCTAACCATGCCCGCGTGCCTCTCACTCGCTCTCATTGTGAGCGCATAACGTGAGCGGAGCGTAACGTAGTTTCTTGAAGTGTCACCCGGCAAACCAATTTATAAAACGTTGTCACGTCAAAAATGTTATATTTGTCATCAAAAAAATAATGGAATAGTCTATATCCATGAATCTATTTGCATAAAAATTGAAGCACGTTCGCAAAAGCATTCAACTATTTTGTTTTATGAATACTTACCTAACGGTTATGGTAAGTGATATAATTCGATTTTAATTACCAATATTGTGATAATTATAAACCATATTCTCATTGTTTTAAAAGCCTGGCTTATTTATCCATTATCATATTTTTCTTTAAATTAAAATCATTTATAACACAGATTTATAGAATCACTAGCTGCGCCCCGCGGTTTTACCCGCGTATGTCCCGATCCCGTGGGAATATCGAGATAAAAAGTAGCCTATGTGTTAATCCAGGTCTCCAGCTATCTAAATACCGAGTTTCATCGCAATCGGTCCGGTAGTTTTTGCGTGAAGGAGTAACAAACATACAAACACACACACACACTCACACACACACACAAACTTTCACATTTATAATATTAGTAGGATTTCAATAAGTATTTATATTGCAGGGGTTTTGGAGTAATTTTAATCGAATTATTTAGTGTTCGGCAGTACAAATCAGTGTTTTTGTAGACTGTACTCTGTCCAGTTGCTAATCTGTCCATCTGAAAAACTGTCCAGTTGAGAATCTGTCCAGCTGCGAATCTGTCCAGCCGAGAATTTTTTTTAGGTACTTAACTTATTTGACCTTACCAAAACGACTTTACTTCAATATTCTGACAGTGTTTTCATCCTCAACTTTTAGTTTTCGCCTAAAGTTTATTTCAACTTCCAATGAACTTGGATCTCAACTTCAATATAAGATTAAAGTGGCTTAAGTAGAGAAACTTGTGGAAGATTACATTGAAATTACTTTGGGTTACTATGTCTGACCCCACCCTTGTTGATAACTAACTTATTTTATTTGACGACCCAGTTGGCACAATGGTCACCATGCCTGACTGCCAAACACAGGGTTGCGGGTTCGATTCCCGCCTAAGGTAAGTATTTATGCTTAGATATTTGTCTGCGGTCTGGTTATTTCTATGTATTATAAGTATATATTTACAAAATAAAAAGTATATAATTAAGTAGTATATATACGTTGCCTAGCACCCATCACACAAGTCTAGTTACTTAGCTTGGGGCTAGATGGCGAGGTGTGGAATGTCTTGTAATATTTATTTTTATTTATTTATTTTAGGTTCATTGACAAGTCGATTCAAACATTACGACGCGACACGTGCGGTATGTCAATAATTTTATCACATACTAGCTGCGCTCCGCGGTTTCACCCGCGTAACTCCCGATCCCGTGGGAATATCGGGATAAAAAGTAGCCTATAACCTTCCTCGATAAATGGACTATCCAACACAAAAAGAATTTTTCAATTCGAACCAGCAGTTCCTGAGATTAGCGCGTTCAAACAAACAAACAAACTCTTCAGCTTTATAATATTAGTATAGACAAGACAAGTTTTATCAAAATCAGTCCAATGGTTTCGGAGCCTATTCAATACAAACAAACAAAGAAACAATCAAATCTTTTCTCTTTATAATATTATTGCGTATTAATTAAATAAATATATATTACAGGACAATTCACACAGCGCCATGGATGGCCGCTCCAAAAAAAAAAGATGAATAAATAAATATTAATAAAGATATTTATTTTTTAACTATATTTATAAATAAATAGTTAAAACTTTGGATATAATACAATTTTTTTTACATATTATAAATATTGGAACACCCAGATCAGAAACGAATACTGTACATAAATATTTGTTAGAGGCGGGAATCGAACCCGCAACCTTCTTCAATGCAGGCGGGTGTTCGCCCGCCACAAAGCTCGTCAATGTAAGTCCTGGTACCAGTTTGTAGAGAAATTAACTTTTAAAATTGACCTTGGTAATAATATTATTTTTAAAACTTTTCTGAGAAACTCAAACAAAAATGAACGTCGTAGCTTCACCGAGACGAAAGTTAAACTAAATGGAAATCTCGATACGCAGCAAAATGACCATCAAATGGCAGGGCTTCCGCCTCTGCCGCGTGCGATGTCTTACGTCTTAATAAATTCTTTGATTCTTTAGGCATATCCAGTGGTGTAAGTAATTGAAATTTGGATGTGGAAGAAAGACATGGAGCTGCAACCCTAAACTTTATACCCTGATTTTGTCATCCTTGGTTTTTGTTTTAACTGCATCCATAAGGAAGTAATCTTAAAGACGTATCCACGTCAAAATTAAACTCACTTAAATATAAAGTAGGTAGCTAGAAATAAAATATCTGTTTCGCTATCGTAGGATAGTGTATCACTGTAATCATTAAGCCGAATTTGTCTTTCTATTCTCTAGATTTGTCCGATTAATGTACGAGTTACGAAAAGTAACAACCTTTGTGTGACAATTTTACAAATGTAACCTGCTATTTACTCGAATTGGTACCTAATAAAAAAGAAAAGCGTGAAAGCTCAACAGGAAACCCATTTTAATTAAACGTAATGGACACCATTCGTTAACCTTAGCAGGGTTGAAGATAAAGCGAACGGGTGTAATTATTAAGACCATTCTACCTCGGAGATTTCAAGTGTATATTTGGAATCTTTTTTTATATCTACCTTTACGTAAATATACGGTAAAGTAAGCAAAAGGTTAATCCATTTAATGTAGCGTTAGGATGCATAATGACGGTACCTTAACGGTGTCTAAGGACTCTCAAGGGGTCGGAAAGAGGCGAACGCTTCGAAACACAACAAGTTTGTGGGTCTAGTCTGCCCTAGTCTTTTGTGGGTCTGTTATTAAAGGGCGTATTCAGCACTATTTAGACCGCAAAGTTGGTTCAATTGAAGCTCGAAGATGACTGGGGACGTTATTGGACCCTAACCGTTTGGGACGGTTTGCTTCAAATGAGAGATGAGACGTTATTAGGGTTAAGTGCGGGTGACATGTGCCTCGCTCCATCTCATTTACTATAGTGCAGTGATTTGAATTGATGTGTTTCACTGTGTAATTAAAGTGAGTAGGTATCAGTAGCGAGGGGTCCATACAATCCGATTCCTGTCGGCTTACTTTCACAGATAGGCAAAGGAGCTGAAGGCCGACGCGACAGTTTATTGCAATCCAAAAAGCATCTTTAGAATCGCAGTTTTTAAATAATAATATGTAATCGTATCCTAAAATGTTAGTTCTACAATTTGTTGCTGAGTTCGGATTATAGGTCAATAATGGACGACGACGCCCCCAATAATAATTGTGTCGTGTTATTATTTATTGACGTTTTACCGGCTTACTTTCGAAGAAATTTTACCCCTTGCTACTTGTTCTAAAGGTCGTAGAACAAAAGTTGTTTGCCGAGACGTCTAAAATAATCCCCTTTCGTATTAGAAGGCCTTTGTTGAAACACACTGTATAAGTAAAAACGTATGAAATGTATGTATTCACTCTCCTTAATCATACTAACTAGTTAGGCAAGCAGCTGATTTTCCAGTTTAAGAAATCACAACATTTTTGAAAAAAGAGTTCAAACTAAAACTTGTAGAACAAAAGTTTTTCGCCAAAAAGGGTATGAAATGTTTGTATCCACTCTCTTTAATCTTACTTACTAGATGGACAGTATAGAAGCTGTACAAAAACATGGAATAAATTCGGACATCGGCGACATATTGTGGTCGAAACAAAAGTAATAAAACGTTTGCAGTTATCTATCCAGTTCGTAGTTCATGGCATGTGTTGTGTCACGACTCACGAGTAACGTACCTCGTATATTGTCACCGAAAGTGAACTTACACAGTTTCTAACAAAAACTCTGTAATTCCAAGGTAGGTTAATCCAATAGTAGGGTACCGGCAGAACAAATACACCTTAAAAATATTTGTAATCTTAAAGACGAATCAGATCAATGTTCACCTAAAACTACTCTTGAAAACGAATCCAGCCTTGACATTAGTTCGTATTCTAACTTGTCTCTTACAAAAAATATCCATGAGTTTCTTGTGCTTTCTTCTCATTAGTGGGCGGGCGGTCCGAAACCACACACCCTAACTTAGTTTTTAAGACGTTTTAATGTGTTTTCATGCGAATGATTCTAAATGAATAAAGAAATTTGATTTTGACCTTTTTAACATTATCAAAAAATATAGGTATATCTTGGTACAAAAAAATTATAATTTTATTTTCTAGTTTTTGATCAATTTCCGCAAATTACTAAAAAATTTAGGAAATTTTAAAATGTAGCAACGCCGTTTTTGGCAGCAAGCCCTTAAGTCATTAAAAAAAATTAAGCTTTAAAAGCCTGGGTTAATAGTGGTAGGTAATTTTCGAAAATTAAAAAAAGTTCCTAAAAGTATTACTTATTTCACATTTTTGGGTAAGATCCGTGTGTGCGTTATTTACATAAGAGGTATACAGTGGTTTTTGAAGTGAAAACTTCTTATGGCGCGTTGGGCACTTTTGTGGGTGAGCATTTTCAGCCGTTCTCGCGACAGATTTTGACGCGACAGATTTTGACGCGTCAGATGAGATTTTATTTGTGTTAGTCTTTTTGTTTAACTTATACTGCCATCTATTACACAAATTGAGAAACTTAGTTTCTAGAAAGACCGCTATTCGAATGTAGATGGAGCTGATTTAAATTTTTTACTGCCATCTAGCGAATAAAAAATAAACTATATTTGTTTAAGTGAGTGCTAATAGATGGCAGTAGCAGATCGTTTCAAGAAATATTCTATGAGAAATAACAAGTTTATTGTTTTCACTTCTGCCTGCACTCCCGGAGTGCGCTGTGTTTTTACACACTGTAAACTCAGTATGCCGTATTGGCTCTGCCAGAATACGAATTTGCAAGCAAGAGAGTTTTCCGTTTAGATAAAAGGTTCAGTACAAATTCACCAAACAAAAATTAGATTCTGTTTACCACTTTCTCTTACAAAATTGATGTGTACGCCCAAATAAACCTAGTGAAATTTTGTTTATTAATATAACGATCTATTACTTTCCAGTACCAAAAACCAATACCAATGGTATTGTTTATTATCGTAATAAATATTCTATTCCGAACGAGTACCAAGTAAAAACGAATACCAAAACAAGTAGAATGATATGAGGTACTGTCAGTGAAAATAGTTTTAAATTATTTTAGTTATTTATTCAAGTACAATTCAAGTCGCGCATGAATAGGTATTTGCTAGGAAGGAACACTCCTTCTTCGCTAAACGCGAAGTCAATGCCAACAAAACAATAAAACTTTTTAAGGATTTTGTTTGCACGGCTCTTTACTATGATTGGCTACCTACGATTTGAAAACAATAGAGCAAACTCAACCTTTTTAGCAGGTAAAAAATTTGGATTTAGATTTTATTTTATTTTATTTATAATTTGGAAAACCAACAGCTTTATAAAAATAATAATAATAAGAATCGAAACAAAAAACAGAAAGCCAAGATTTGTATTAGGTATGATCATAATATTAAATTATTAGTAAACTTAATTCTTTTTTTCCCTGACTGTACCAAAAGTTATGTTTTGGTATTCGTTGGGAATAGATTTAGTACATCATTCAAATATTTAAAATTTGGTATTCGTTAGTAATAGAAAAATCACAACGATGATAAACAAATACCATTGGTATTACTTTTTGGTATTAGAAAGGAATAGATCAATATAACTAGTTCCAAATCGCTTAAAAGATAAAAATAAATAAATAATAAATATAATAAATATTTCAGGACATATTACACATCGCCATCCAGCCCCAAGCTAAGCAACTTAATGCTTGATGGTACTAAATCAATTATAAATTATCTTTAGTCAAAGGCCGGCCAAAGTTCCTTTAATAGGTACCTACCCATCTTTTTTATTTATAAACAGGGTTTAATTTATAAAGAGGAAAGGCACTGTTCACGACAGAGGATTTTTCTTGGTGTGGATCTCAGAGATCCTAATCGGGTTAGCTATAGAGTACTTATATCTACCTACACCTATTGCTAATTTATGTTAAATTCCTTGTGAATCTGTATACTCGTCTTTTTTTAGACCATTCAAAGTGATCCCATGCAAATTCCAAATAAAGAATTTTGATTTTGAATTCCTGATTTATTACAGCTCAAGTAAACGTTATTTCTTTTTTCTATTAGTTTGCCATCAGGAACCCTAAAACAGTAAAAGAGTCTCCATATGATTTATACTGCGAATCAGTCAGTCATGCAATCATTCGTTATTGGTTTTAGTTCAAACCTTATCCTATCTTTTATACAGTCACAGATGCAACACGATTTTTACGATAGCAGGTGGAAAAATAAGGAAAATGAAGGCGGAAAGAGCTTACATCCCGTGGGAATATTTAGAAGACCTGTCGAAATAAAAACTGGATTATTTTCCGCGCCTCGAGAAGTGGATTGACTTTTACCTACCTAAATATATTTTTGTGTAGGTATGTACCAATACTGAGGATCCTGGATGAATACTGAAATTATTATTGTCTTTCGATTTTTCATTGAAGTAATTCAAATGAAAAAAACAAATAGTGTTTATTTTGATTGGTTACGCGACTAATTCGTTAATAGTACATTGCGATACAAGTGTGAAAAGTTGATCATTCCATAAAGGCGGTTTATGACGCGCGAGCGGAACGCGAGCGTGACAAAAGCCGAGATGGAATGATCAATCCACACGTGTATCGTACGACGTTTTTTATTACAGTTGCGAATAAAAAAATACTTGTTAAAATAATAAAAAGTTTTTAAGAATTTTAGGTTATGTTTACTATTTTTTGTTAATTACACTCCCGAAAGGCTAGGCAAAACACTTTTAACCTATACAGCCTCGTCTGACATACAATATTTTTTAAGGGTTTTTTTCATTTCTTTTTGCTTCGGCGGTTAAAAACAGAATATAATGGTAAGGAAAAAATATATTTATGTATAGGTACCTAAAGAAAAAAACAAAATAAAAACAACTCAATTTTTCATTGTTTTCAAAGAAGTTATCACGTAAAATTATCGTTCGGTATTAGACTTTAGAGACAACCTTTTGAAAAGAAGAAAAAAGGTACCAACTAAGAGTTTTAAGCCAGCAAGGCTTAAAAACTCTTTGATGGTACCTTTTTTCTATACATCAAAACAGTATAACCCAGATAAATTAAAAATGTTTCATCTACTCAGGTATGTAATTAGCAGTAAATATACGTATTTAACTTCTCGGGATAACGTATTATTTTAGCACTAGTTGGATTTTTTTTTATCGCACTCGTGTATAATACGTTGCTTTATGAGCCTAAAAGCGGTTTAATAAGATCCACTTTATGAGCAACTGTGATAAATAAATAGTATTATAATAAGTTCGAATCGCGAAAGGCACACCGCTTTTGCTTTATTTCAGATGCTTTTGATAGAAATGTAATTTTTTGTATCTATTTTATTTGGGTAGTACTTACCTTTACACCTATGTGTTATGTCAACTCATTCAATACATCCAAAATCATATCGATATGTGTTGCCAGTAATAAATAAAACACTTTTTTAATTACATTAAATTTTTATTATTGCCAGTCGGTATAAAATTATAATAATGATAATAAATAAACCTATCACGTACCTACATAATAATTATAATAAATAATTATTATAAAAATATTCTTAGATTTACAGTTATGCAATAAGTAAATTGGTTACCTACATTTACATAACTCGAATATATTATGAAATTTACGTCAATCTTCTTTTTAATTTATGTTCTTTTTTAATTTACGAAGTTCAGGCGGCCGCTGAAAAAAAAACACAATTAATTTTAACAGGAATATAAATTAAAAATACCTTATTAATTAGCATTAGCTATAATGGAAATTGCGTAAGTACCTACGCTCCGGCAGAAAACCGGAAAAATTAAAAGTTCACTGTTTTTCCACGAAATAATGGAAATTTAAAATTAATTTCAGCTAAAAATTTAGAAGAGAATTTCTTGGAATTTTATCCTTTTAAAATTGCTACCAACTATACTTTTAAAAGCTTTAATTAGTTAAAGCTTTGAACTTTTTTAGACTTTTGCGTACTTAAGGCTTTACATACTGTACATAACATTGTATGTACCTACATTTAACTAAACTGCCTTATTAAGGTCGTAGCACACATATCAACTCGCAAACGGAACGTAATTCTTTGCATGAAACTCCCTACTGCAACGCACACTAATAGGAATCATAACGTAATGCCTCACCTCGGGACAAGCTCACGATCGCTTGGTATCGCGCTTACGTTAGGTTGACGGCGAGGCGATACGGTGACCATCCTTTTCCGAGTTAATATGTGTGCTACGACCTTTATGGTTACTGATAAAACTGCGGGACTTTCCTGACGTGTAAAATTTTAGGGTCTTCAAGTCGCGAGTGAATAGGTATCTTCTAGGAAAGTGTGCTACATTTTAGGCTGCATCGTCACCTGCCATCAGGCAGATGTGATAGTGGTCAAACGCTGACCTATCATATGTATGATATAATCATAGTTGTTAATTAGGTAGATTTAATAAAACCGCCAACTGCAAACTAACCTTCAACTGGTGCAGGTGCAGGAGCTGGTGCTTCAGCTGATGCAGGCGCTGGTGCTAAAGAGATAGAAACAGTTTAGATTCCTCTTTATTTTACGGCTTTTGCAGAAGTACAAGTTTAGTTTAGTTTTAGGATAGATATCACTGAGTAAATTCGTCTACAGCATCTACAGTAAAATTTATTTCTTTATTCTCACCTTCCGCGGGAGCAGCAGGAGGTGCATCCGCTGGGGGCGCAGCTGGGGCTCCTTCTGCCGGGGCACCTTCGACAGGTGCTGCCGCTGGGGCTCCTTCCGCGGGAGCAGCTGGGGCGCCTTTCGAAAAAAAGAGAAAAATGTAAGTATAGTATACATATATGTATTTTCAATTTTGTCAGGATTATGGATTGTACAATTACAGTCCATAATCCTGACAAGACAGACAAACAAAATTGAAATTCTGCAATTGATACTGATTGATTCCTCTTTGAATTTGGTACAGGAGTTCATTAGGGTAATATCTTACCTTCCGCTGGTGGGGCTCCTTCAGCAGGAGCTGCTGCTGGTGCTCCTTCCGCGGGTGGGGCACCTTCTGCCGGAGGGGCACCTTCTGCGGGCGCGGCACCCTCTGCAGGCGGTGCACCCTCCGCTGGTGGGGCACCTTCTGCAGGTGCCCCCTCTGCAGGAGCTCCTTCCGCTCCTCCTTCCTAAGCATATTTAATTTGATCTTAGAGAGCAAATACTTTTCATAATCTTGTGTAAGCTTTTAGGAGCAATTTATCGCGAGTTTATAAAAAAAATTAGAAAGCTAGTGAATATATTTTATGTAGGTAGTGATGTGAAGCACGTAAGTTTTTTTGTTTTAGATAAATGCTTGATGAAAAAGCATAGAAAAATACCTTAAAAAGCAACAATGATAATATTTTATTGTGATTGGGCAATTAAGTGTTAAAAGAATAATACCTTAACCTGAATACATTAATAAGCAATAGTAATTGCGATTAGTTTACAGCCTAATAAACACATTACCGTTGTTTTTTACCCGACTGCTGGCGATTATAGTAAGCTAGGCCATGGCTAGTCGCTTAAAATTCAGAAAAATATGGCTAGGTTAAAAGCGATGCGGACAGACTTTTAAATCGGATAACTGGTATTTATATTGCCGATGTCTGATTCCGCCTTTAGTTTGCCTACAAAAGAGGTCTGTAAAATAATAATGGCATAGAAGAAACACGAAAAGCTTAAAGAAATTAACAAAAACAAAGAAATCGTAAATATCGAGCAAGTTTTCATTGCTTTGTTTGTAGAGCGAAACAAACAGGAAAATTTAATATTTTTTGTAATATTGAATAAATATTCCGGTCATAAATTATTTATTATCAGATATAATCACATTTTATAAAGTAAGTAAGTACTCGTACTGTAAAAGTAATTGAATCTATAAAGTATCTATTTGTGAACAAAGCAGTTTGTTATTAAAAAAAAGCTTTGATTAATAATGAGCTTCGTGAATTTTAATTATCTGTACAATGTAGATGAAATCTAAGCGAACACTAAATTTAGTTGAAAACTTACCAAACTTTAAGAAGTCTTGTTTAATTCAATCACTGAGATACCACAGTTTAAAGAGTATTAAGCTTTATTTAAAAGCTATATTTTAAAAATTTCACTTGCTTCTATTTTATCCACTTTTTCTCTAACCCTGACCCTCAATGCCCTATCTATAAATATAAAATTCAAAATCCTAATTGACTGATTTCTCAACAAACAGACATCCCAAACCAATGGACGGATCGAACTAAAATTTAGCATACGGATAGCTATTATGATTTTACAAAATTCAAATCCTATATACGCGGACCATGTCGAATGTGAAAGCTAGTTTTGTATAATTATAAATACAAAAATATCGACGAAATTTGATTACCAAAATAAAGTTCAAATTGGTCTATTCATTTGTAGTGAAGAACAAACAAACAGTTCCTACATATAAAAAAATGAAATGAAAAAAAAAATGAAATAGTTTATTTTCCAGACTAATGTCCACACAAATTACAAACTTATTTTTAAACCACAAACACACACACAAATATTTTTACAATATCAATATATTAAAAAAAAAAAAAAAATACCCGTGAAAACCCGTACCCGTATAAATACCCGTGTATATTTATTTTTGTTCATCTAATAGATTTCGATGAAAAGTTATAAGTAGACCTATAAAAACACTTGGTTACTACAATGTACGGTCGGCTGCATAATTGTAAACTCACCGAAGAGCTCCAAAACGGTTGTTAAAAGAATGTTTTCAAATCAAGCAAGATTCTAGGCACCTGCTTTAGATGAAGTTTAAAGTCTTCTAACTCATGAATTTATCAAACAAAAATGTTAGAATGAAAACATGCCAATCATAGTAATTTTTGAACCCTACCGGAGGCTGCAATTATGCTGCCGACTGTACTTCCTTTTGCCCGTGCATACTTGTGTGCTAGATCAGATAAAAAACGAATTAGTTGCGTGAAGTGTGAGATCTTAAAATTTTACCATAATATCGATAAAGATCTACAATTCGTATAAGAAATTTGGATAAAAATAACTATTTTAAATGCACTGATTGCCAAGTTTAGTTACAAGTGACTAACATTTTTTCGCAACTATATTCGTCGTAAAGAATAAAACTAAAGATTTCTACAGCTCTTTAATTCTAGAGGCGTACCTAATAAACTCTACAATAAAAACATTTAGACGGCTATCGAACGAGAGCTAAAAACCGCCGAGTTGGCGATTTTAGATTGCTCTCAAAATCACGAGGGCTATTGAGGGTTTATGGACGTTTTAGATCGTTTGATAAAAATATAATAGAGATGGAAATCAAATGTTTATTTAATTTTATATTATACTGGCGACCCGCCCCGGCTTCGCACGGCTATATTGTGCATATATTATAAATATAAACATTCCTCTTGAATCATTCTATCTATTAAAAAAAACCGAATTAAAATCCGTTGCGTAGTTTTAAAGATTTAAGCATACATAGGGATATAGGGACAGAGAAAGCGACTTTGTTTTATACTCATCATCTTCCTGCCCTTATCCCATATTTATTATTATAGGTCTACTTATAAGTTTTATACTATGTAGTGATTTTTTAGGTGATAGTATTATGACATGGGTAGGTCCGTTTCTAACTAGATTAGGGTCAGTCGTCAGTAAAACTTTATTAAATAGCCTAAGTACGTCTCTTACTTATATTAAAAATTTCGATTATATACACAGGACAAATGGTGTGAAGTGTGATGTTTCTTGAAGCAAGAAATAATCTTCTCTATTTAGAAGCTAGAGAATCTTGCTTATTTTAAGTAAATGTTCTTTAAAATAATTAAGAATATACTGCTTATTATTTTAAGATTCTTATTTTTATTTTTTTATTTTATTAATAATTCACACAGCAGATTACAATCACAGTAAGTAGTGAGGTATACAATTGCATAACAGGTTATGATCAAGACTGTAATCCTAAATGCGAATATGAAAGCTTGTTATATGTTACAGTAAATTCTTTTACAAAACCAAGTAATTATTCCCTTGTGTTTATAGGGAGAGCATTATTCCTTACCTCAAAGATACCTTTTTTCTATGTAAATGTATTGTACTAGATATTTTGTCTTGGGTTATTTATGAATTTAAAAAGTGCTATTTTTATCGTTTAAAAGTTATTACCCCACGATTTTACCCGCATATGTCCCAATTTCATGGGTCTCAATATCAATATTTAAAAAAATAGCCTATATTATGTTATTTCAAAGCTCAAGCTACTTTCATTCCAAATTTCATAGCAATCGGATCAGTAGTTTAAAGATGTAACAAACAAAAGCTTTCATATTTGAAGAATAATTGACTAGCATGGATGACATAGATAATATTAATTGACTCTTTGACTCTGTTGAAATGATAGCCAATGGTTTCCTTAATAAAAAATGATTGGAGGATAAACTCGAGTAAATTGAAGGATTTATGATAGCTCTGTTTGAAGGTTGAACCGCCAGTCCACTGTCGTTTGCAACTTATTGTCTATTTTATTGCTTTTGGGACCTTTAAGCATTATATAAGTAGGTAAATAGGCAGATTTAGGTTATATTTATCTATTTACTCCAAAAGTAAATGAAATTTAGTCAATATTTAGAATTATATGTGTCAAAAATTTAAATAGAATCTAAAAAGGCATCCTAAACCTAATTGATTTTAGTTTCAATTCTAAATTATACGAGACATTCCAAATAAGGTGACTTCAAAATATCTACTTCGTATACAATGCGTCATTTAGTAAAAATATAGCTATAATAATGGCAAGTATTTTATGCTATGTATCTGGAAATACTGCTAGTAGATAATCGTTTTCCTCAATAAACAAAATGTTTGAACTGATTCTCAAAATTATTACGGTTTTACAAAACGATTAAAATTCGAATAATTTAACATAATGGCAGTAATGGTCCCGTTAGGAATTGTTGGATTCCCTTTAACGGAATCATATTTAGCAAAAGCTCAATTTTGAAAAGCTTCCATGGGCTTATATGGATTTCATGGGCTTTAATAACTTATTATTTGAATGAAATACATTGTACGACAACGAGAAATGGAGACAATTATTCTTATAAAAGTAAATCTTATAATCTACAATGATTTGTAGGTGTTGTAAACAAAAACAATTGTCATAAAAGACTTTACCTGATTTTATCCGAAAAAATCTTCTGAAATATATTGTGACACGAAATATTTCTCCTTGTAAAAATCTTCTTGTGGTTAACCTTAGGTGTACGTTTCAACAACAAAAAAGGAATTCTAATAAATAAACAAATTTTCTAACTACAGGCAGGTTTCTTGGAGGGTTTACATAAATAAAACTACAGGTTAAAGGATATAAGGGATAAGGACCACAAATGACGTCTACTACGTATAAAATAGTACAGAAAATTATTTATTATTTACCTTATATAAAACATTATTAAATAAATAAATAATTTAAAATAATTCTGACGTGATTTAACGGTTGGTCGATACATATGGTTGATGGAACAATTTAGGTAATGGAAAAAGGATTGCCTTAGTACACCCGGGCACGGGCATCGGTGGCAGTCAAGAGGAAGATGTATCACATTGTTCACATAAAGTTAATTACAAGATGGTACAAAAAGGTCTTAGAACTTAAGTATTACGGGGATGAACACTTCATGCCTCAACCTCTTCTTCTTTTACCTTCTGATCTCCAGGTTTGCCCTTGGACCAGTCTGGTTTTTTCTGTAAACACATAAATTTTTATTAGAGAAGAATAAATATAAAACACGTCGCGTATCAAAGTTGCTATAATTGACCTGATACGAAAGCTTTTTCCAGTTTGATGAACGCGTACGCATCGCAAGTCGCTTTGCGGCGTGTACGCATGTAACGCTTTTAAGGGTCCACGCCGATGTGACCGTCCCGGACCAGTTAAAATAATTTATATGAAAATATCAAAGTCATTGACAAATTAAAGTCCGTAGGTATTTATAATAATATATACAAAGCAGGTAACTAGCACAGACTCACGAGTACAAACTACCTGCGCAGACTGTCGCGCCCAAATGCTGGTCCGAATACGATCTTTCTTAGTAAGTAGATATAATACAATGAGCGTAGACCCTATTATGAAATATACACAGAAACTACAACGTCATCGAGAGAAAAATGGAGTGCGTTCAGAGTACCATTAATCTCAACCCTAAAGAAAAATATTCTGGAATTTAGGTACAGAAAAAAGTCCGCGAAAATAACTCTAAAAAAGCAATTTGTCACACAGGTTTTGAAGTACTATTGTGGGGTAGAAATCGAAATAAAATGAAAAGAATAACTACCTAATTCAGTATAATAATAGAAAATCAAAAGAACATTAAACGACTATGTACACAAGTATAATACCGCTTTGATTGACAACACACAAAGCTTATTTATACGCTCAACCAATCGTACCGATTCTAACCAGCACACTGCTAAACATTATTTAGTGTTTTGCTCTTTTTCGTTAACCATTCGTTTGCTTTGGACGTAAAATACTACAAAACAAATGAAAAAGGAGTAAGTTGTTTTCTTTTGTTTTGACCCCTAGTTCTGTTTGTCTATGTAGGAACGTAGCATCTTAGCTCCGAAGCAAACGAAGGGGGGTTTTAATCTGATAGATAATTTGTAACTAAAGAGAGAAAGACGTTAAATTATGTTTTATTCTGTACTAAGTTCGAATTGGCACCAATCACATCTTACAATGCAGTACTAATTCTTGTTTTATAATTAATGCGGGGAAACGACATTTCTCTTCTCAAAGTAGTTATTATTTTCCTAGGTCTTAATCGCGTTTTTTTTTGCTTTCTCTCGACTATGTTAAAGTAGTCATGATCGCGATAAGACAGTCTATGTTACAATAGTCATGGTCGAAACATGACTATTGTGACATAGCCGAAAGGCCGAGGTAAGAGAAATAAAAAAGTGATTATACCCGGGAAAATAATTACTATAAATAAAATCGTGTGAATTTAAAAAGTTTATCGAGACATTATAAGTTTTTGATACACATAATTAATTATAGTAACTTCATTGTAAAAAGTAAGTAAATGGATAGAGGGTGTCGTGTGGGGTGTAGGTAACATCAAACTGTGCCAAATACTAGGTGTAGACAAAAATAGAAAATATCTCGCCTACAATCTAAGTACGACCAGTCTAATATTGGCTCTTTAAAGCTGCTCAACATGCTACTGTGTGATCTAAGAATAAAACACTTGTGTTTGTTTGTCTTATACTATTTACCTTTCCACCGGCACCACCCTGGAATTTATATTTTAATATTTTAGGAATATTAATTGTTTTAAATTAATTCGCCATTGCATTTAGCAATTGGCAAAACAGATGTACAATAAAGTATACGAATTGATAAGATTCCTATTCGAATTTAAATTCAGTAGCCTTGTGTTTCATAAAATAGTGAATTGTGTATGTGTGTGTAAGGAAAATGTTAATAAAAAAAGAAATAAGAAAATCAATTTTATAAAATGTACCTATAGAGAGTAAAAGTTTTTAAGCCGATTTAAAAAGGTTAGTAACTTAAACATAAAAAAATAGCTTTCTTCTCAAGGAATAGCGAAGCTTTCGAGGGATAAAGTTTTACCGAATACTTTTGCAAATAAGCTTGTGTTCAAACACCACCAAGAGATTCTCACCTTGACTTGTTACTGGGTTTTGGATATTCGACTCAAAACAAATTACCGTAGAAAAGAAAGATTTATTGTAAATTATATTAAGAGTTAATTATAGAAATAAGACATCAGTTGTTCGATGGAAAGTGTGAGAGGTAATGTTTAGTTAGAATATATTCTACTTCTTTCCGATAGCCCAGTCAGCTTTCTCCGCTTTCTTAGCCTGTTGGAATTTGAGGAAGTTGTCAATGAAGAATGATGATACCTACTCTTGAAAGACTAAACAGTGTTGTCAACAAAGAACATTTATACGAACAATTTTTCAGCATTTTAGAAAATAGACAATGGGAAAGTCGGACCCAGTAGAAATTGGTAAGTATTTAGAATCGTAAACTATTTTTAAGTAATACGAGACAAATTGAGAAGCCTCTTTCTTTAGAAGTCGGTAAAAACGAAGTAGTTTTTTACGTTTTAGCTAAATTTAAAATTGCTTGTATAAATGCACCCAGTTGTAATCTTTCATGTTTGTTTAGTTGTTTCCTTTTGGTACACTAGGAATCGAACCCATGAATATTAATTAAAACACAATTAGTCAAAGAACTGAAAGTTAAAAATTAAGAAAACAATATTAATATATAGAAGTTTTAGTTGTCTGTGTGTTATGATTTTGTTGGTAGTATTAAATTTAGCCACCTTGGAATCCTTAGGAAAATAATTACCTACTTCTTTTTTTTCTTTGGTAAAATCACTAAGTACCTGCTACTTAGTACTGATAACTGTTATTACTAGGTAGTCATTACTTAGGTACTAATTTAACAGAAAAAAAAACGTGGATTTTAATTAAAATTTCACCAGAAATATTTTTGGAAAGTATTTTAGTTTCTATCTTTTTTGACTATTAACGTTCTGTGAAAAATATTATAGTTATTAAAGTAATATATAACCATGGTTTTGGTAGTAACTATGGTTGTTTTAAATCCTTTTTTTCTTTTTAATACCTAGAAAATTTAAAAAAATTGATAGCATATATATAAAAATATATAGTATACCTCTTTGTCTTCCTCTTCAAGGGTGAATTCCTTCTTTTTGACAACCTTCAATTGGTTACGGAAGTTGAATTCGGCGGCCTTCTTCTGGAGCTTGGCGAACTTGTTCTCGTATTTGGACACCTTCTTTAGTGTGGGTTTTACGCTACACAACAACGAAAAAACAATAATTTAAAACAAAGGATGGATAGGATTTATGTTACGTCTGCTTATTCTGTTTGTTTTTGATCCAATAAATAATAATAACAGGGCAAAAAAATAAACAAAACATTAAAACAACAGGTATTCTATCCGTTGTCTGGTCACCATATACAAGCCCAGTCTCTTAGTTTAGAGCTGAATCATACAATATTAAAAATTATTAACTTAAAACCCGTTTAAGTAAGATAATCACATGCCAATACAATTTTTGATAGAATCTTTGTTCATTAAAACAACAAGTTTTCTATCCGTGATCTGGTCACCATAGTACCAGCCTAGTCTCTTAGTTTAGTGCTGTATCGTACAATATTAAAAATTACTAACTGAAAACACTTTTAACTTAAGATAATCACATGCCAATGACATTTTTCAAGAATTTTCGTTTCGGGCATATTTAGCTGTTTTCAGCCCTTATATTGCTATAAAATGTTATGCTATTGATGTCAATAGCTTGAAAAGTTTGTATTTTATGTTTTATTATATCAAAAAAAGCCAAATTTTAATTTACTACTTTTGACTGATCCATAAAATAAAAATAAAAAAGAAATAAAAGCCTAGTTCAAAAAAGAATAAACTCACAAAAAATAAACATCGGCGAGTATGAAGGGGAGAAAAAGGCCATTTATTTAAGTACGTAGTAATGTAACCCTCTTAAAAATGTAGAGAAAAAAATCAAAATCTCATTATAAAAACATGCGTTCTACAAATAGAATTAACAGCTCTTCACATAAAGCCCCAGACAGACTCGCGCATATACGAGCTCTAATTAAGCACTCGCACAGACTGCATGACCCAGCATTTTCATAGCTGACGTTTTTAAGCAAAGGATTGTAAGTTCTCACGACCATTGCATTTTAACTTGATTAAACTAGATACCTCGGGCTTTGCAAAAAAAACAATGAGGCATTGTGAGGTTTTCTTTTTACAAAAAATTCTATTTTCGTATGCCTGAAAGATGTATCATTTCATTTTAATCGTAATCTGATTGCTTAAAGCCCGATCCCATGGCAATATCTGGATAAAAAGTACTCTAGTTCATGAGAATACTTTAAATCCTTGGGAATAACTACGAAAAATATATAATTTTAACTCAATATAAAATTTCAGAGTCTATTTATTACAGAAATACATGGAACAAATATTTTCTTTTTATAATATTAGTATAGAATTATAGATAGATAGACTGCAAGGTCTCTAGTTGAACCGAAATGTTTTTCACGTACATTTTCCGAGTCTTTTGTTCGCGTGTAGTTACATATTTAATAACAGCACAATGTAGATTTAACAAAGGCAAGCGACTAGCAAGCGAGTGCAACAACCTTCAGTCTTTGAATATCATTACAGAGTAATTGTATTCGTGAACGCATCCTGGGACCTCTACTAGCGCGATCCTAGACTCAAGTAGGCACTAAAAAATATGTTTTAATTCTGTTAAATCCGCATCTTCCCAGACTATATACCCACGGCTTGATTTTATGCCTCCAAAAATATGATCTCATGCCTCTACATAAAAAAAGTAAATTATTTATTTAATTTATATCATTTGCCTACAAAAGACAAAACAAAGGTATCGTAGGCAAAAAACGAATAAAAATATTAAACTAAAAAATATATCTTCGCTAAGTGACAAATGAGTAATCGGTGATCATACCTACATAAAATTAATAATTAAATATACGCATCGATTTGAGAACCTCCTCTGTTTTTTAGTCGGTTAAAAAGACATCAAAACGTCACTCGATATCCAAAAAAAACTACTTCCGGAGAGAAGTTAGAGTAATTTTAATTCAATACATCTTATCTTAAAATAAATAAATAAATATTTCAGGAAAACACATCGCCATCCAGCCCCAAGCTAAGCAACTTAATGCTTGTGTTATGGGTGCCAGATAACGGATAAACTTTTTTTTTTTTTTAAATATATACATATTATACATATAGGAAACACCCAGAACCAGAAACAAGAATTTATGGTCAGCATAAATACTTGTTCCCGGCGGGAATCGAACCCGCAACCTTCTGCGTCGCAGTCGGGTGTTCGCCCGACGCGCCACAGAGGTCGTCAAGACCTTCAAGATCTTGAGACTCAATTACCTATTATACTTGCTCCAGTTAGTCGTGGATATCTTTATCTATCATATTCCGTCAATAAGAAGGAAGGTACTAAAATGCTTATTGCAGTTTAATAAGTAATAGAAATGATACCACTTACCGATAGGAGCAAGTAAACGTTATTGATTCTACATCTACACCTAAATCTTTAAGTAATAGAATAAAAGAAGAAGAATAGAAGTAGAGAATAAGAAGAGAGATATAAATGCACGTTGACTTTGTTATCTTATAGCAGTACCTATGTGTTTCTTTCGTTGTAGCTCATGAAAAAATGATTGAATTAGCATATCTTCGTATAGTAGTATAACAAAGTATGTAAATTAATAGTCAGCGTAGAACTTTATTCTAAAGTTAATAATAAAAATGTGTACTTACAATTTGCCTCTGAGGTCATTGACTTGAGTGTTCAGGTCGGAAATCTGATAAAATACAAAGATAATAAAACACTTGTCTCAAAAATTGGAGAAACCAAAAAACAACAGTTAAAAAGAAGTAATGAATTTTAATATATTGGATGGACAGGGGTAGTAAAAATATAAGTATGAAGACTGGCATAGTAGTCGATCAATTTTTTTTGCACTTTTACCTTTCAACTATTGCAATGAGGACATTAATAAAAACAACATATGCCATGTAACAAAATCTCGCAAAGTGTCAGGTTTGCCTGTTATTTGATGTTAAAAAATATTTAAGAAGATGATACCTAACCTAAGTCACATAATAGGTAAAACTTACATTTGCGAGACATACATAATATGGATTTTTTGACATGATAACGTCTAATAAATTGATGAACACCTGCATTCACAAAAAACATGACGTCATGCGTCATGTTCCGGGAACGCGCCATGTTATTGACAAAGAAAAGCAACGTATTATCGATGTGTTCTTTTGACGTTATCACGTAAAATTATCGTCCGTAAATCGACTTTACGGACAAACCTTTGTTTTTTTTTTCGAATTTGTTGTTTGTATTGGTGTCCTCTATACTTCGCCATAGGTTTAAAAGTTGGCAGCGCCACTAAAAAACCTGTGGCTAATTTATACTATGCCAGAATGTAACAAGCCCTTAAAATGTAAAATCGGGTCTTCACAAAAATTAACAGAATAATGTAGACAGTGAAAATAGTAACATAAAGAAATGATCACAAAAGATATAAAATAAAGTATATATGAATAGAATATAGTTGTGCACAAGTATAATGAAAACAAATATTATAATGTGGGTAATCTATATTTACATTTCATAAGTTTGCTGAAGTAGATTTATCAATTTCATACATAAAATCACACGTTTGAAAATTTCATGTCCAAAAGACAAACTTATGCATTGCAAACACAAACATAAGTAAGTATATTTGCATGCATAATGAATGAAAATCCATATAAAGCAGAAATTCAACACGTCTGAAGAAAAACAAATACCTACTAAGCATTTACAATACAATAAAGGAAAATTTAAATTAAAAATAGTTAGTTATATAATCAAAAGAAGCAGAGAACAAGATATAGAGCTGAGCGAAGATTAGGCGGTGTTATTTGCAAGACTGTAGTACTTGTTTCTGCAGATAGTAAGTATCTAAGAGATAGATTGAAGATCTGTCCCGTACCCAATGATACTGTGGCCTTTTGCATATCTTTAGCCTGTGCTCTTTACCTAAAACATTTTCCCACGGAGTCTGGCAACCTAAGTACTAAGGATCGTGCATATCTACTACGCTAGCCGCTTTGCTGGTTGGTGGCTGGTCGTCTGCAGCCCCTGTCACCTCATATAAATATTCACAACATATTATAGATGTAGTGCATATTTTACAATGTGCAAAAGAAAACTAGCGCCAGCAATATCATACTCCATTGACGCTGCGATCGAATCATGCTCATCTATAAACAAATACACTTTGCAGTCATCCAGTGATCGAAGTTGTAACATATTGAGCGTTAACGGCACATTTTATCTTATGATACAATGTGTAGAGGCGTTTGTAGATGCCTCTCTGACATTATAGGGAGAGTACTTAACATAATGTGTTGGTATAATGGAATGACGGTGCAAAATCGATCCAGAATCTTGCATGTTGATTGGTTGGTGTTGATGTAGGTTATGTGTGGTGTGTTGGTTGGTTGGTTGGACTCGCAAGTGAGCATAGTATACACCACTTCGTGTCTGTCGGGGATGCGTAAAGTGATACCGAGCGACCGAGAAACGACCGCGGGCTCGGAAACGAGAGGAAGGGGAATGGGCAACATCGACCAGAGCATGGCACTTTCTATATCACCACTCGGTGTCCATACGGGCATTGAAAACAGGTTTTACAAGGGTGTACTTCAGCAACCGAAAACTCAAACATATCGCGTAGTTTATAACGGCACATACATGAAAAGTTGGAGATTTGGAACAAGAAGTTTCACTTACACTATGCACTTGCGTGTGCCAATAGGAACCAGTCCAGCGTTCCGTTACAATTCAGCTCAACGGCAATACTAAATTGTTATGAAAAAGAGAAAATTCAGTAAGGCCACTTAGCTCGCCACCACACATGAAGCGTCACACTGGCGGATGCAACGATTATTCTCGATTATTTCTTTTAACACACTTTTTAAATATATTAAAGTGCCATACTATTCCAGGGTAAAATTAATTGGGACTCGGAAGCTTTGTCGGTTACAGTTTACAGTTTATACAGATCATGCAACAGGCAAAAGCAGAAAAGCAAATGAATGCGTCTATCCTCTCAACGAGGTTGACGCGTCGTCGAACGGTTGGCATTAATAGTTAGTAAATAACTATTGATGCGATCGTCGTCGCGCGCAGCGTCGCGTCGGTCGACTTGATGATGTCGATACAGGAAGAGAAGGTTCTAGTTGAACAAGATGATGAGAGTTACGAGCATGCTGCGATATTGATGGTGAGTGATGTGTTACTGTCGCCGGCAATTACTGCTGTTAGTGTAGTTAATCGTGTAAGCTCCATGTCAGATGACGCGCCCTCGATCGATTTTGCACCGCGCCCGTGTGCGCGCCCGTACTCTACTAGGTAAACGTTGCTTTGCGTTGCGTCACGCGTCACACACCTGCGCGCTTGCGCTCGCGCTCGCGTTCTACTCTACAACACTGATGGATCTAACTAACCTCCGCCGTTATTTACAGTTCAACAACAAACCACCGAAAACTTACAAAGCATTATATAAATTTATCAACACGTATTGTCACACGCGCACGTCTGTTACATATAATCGATGACTGTGGTATTCACAATGGTTATAAAGTATTGGTCAATACCTCAAAATCTCTTTTCCTGACTTCATGTTCCAAATCCCACTTCTGGCCCTCACACACATACATGCGGTCATAATACTCCTGTATTATTCTCTTGAGCATTGCTATAGAAAAAGGAAAGACAGATTATTGAGCCAGCGGAATGAGCATGGGCATCGGTGTGAGAACCTGCGTCTGTCGACGGAGCCACTTGTGCATGTGTGCTGTGAGCCGTACCAACTATCATATCATCATACCATGTCGTAGTAACAACTAAATCAGAGTCAATCATAATGCATTCCCAATCCTAGTATGCAGTTTACCTCCATTTTCCTAATTTGGATCGCCCGTTCTAGTTCATATTTATCCCCCTCAAGGTTGTATATTCTGTGCCAGTACATTTGACATACGGTCTGCAGTTCCGCTAAAGAAAAACAATCACATTTAAACTAGAGAAGGTGGTGATCGAGACGCGACGGATGCTTCGCCGAAACGCGCTTAACTAGACGTGTGCAGTGTGTGGGTGTAGGTATAATACTCGCGCACCCTAGCCGCAGGGACTCGAACTGGTGGATCCAAGCGAAAGCGAAGCTACATCGTAATTGAGATAACATATTGTACATAATACTAAAGTTATTGTACTGTATCAATCAAATCGATGATATCTACACTCTATCAGCACTTCGGAGTCACTACAACGCAGCAACGGGACCATGTTATTTCAGCTTATTTAACATTTTATTTTTGTTATCACACTGTTATTAAGGTTGTAGGTGTAATATATTTTAGCTCCGAATTGATATACATGAATTTGCTGCGAAAACAAAACATATTTTAAAATCTAGTCACAATATTGGCATGATCTACTCAAACGAGAGCGAGCGAGCGTGACAAGTGAGCGTCCACACGGTGTCAGACCTCGAACTGTTTGTTGGCCACCATCACCTCGCGATCGTACTTCTCCTCTTCGAGCTTCGTGATACGTTGATGGTAACCGGTAATGATGCTCGTTAGAGCCGCTACAACATCAAGCAACAGTTACTCCCAGTCGTAGTCCAGTGGCGCCCCCCCTTACATACCACACCACCGACTACCGACCCTACCTCACCCCCACATCGTGGCGACACGCATCAATGGACGGGCAGAAGATACGAGGTGAGTCTCAAGAATAAGTTATAAGTATTAGAAAAATAGAAGGTAGTAAGTAATCGCAAAGTTGCTGGACTTCACATGGAAGAAGTAAACGCGTTAGAAAGATAACGTTTACCAGTTTAATCTGTTAAACCAGACTGAATAGAAAACACGGCACTTGGACACGTCACAAATAGTTAAAATAATATTAAGATGATGAAGAATTGTAAGTGTTGTAAGTTCGTGATAGGTGAGTTGCTCCATCGCAACTCGTCTCACTACCTCCATATCTTTCCTTTTAACGATGTATTCCAGATCGAACTTTTGGTCTTCAAGAGATGCGATGCGTTCATGGTAGGTTTTGCAAACCCTCCTTACTTCATCTATAATGCGACACAATACAATTGGAACCAGTTTTTCAATTTAATGTACAAGGTCTTTCTATCGTGATGAGCTTTAAACAGTAATACATACTCAATAATCCTGGATATTGATCAAACACTAGTCTACATCAACCACAACGATATTTACCTTCGTTTGCATCGTCAATGTTCTTGGGTTTACCACATCTCTCCTCGATGATGCGCCTCCTTTCGGCGGCTTTGCGTTCCTGTTCTTTTTTCAACTCCTCAGCGGCTTTCTTACGCAGCAGCAACTGTTGGGATACCAAACATTAAATACTCTGACACTTTGAACATTACAAACAACATATATAACCTGTAACTGGTAGTAAACTCGAGAGCAAATATACACCACGATATGACGTCATTCAAGTTAATCTTTAGTTAGGTATCTTGTAAGGGTTATAAAGTTAATATAATTACTTACCCTGAGTTTCTTCTTTCTCTCAGGTGTCATGAAACCCCTCTTCGCCTTCTTGGCCTTGGAGGCTTCTTCCATGCGCTTGCGCACCTCAGCACGCTTGCGGTCGATCTCGACCTGTCTGGCCTTCTTCGCCTAGAGACAGTCGAACCGTGGTAATTGAATGTCTAGTGGTTAGTTTTTTTGCGTTATTGTGTGAGTGAGATTGTGTTTGTGTTGTAGTGTTTGTTTTGTGTAGTGTGGTTTATGTAAATATGTTGGTGTGTACTATGTGTGGGACTATCATGTTATCTGTACCTTCTGTAGTAATAAATAAAGCTCTTATCTAACCATAAGTAGACCATCCCGGTTTCACTTGTACCTATATTTTTCGAACTCGTAGATTTCCATGGGTAAAGAATAGATTATATTGGTTCTCAGGACTCAAATCAGTAAATTTAATTTAAATCGGTCCGGTAGGTAAACTCTTCCAAACAATAAATTTTTGAAAGATATAGGAATGTTTAAAAATACAAATTCTTGGTGAAGTGTAGTTACTAGTAGAATTACGATTAAAATACACGATAATTATTATTATATTTAAAATAAATTTTTGTTATTATGAAAACTGTTTATTATGCGTTTGTGTAGTGTTCTTATGTGTTTACATAATGTGAATAGCACATATGTTTGTGACTCTATGCATGTGTGTTTTATGTCGTGTCGTTACTTTACCTCCTCGAGACGCTTCCTCTGAAAACAGAAAATAAAACTGATTAGAAACGGTTTAATTTCCTCGATGATTGTCTTTAAAATATTCATTCACCAAGTACATAAACTGAAGCATGAAAAAATTTGGGCCTTAAAAATAAGTAACAATAACTTCAGTTTTTCAGAATGATGAGTTCAACTACCACCCGTAAGATTTGAAGACAACTCGATACGAATTATAAAATAATATATCATGTAAAAGGAGGTAAATTATAAAACAATAGCACTTGACAAATAAAACGAAACGTTATTCGTCGAAGCTTGAAAATGATATTCAAATGAAACGAGTTCTTCAAATTGTTTCATATAAGAAGTTGTAACAAGGAATGTACTTGGTAAATGCACATTTTAAAATAATACGAGCAAAATAAATGAAAGGACATTTAAAAGGATTTCAGTATGCCGTTTCTTAAATTGAAATGCTTAGAACAGATACTGAGTTGGTATATTTAAGTAACGATCAGTCGATCTTGTTCAGATTTCAGAACGAAACGGCACTAAAGCAGTAAAATGGGTTATTTTAAACGAAATACATTTTTCAAGTAATGCTTTAGATAACCCGTAATTGACTTTATCTTATTCTTCTTTGAGAATTCTTTTGAGACAATTTAATTTTAACTTTCGTTTATTTTGCTCAATTTCATTAGGTTCTTAGATGTGCATGTGCAATTGTGCATCTCAGTGTGCTGTGTGATAGTGCCTATGTTAATACAATAAATTAAACAGTGCTAGCGTTGTGAAGTGAATAAATACTTAAATATATTGTTTATTTACTGACAAATTTGCAGAGAAAGCATATGTCAAATTTGATTTATCAATATCAATAAATATGATCAGTATTTTTATATATTATATATAGATATACTCATTTAGTATATAACTAAGATCCTATTTGTGATATAATAATTATTTATATTTTATTACGATTGTTTAGAAACATTAGATATAAATGTGATTAAACCATATAAATACTTAACGCCGCGCTCAGAAATGTTGCTAAGTGAAACTTAAGTAATCATTGCTTTGTCTTATTTTCACTGACGATGAAAGTCACTCATAAAAGAGGAATTCTCTATCTAAAGATTCACTTACAAACGTTTTTGAACGCGGGCGTTAGTTTTAAAGCAGTGTCGATATTATAGTGCAAAAGCAAGGCTAGCTGGTGTATCTAACTTTATTTTAAATCTGCGCTAACTTAGTTCCATTTCAATTGTGCCAGATAAGTATTTTAAGTTATTTCGTTATCCGTTTAAGTTATCCAATTAGGTACTTATGATCGGCCAATTTAAGTAACATAGCAAATTAATTTTGTTTATTAACTAATTTATATTTATTTAGATTAGCTTTAGTTGACGCAATATAGCCAACTTACGTAGAACAACATTCATATTGACCTATAATTTGCTGTAAACAAAATCTGAAAACAAAAATCTTTGTGCCCTATCTACACGCATGTTATGTTAAAGTATGTCTTTTGAATTCGTGAACATTATAATTATAAAGATACTTGGTATATTTAAGTGAATATGTCAAAAACATTTTTATAATTTAAATTTTGCATTTTTAATTCGACAACAGTAATTTCGTCTGATTTGAATTCAGTTTCAGATGCAATATATTTGGCAGACATGTGATAGTAACATTTAACAACATAAAGTGTATTCTATACATAAGTGTAGGTACAGTATATATAATTTTGTGTGTATATATGTAAATTTATAAGCATATTAGTAAGTTAGATAGTTACCTTAGTCTCGAGGAGTTACAGCAGTCAATACTATTCGAAGAATCCAAGTGTAGATCATCACATCATATCCAAGAATCCAAGTGTAGATTTCACATCATATCCAATATTACGCAGGTATCAGGTAAAATATAATGAAACAGAAAAAAACAAGGGAAATATGTTAATTTCTAGTTATCAGTATTCATTTATGGCAGTAAATTACGTACTTTATCCGAAGGGATTCCCATTAGATAACTTTGTAATTCAATCAGTAAATATTTATGATAATTGTATTATAAAGAAATGTTAATATTACCCATTTGGTAAGCACTTAATCCATTGTTTGAACCAATAACATTAAGCTGAATACTTACTGGTATAACATGAAAAATATAAAGATTTTCGGTTGGTACCTACTAATCCATTTCTTATAAGTTATGTCTACATTACGGTACCAGTATTTTTCTTTCGTAGAAATTATATTATGTACAAGGATAAGCTTACCTTACGTCATCATCCGCCATTTTGTTTGTGTTGGTTTAGGTGTCCTGAAAAGAAGAAAAATACCTTATTGTAACTTCTGAATAAAACTATCTAATCACTGCTACGAAGCAGCCTTGTAAAATAAGTTTAAGAAAATAATTTTCTTAAAAGTTATGTTCCTATTGCATATAATTTTCATAAGGTACCTTTGGGCAATAGGGCCCATTCAAAGGTTTTTTAAAACCCTTGATATAAGTGACTAAATAACAAGAAGATAAACCAAAGAATTGTTGTTGTAGTTTTGCTTTTTTTTTTTGCGAAATATTTAGTTTTTAATTAAGGTGGCAGGTGGCCCTTGTTCCTGCAAGTACCTTATCATATTATATTGTCATTAAAAACTTGAATGCCAAATCTTGGCTTCATAATGCTAACGAGCATTATGTCAATTAGCACCTAACGTACGCGTCAAGTTTATTATCACCATCTATAATTACAAAGAGCGACTTATTAACAACATAATATTCATAAACAAAGCGTATTTGGCAACGGTAATAAGAAACAACATCGACATTTGAAACTATTTGGACAAAAGCCAACATCCAATGTGTGAATACTGACACTTGATACTGAAAAACTTATTCCGGTTCCATTTCCTTTTTCCCGCAAAATATGTTCGCATAAAAAACTGTCTGTAACTTTACTTTATCATACTTTTAAAATATGGAGTTCAAATCTAGGTCATGACAGTTAAATTATATCATAGAGGCAGGCTGAAATTGCGGTTCGTAGGTAATAAAAAGTTTGTCGACGTAATGAAAATTCCACAATTAGTTTCGAGCGCGTTCGGGTGCGCTCGGCAGAGTTCGAGAGGTGCGCGCGCGCCTGAAATAGGTTGGCTCGTAATCGCGTGCATCCTAATTTGGTCTCGCAGCAGTTCTGAACGCTTACTCGGATTTCGGCAGCCGTACGAACCGCACCAATGATAACACTAATAAAAATTAAATTGTAAAAAAGTTGCCTTAACATTTTAACATAAGGCAAATATTCTCATAGCTAAATTAACCATCTAACGCAGTAACTAAATGAAAACGAAATATCAAATTCAAATCCGGATGTAAAATAAATATGGACTAGTCCTAGATTATTTAAATAGATATTAACAATATTTTATTTAAAACTTAAAGTTTAAAAGATAGTGAGAAAAACGAATGACACTTAAGTTTTTATCAATCAGACATACGTTAGGAACGTCATCAAAAGTACGATGACGTCATCGATAAAAAATTAAGTAGATAGGTATCCATAGTCGATCATGCGATACACAACGTTTCCGCACTCATGTGTGACCGCATTTTTCCACTGCTTCTATTTAAGAGTTTCCGAGCACACCACACATTTTGGTATCACGAACAGCGGGTGCGATGCATCACGGTATCACGTTACGCGAAGACGTTGATATATCACTTCACTTAACAATTTTATGCACTAGATTTTTTGTTAGTATTAATTTTACTTTTTTATTTTCACTTAAACTCACCTACGGTAAAGAAAAAGTAGATGGCCCTACAAGATGGTTCAGCCAACACGAGCCACAGCTGCTGACTGGTGCGCGGCGGGCGGTAAGGTGCGGCGGGCTATGCGTAGGCGCCGACCGCCCGCCCGCCTTCCGCCGCCCGCCTTAACACCCCCGCTTTCCTACCAGACATTTTTAGAGCAGTGTCGTTTTGACACCAACACCGAAATATCATCAGATTTTAAGCTCCAGCTGGATGTACGATCCAGATCGCACGTTAAATTTCTATTGTTCATCTTGCACGCGTGCAAATCCAACCATATTATTCAGACAAGCTAAACACAACATTTATAATCACAATTATATCTAAAAGCTCATAGAGAAACGATAGTTATAACCTACCCAATATTCACAAAATATTCATTGATTTATTACACTCACGGGACTTTAGATAAAGAAAAAAATCGCTTTAAAATCTATGAATTAGTTCCAGTACCTGACGACGACGACGCGACAGACATAGGTGGTCAAAGTATCACCCCTCTTTGGTTTTAAAAGAGTATTAAACTGAGAATAAATATTAATATTCGCAGCGAGCGCCTTTTTGAGAAAAATAAAAAGTCCTTTCCGTGTCTATTGAAAAATATCAAGTTTTTTACCGCAAGAAATGAAATACTGTCATTGTTAAAAATAATAACGTTGTTAAAAAGTTTCTTTTGGATACGCGCCGACAAAGCAATCTTTTACACAGTTATCCCGACCCGTTAAATTTAATGAAAACGTATTTGATACAGACGATTTTTAACCGACTTCAAAAAAGGAGGAGGTTCTCAATTCGTCTGTATGTTTTTTTTTTTTTTTTTTTTTGTGTGTATGTTACGCGATCATTCGAAGACGGCTCAACCGTTTGAGATGATTCTTTTTGTGTTCGAAAAGTGATACCTCAGGGGTGGTCCCATAAAAATTTGGTGAGGATCTGATGAGAATCTTCGGAGTGATGAACAGAATTGCACCTCGAGAGTGCAGCAAATTGCTCAGTTTTCGATTTCCACCAGTAGATTTGGCCCATAAGCGAATAGTTACCGATAAATGGAATATCTGAAACCACCTTCTCATCAGAAAACTCTTCAATCAGTTACGATTACAGGTTACAATTTGAAGATTTTAGTCGAATTTAGTCGCCGGACTGGGTTTGAATGAATGTTGATAGAGAACCCTATCTTAAATGAAGTTCTGATGAGGATCTTCGAAGTGATGAACAGAAATGCACCTCAAGAGTATAGCAAATTGCTCATTTTTCGACTTCCATCAGTAGAATTGGCCCATAAACGAATAGTTACCGATAAATGGAATATCTGAAACCACCTTCTCATCAGAAAACTCTTCAATCGGTTACGATTACAGGTTACAATTTGAAGAATTTAGTCGAATTTAGTCGCGGGACTGGGTTTGAATTAATGTTGATAGAGAACCCTATCTTAAATGAAGTTCTGATGAGGATCTTCGAAGTGATGAACAGAAATGCACCTCGAGAGTGCAGCAAATTGCTCATTTTTCGATTTCCACCAGTAGAATTGGCCCATAAACTAATAGTTACCGATAAATGGAATATCTGAAACCACCTTCTCATCAGAAAACTCTTCAATCGGTTACGATTACAGGTTACAATTTGAATAAAATATTCGCTTTTACCTCGCCGGACTGGGTTTGAATGAATTTTGATAGAAAACCCTATCCTAAATGAAGATCTGATGAGGATCTTCGGAGTGATGAACAGATCTGCACAGCGAGATTCAACAAATTGCTCAGGTTTCCATTTCCACTAATAGAAGTGGCCCATACACAAAAAGGATGAATGGGTCATCCGAAAACACCTTCTTATCTCCAAACTCTTCAATGGGTTACGATTAGGTACAGGTTGCAATTTGAAGAAACAGTCGCTTTCGCCTCATGGAGTAGAATTTTCAGTGACAGTGGCACTAAAAATTATTAAATAAAAAATAAATAAAATTTAAAAAACCGACTTCAAAAAAACCTGAAAAGAAAAACTAACAAAACCTGAAAAAAAAAACCAAAAAGTGAAAAATAATCCATTTCGGGTCACTAAGACAGCAGATAACTTAAACATAAGTACTTACTTGGAAGTCGGACTGTTTTCTTTATACCTCTCAACATTCAATTTAACCCAGTCCGACTTCCAAGTAAGTACTTATGTTTAAGTTATCTGCTGTCTTAGTGACCCGAAATGGATTATTTTTCACTTTTTGGTTTTTTTTTTCAGGTTTTGTTAGTTTTTCTTTTCAGGTTTTTTTGAAGTCGGTTTTTTAAATTTTATTTATTTTTTTAAGTGAATGTATTCAATCACAAACTGGTTCTTTGAAGTTTGTTTTTGTTCCTATTTCAAATAACTTTTAGTGAAAACCAAAGGTCTAAGAAATTTCTAAATCGTAATGAGATTTAGGTATATTATTTTTTTGTGATTTGAATGACTTCAAAAACCCTCGTTTTTGAATAGATTAGAATAGATTCTGACAATACAAGACCATGTCCTCACATGGTCTTGTATTGTCAGAACCTATATCGTATTTTTACTTGCTATCGTTAGCCATTAGTCACCCGGGTGTAATTCCGTCATTTTAGGTCAACAAAGGTAGTGAAGAAAAACATCGTGATGAAACCCACGGCTTAGTTGGCTCCAGAAGTATTGACAAGTTCTCTCCTCTGGACATGGTCGACTAAGCTGAGAGGGTAGTAGGTGCTGGGCAAGCCTACTCCATCTTCACGCAAAAAGGACCCAATTAAAAAGGGTCTAATCGCGGAAAACAGCCTGTATACAAGTACAAGTAAGGTAAGCTTGACTTATAATGATTAGACTTTAAACTTCAACTAAAGCAGGTGTCTAGAATCTTGCTTGTGTTAAAAACATTCTTATAACAGCCGTTTTGGACCTCTACGGTGGGTCTGCAATTATGCAGCCGACCTTATGTTATATTCATTTATTTAATAATACATTTATTTCAGATAATTAAAATACATACATTAATATATTATTTCAAAGTGAAAGTAATTTTTTTTTATTCATTTGGATGCCTTTTACATTTTGTATAAAGATCACATAGAAACGTCTTATAAACCAAGTTAGGATGTGTGCCTTCGGAACGCTCGCCCACGTCCATAGGTTCTTATCATTAAGGTAAGACGAAGGATCATATCATATCAATAATAATTTATGCTTTATAAAAGTTTTGAACCTGTTAATGGACATATACATCTTTAGGTTATTTATTATAATAGAGCACACATGTGCTATTAAACGACCTGTTTATTTTCCGGAGCCTGCTACCGGGCACGGTCAGTTCATCCTTATTTCTTAAGTTGAAATTATGAATATCGCTATTTTTGCGTACAGTAGGTAAAGCAAGCGTGCTCTATATTCGACAGCATGGCTATAAAAATATAATTTGCTTTAGAATTGCAGGAATGTACTAAGCGAGAAGTTTTCATGTGCTTGGCAACACTGTAGGCGTGCCAACACTTTTACAACACTGAATGTTACTCTGGGACATCGTAAATTTAGTCAATCTTATTTCTGGGATTTGATGAGTTGAAAATCTAGTTTATTGATTTATCAAGGTAAGTTATGTTAAAAATAGAATTTGTTTGTTAAGATAATAAATAAATAAATAATGTTTATTTACGTTGTCTCCAATCTAATCTATCGATATCTGGATGTTTCCTATATGTATAATATGTATATATTTAAAAATAAAAAAAAAAGTATATCAGTAGTTTATCCATTATCTGGCACCCATAACACAAGCATTAAGTTGCTTAGCTTGGGGCTGCATGGCGATGTGTAATATGTCCTGAAATATTTATTTATTTACAAAGTAGGACGTGTTTTTTTTTAAATAAAATGGTAGAGCTTAAGTTCAGTAAGCAGAACACGACGGACCCGTGCAACGAATAACTTTTTTCAAATTAAACATATCATCATCATCAGCCGGTGTCAGTCCACTGCTGGACGTAGGCCTCTCCCAATTAAACATATGAAGATATACAATCTTAAACCTACCTAAATATCATCAAGGGCATCTTCTCGAGGCATTGTCCCCAGAAGATTGGCAACATTCCCCTTCTGGATTGCCACACTGATCCTCTGAGCGAAAAAGTACCTCTGAATTTAACAATATGGAGATTTACAAAAGTAGGGTTTAATGTATCTCGCAAGTCTCAATATTTAAGCCAAATTTGATATGTTTTTGCGAAATAGGTTTTTGAGTTATGAAAGGGTCAAAAGTGGATCCAAATGGTTTGTGTAATATTACGTACGGTGCTCCAGTCCTGTTAGTTTAAACTTAGCTTGACACGCTACCACGTATCTAGATGTCACGCGTGAATACTATGTACCTTCAGACAGATTACCAATTATCTAAACCTCACTTGACCCAGCCTGCCTAGCATGAAGACCAAAACACGATACGATAAAGCGATATAACTTCGTCAACTCTCAAAATATGATCGATAAAGCCGCCATGTTGAATTTTTATCGAAAATTGCGATAAAATTTATGATAAAAATTCAAAATGGCGGCTTTATCTATCATATTTTGAGAGTTGATGTAGTTATATCGCTTTATCGTATCGTGTTTTGAGCTTCATGCTAGGCAGGCAGAGCTTACTCGCACATCTGTAAAAATGAAGTTATTTACCTATTTTGTTATTTTTTAAATATTGTATATTGTGTTGTATGGTATATTGTTTAAAAAAAACAGAATCAGGTAACATTACTTTACAACCTTACTTATTTGCGAGTGAGCTCTGGGTCACGAGAGGTTTAGCTAATTGGTAATGTGACTGTACTTAGATGTACAGAAGGAGATGTCAACCAAAGTAAATGTAACTATACCAGACTATACCTATATCTAATACTATCCAATATTAACGCACACATGTTGTTAATACTTTGGTTGGGATTTTGTAATAATCTTTGTGTAAAAATATGTGTGTTTTGGAGAATTGATAAACTTTATATCAATATATTTTATTTTAAATTACTAAAAAAATATTAAACGAATCATGAATGTTGGTAAGTATCTTACATTACACGGGTAGGTTCTTCAAGGACTCCGCGTTTTCACTCGAATGATTCTGTCTCCGTTTCTCAGTAAAGTCTTTTCACATAGATTTTTTGAAATATCAAAAGAATATTAACAGACGTTAGACATCTGAACTAATATTAAAAAGATAAAAGATTTGTTATATTGATTTTAGATGTATGTTTGTAATAGCTTTTAAACTACTGGACCGATGAAACATTAAGGGTACCTATATACTGAATTTGGGAGTAACCTCTCTCCCGATTTTCCTACGTCATCTTCCACGAGTGAAACCGCGGAGCGTTGCTATGCTTTGAATCTATACTAATATTATAAAGCTGAAGAGTTTGTTTGTTTGTTTATTTGAACGCGCTAATCTCAGGAACTGCTGGTTCGAATTGAAAAATTCTTTTTGTGTTGGATAGTCCATTTATCGAGGAAGGTTATAGGCTACTTTTTATCCCGATATTCCCACGGGATCGGGAGTTACGCGGGTGAAACCGCGGAGCGCAGCTAGTAATTAATACAACGTTTCCTATTCAAAGTAGGGACCTATAATATTATGTACACACGTCATTGCTTTACTTTCAGCCAAGTAGAAATATTTTATCGAGAAAATATCGTTTAAATGACGTAATTTCCTAAATAAAGCACGAAACATAATACGCGGAAAAAGTTCAAATAAATCACGTTTTAGTCTCAAAAATGTATCGTTATCATAAGTATCTATGCAATAATAATATAATACAGGTTCTTCAGTTTCCAGTCCACTCAATTCCATCAAAATAATTATAGCCTTATTATAGTTTTCTTCCGTAGTTATTATGAATAGTTCAATCCAATCCAAAGATCCTTATTTTTTTTTTTTATAATTAAATAGTTTGGTGTTTGACATTGTATTCAATAGCTTGTGACATTTTAATTTCAGTTTTAATTTATTTCATTTTTAATTTATTTAAGTATTATTTATTTAATTTGGAAATTAATTTGACATTTTACTGATTTTTATTAAACTTCTATAGGAACATTAATTAAAAAGAAAGAAATAAAACAAGGTTAATAATCTAAATAAGTCTCCCAAAGTAGCAGCCAGCCCTTTGGACCTTATCTGCATTTTATAGTGCAGACAGATATAATCGCCAGTTTGGTATCCACATCATACTTTGCTATTAAACTTGTTATTGTAAAATGCCTCTTCGTGTTGGCTTTGGCTCCACGTACGTCTTCCAAAGGTCCGGGGCATCATTAGCCCCGTGGGAGTAATGGGAGACACATATAATATTTGTAGGACATTTCAAACTATATTTCACGATAGCTCAAATAAATCAAACAGTATGATTGCGAGCTTACAACAACTTTATAAATGGTAATTCACTTAAAAAATGGTTTCATCAGATCGCAGAAAGCTAGTTCGAGTTTGATTACCGGTTTAATTAAAGTGGGAGATCGCAGCTCACACGCTGACGGCGGGCTATCTAGCCAACTATTACAGAACTATAGCTTTTAGCCTGACTTTGCCTATGTACCCGTAGGTATGCATTTTATTTTAGTAAACTATAAATATACCGCATAGCATGACGAAACTCATCTCAGAATTGCCCGACCCGACAACACAGGTCAGATTTTCCTGGCGCCAAAAAATTAGGCAAGCCGACCCCATATAAAGTGGGAAAGAGCAAAAACGAAGAAGAAGAAACTTTTAAAATATACCAATTTATAACATAAAACACCGTCAAAAGTGTCTCCACGTGCTATAGTCCTCAAAAGGCTGGTGAATTTCCTCTCTGGCGACGCTCACCCTTTGAGTGAAGAAGCTGCCAGTCCTTCAGCCCCTCAGAATTTGAAATTATTATGGTCTTGCAATCATGGCGCTGGCAACATCGTCAAAATATCGAGTTTGCTTAAAAGTGAGAAAGAATAATTTTCCTTTGTCAAATCATTTTAGGGATAAGAAGGTATTCTATATTCTTATTTTACACAGCCATTTGACGTGGAAGATGAAACAAACAAACCTCCTTATTTAATAATATAAAGTGGGGTTCTGGACGCTAGCTTAGGAAATTCTTCATTAAGACTTAATGAAAGCTCAACTGAATTAGAGTTATTGGATGAAAGCTCTCGTTAATAACTTTAAAGTGGATTATAAGATGTCGGAGAACTAATAAAGCAATAGTTAGAGAGGATAAAATGTGTATTATTGTGAGCAGAAATAGTTGGTTAAACTTTAGTCATGATTAATATGTCAAAATGGGATCGAGAGAAGTGTTATTGGCGTAAAGAGGAAAGATAAAGTAAGATTAGGAAAAATAAAAGACATAACTAAATTTAAAAACGCAAAAAACACATGTAATACTCTAAAATGGAAATGGACAGGACATATGGTAAGAGAGACAATCAAGAAGTGGACTCAAACGGTAACAGAGTGGTACCCTAGAGATGGGAAAAGAAGTAAAGGGAGACAAATTAAACGTTGGGAAGATGACCTTAAAAAAGTGGCGGGCCCAGAGTGGATGAGAATGGCTAGAGACAGAGAGAAATGGAAAACTTTAGAGGAGGCCTATGTCGAAGGACAAGCTGTTGATAAAAACGATCGTCTATACTAAGATGGTAACTTATTATACTTAGTTTGTAAATTTTAAAACAGTAATAATTTATTTTATTTATTTATTTTATAATATTTCTTAACCTTGTGGAAAATAGGAAGGCGGTTCTGAATTCACACATCTTAACTTAGTTTGAAGACTTCAGAGTGTGTTGTTTATTATGTTATTGTCCAATATATATTGTACTGTATGCGTCATAAGTCACTATCTGTTTGCTACAATAATACTATAAAAAAGTATTGCGCTTACAACCTTCTTCTAATAGACGTTACACATAAACATAAATACTTTAACTAAAATTTCAGTGTGATTATTATATTATAAGCCGCCACCCGCTACACCACCTGAAGTGAGTTCGAACTAAAGATTACGTTGTTATTATGTTATAATAGTGCTGCACAAGATTGTAAACGTTACGGTGGCGGTGACTTTTGACCGTCAATTGTACATCTCTGAAACTACAAGAGCTTAAACTTTGCATTGGGTTTCCTTTATGGAAGGATTTTTAGAGATTCCACTCCCAAGGGGTAAAAAGGACAAACGCGGGTACAAATATTTGATTTGTATGTTTACGCGTTAGTTAAAAACTGAAATTACAAAACACATACACGAAAAAGTATTGTAACTGACATCTAATTCTGAGTTTGGATTTCTCTAGAGGTTGGTAAAGAGTAAATACAAATAAAGAAACGCCAGCATACAAATCAAATAAGTAACATTTATAAATACTGATATTAAGAAACGTGTAATGAAAATAACTTGATCAGGAGTGATAGGATGAGAGTCCATAAGAGGTTTTTCTGACCACTACCGGTAAACTTTGTCTAAGTTTTAGCATGTGAGCGGAACTCTAGGTTTCTACCTACTTTTCCATATACTAATACTAGCGACCCGCCCCGGCTTCGCACGGTTATATTATGCATGTATTATACATATAAACCTTCCTCTTGAATCACTCATTCTATTAAAAAACCGCATCAAAATCCGTTGCGTAGTTTTAAAGATTTAAGCATACATAGGGATTATTGATATAGGGACATATAGGGACAGAGAAAGCGACTTTGTTTTATACTATGTAGTGATAGTGATAGTGATTATTAAGAGGAAAGATTTAATTGTTTGTTTGCATTGAATATGCTCCGAAACTACTGGACCGATTTTGATGAAACTTGGTAGGTACGAGGATACATTGTTCCATTGGAAGTGTTAAAGGCTATTTATCCCGATATATCCCAGTCTTATGCTACCAAAATATTTATATATCATTATCCAAGGGAGGACATAGTCGATTACGTTCGTATGGAGAGAGCGCCCGCGCCGGTACCCTTTCACCTTAAAGGTTTACCTGTTTAACCTACCGAAAAGAAACCGCGAGGCGCTGCTCGTCAAATAAAAAGTTTTAACTATCTACACTGTGTTCTTGCATATTACAATATGTCTCATCATTAAAATTGATTCGAAGTTTCTAAACTTTATAAATAGCACTACAAAGAACGGGGTTACCGTCACGTCTATTTATTGTACACATAATTTAACAGCAGTCTAATTCTGGTACCTATAGTAGAGATAAATGTCACGCATCTTATACTGGTATATTGATCTTTATTTAAGTCCATAATACCTAGAATTCTGTTCAATAGGTATATCTATACTTATATTATAAAGATTTGATTGTTTGTTTGTTTGCATTGAATAGGCTCCGAAACTACTGGACCGATTTTAATGAAACTTGGTATGGAGATACATTGATTCATTGGGAATATATCAAGATCAAGAAATCACTGAAACTACAAGGGTTACTAGTCTGAAACTTCACATCCTTTTAAATGGTGCCCGCACATTGATACGCGCCGAGCGCGCCGAATTTTTGCCGTCCACGGAAAAAGGTACCTTATAATAATAGAGATAAGGTACATTTATTCATTTATTTATTTCAGAGTCGGCCGCCTCTGACGATGCGGACGACTCTGATGACGTCATCGGAAATATAAATGTAGATACCTTATCTCTATTATTATAAGGTACCTTTTTCCGTGGACGGCAAAAATTCGACGCGTTCGGCGCGTATCAATCTGCGTCCACCTTAAACGTAGGCGAGCATAAGAAAGGATTTTTGTAAATTGGACCTCTAAAGGGGCAAAAAAGCTCGTTAAAGTATTTAGTTCGTAGTACTATACGCATTCTGTGTTTGTAGGAAATTAATTTCACTATAAAAGTGACACACACAAGAGACACTAACGCGGATAAAACCGCGGGGCGCAGCTAGTATTCAATAAATGGTTTAATACCAAAACATGTTGTAGGTTCAGTCGGCTGCATAATTGCAGCCCCCGGTAGAGTTCTAAAATTACTATTATTGGTGTGTTTTCATTCTAATATTTTTGTTTGATAAATTCATGAGTTAGAAGACTTTAAACTTCAACTAAAGCAGGTGCCTAGAATCTTGCTTGTGTTGAAAACATTCTTATAACAGCCGTTTTGGAGCTCTACGGTGGGTCTCCAATTATGCAGCCGACCGTACATATATAAATATTTCCAAACCTGTATTTGAAGTATGCGAGTAAAATATAAGCATTTGACAAATAAGAAACGAACAGGAAATGGAAAACTTTTGAAATTTCCGCTAGCGATGGCAAAGGGATATAGAAAATACGTATTTTTCCAATATTTCCTTCCTGTTTGAATTTAAAAAATCCACTATCTTTGATAAATTCATGGTGGTTAATCCGGTTCAAATAGAAATAAAACCTTTAAGAATAAAAATAAAATAATGTCCGAATGAGAGAGGGGCGTGACTCTGTCTACAATCTAAGCAAAAATTCAGAAATCACTTTGATATCACTCATTGCCACTCCCACACCCCAAAATTAACTTAGAACCTATATATTTAGGTACCCATAGCTAGAGTACCCACCTAGATAAGAGACTCGACTTACGTATTAGTCAGACAAATTAAAACAAAACCAATTGACTATTTTTTGTCAATCGATTTTGTTTTAATTTGTCTGAAATGCAAAGATAATTATATATTTTTACTAAAGCTCTTAATTTTTAAACAGTGTAGGTCACCTATTTTTGACCCGTTTTAATGATGTTTCATTAAAACGTCAAAAATAGCCACGGAACGCTCGGATTTCAGCTAAAAAACTACATTAAAATCGGGTCTATTCCAATAACGCAAGGTTATAATATTATTTCATCAATTACACACTTTGACGCTGTTGGTTAATCTTGTTTAAGGTCTTAAATGTATTAATTTTATGTTGTGCTAGTGAAACTAAAACTTTCATGACAGTTACCAAACTGAATAAAATGGTGTAATTATTTCAATATTTATGTTTTTGAACACAATAAATCTGTCTCGAACATGTTGTAAAATCGCTTGAATTTCTATATAGTAACCGGCCCAGAATACATTTTAATAAATAAGAATTTGTTTATTAAAGTAATGGATCATGTTTTTTAGATATTAGAATATTAGCAGTAAAAATATATTAACGCGTCGTTGGCAACACTTATGCCTAAGGGAAAATTCAAAATAAAATGCATAAGTCAGCACAATTTTTGTATATCGAAAAAAATAACTAAGCATATTTACCCGACTTCGAGACTTTACTTATGTTTTTACGCTAGCTAATTCCGATTTGTGTTGAATATTATTCACATTAATATCCTACAAATAAAATGTTCGGAATGTTTTCTTTTGTACATAAATTGTGTAGCATTAGACATATTGGCATTAGTGTAGACGACTACTATGTAAAGTCTATTTAAATCATACATATATTCAATATTGTCGTCAATAGCAACGATCTTGGCCGCGATAAAGCTTGGCATTCACTATTGTGCTATTAGTTCCTGTGTGAGTTAGTAGAATGTGTTTAGTTATTGCGCTGACCCTAAATAAATTGGGATAAGGGCTGAAAGAAGAAGACTGAAATGTGTTTGGTTATTTATCTAAGTATTTCTTTGTTTAATAAGCTTTTATTTTACTGGGTTTGCGCCCATGCTTCCACAGTAGCGTAACTGAAACGTAACACACCGTTAAAATTATTAATTTCGTATGAAAACGTCACATAACTGAGGCAAATTATTCGTACTGAAATAGCGGATGGGTATGATTTCAGCAGAGGGCACACTAAGCGTTTTCAAAATTAATTGTATTTACTGAAAATCGAAATAAATATTAGATGCAAAATTCTGACTAACTGGTTGACTGACTGAAATGGATCAGGCAAAATTTTGGCATAATACAGATGACGTAGACACCCACTAAGATTTTTTTTGGATATTCCAACGTTGGTGAAGGTACGGATAAAAGTTAGCTAAAGGTAAATAAAATCCATACACAGACAATCCTACTAATATTATAAATGTGAAAGTTTGAGTGTGTTTGTGTGTGTATGTTTGTTACTCCTTCACGCAAAAACTACTGAACCGATTGCAATGAAACTCGATATATAGATAGCTGGAGATCTGGATTAACACATAAGCTACTTTTCATCTCGATATTCCCACGGGATCGGGACTTACGCGGGTGAAACCGCGGGGCGCAGCTAGTATTATCCTACTAATATTATAAATGTGAAAGTTTGTATGTATGGATGTCTGGATGTATGTATGGATGTATGGATGTTTGTTCCTCTTTAACGCAAAAACTACTGAATGGATTTTAATGAAACTTTACAATTATATTGCTTATACATCAGAATAGAACATAGTGCTATAATTTATAAAGATATTGTGTGAATTGTCTAAAATATAACGAAAAGTGTCGAAAAATTGACAGATGTCAAAGTGACAGATGTCAAAGTGACAGATGTCAAAGTGACAGATGTCAAAGTGACAGATGTGAAATTGCTCAGCGTTTTTCGTCATATATTTTCAATGGATCGGGACTAACGCGGGTGAAACCGTGGGGCGCAGCTAGTAAAGAGATAAAAGAGAAAAACTTTAGAAACAAAATAAATTCATTAGATAACGAAATATTTGTAATTGAAAATTCGCTTTTGATAGAATCTGATAATTCGATATTATTATAAAATATATATTTCATCGTTAAGTAAAAATACATGACATTAAGTTCATGAAAGTGGTGTCTATGATAAGAAACGCTTCATCTTTATATGGGTGGTCATAAAATGATGATGTCGAAGTAAAATGCCCTCTTGATGCGTGAAGTCCGTAAAAACAGTGTTATGATAATGTTCCTATAGCTCACTTTTTCTGGCGGACAACTATCTACCTATGTTCAATCAAATATGTAGCTAGTGAAGTAATAAATACTTATATCACATTTCAAGGCTTAGTTGCAGTAGAAACAAAAACTCAGAGAAATTGGTTTCTTTTTTTTTTCAAAGAATTAATTACTCTACTCGAATTTATTTGTAACTTAGCTCGCTGCGAGAATTTCAAAATTAAAGGTATTCTATGTCCTTTTCCATACCCTAAAATAATACTTCTATGCCGATTTTCATCCAAATCCGTCCAGTTTTTTGACCGTGAACAGGTAACAAACATACTAATAATAATAAATAATAATAAATTTATTCAAAAAAACTTAAAAAACAGAAATGTATAAATTAAGGCTACTTTTAGAAACATAACTACTTAACTGTTTACATGTGCCTGAACTAGGTGATCCTGTGTTTCAGGCAAAAACTGCTGTTATGGTAAATTGGTACTTACAAATTAAAACATAAAACTACAATTAATACCTACTTACGCTATTTTCTATAACTAGGTACCTGCTATACAATTAAACAATATATTTACCGTAATACATCTAAATAAATAAAAAACTTTCAGAATTATAATATTAAAGGATACTTAGGATAGGATAATATTTCCATCAAGTGTTCCCAACATGAGCTGAAAAGGCATCAAGTAGGTACGAGTAGGTATTTTGTCCCCATAGGTAGGTGATATGTTGTGAAATAACATTACTAAAACTTAGTCGAGGATTTTCAGCGAAATCATGATGTCATTTATATTTTACTTTCCCTACATTATTGCAACTTCAAATAAAGTTGAATCCTAGGGGTTTTATTATATTATTATCCCTTATTTTATACCGTACCTACCCTATTTGAATCTTCTTTGCAAATCTCATCAAAGTTTCATTAGAATCATTTCTAACCTTTGTGATTTGATTATCTAGAAACTGACTCGATCAGAATCTACTTTCTCTGTATATCGATTCTTGGGAGGGAATAAGAGGGCTTAAGATGCTTCTTGTTCCTAATCGTCGGTCCCTGTCCGATTGAATAGAAATAAGTGAGATGCCAGATGGTAGGAAATTAGACCAATTTCGCTAAAATATTTTTACAGAGTGGTTTACTATACAATAATCCTCAGTATTTTACACAAAAAAGTTCCAAGAAAGGAAAGATAATTTAATTAGTATTAATTTATAGCTTGTATTGTGGCATTGTATTGATGACCCAGTTGGCATAATGGTCACCGTGCCGGACTGCCAAATACAGGGTTGCGGGTTCGTTTCCCGCCTCAGACAAGTATTTATGCCTAGATATTTGTCTGTGATCTGGTTGTTTCTATGTATGTATTATAAGTACTTATACATTTACTAAAAATAAAAGTAATATAATATAAGTAGTATATCCGTTCTCTAGCACACTAACACAACTCTAGTTACTCAGCTTGGGGCTAGATGTCGATATGTGATATGTGCTGCAATATTTATTTATTTATAATATTTAAGCTGAGGTTGAATCATTCAAAACGGTTGGGTTAGGAACTTACTTCACATTAACGTCCATTTCCAATAATCTATATCTATTTAGAGTAGTTGTTACGGGAAATTGGATAAGTTAACGTAGAGTTACAGATACGAATTTCGTTATAATGGCAAAGTGGACAAGTTGTTTCAGTATAAATTAGTAAACTACTAATGATTGTTGTAAACTGCAGCAATTAGGAGCCAGCTTGGTACTAACAGATATATTTGGGGAGGAACATACGAAAAGGCCGGATGCATGCTGCGATGACGTATTGTGCCACATTTCGTACCCGTAATAATCGCTTACTAAATGAAAATATTTTTAAGGAAAAATGCATCTTCAAAATATTTTCAGATAGCCCAGTGCAGGCTTAGCACTTTAAAAAATAAAAAATCGCTTACTAAATGGTTAAGTAAGGGTTTTTGTAGGTAATAAAGAACTCGTTTACGGTACTTGAGTTAAACTCAAAGTTCTTTAAATTACTCTTTGGTAGACTCACGCTACGAGCACTTATCTTACGGGATGAGTTTACGGAGACGAATTTAGACTCATCCTAAGGACAAAACAAAAGTGCCATAGATAATCTAGGTAAAGTTCATAATTATAAAATAAATCATAATTACGAAATAGTTTTTGTTTTTCTTTCTTTGCAATGAATAGGCACCAACTTCTTGAAACTTGGTATGAAAATAAATGAAATTGCGAGTGACATAAGCTAATTTTTATTCCCAGAAGAACGGGACAGATCATTCTAGCTAATAGTATTTTATAATAGTACAAATAAAACGTTGTTTTGTTATTTACAAAAAAAAACTAAAGGAAAGGAAATAAAAATAGATAGTAGCCGATTCTCAGACATACTGAATATGCATATAAAATTTCATGAAAATCGTTAAGCCGTTTCGGAGGAGTATAGTAACTAACATTGTGACACTAGAATTTAATATTTTAGAATAATTTATTATAAATCAAGAGCTAGAATACCAGTTCTAAGATAAGATAACTACCTATAATAATATTACAGGCGGTGTAAAATTTCACTAAGTAAATAGTTTCACAATAACAAGCTATGGTTAGCATTTTGATCACGGAATGGCAACCGAGCATTAACACGACTATTAGTCTATTGTGTTGAAATGCAAATTAGCTAGTCTTCATCATAATATAGAGTAGCAACGTAATCTCACGAAGCTCGCAGGCAGGCAGCATGACGTAAGCACTGCGTCATCGTCTTTAGACAAAACTTGATAGAGATAATAAATATACCACTACAAAAAAAAACATTTATTAAGAAAATAGCCAAAGGTTACCACAAAAATCCATCCAACTTTAAAGAAAGTTTGTAGATGGAAAATATACTCTCAATAAAAAAATGCCAATCCTAAAAAGAAAAAAAAGTTTATAAAGTAGAGAGAGAAAGAGTATAGAGAAGAAAGTAGAGAAGAGAGGTAGAGGAGGGAAGTGAGTTTAAAGAAGAAGTTTACAGTAGAGAGTTTTTGATGTATTTTAAAAAAAACCGGCCAAGGGCGAGTCGGACTCGACACGAAGTTTTAGGTAACATTTTTAACCTATATTCTGTTTTAAGTATTTGGTGTTATAAGCGGCAACAGAAATACATATTCTGTGAAATTTTCAACTGTCTAGCTATCACGGTTCATGAGATAAAGCCTGGTGACAGACAGACAGACGAACAATGGAGTCTTAGTAAAAGGATACCGTTTTTATCCTTTGGGTACAAAACCCTAGAAAATCAAATTCGAATTCCTTTTATTCTCAGAATGTAGTTTTATATGGTATTTAAATAATAGGTAAGTCTTTACATTCTACCATATTAATGGTGTGAAATTCTTAGAAATAGGTATGTTTATATTTTAAAGATTTAAATAATTTATATACTACAATATTCATTCATCCGGTAGCTACGCTAGATTTGGTCTTCCATATAAAATGTCAGCTTTATTTTGTGACTAAAAAAGCCAATCAAAGCGCCTCGGTAGAGAATACTGCGAATATTATCTATTTTTACTATAGCAAAAGCGTATGTAGGTATGTACTAGGTACAATTCTGCTGCTCTGGGCCTAAGTCTGCTAACACAATTGTGTTTCAATAGAGTGTCGATATAATCGTAATAGAAATTTAATGTCAAAAATATGACATTACATGTCAAATTGGTATTCTCCTAACGTTAACTATTCTATCGAAACACCACTGACGCACCACTGACTCACTTCGGTATTCTGCTCTAGAATCGTGGCTCAATGGAATCTCGATAGTTGTCAAAACGGTATATCGCTTAGCAACATATACCATGTTGCTAGGCAACACCTGCAACGTATCTATTACCATTTCATTGAGACTCCATAGTGATTATATTGCGATGTTATTAAAACTTTAGCAGAATACCAAATAAAGTCACAATCTCCATATAATATCAATAGAGTCTTGATATAATGACAATGGTTGGCCAAATAGCAGAATAAGGCCCCAGGTTGCCTGTTCAGCATACTCGACTACGGAGAGAATTGATATTACAATTTACTAATGAAAACGCTCTTATCTCTTTACAGTAGTGTAAGTATTTTATCTCTATGGAAAACTGGTTGATAGTCTGGCTCAGCACGGGCAGTTAAAATTTCTCATATTTTTTTCCGACTATTTCACATTTTCAGATTTTATGACCTGACATTTTGAAAACTTTAGCCTCCTATGTGCTAGCTATGTGCGGGGCATAACAGATGTCATTTTTTATATCTACAGTAGTAACTATAATATTAACCTGAATGGCTAGGCTAGGTATATACATAATGTCTCGTTTATGGGTCTCTTCCATATTCGTATTAACACAATATTGATGTTTAGTTTTATCACATAATATGGAAACGCTCTATCCATACCTACACACACTGCATTGAATAGACTTTAAAACTACCGAACCGATTTTGATGAAACTTGGTATTACGAGGATACAATGGTTCATTGGGAGTAACTTAGACTTACGAGGGTGAAACCGCGAGGTGATGCTAGTATCTTATAATTATTCAACAACTTAGTTTGGCCTTCAGATTGTTTCTTATAAAAGGGCTCTGACTATGTTAAAGCCCTTTTATAAGCCCTTTTCTAACTATGTCTGATCCTTAACTTTATTCTTAACACCTCTTAAATTTCAAATGAGTACTAAGTGAATTCATCTTTTTATATAAAATTCAAATGACTGATTGATATATCAACGCACTGCATACAGATAGCTGTTGTAACGTAAGTATCCCCTAAAAAAGTATTTTAAAAACCTAAAACATTTGCGGACGAAGTCGCGAACAAAAGCCAGTAACAGATAAAATTTCAATTTATCCAAGCAGAAAAAAACAAGTTAATATGACAGCGAATCAAATATCTCTGAGGGATTATCGTCACGTTTAGCTCCGGGATGTTTACTCAGCCAATAATAGAAATGTAACAGACACCTCATACATTTCCCACGGGGGGGGAGGAAATTGCATGCTTCAAAATAATGTTTTTGTTACAATCAGGTTCTGAGTGGATTACATATTAGAAGATTTTGATTAGTTTACTAACATTGCTTGGATTTTACGACCTTTCATACATTTTATATCTATTAATATATTGTAGGAGGTAGCACACAGCGTCATCTAGCTCCAAGCTAAGCAACTAGGCTTGTGTTGTGGTGGCTAGGTAACGGATAAAATACTTATATTTACTACTTTAATTTTGTAAATAAATTCTTAATATATATTAGTTGCCAAACTCCTCCGAAATGACTGGATCGATTCTTATTATATGATTTTTTTTGTCTATGTATATTCGGTAGGTTTGAGAATCGAACAACATATTTTTTTGTATATGGCCTGACAACGTTTTCCGGTATTTTACCATAATAAAGAATGAATGATATTTAATACTTATTTGATAGTTTACTGTGGACTAAATCTTAACACATCGTTATAAGCTATCGGTTATCCGCATCTTCCGAGTAAATACACATTATACTGACGTATATGTATGTAGATATATTCGTGTAGTATATAATTCAGAGAGTTCCGATGTCTCACAAGATTAACATTCTGTCTCCGCTCCTTTCAGATGAAGCTCTGAACGTAACAAAATATAAGTATAACACAAAAGTGTGAGAGATTGATAGCGCTTATTGTAAATCACTGTCGATTGGAATTTAGAAGCCGTGTGACCCAGTTTTGTAATCGATTGTGCTTATTAAAAAAATTAGTCATAACAAACGGATTTTGTTGTACTATTATATTAAATTCAGTGTTACTACTAAAGTTAGGTATAAAACAGGATGTTTGCCGTATTTCCACAAAATAAAATATGATAAATATTCTGTTTTAAATTTTAGTAGAAAAAATAACCAAATTATGCTTATATTGAGAAAATATTAGTTAGAAAGAAAGCAAGAATGAAATTGAAAAAAGTTAAAACTTTTCTTTAAGTTCGGAAAATAAGGCTCTATTGGGACATTTCGAAAAAACTTAAATTGGTACTTTTAAGAATACAATGAATCCTTGAGAGTAGCATAGGCTACTTCTCATCCCGTTATTTAGACGTTTTAGATTTAGAGCTAAGATAAAAATAGTTCCATTCCAGAACTCATTCATGGAACAGTTTCGTAATGGAACTAGTTAGAACATACCGTTTTATCGACGCTTTTTACTCCAGTATACGACCAATAGTAGATCAATATATAAACTACGTTAGTACATTTGCCAGATTAAACTCCCAGCTTTATTCAGGCGAAACAAAAATCCGAATGCAAACAAAAGATTGACTAAAGGGATTAAGTTCCAAAGAGGATTTCCTACTGAATACAAAATGAAACACTTCTCTAAGAAATGGCTATTTTTTTTAAGCAAACATGACGGATTTTTCTTTTAAATTAAGACAAGTTATGAAACTTTTTTACTGGAATGAAAAGAAACATAACGCGTTTTGTTTTATCTTAGCATTTAAGCAAATATATTATTAGGTCTGTTGCATAATTTCTTTAATAAGGTTATACAATAGTGGAGGTAAAGGTAAAATGAAACGTTAAATTTAGTAAACTGAGTGATACTTTTATGTTACGGTGACCATAAATATTCTCATCATCATTATCATATCAGTCACAGGACGTCCAGACGTCTACTGCTGAATATAGACCTCCCCCAGAGACTTCTAGAGCGATCGGTCGCATGCTTTCTGCGTCCAACGACTTCCCGCGACGTTAAATAAGTCGTCCTTCTATCTAATCGGAGGCCGTACGTGGTCTCCAATCTAAGACTTTTCGGTCCCAATGGCCATCAGTTCTTCGAGCCACATGCCCCGCCCATTACCACTACAGCTTACTTATTCTTTGGCCTATGTCGGTAACTTTAGTTCGCCTACGAATCTCCTCATTTATGATTTGATCTCGTATTGAAACCGACCGAGCATGACCCTCTCCATGGAACGCTGTGCAACCCTGAGCTTTCTTATGAGGTGAAAGACCACGTTTCTGAGCCATAAGTCAAATCATAAGTAGGTATCCTAATCATCACTTCACTATCACTACATAGTATAAAACAAAGTCGCTTTCTCTGTCCCTATATCCCTTTGTATGCTTAAATCTTTAAAACTACGCAACGGATTTTGATGCGGTTTTTTTAAATAGATAGAGTGATTCCAACGGAAGGTTTATATGTATAATACATGCATAATATAGCCGAGCGAAGCCGGGGCGGGTCGCTAGTAACTAATATTATAAATCCGAAAATTTGTTTATTTGTTTGTTCTCTCTTCACGGTCAAACGACTGGACCGATTTGGGTGAAAATAGTGGCAGTTTAAGGTATAAAGAGGGAAATACTTTTCATCCCGAAATTCCCGTGGGATCGGGGCTAACGCGGATGAAACCGCGGGGCGCAGCTAGTGACGATATAAAGCTCTTAGCATCAAGCCTCAGTTTTAGTAATGCAGAGACCTACGAACCAAGCAAAGAACGAAAGTGTCCGCAAATTAAAAAAAAAACTACCAGTCTTCAAACTCTTTTTAAAATCGGCTAAAAAACTCTATAACCAAAGTCTTTGACATACAAAAATGCGAAAAATTCGTATCAGAGCCTTCTGACCGTTACATTGTAAAACTTAACGAAACTAACGGTTCTATTTTACTTGGAACCTTTTGTAAAAATAACAACCAGTAGAATCACCCGCCCGCTTAGGCGTTCTGAAGCCAAGCATGAACAACTTCCGAGCTTTTTCAATAGATGGCGTTAGTTGTACCGACACAAATAAAATTGTAGGTTATTGGGTTTACCCACTGACTTCCATTCACTAGTAGGTATATAGGATATCAATGAAGTAAACCCATTGATATCCTATACTACAGGGATAGCCAAGAGGTCGACCGCGAAAACGATGTAGGTAGCCCGCGAGAGTTAATTAAAATATATACCTAAATAACATTATTAACGACCCAGTTGGTCAATGGTCACCATGCCGGACTGCTGAACACAGGGTTGCGGGTTCGATTCCCGCCTCAGACAAGTATATAGATATGTGTCTGGGGTCTGGTTGTTCCTATGTATTCTATGTATATATTTATAAAGGAAAAAGTATATAGGTAAGTAGTATATCCGTTGTCTACCACCCATAACACAAGTCTAGTTACTTAGCTTGGGGCTAGATGGCGAGGTGTGGAATGTCCTGTAATATTTGTTTATTATTATTTTTTTATTATATTAAATTGACATATTTAATTCATTCACGCCACCTAAATACTTAATTAGTTACACACGCGTTTTAGTCGCAGTGCATTGTATAATTCCTTATATTTAACACTCCCCAATCTATCTTTTCTTCTATATCTAAAAATGAATCGCTGAATATGTTGCTAAGCTCAATTCTCGAGAACAGCTAAACCGATTTTGTTGTATTTGTTATTGTCAGGAGAAGGAAGAAAAAAATTAAAAAAGTTGCATAGAAAATTATTACGAGGGTGAAACTGCGGGGCGCAACAGTATATAATAATGCAATATCAAATGTAGAATTTTGTATGTTACGTTTAATTAATTAATACCTACTTACAAAGTTTTTACAAAAATCTTTTATTTTCTCTTGTGAGCTTCTTCTTTTCTTCATACTCTTAAGCGTCTCTGAAACGGAAAACAGTAGGTACATTATTTTTGGTAATTTTATGTGAGGGTGAAAGGGTACCTGCGCTCTCTCCATACAAACGTAGTCGACTGTTTCCTCCCTGGATAATGACACTAACACAAATATTTTTGTGCCATAAAACCTATAACTGCCATGACTATGCCCCTATGTTTTGGTTTTTTTAATTTTCTAATTATCATAAAAATTCAAATTAAAAAAATTATAAAATTAAAAAATACAAAAAATAGGGGCATGGTCATGGCAGTTCTAAGTTGCACCAAAAATATTTGCTCTAGTGTCATTATCCAGGGAGAAAACAGTCGACTACGTTTGTAATAGTTTGTATGGAGAAAGCCCCTACCCTTTCCTCTTAAGCTCATTTCTCCGTGACTCAGAGACGGCTCGTCAGTACGGCTACTAGTATATACTAGTATACTCCTAAATTCTCCTGTAGGTTGCGAAAGGTCAAATTGCCTATACGAAGTTTGCGGCTATGTAGCCGCTTTGGCATGTGCCAAAGAGAATAAACAAAAGATATTATTGTTGAAAGTCTTTGCTACATACCACCTAACATTTTATAATTAAGTACATCAGTGCCTAGTAATATGTTAGCAGACAACAAAGACCTAGAAACCCCTGCATAAAAATGTGCTTACGTAAATTGAAAAGTATATTTTTATCCGAACACAAATGTCAAACAACCCTTCACAACGAACGTCATAAGTCGAGAAATAGATTTGTACAGAAATAAGTTTTGGAGTTTGATGACGTCACGATCGACGGCCCTAGGTTGCGTGCAAAGAGCGATGACCTATTCGGGTGACCTATTTTACGAATGATGCACCTAATTCCGAAATGTAATCTGCATTTCATTTGGGAGATTCGAAAGGGCAGAGGTCAACGGGGCGCATCCCAGCACTTCCGCATCGATATTGTAAATGTTAAGCGTTAGTGGTAGATACCTCGACTTTCTTTCTGAAGGTCGTGGGTTCAAATCCCGGCGGGCCGTGTACCAATTGCTCTTACGGTGAAGGAAAACATCGTGTGGACACCCGCGGCTTAGTTGGCTTCAGAAGTATTGACAAGTTCTCTCCTCTGGACATGGTCGACTAAGCTGAGAGGGTAGTAGGTGCTGGGCAAGCCTACTCCATCCTCACGCAAAAAGGACCCAATCAAAAAGGGTCTAATTGAGGAAAACAGCTCGTATACAAGTACAAATTGTAAATGTTAAAGCTTTCGTTTATTTATTCATCTTCATATCTAAACTGTTCGACTGAATGCGATGAACATTTTCAAAGAGGTGGCAACGGAACAAAGGACATAATATTAATAATCTTTAGAAGTAACAACCCATCGAGGCAAAGGTTCTTCAACAAACTAATCTTTCAAGGTCGCACCCACGGACGAAACGTACCATCCAGGTAGAGACATGTCGAGGGATCGAACATGGAGCTATCATCATTCGAACTAGAGAAGTCAATCCCATCACGGTATCATGACTGAGGCAAGTAACTGATAAATAAATAAGTAACTAGACTTGTGTTATGGGTGCTAGACAACGGATATACTGCTTATATACTTTTCTTTTGTAAATATGTGTATACTTAAAATACATAGAAACAACCAGACCACAGACATTTAGGCATAAATACTTGTATGAGGCGGGAATCGAACCCGCAAACCTGTGTTTGGTAGTCCGGCATGGTGACTATTGTGCCAACTGGATCGTCTGATAAAAGCTTATTAATCCATTAGCTTTCGTCATCCTTACATCAATCTGCCTGTACTTATATCTTCGTCTTTTACCAACTTTGTAGTTCAAAAATACCAAAACTTTTTAATAAAAACCTTTATCATGGTTATTAGAATCATTGAGCCGTATAAGGACATCTCAGTATCAGTAAAACATTGTACAGTTTTCGGAAAATACTTGAGTTCGGCCGTTTAAGAGATTATCATGCGATAAGTTAAGTTTTGCCTAAAATAAAGTATTTTTCCTGGAACTACGATTAGTTATATCAGGTTAGGAATTGCTTCCGTGTGTTACAAATTGATAATGATAAGCGTGGAACGCAGCCAGCTAGTCTGCGTTGAATGATGGCTGAGTGGCATTGACTCACTTGGCGGAAAGATTAGACTTTCGAATCTGGAAACCTTTATCAGCAATTGTTAAGAGTCCTGGTATCCTCCAGAACTGTCACTAAGAAAAGGTTCATGAAATCTTATAACTTTGATACCTTTGATATTGATTTTGATACTTTTGATAACTTTGATACAGGTTAATTGTATTGTTAACTTTTTGTCTAATTTATTCGTTACTCTCAAATTAATTTAGGAATGGTCAGAAAGAGACGCTAGTTTTGATCCAGGTTTAGTCGTATAGTGCAAAAATCTACAAGTAACGTTTGTATGTAGAGGTCATATGTACGTACCTAATTAAGTTGTTATATGTAATCGGAAAAATTAAACATAGGTGATACGACCAAATAAAAGTCTTAATAGAAATTTGTGGGTTGATTCGCAATCGACCCGTGCCCCTCCTCCCGTCACAAACCTGTTTCAGAATGAAACTGACCTAATTCCATCGCTGCAATCCCCCCCGTAACTACTGACGTCATAGCAAACATATCAACTGAAATAGGGCATAACCTATTTTCAAAATTCATACGATTATATCGTTTACAAATAGAAGAACAGGTAAGGTATTGGTGTAGCTGATGGTGCGGCGGTTGTGTCGTTTCGTTTGTGAGAGGTCAGAGGCATGGAGTTCAAAACTGGGTCATCCTGGATTGCAAGCCTCTATTCATGAATCGAAGCAGGCAGGGTGACGCGCGTTCATTCTTGCTCGAAGTTGTTAATCGAACTCCCGGCATGCGCAATCTGCGCCACCGACGCATTCAATGTTCAATTAAAATTAACAATATATTTATTTTTAAACGTTTTATTAGAGAGAATATAAATATTCATAAAGTTAGGGTAATCGAAGAATTCAGGTTTAAATTCCATCAGAGCGTATTCTTAGAAATGATTTTAAAAAATCTAGAAAGTTTACCTAAGTACTAAGAATTTTAAATGACTAACTTCTAAAGGTATAGATGTTTGATACAATTAATTCTTTACGATTAAGGTCAGTTGAAAAGATAGGTAAAGAAACAAAGGAGACATTATCTATAGTAGGTAGAAGCTACCTATTGCACGTCTAATTGCTACTTCTAATTGTGTTGCTTTATGACCATTTTCTTTTGTTATTGATAGAACTACACCATTACCATTAATGATATCAATCACTGAAACTAGGCACCGGCCATTCTCCAAATCAATTAAACTTATAAAAAAAACTTTCACCTGAATGTCAGGTCTAAAAATAGTCGCATTATGAATTGGTAGATGTTATGACAGTCAACATGATTGCCTCGTGTCCCAAATATTCGTTCAAATAGTTGTATTCAGGAAGGCCGGTGTTAGGCCGTCCTTGCTGGGTGACGCACGTTGCTGCCTTGAGTTGAAAAACCGAACCTCTTTATTCAAACCATAAGCGAGGCCACGTGCCTCTTCCTGTCGTATTATATTAACAGCTTCAATGAAAAATGGATTAGGTATTACGGACATTGTATTTATAGGTTTTTTGAAGAAGAAGAAAGCTTCCATCTTTTGTCTTCTATGAAATCCTTACGCCCTAAAAATCAGGGCTGGGGCTGCTTGCTAAGGACGAACCGAGCGCTGTGCTACATTTGTCTCATTTTAACCGACTTCAAAAAAGGAGGAGGTTCTCAATTCGGTAGTATGTATTTTTTTATTTTATGGATGTTCTTAGGTAAAATTTGGACGGGGATAGCGAGTGCAGCCGAACTCTTTCGCCTCGCTAGAAATAGAGAAGAATATTCCAAATTGACTGCCAACCTTCGTTAGTCGGAGAGGCACCTTAAGAAGAAGAAGAAGTGTTAAGATTTTATAGTTTAGTTTAGATGTTTATGTAGTGTACAGAAAATAAAATTTGATTACTTTATTTCAAAAAATCTATGAAGATATAATCATAATTCATAATCATAATCATAATTGAGATATCTTCATAATTTAATTGTTATTCATAGTTTCTCCTTTATTGAAAAAATGTTCTATGTATGGCACGCAAAGCCATTGTTCCTGTGTGTCAGCTATTTCTGGTGGCAATCTTCAAGTTAGAGATCTTGGATCGACCAGAAGGTCAATTAGGTGAAGCGATAAATAATCATACTTATTAAACGAACAGACTTTCAGGAAACATAGGTTACTAAACCTTTAGCTTTCATATAGTTTTTTTTCTATGGTTCATCAACATCATATTATTATTTTTTTTTTTTTGAAAAAAATTGCAATACGATATTTTTAAGAAACATATGCGACCACATGTTCTTATTTGTGAAATTATGGTCATTGTGTCCATACGTAATAACTATTTAGATTTAATGTAAAACTAACAAATATTGAAATGATTATTAGACAGTCCCGTTCCGTCATAGGGTGGAAAAGAATAAAGTATTTACGTTGAGGTGGCAATTAAATTACTAACTAACAAATAACAAAGTAAGAATACATTTCTCATGATAAACAGCATGAACTGGACGGGGATCGATATTTTTTTTTATAAATATTTCTTTCTTCAAGAAATATTTTTTTCTGCACTGAAAAAAAAAAGGTTTAACTCTTTAAATTATGAACAGTATTCTTTATTTAAAAGTAATATTATTTCCTTGTCTTTTATTTCATGAAAAAGAAAATATTTATTATAGATCTTATCAAAGCCTTTATGCATGGACCCTTTGAGAAAGGAAATATTATTTATTTAAAATGTCGTGAACCCGTTAGGAACCAAAGTATGAAAGAATCATTGAGCTTTGGGAATAAGCCATAGAGAATACTGCTATTATCAAAAACACTTACCTACTTAGAACAAGAAATAATTCTCTAACTTCTAGAGGATTATTTCTGACTTCTATCCATACAATACACATCTAATAAATCAATAAAATAAAATAAAAATATATAACAAAATAATTAAATTAGAGAAACCTTTTTTTCTGTATGCACCAAGAAACCTTTTTACCTGTATTGATGCACCTGTAGTACAGTATACATGGTGCGTCAGAGATGGGAAGTAAATGTCAAACGGGCAGTCGATATTGCTAACTTGTTGCTCGGTGACCGGGTCACGCAAGCGGCCGTCAGCTCGGGGTGAGAACACCCCCTACTATAAGAATAAAATACGAAAATATCACCATTATGTTACTTAGGAGGTACTTAACACCTAGGCTGTCTTGACTATTGAAACGTTAGGGTTAAATAGGCTATGTGAATTAAGATACTTAGTGCGAAAAATGAGACTAACTTCTTCTATAGTTGAACATCTTTCTAGTTGGGCGATTTCATTTTTCGTTTTTCGATAAGGTATTTTTATTTGAGTTGGACATGGAAAATTTTATTTTTGGACATTAGTCGTTCGAATCATATAGTCTTGTAAATACAACCTCTAAGGGCAAAATGACATGATGAAAAATATAAATTTTTCGGGTAAGTAAGAAAAATTACTTCAAATTCCTTTATGCAAGAGACTTCGAGATAAAAGTACGCAGACAATGCACAGGCAGAGCTTTCTCTTGTATTCGGAAAAATCAGTCTTAATTGATAATTGGATTTTTGAAATTTTTTACACGAACAAAATAATCACAAATTAAAGACAACATACTCGTAAATATCTAACACAGCTGCACCCCGCGGTTTCACCCGCGTAGGTATCGATCCCGTGGAAATATCAAAATAAAAAGTAGCCTTCCTAGATAAATGGACTACACAACACAAAAAGAATGTTTCAATTCGAACCTGTAGTTCCTGAGATTAGCGCGTTCAAACAAACAAACTCTTCAGCTTTATAGTTTTAGTATAGATAGGGTAGGCTTTTCGTTATATAATTCGTTTGAGTTCAAAAGACCAATTTTCGTAAATAACATTGTTACAATTACATTGCATTATCATTCCGATTACATTTTGATTTCCAAAACTACCCTCAAAGTAAGTAGCTCAAAATACCGTCAAAGTCAGCTTTTGGTATTCTAAGGAATATTTTTTGTAGATTATCAGCTACTAACGACCCTACCCGATGTATTATACATATAAACCTTCCTCTTGAATCACTCGATCTATTAAAAAAACCGCATCAAAATCCGTTGCGTAGTTTTAAAGATCTAAGCATACAAAGGGAAATAGGGTCATAGGGACGGCGAAAAGTGACTTTATTTTATACTATGTAGTGATAGTGATGATAAATCGAGTCGAGTCATGGTCGAGTCTAGATAGTTCAGATGATTGCTACCTGCATAGTGCCAGAGTCATCGACCGCGTCGCTACCACCCCCACCCCACAGCATCCCGCATCCAATCTATTTCCGGACCGCTCTGCATAGTCAAAGTTCAAAGGTTACAGTTTCAGCCACTCTAGATCCTTCACAGCCTATATCACTATCACTACATAGTATAAAATAAAGTAACTTTTTACCGTCCCTGTGTCCCTATGTCCCTTTGTATGCTTCGATCTTTAAAACTACGCAACGGATTTTGATGCAGTTTTTTTAATAGATAGAGTGATTAACAAGGAAGGTTTTTAGATATAATACATGCATAATACAGCCGGGGCGGGTCGCTAGTCTATTAATATTATAAATGCGACGTATAAAATGTACTGAACCGATTGTAATAAAACTGGGAACGTAGATAGTTGGAGTCCTGGAATAACACAGGCTTTTTGTCTCTATTTCCAAATTATGCAACTGAAACAAGGACCAGCTACTTCTTGATATTCTTGAAACTGAAACTAATTGTACCTCAATTAGTTTCAGTTTCAAGATTAATTTTTTAACAAATGTGTGTTTTAAAAACATCAATGATTTATATATCAAACAACTAGCGACCCGCTCCGGCTTCGCACGGCTATATTATGCATGTATTATACATATAAACCTTCCTCTTGAATCACTCTATCTATTAAAAAAACTGCATCAAAATCCGTTGCGTAGTTTTAAAGATCTAAGCATACAAAGGGAATAGGGACGGCGAAAAGTGACTTTATTTTATACTATGTAGTGATATGTAGTGATGAAGTGAGGAGTTCACCGCAGTCGGGAAAAAAAATGGTTATGCAATTCACGTACGTAAATTAAATTATTTTCTTTTAACAAAATATTATTCATATCTACTACCTACGCACGACATTAATATTTATGTTTCTTCTACAATAAATAGTAAGTAGGTAGTTAAAGTCAAGTTTGCGTATTATTACATATTTATTTTAAGAAATCAATCAAATTCATTTTTATAAACAAAAAAAACAAAGCCAACCTATTGATTTCCTTTCAAAAAATAAATTTGATTCGGTCTCGAGTTATAAATGTTCACTGCTAAAGCTTTGTATAAAAACCCCTATCTAAAATTACCGCAGTCAAAGTTATTAATAAGACCGTTGCTATTTCGGATGTAGAATTGCATAATTCGGAGGCTGCGTGTGACGTCAGAGGGCGAGTCGCGGGCGCGGTTCATATTGCCCATTCATAGAGCACACACACACTCACACCAACACACCCTCGACCCATTTCGTCGTGATTTTAGTAATGACGTCACGGCGGCATCCACCAATCGCGCGCCAGATCCATTCAAGCCTGAAGGGAAATTCAGCGGGATGAAACCAGTCGACGGACGATCGCCGAGTCGGCTGCTCTTGCTGGGGTAAGCCGCTCATAAACGGACACAATACAAAAAAGTTAAATGAAAGTTGTTAGAAAAAATGGATATCATCCATTAATTGGCATGTTTCGAGGATTGGTTTTCAAAATAAAAAGACGTGAATCGGTAAGTATTAGAATAGACATTAAAACAGATTGAAAATCAAAGTTGGTTTAAAAATCGTAAGCTCGGTGATAGGGTAGTTTGTAAATCGTAGTTGTAAGAAAGCAGACCGCTACGAGCTACGAAACGCCTACGCGATGTCTGGCTCGTAGCGCCGTAGACTCGCCCACGCGTTCACAACCTCACTCACGTTCCTGGTTTAGATTTAGGCTTTTTGTTCACTTCCTTGTTGTTTTGATCTGAAATACGTGACTGAAATTCTGAAACTAGATATTATAACATCTAGTTTTTTAACAAATATGACTACGTTTATGACGAAACGATTATTACTGTATTAAATATGAGATTTAGTACTTTAAATTCATCAATAATGAGAACCTACTACATAGAACATGTCAAAAAAGTAATTATATGACTAGGTTGAATCGGATATTAATTTTAAGTAGTACCTACTTTATTTACATAGTAAATATTAAAAACTGCATTGATACTTACGTTTCACTACAAATTACCAATTATTAAAGTGCAATTAAACAATTTATTGTTTAATAGGCACAGAACATGTTATCTAAACAAAATAAAAGTAAAAGGCGTGGTCTGAAAGAAATCGCTTTGAGCGATAAGGCCACCAATTTATACATAATATTTTAGTGGGTACCTAAGCTTTTTTTGTTCAGTTAATGTTTCTTACATGTGATACAAAATATATATCTATCTATATTTTTCGGTTTTTTAACAAATTTAAAAAAAGAGAGATTTTCTTTGTTTTTTTTTATAATATTGCACCAAACCCATTATTTCAATAAACATATTTTTTTTGTACTACCTTCACTCAGCATTTGGACGCGAGTTGACATCTCGTCGCAGTAAAAAATTTAGAGATGCATTTTTCTTAGAAAATATATTTAGGTACTTACCTTATTTTAATAGTAAAATGAAGGTCAAAGTTCATGTAAGATCTCGAAATTTCCACGGGTCTAAAGCAAGTAACGCTATCAGCGACCTCTAGTGCCTCTCTAAATGTTAACAACAATCGATCTTTTGTTAAACAAAGCTTTTTGATTTTTACGTAAAATCGAGGATTTTAGTGTTATAAAATTTAAAAGATGTGTTAGTTTTTATATGAAAAATGTGACACGCGATCAATTCGGAAAATTGTAAACATATGTGTTAAAATACCAAAAATCAAAGAAAATTAAAATGGAATTTACAAAACAATATACAATACTAACTGCTCCAGACTTTGTATCTCCTTACAAGTTTTATCGTTAACGGTTCAGTAGTTTTTGTATGAATATGTAACCTACACACAAGTCTTTGCGTTCATAATATAAGTGGATATTTTAACCAAACCAACAGCTAAAAAAGCTTATAGTTGAGGCTACAATTTAAAGGTCAAACATAAGTATTTGTTTTATTGACCTTAGTGGCTAAGTGGCGAGTGTCACTAAGAGGGTAATAGGTTCAATTTTAACTTTATAATAAATACACGTATTGAATTAAGTTAATTTTGAGTCAAGGTTACTTAATTTTACTTCATCGATTTTTAAACCAACAAGGAAAATGGTTTCTATTCATCATATTATTTGAGATTTTCTTAGCACACATTACAGATTATTGCACAGAGGAATGTATTATTAAATAAATAGTATTCTTGTACATATGTTAACCAAGGACATTGGTATCCGCACTGCATCTTGAAACATGCATTCGAACAATCGCATCAAGGTTATTCGCCTGTTGCATTTCAAGCCACAGTTATAGCGACTAGCGATACAGGTCATATTTCAGTTTGTAATTAAACCTTGTTATCCCTCTTAGGCACATTTAGAGAACATCAGATTATGTCAAAAATGTTTAGGTACTTATACAGGAAAAGTATTTTTGTAGAGCACATTTTTTTTCTGCTGAACTGCTGTCGGCAGTGGAGTACATTTACGCAAAAAAATAAATTAAAAAAAAACCAAAACTTAATGTGAAAAACTTCCTGCAATTTCTAAATTATTGGGTATCTCAGTATTGATACACACAGTGACACGTAGGTACCTACCTTCATTTAGAGCGCGCTATTAAACTCGCTGGCGCTAGTATTGTGTCCATGGACTTCGTCGTTTTGTTAGAAACACTTAAATGGTTATAGCTCTGAGAGTTTTTGAGTTAGCTCCAAAATAAAAAAAACAGTACTTTTTATTTTAATGTGCTTAAAACATACCGAAATTTGTGCACTACAAAAATACTTTTCCTGTATATAAAATGGAAAAATAGGAAAAAATAATGTAAGTTTGAGATAGGTAAATATTGTAAACAACTCAGAATTTGTATTTTTTTAATGTCACAATTGATTGTACGACAGTTAATCTAACGGTGTTACCACAATTAGAAAATCCTATATCCAAAAATCCAGTAAATTAGCGTTATTATCGTGAACGGACTTTAAATTAAAATAAGTAAGAAATTCTTTTACATAGTTACCGATATTAAAAAATATAAAATATTTCAAAAACTTTTTTTAATGTCCCGGTTATGCCTATCCTACTTGGACCTATTTAATGCAAATATAATATTAATTTTTTAGATCTTTATTTATTTATACTTTTTTTTAACTTAGGAAACAATTTTTATTCATACTTATAAAATAAACACATTAATGCAATACGCATGACAATGCAGACTCCTACCATTCAATTCTTAGAAATATTTTCTAACAGAAAACATATCCAAAAATTGCATTCCTATGAGATTTGAACCAGCACTATTCCATGCACCATTTCATTGGGGGTTTTTTCAACCATTCTTGAAATATTCAGGCGAAATTTTCAAAATTAAATATTAAATCCATGTTTACTAATTAATGTCAAAGATAGGTTTGTGTGGTAGAAATAGGTATCACTTTTATGTTTGTATGTTTTTGTTTGGTGTATTTTTGCCATCTATACAAAATACCCAGTGATTTTATTGATTTCCTAGGAAAATCGGGATTAGGCACCCGTGTCATCTTACCCCTCTGAGATGAGATGCGGATACCTACATGCAAAGTTAAAGTCAAACATTACTTCATTTGGATTCATTTTACATAAGATCACATTGAACGTCTTTAAAATTAAGTTAGGATGTGCGCCGTCAGAACACGCCCACCAATGAGAAGGCACACAAGAAACTCATGACGTTTTTGTGATCATGCTTGCAAAGGTCGAGATAACGTATGTTTTTAAAGGTATATTTGAAATAGAGTAAAAAAATATATTAGCCAAATATTAGCATGATCCATCCATTGAAAAAAAATACATTTATTTAATTTATTATTTACGTTCACATTTATAAAATTAGTAGGATTAGACTCACAATATCCCATGTAGGTATCACAATCAGAAAATATATATTTAAGAACTGGGTACAATTTGGTATTGGGTTGTACATAATACAGAGCCTAGCAGTTTATCCTTTACGGATGATACAATAATAATTAAAATTACAAATAGCAAAAGCTAAATTATAAGTTAAATAGGTACATATATCAACAGGATGCAAGCCACAAAGAAGCAATATCCATAAAACTGGAAGGTGTTCTTGAGGGGGCTCGTCGAGGGCGGGGGCCAGGGGCTGTTTGACGTCAGACCCATCCCGTGACGTCATAGGTCTCTGCCACACCCGCCGCTGACGTCATCGCTCAACAACACCTAACTTACCAATTTCATGCGGAAATCTTAAAAAATACATTAAAAATTTCAGATCATCTAATCTTAATAAAATAATTTTAGACACACAACACGAGTTAAATTGGAAAATATCTTAATAAAATTTGACAATTTTATACAATTTAATACATATACTCAAAATATATAACATAAGTAAGTGAAAACATAATTTACCGAAACGTAAAACTAAAATAACATAACTGAAATATATGAGTGAAAAAACCTTTCATATCAAAAGCTCAATGCACCAAAGATAAGAGTATTTCGTTCCTGTAAAATTCAATGAACGAGCCTTCCTACGTCACGGGCGCTGCAGGCTGTACCCCGTCCCTCTCTGTTTTACCCCCGAGTCAGTGTGTGAGAGCGGGACACCCAATGACCCAGTTTCCCGACCTCGGACGGGAGGGATCGGCTTCTATTTATAGAACGAAGGTCGTTTATTTATAGCGTTAGGAGTTGGAAACGGAAACTCTTCTCAATGTAATATCAATTCATAGATTTGTACTTATTGCAATTTTGGCGGAGTTTTAAGTTAATTCTTTCTAAATATTGATTTTATTAGAAAGAATGTCATTTTTTAACCGACTTCAAAAAAAGGAGGAGGTTCTCCATAATAATTCGCCCTTTTTTTGTGTAAGTTCACCGATGGCTCAAAGACGGCTCAAAAGTGAGTTTATTATTTTTTTGTTAGAAATTCCATTCAAGTGAGCATTATTATTAGCTTAAAAAAAAATAGGTATTTTTTTCCAAAATGGCTAAGTTCGTGGTTAAATAATAATCTTTTCGTAAAATAATATACCTACTTATTTATAAATATTAATAAATAGGTAACCAACAAAATAAAAAAGGAAAAGCCAGTTAACCATTGGAAAAACTTTTTGACCGTCGGAAAATCCATAAATAGGGAAAATAATTTAACGAAAAAAAAAAGATTTTTATTAAAAACAATTTATTTGTAAAACCGTTTATCAAAATCTTTAAAACTTGTTTTAGGATAAAAAAATAGGATTATCTTTTCTCATTTCATATTATTTTATTTAAACACTGTGGTATTGGTGATAGATTAGTGACCTGGAGTCCTATCTTTGAATTGTTCGCCCCGCGTCGAGCGCTCGATTTCTACTGATATTCGTTCGACCGACATCGGATATTCGCTATTTTTGAATCGCTCGATCGTAATAAGTGGTATCCACCACTCGTCGGTAGAATAAACGTTAAACAATCAGAGTCAAACATTCGTAAACGATCTTTGAAAAATATTTATATCTTTTGGGATTATTTCTTATGTTCGTCGGTAATTACCGGTTTTTAATTTTCTACGTAAAACGAATAAATGTTGACATTTTAAATTTCGACGACGAACGATTCAAAAATACAGAAAATTGGTGACATGCGACTTGGAAGTCGAACACTACTTGTAGGCGTATACGAGACGAAGCTATGTCACACGAGCGATTCAAAAATAGACCCCTGGGCAATGCGGTAAGGGTAAAAAACTGTGCTTCCCGGAACTCGCAACTTGATAGCGAAGACGGATAAATTCGTTTTAAAACTCACGCTAGTAGGCAACATTGGCAAATAGATTATATTAGTAGATTATGCATCAAGGGCATAAAGCAATGTCTTATGTTGTGGGTGGCATATTGAAGCCCGAGTGTAACGAGGGACCCTCGGGTTAACTTCCGAGCGGAGCGAGGGAGTTTAAAGTTAACTCCTGAGCGAAGTGAGGGTTCTGAGTGAAGCGAGGGGTTCAAGCCGCCCAAGACGAAGACATGCTTTATCCCGAGGTGCATACTCTACTTTTCATACCGTCAGTTATTAAGCTATTGCATAGCTTTTATCGCGGGCTTTGAGTGCGGCGACCGAATCAAGAAATTCCGTAACGAAAATAAAACCTAACACCCCCCACTCCGCCTATTTTTTTTTAATATCGTACCTAGCTGCGTCCTGCTGTTTCGTTTAAAATACCTACGTTAAAATTTCGCGTCTTTGAATTCTAACTTTTGTTTAGCATTCACATTTTTTTTTGCCACTGCTAGATATTATTTAATTTTAATTATAAATTCGTTTTGCGTTTTGCAAAAAGTTGTAAAGATTTTGCAGGTAGCCAGGGTTATCCTCACTAAGTTTTTTATTACAAATTAATGACACGAAACTTTTTACAAATGTTTCAGTTTCTTCAATTTTAGTTTTTACTAGCGACCCGCCCCGGCTTCGCACGGCTATATTATGCATGTATTATACATATAAACCTTCCTCTTGAATCACTCTTTCTATTAAAAAATACCGTTGCGTAGTTTTAAAGATTTAAGCATACATACGTAGTGAGTAGTGATGTAGGTAGATAATATTCATTTTTTCTTTGTAATTAGTAGGTAGTTGTTATAACATAACGCCTCATCGAGCACTGGTCGGGTATCAAGTGACCGGACATAGCCGCCGCGGGGCTTCGGGCTCACGTCTAATCTATCAGGCACCTGGCTTTATACCGACTACAAAAACAAGGAGGAGTTCTCATATTGACTGTATATTTGTTATTTTTTAAGCTATTGCATAGCTTTTAAACCTAACACCCCCCACTCCGCCTACCATGTAGCTCGGCCGATCGTTTGCTATGCAATAGCTTTACCGCGACAGTCCCAGAGTGCCTCACGTTTTTTTTTTGATGGCTGCAGGTTTTATTATTTACTTCCTTACATACTAAGTTTTTAATAAATAAGTATTTTATATCGGGTATAGATCACAAAAACAAATTACCTACTATTTTAATTTGTGAATGACATACGTTAATATTTTATTAATTTCTTTTGACGTACGTTAGTATTGACCTCGGTTATTCAAATAAATTTTATTTGGATAAAAAAAATTGAAATTGAATGACAATGACAATAAATATGATGCTCATTGTTATGGTTAGGTAACTCTGGTACTTACCTAACCATAACAATGAGCAATAAATAAAGATTTTTTTAATAAAGTTTTTTAAAGTCGAATATTTTTAATTTATTAAATATTTAAGCCACTTGCAGCTAAATTACAAAATCTCGTTTTTACATAACCTACATTTAGCCTATATATTTTTGACAGAAAGCTAAAATCGAGCTTAGAATTAAAAGTATCAAAAACTGACAAGTAGATATTTATTGTTTGCAACAAGTGGCCCTAACAAGACACTTATTAATTCTATGACCCATTTTCTATGGGTCCTTTTATAAAAGAAAAAAAAAACTTTTTTGCTCCCGTTGATGTCTTTTCTTCGACTGCTTAAAAAACATAATCTATCTTTTGATTTCCAGACTTTACTATGTGAACATAGGAAATCAAAAAATAGATTATTTTTTCACCTCGGGAGAGGTGGACATAGCAAGGTCTGGGGTTACCACATCGAATAAACAAATTGAGCGTGGGAGGTTAGCTTAAATCTTCTCACGTACTTAACGTTTTTTGTTAACGCAATATTTTAATCCATAAATTATATACTGGGGTCTTTAAATGAAATCTAAAAGAGAAAGAGGTATATGTACTCAATCTCTATTTTAGAAAAAAGATAAATCCTCTTCCGTAACGCTTTTTGCTAACGCTACCCATTAAATTTTCATGCTGGGAGCTTATCGATTCTAAAAGAGTAAGAATAAAAAAAACGTGTGGCACTCGGGGACTGCCGCGGTAAAGCCATTGCATCGTGCGAGCTTCGTACATTCGTACCATATACATACACGTTAAGCGAACGCTCGGCCGAGCTACATGGTAGGCGGAGTGGGGGGGGTGTTAGGTTTTATTTTCGTTACGGAATTTCTTGATTCGGTCGCCGCGCTCAAAGCCGTGGGCTTTGAGCGCGGCGACCGAATCAAGAAAAAATCAATAAAAGCTATGCAATAGCTTAAAAACCTACTTACTCAAAAAAGTTAGGTAGGTAGCTACTTCCTAATAAAAAAATAGTTTTTAGGGTTCCGTACCCAAAGGGTAAAAACGGGACCCTATTAATAAGATTCCACAGTCTGTCTGTCTGTCACCGTATCTCATTAACCGTGATAGCTAGACAGTTGAAATTTTTACATATGATGTATTTCCGTTACCGCTATAACAACAAATACTAAAAAAAAAGAATCATCAAAATCGGTTGATAAACAAAGAAGATATGCGCGAACATCCATAAAAAAATATAAAAAAAAGCTATTGCATCGTGCGAGCTTCGTAGAGTCGTACCATCATCACTACATAGTATAAAACAAAGTCGCTTTCTCTGTCCCTATATCCCTATGTATGCGCGCAACGCAACGCAAAAACTATACGCAACGGATTTTGATGCGGTTTTTTTAATAGATAGTGTGATTCAAGAGGAAGGTTTATATGTATAATACATGCATAATATAGCCGTGCGAAGCCGGGGCGGGTCATAATATACCTACGTTAAGCGAACGCTCGGCCGAGCTACATGGTAGGCGGAGTGGGGGTGTTAGGTTTTATTTTCGTTACGGAATTTCTTGATTCGGTCGCCGCGCTCAAAGCTCGCGATAAAAGCTATGCAATAGCTTAAAAACATACATACATCCGAATTGAGAACCTCCTCCTTTTGAGTCGGTTAAAAACAGATACGAAACCCTTCATGCGCAAGTCCGACTCGCACTTGGCCGGATTATTTTTCAAATCTTGACCACGTGCCAAGCAAAGGACATTGGTACGTGTAACAGTATAGGTTTAAATCATCGGCAGCGGTCTGTTTAATCCTGTAACGAGGCAGGCGCCGACCTCAATCGAGGGGCTTCGGTATGGCCTCGTGTTCTGGCTTACCTGGCATAGCATACCTTTAATGCTAATTACTGTAGAAAAATATATATTTGTATAACAAGTAAATTACCTACTATCCAAAACAAAATTGGGTCCAAAAATATTTTGTTATTGTGATGTCATTCAATATATTTTTTGCCTAGGTATTCGGAAGTGGAAATATCATAAAGGCATAGAAGTACCTACTTACATTTTTTAGTCATTTATTACCCTTATGTCAATTATTTTAAAGTTTACTTTATATAAATACTAGCGACCCGCCCCGGCTTCGCACGGCTATATTATGCATGTATTATACATATAAACCTTCCTCTTGAATCACTCTATCTATTAAAAAAACCGCATCAAAATCCGTTGCGTAGTTTTAAAGATTTAAGCATACAAAGGGAAATAGGGACAGAGAAAGCGACTTTGTTTTATACTATGTAGTGATGATTTTTAACAAGATTTTTTTATTCAAAAACAAACAAGTAGGTTTTTATACTTACCAACACCTAGGTACTGAATTACCTACTTCATTTGTTAATGTCGTTTAAAACATCTTTTAATAAATAAATACTAGGTACACCTTTTTTAAACTTTTTAGGTTTTAATGGATTTTTTGTCAAGTTGATTGGTGAAAACAAAGGTTGATTGATTTTATGGGTACTTTAATGTAACATGTATTCTAATAAAACACTAAGAAACTTTAGCATATAAAATATTAGTTTAATATTTGAAACATGATAGGTTAGCTGAGAAACTTACGCAAGAGACCAATGTATAACCGGTAGCGATGATTAACAACTTACAAACTTTCATGTTTATTTTCATTATTACATAGTATAAAACAAAGTCACTTTCCGCCGTCTGTCCCTATGTATGCTTAGATCTTTAAAACTACGCAACGGATTTTGATGCGGTTTTTAATAGATAGAGTGATTCAAGAGGAAGGTTTATATGTATAATACATGCATAATATAGCCGTGCGAAGCCGGGGCGGCTCGCTAGTTATATTAATAAGGTAAGGTAGTAACCATAAATAAATAAAAAAATATAATTATTTACCTGATAGTCATTATCATTTATAATTTTTGTCCATCTTCCGCTAAAACATTTATAAGAAAATAAACTTTTTCAAATAATATCTCGTACTTACCTACACATTTTAAACTAACTAAGCTTAGTTTTATTGCCTTTTTTGACACAAGAGTGTATGCAAATGGCTCTAAAAAAACCCTAAAAAAATATATGCTCTGCTACCCGGGTGAACCGGGGCAGGTCGATTGGTAATACTATAATTAGGTATGTCGGTAGGTATTTCAGAATGCGTCACTTTGATATGAAATCAAACATACTCGTAGTTTCGAACGCAAAAAGGCGTTACAAAAGTAATCTTATCTTTAGACCACACCTCTATCCGGTGATAACTTAAACCACACCTATTGAAATAGGGGTAGCAGGCAGGCTATAGGCTTCGTGAGTTGGGTGAAGCCTGCGGTGGTGTCTTCACTTGCACCCCGGCTACAGTAGTGATAGCACGTCTCCAGTGAACGCTCGTTTTTTTCTCTTTATGTTGTGTTTTGTTAGTGTTGTTTTTTGTATGTAAGTATTCAGGAATAATATTGTGAATATTCAAATTTAAATAATAAATAACGAAAGCAAGTTTAGTTACGACGTTTGTGTCTTGAAAACAATTTGTAAAAAACTGTTTTAATTTCTACTTATTATCAATTAATTATCATAAATTCTTGTTTTTTTTTTCAAATTCTAAAACTTAACAAAACCTTTATCTTAACAATGGTATTTTTTTTTAATTAAGCTGTTTTATAAATAAAAGTATCCACTTAAATAAATATTTAGGTACATAATTTACTAAAAAATATTCAAATACCTAATTAACTTAACAAAATAAATACAATATAATACAAAGTAGGTGTCAAATGTAGCGAATTAAGTTAAGCCGGCAGTCCGTATGGTTTCCCTCGCAGTGATACGGCTTCGATACCTGACACCGAACGTTTTTTCCTACACCATTCGACATTTCTTTACCTTTGTGTAATGAATATTTTATTTGTTGTTTTTTTTTTGTTTTTACGCCAATATTCACATCGGAAAGACATTTTAGTTAATCGTTTCGTCTGTTTAAAAATACGAACTATATTGTTTCAAATCGGTGTTTTTTTACAAAAAAAAACACAGTAAAGTTAATAAATTAAACTTAAGGTGAAAGGGTACCTGCGCGCTCTCCATACAAACGTAGTCGACTGTTTCCTCCTTGGATAATGACACTAGCACAAATATTTTTGTGCCATAAAACCTATAACTGCCATGACTATGCCCCTATGTTTTGGTTTTTTTCATTTTATAATTATGATAGAAATTAAGATTAAAAAAAAAACAAAAAAAAATAGGGGCATGGTCAATGGTCATGGCAGTTATAAGTTTTATGCACCAAAAATATTTGCTCTAGTGTCATTATCCAGGGAGAAAACAGTCGACTACGTTTGTAATAGTTTGTTGTATGGAAAGAGCCCCCGGTACCCTTTCCTCTTAAACTCATAAACCAATATTTAGTAAAATAAAGATACCTTAGTTAATGCTTATTTTAAACATTTTTAAAAACGAAGTCGAGTGCTCACAACTTAATCGCTCGCCGCTTATGACTTGGAAGAACAGCAAATGTCAAGCCTAGAACCCAATGAAGTCCAAAACAGCTGCTGGCCACTGCACAAGATTAGATCCAACTATGATACTCTTGTGCGTGTGACAGCGGCTATTGCGGGCGTTTCATTTTCGACGATGAAAGAAGACTTAGAAAAAAGAAGACGTTTTGCAGACAAAATGTGCATGCGAAAGATATTTTTAAAATTATCGTTTGTGCCTTCGATAGTTAAAACAAATATGCTTTGTGCCATTCACACCTCTGTCTTTCGCAAAAGTAAGAGAGTGGCAAACATATTTTAACTATCGAAGGCTTATTAAAGTTAAAAATAAGGGGGCGTTTATAAGGCAGAGTGTAGTCTTAGCGATATTATAGCGGTATAATAGCAAAGAGAAAAGTGAGTGATTTAAATTGGCTGAAATAATAAAAACTGGGCTGATTACAAATAAATGCAGTCATGCAAATGGCAAAACTTTCCTCCAAATTGTACTTTCAGTTGCAGTATCACTCATTTTACTTTACATACCTACTATATTTTTAGTTGCTGTTTTGTTTAAAAAGATTTATGACAAAGATCTACGAGTTCTACGACCTATGACCAATATTAGAAAGTTGTAGTTAAGTAAAATGGCACAGAGGAAAGTGAGTGATTAAATCTAATTGACTGAAATAATAACTGAACTGATTACAAATAAATTCAGCCCAAATATGGCAGACCTGAAGCTCAAAACATTCTTCCAAATTGCACTTTAAGTTGCGGTATCACTCATTTTACTTTACCTACTATATTTTTAGTGGTAACTTAGTATTATCCAAATTTTAATAATACTTATGTAATAAGATTTTTTTATATATTCCACGGGTAAGTTTTTTGTCATTAATCGATGAATATTGTGAGCCAAAAACCTATGTATTTTTTTATTATTTTAACGCAATAAAGATTTATTTTCTTTTCTTTTTAGTTTTATTTTTTAACTTTTTTATTATTATTTCTACACTACACTCGTATCATTTTTTTTATGATTTTATTTATTTCTATTAACTTAACACAAATACATAATAAAATAGACAAAAGGCTTTTTCAAATAAAAAAGAAAACAACATCATGTTTTTTATTTTAGTTCAATTTTTGCTTTTTTTCTTCCCTTATATTTTTTTTATCATTACATTTTGGCAAATTCTGTAAGTTCTGTAAAAAGTGATGTTTAAAAAATGTACTTACTAAACTATTACTTACTATATTTAGGTGTAGATTTTTACGGACGGTAAAAATACACTTAACCGGCAATTAATACATTTTTGAACATTTTTCAATACTTAAGAGGGTTACATACCGCGTACTTATCCATACTGAAAGTAGTAATACCTCTTTTCTCCCCTTAATAATGTCCGATTTGTATGTTTCTTTTTTGGTGTTAATTAATTCATACTAGGATACCTAGTAAGTTTTTTTTTAAATCATTTAAAAAATATTTAAATAAAATTAAGTAAGTATATATTTTTTGAAATAATAAGTTAGTAAGCCAAACTATTCCATTTTATGTAAATACAAATTATTCACGCAATTGACATCAAAAACATAGTTGCAATTTATGGAATGAAAACAGTAATACCCCAGAACGAAAATTCCATTAAAAATGTCATTGGTATGTGATCCTCTTAATTAATACCTACGTCAGAAAAGTCAAAATTACTCTATTTCGATTTTAAAATAAATTAAATTCGTTTATTAAACTGTATATTAATGAAACACATATTTATTTACTTGCGTCTATGATAATGAATCAAGAATCAATATCTCAAGCAAAAGATCAATAAGTACTATATTTTATCCTTCTTTATGGACATCATTCCAACATTATCATGTGTTCCAGCCAACGGTTTCTAATAAAAAAGGAGGGTTGTTCTATTCTAACGTCTAGGCAAACATCTTTGGTTCCACAACTTTCGAAAATTTCAAGGTTATGTCTTCTTGAAAATCAGCTGTTTCTTAGAGTTAAAGGTCATTGACCTTTAGGTTTTGTTTGTTTATTGAGTTCCGAATTCTATTTTGCCGAAAACAGGTAATTTTAGGGTTCCGTACCACAAAAGGTACAAAAGAAACCCATAAAAGATCACTTTCTTGTCCGTCTGTCTGTCTGTTTTCCAGTATACAATGTGACAAAATTTTCAAAAAAAAAGTTGGTATTTTCAAAACTCCTCAGACTAAAGTTGTTAGCTTAGACGCTAAAAACTGTTTCCTGGAACACATTGCGTAGATGTCGCTACTGTGCTACAACCTCAACCAAACAATCTTGATCCATTACCGAAAACGCAGTGTTACATTCCAGGCAAGAAGATCAAACTAACGAAGCCCAAAACAACTATTGGTCACTGCACAGGACTAGTGACTCCTGTATACTCTTGTGCGTGTTCCAATAGTTATTGTGGGAGCTTCATTTACGACGTGAGAAGATACGAAAGCATCAAAATGAAACGATCGGCGTATAGCAATAAGTTTTTAAGAAGAAAAGAGCAATGACAAAATTGGGTTTAATTCAGTTATTAAAAATGGTGTAAAATTAACTTAATATTAGCTGACTTTTCGAAGCAGCGATTTTTATTCCAATTAGAACTTTTTTTGTAATTTACATCGATTATAAACGTTTAAAACTCACAAGATTAGTATTTATAGTTACTCTATTTACCAGTAGTAGGAGACTTTCATGACTATTGTAACATAGACGAAACGACGAGGTAAGAATAAAAAACGTGATTTAGACCCGGGAAAGTATCGATTGATCGATTACTCCGAAAAAAAGCTATTTTTACGCACGTCGCCATCTAGCCCCAAGCTAAGTAACTAGACTCCTCCGTGCATATTAGCTTAGTCAATCATTTGCTCTATAAAATAGTCGTTGGTCGTTGGTTTTTTGTAGGATACCCTCTACTGAGTTCCGATTGCCTGGTACTTACAGACCAAATTACTATCAAACAATTTACACGGTAACGGAAAGAGAGCAGTTGAAGAAAGAGAGAGATAGCATTACAAATGTGATTGTATACCTTCTACTGACTTCTGATTGCCTAGTACTTTTTACAGACCAACGACTATGTTATAGAGCAAATGGTTGACTAAGCTGGTATTATATGCACGGAGACACTACTGGCGAGTGGTGTAGAAGGGAAAAAAATCCCAAAAGAAATATTCTAAGCATAAAGACATATATGCTAAGCATAAATACTCGTCTAAAGCGGGAATCGAACCCGCAACCGTGTTTGGCAGTCCGGCATGGTAACCATTGTGCCAACTGGGTCGTCAATTGTTTTATTGTTTTTATTTGCTTTACGTGCTTTTTGTATTTGTTGTTATTAATTGGTTACCTTTATTTTTTAATATATAGTAATTATCACATGAGTAGAGAAATTATGTTTGAAAAGTATTTCAACACTGTTATTCGGGTATAATAAAACAAATAACTGAGCAATATAAACAGTTTTAATCAATAAAACTCGTAGGAAACAATTCAGTCTTGGGTATTTAAATATACGCAACTAAAAGGGTAGGGTACAAACAAACCTTAGCTTTTTACAACAAACGAGAAAACATATATAACGACGAAATGTTTAAACAAATATAAACTTTGTAACAACAATATAGGAATGACTTTACTTAAACTTATAGGCGGACGAAAAATTAAACTACGAGTATAAAGCGCTGCGCAGACGACGGACTTTTTGTCTGTTTCTGTTTGTCCTTTAAACACGTATCTGACCTGAACTTTTTAAACTCAAATAAAACATGAGTTTCTTGTGGCTTCATCAGACCTAGCTTAATTTTTAAGATGAATTCGAGTGGTGACTTGATTTAAAAATCTGTGTTCTAACAAATATTTAATATTATTACAGAAAACTAGTTTATCAATAAAAAGTTTACAAAAATATTAACTTAATCATTAAAAAACCAGAGGTTTGTCAAAAATGTAATTTTTAGTCAACGAAGTTGTATTTACCTGTAAATGTAACTTAGAAATGTGACTTAGGTCGGCCGTATTTTTTTATTATATTTCGGACCCAATTGCTACCAAAATGGTGGACAACGCTAAATAAGTTTTTTTGACGGACAAAAAGTCCGTGTTTGTACGCAGCGCCTAAATGCAATGGTCAATTATTTAAATCTTAGGTTATTACATTGATTGAGATTTCAAAACACTTATTTAATACTATTGTTTATGTTGATTATTGAGATATACTTAATACTATAGAGCGTCCATTAAACTTATGCAGTTCCTAAGGTTTATTAAGGCTGGCATTCGTACTAATCTAATAGTTATAAGATATAGATTTACGAAGCATAAAAGATTCTGTCGCTTGGAATCTATATCTGTGCTCGTAGTGCGAGTTTTTTAATGTAGTAAACGGTGCAATTTGAGTAAGTAATTACGTTTGAGTAAGTGCAAAAATTTAATTAAAAGTTGAAATGCATTTTTTCATATAGTAATCACTACAATCACGTTTGCAAAAGTGCAACAATTGTTTTAAAAGTTGAAAAGCGCCTCTAGCGGACGACATGTGAAACTTCAGCTTTTCATACAATATTCTATGTTGACGCAATTTACGGATTTGTTATACGAAAAAACTTGCAGTTAGGGTACTGCTTACTATTTACGAAAGAATTTACGATGGTAAATTTTAAATGCTGCACGCCCGTGGCTTTTATAAAGTTAGTCGTCACCTAAGTCCCTGCATATATCCAATGGCCGCACAATAGAAACATTTTTTTTATAATTTTCATTTTGCTTAACTACCGATTACAATATGAACAAGTATCTGTTTGCTTCCCAATTAATAATAATAAAGTCAATGAGTATTTCTGTATATCACTTCTTAGACACCGAGAAAAATTACAACTTAATTCAACATCTTATTTATTAATGAGTTTATTTTGTTCACATAACTGGCTGCGTTTTGCGGTTTCACCCGAATAAATTCCAATATCGGAATAAATAGTACCCTAAACAGGGTTATTGGTAATTATACTAGCAAGCCGTTGAGGGCTACTTCTGTGCACCTTAACAAACAACTTTTGTTTTACGACTTTTGGATTTTCGAAAAAAAAATGAAAAAGTTGAAAACAGCAGATTTTTTAAAACAAAGGTCATTCAGACTAAGAACAGTAGATAAAAATTAAAAAATAAGTTACATGTTAAGGTTAATGACATCTTCGTGTAAGGAACAGCTGATTTTCAGGTAAAACCTCAAAATTTTCAAAAAAATGTTTGAATTTCCAAAACTAGTAGAACAAAAGTTGTTTGTTAAGGTGCACAGAAGTAGCCCTCAACGGCTTGCTAGTATTATTACCAATGACCCTATAAGCCTACTCTATCTCATGCAAAAAGGTCTAGTTGAAAACAGCCCCATGAGTTTCTTGTGCCTTCTTATCATTGGTGGGCGCGTTCCGAAGGCACACATCCTAACTTAGTTTCTAGGACGTTCCAGTGATTTCATGCAAACTGTATGATTTCAAATGAATAAATAATTGTGACTTTGACTTTGTATGCAAGGACAAGTAATATTGTAATAATCTCAGCTAGCTATAAACAGAGCTTTAACGAAATTGGTTCATTAATTTTTGCGTAAAGGAATAACAAACACACAAACTTTAATATCTATACATAATGTAGTTGAAGAGTTTGTTTGAGTGAACGCTCTAAGCTCAGACTAACGGTCAGATTTATAATATCCCTTATATATTTGTTTTTTTTCACCGTAAGAGCAAAGCATATAATAGCAGTTTTGTTGCTCCCTAACGAGTTGACAAATTCTTTCCCTCGGAGAAAGTCGACTAAGCTGAGAGCATGATATACGTGCTGGGCAAGCCTACTTCATCGAAAACATGTCTAGGACACTACATCGCCCTGTATAGAATGCCTTAAAGTTGTATAAATAGATCTAAAATTATTTAATAGCCCGATTTCTGAGGAAGGTATTCCGATTTCAGACTTAAGCGAGTGAAACCGCCAAGCGTAGCTAGTTTATATTATACTTATTGAGTTTCTAAGCAGGTATTTCGTTAAGTTTCTTCTTGGAGCCTTCTCCGAATAGCATGAGACACATCGTTATGTGAAGACAGGCTTTAGCCGGCAAGTACTTCTCGTCGAAGGTCAGTGCGTAGCGGTACATCCATACTGCTTGCTCGTATTCATTCTACAAAATATAACATAGGGTTATTGGAAATTAATTGACACGGCGTTAAGGGCTTCTTCTGTGCACCTTAACAAACAACTTTTGTTCTACGACTTTTGTCGAAACTTAATACTTATCCCAAAAAAAATATTTAAGTGTTTCTCGTACTGTCTGGTAATTTTCTATGTCTATGCGGCAAGTGCGCCCCGTGCCGATCGCGCGTAGGTATGGACCTACTATGATTGATTCTGTGACGTAGACGTAGAGTTGAGTATTATTTGAACTGATGGATTTATTTTTTTTATATTTGTATGGAATATTTTTATAATGAATTTCCAAAAGTCGTAGAACAAAAGTTGATCGTTAAGGTGCACAGAAGAAGCCCTTAACGCCGTGTCAATTAATTACCCTGTATAGTCACGGTGTTTGGTTTTATATTAAATTCCTGGATGGGAGTATTTTTTGGCGTCATTTTGCAATTAATATTATTTTTAGTTTTTTATTTTGTGTAATTTGATTTGTAACATAGCATTACAATACCAAATCACTACATAGTATAAAACAAAGTCGCTTTTTCTGTCCCTACTTCCCTTTGTATGTAGATCTTTAAAACTACGCAACCGATTTCGATGCGGTTTTTTTTAATAGATAGAGTGATTCAAGAGGAAGGTTTATATGTATAATACATGCATAATATAGCCGTGCGAAGCCGGGGCGGGTCGCTAGTAAATACTAAAAATAATAAAGTATTCAATTAATATTTCATCTTTAATATTTTTTAATAAAATTTAGAGCATTATTTAAAACAAAACTGTACTTGACTTCTAGAAATATTTTCTAAAAATGAATTCCTAGTTTCTAAGGTTTATTTTTTGAAAAGTAAGTATGCATTTTGCTAAGAATATATTTCTGGGATATTTATTTATTAACTACAAACCTTGTAAGTATGAGAGACGGCGACTAGAAAAGCCTCAACTTTAGTCTTTGGTGAAGTATAGAGCGCTAAGTACGCGACTTCTTTAGCATCTTTTCGCTTTGATTGCCTGCGGATATAGAAATACATACGTTATAATATAATGTAGGGTACAGTATAATTAGTCAGCCGAAAATTTTATGTCAATTAGTCAAGTGTTTTGTTTGGGTCTGTCTTGGGATTTGTTTCCATTGATCAATTACTTTTTAAGGTCAATTCGTTATAAGTATTCCACTTTAAGGACCTGGTTGATATGATCCAAGCCCTTACAGGCGACACATGCGGGTTTCTCCACGATATTTTCCTTCACCGTAAGAGCAATGTCAATTAGCACACAAATATCCATTGGTACACGGGGAGTCAAGATTAGAAATAGTGTCCTACCTTTTGAACGCCAGTTAATTATTAATAAAACTTACCACAGACACCAACCCAAATAAAAGTTAGTATTGGTAGTTGAATCCGTTTCTTTATACAAAGAAACATAATAGGCAGTAAAATCATGACGCCTAAAGTAGTTAACGGCGACTCAGCCAAGCTGACTAAACGGTGTCACTGGCGTTCAAAAGGTTTAAGGACCTGAGAATATTTAAGAGGAAAGGGTACCGGGGACTCTCTCCATACAAACTATTACAAACGTAGTCGACTGTTTTCTCCCTGGATAATGACACTAGAGCTAATATTTTTGGTGCATAAAACTTATAACTGCCACGACCATGCCCCCCTATTTTTTCTATTTTTTTAATCTTAATTTCTATGATAATTAGAAAATGACATAGTCATGACAGTTATAGGTTTTATGGCACAAAAATATTTGTGGTAGTGTCATTATCCAGGGAGGAAACAGTCGACTACGTTTGTATGGAGAGAGTGAGTAGTTTTAGAGAGAGAGAGTTTAAGGTGAAAGGGTACCTGCGCAGGTAGCGCAGGTACCCTTTCACCTTAAACACTCAGGTCCTTGTTGACAACTTGATAGCGGTCGCCGCGATCGATGGAGTAGACGATGCTATATTCACGAGCTGATTAATATAACTATTATATACGAACATGTGTAGTATGACGGCGAGCGGTCGCAGCGCGAGATGTCTCCGGGCTGGGGGAGCGAGGCGGTGCGCGGCGGCGGCACATCGCACCGCGCACGTACCACGCCCGCTAGCGCCGCACCACCACGCGCCCGCTGTCAGACCCAACCACGACGATGGCTTCTATAACAAACATTATTAACTTTAATTTTAATACTTGCAGCCACAACTAATGGGACATTACTTTCCATTAGTTCCTTTAAGCATTTCGAAGGAACTACAAGGGATGTCCCTTGAAGCCGGCTAAGTCATGGTTAGTGCTGTGCCAGACTGGCTCGAAAAGTTATGCTGTCTTTCATTTGTGTCCCTTAAGAGCCCTAATATTTTCGGCTACTTAAATAAATAAATAAATATTGCAGGACATTCAACACATCGCCATCTAGCCCCAAGCTAAGTAACTAGACTTGTGTTATGGGTGCTAGACAACGGATATACTAGTTAGGTATATAATTTTCTTTTGTAAATATATACTTATAATACATAGAAACAACCAGACCACAGACAAATATCTAAGCATAAATACTTGTCTGAGGCGGGAATCGAACCCGCAACCCTGTGTTTGGTGGCATGGTGACCATTATGCCAATTGGGTCGTCCCAAATGAATACCAAGCGACGAGAAGCAACGAGAATATTATTATTTTGTAAATACATACAGAAATACCCAGACGAAGAACAAATATCTGTACATAAATATTTGTTTAGAATCGAAAAATCACTTAGTATGCAATAGGTACTTGTCTCAAAAAAAGACGTTTGACAATTTTCTAAATTTTAACATTTCAGGGAGGGAGCTGACGCAGACTAGCGAGGGAAAGGAATTAGTTGCCTGAGTCTATCTTTCCTGGCGTATACAATGGATGGTCTTCGAGTGAACAGGTGTCTTATACATAAGTTTGCTACATCTTAGACCGCATCATCACTTACCATCCTGTGAGTTAGTGGTCAAACATTGACCCATATCCTACTTCTATACTAAAATTTAAGATAAGATTTCATAATAAGAAAAGATTTCATTGTTTGTTTTTGAAACTGAATATCTTTAGACTCAAAACACCATAAACGCGAAACACCACCTCGAGGTTTTGTGGTGTTTTGCTGATTTAGGCTTCAAAACTACTGGACCGATGTTGATGAAACTTAGTATAAGGGCATATTGATTTCCGATATTCCAACAGGATCGGTAGTTATGTGGGTGAAACCGCGGAGCGTTGCTATGTATTATAAATCTAAAAATTTGCCTGAATGTGTATATATTTGTTAAAAACGGTCGTGCAAATATGGTGGAAACATTATCTACCAGTAAAGACGGATCCGGTAAAACCGGTCCCCTAAATACGAATCCGTTAAAACCGGTCCGGTAAATACGGATCCTCTGTATGACTGAGCCATTACACGTCAAAACACAAAAAAAAATTAAAAGTAGTTACGCGACACGCGTTTTGTACCAAGTCTCTATACATTTTTATGATTGTTTTTTTTATATACTTACTAGCGACCCGCCCCGGCTTCGCACGGCTATATTATGCATGTATTATACATATAAACCTTCATCTTGAATCACTCTATCTATTAAAAATAACCGCATCAAAATCCGTTGCGTAGCTTTAAAGATTTAAGCATACATAGGGATATAGGGACAGAGTATCGGGATAGTATATAAAAAGTGGGTGATTAGTTTCTCTTACGGTTTTTCGTTTCACGTTTTCGTAACGCGTAACAAACTTCGTTCCAATAAATAACACAATATATTTCTACTTACAGTTTCAACATATTTGGCAATCTTCGCACCGAGCACTGCATAGTCATAAACATTAAACATCTCAGCGAACTGATGCATAGAACTAAGTAACGGTTCCCATCCATTGCCATCGACTTTCATGATGCGTTCCGTGAAGAAGTCTTCGTTGGAATCCGATGGGAGGCGGCAGTCTGGGATTCTACGGTTCGATGCTGTTATGCTTATTATTTCAGATGGTAACCTGGAAAGATTCGATATTATAAAATACTGATTCGGTAGGCATTTTGTAAATAAAATTATAATTATGTACCTAATAAATATCTAACTTGTCATTGTCAATAATATTCTGACATTGTGTGTTTATTGTTTTATTTACATTCCGTTATAAAAAATTAAATTAAAAATTTAAAAAACCCTCGACACAAAATAATAAAAATAGTATGAACGTAAAAAGCCTAAAACAAGCAAAAAAAAAATGTAAAAAAGAAAAAGCCACAAAAAGAACAAAAAAGGTATAAACGTGAAACCTTACAAAAAGAAAAAAATAACCTCGAAATTATGATTCTACTACGTAAGTACATGTGAATTTTTTTGATTAAATATTGTCGCGTCGGGGGACCGCTCTTTTTCGAGTCAATTTAATATAATGTTAACATTTTTATTTTAGCATTATATCACTAGTAATTCTTAATACTTTAACATTTTCGTTGAAATTTTAATATCATTTTACTTAGGAAGATGTTTCTATAGGTAAAGAGCGGTCCCCCGACGCGACAATATTTAATCAAAAAAATTCACATGTACTTACGTAGTAGAATCATAATTTCGAGGTTATTTTTTTCTTTTTGTAAGGTTTCACGTTTATACCTTTTTTGTTCTTTTTGTGGCTTTTTCTTTTTTACATTTTTTTTTTTGCTTGTTTTAGGCTTTTTACGTTCATACTATTTTTATTATTTTGTGTCGAGGGTTTTTTAAATTTTTAATTTAATTTTTTATTTCATCCTTTTTGTAGGGAGGGACTTTTTAATTTTTTTTATTTTATTTCTTTATTTTCTTGCGATTTATGATTCAGATAATTTGGTGTAAACAATAACTATTATTAATTTATAGTTAACTAGCGACCCGCTCCGGCTTCGCACGGCTATATTATGCATGTATTAGGTATACATATAAACCTTCCTCTTGAATCACTCTATCTATTTAAAAAAACCGCATCAAAATCCGTTGCGTAGATTTAAAGATTAAAGCATACAAATGGATATAGGGACAGAGAAAGCGACTTTGTTTTATACTATGTAGTGAAGATTATTTTTAACCCTAAACAGTTTTTTTTATTAAAGGTATTCTTTTTCAATTGCTTTCCTTTAGATATTCAACTTTTACAACTACAAGTAGGTATTTCATAGCTATTAAATATTAGAACTACCTAAGTATACATAGAAGAAGACGTCTAGATCTAGGTTATCTATACATCTTCTCTAATATATATAAATTACGTGTCACGTTGTTTGTGCGCGATGGACTCCTAAACTAGGTACTTAACCGATTTTAATGAAATTTGCACACCGTGTGCAGTTTGATCTAACTTGAAAGATAGGATAGCTTACATCTTAATTTATTCCGATATTCCAACGGGATCTGGAGTTATGCGAATGAAACCGCGGAGCACAGCTACTAATATAATAAAAAAATGGAAAGAAAAGTAAAAAAAATCCAAACGAAGCCAAAAAACTCAAATTAACTTGATACTCGGGCATATCTACTAACATTCGGTTGTTAATCCTGGGTATATTCCCCTATAACTTTTAGACGGCTGGACCGATTTTGATCAAACATAGATATTTGTAATGTACGAGTCATGCCCTTTCATTTGATACCCCACTCGAGTATATCTACTTACATTCGGTTTTTGATCCTGACTTTCATCCCCCATAACTTTAAGACGGCTGAACCGATTTTGATCAAACATAGCTAAGAACACTCCCGAATAACTTATCTTTCAAACAAAAAAAACTAAATCAAAATCGGTTCATCCGTTTGGGAGCTACGATGCCACAGACAGACACACACACACACACATACACACACACACACACACACACACACACACACAGACACGTCAAACTTATAACACCCCGTCGTTTTTGCGTCGGGGGTTAAAAAATATTAACACTACCTATAAGTCGCGCAATGACTCATGGCCTCTAGCGGAAAGTGGAAGGGGTATGCGCAGAACTCAATTTTTAGGTCCGTTTGGCGGGGGGACAGGAGTGAAAGGGGACTGTCAGTTACTCACATCATCGCTCTCTGTTCCGCACACACGTCTATAGCCGCGCTCTGTCCCGCTCCCGCACGTCTTTAGTCGTCTAAGTACTGTCGCGCACATAAAATCCACACATACACCTAACTTTGCCTAAGTCTAAATTGAAAAATTAGATAAGCTAATGCATTTAAATTCAATGTCTTTTTGTTTTCGGTGCTATACATTGCCTAATTAGAATGAAAACATTCCAATAATAGTAATTTTGGAACTCTATGGTGGGTCTGCATTATGCTGCCGACTGACATGTAATTTATTTGCTAAAGTATGTCTTTACCTGGATTCCCCATCGTTGAGTTGTTGTCGGAAGTTGATGACATGCAGCCAGTAATCCAATTGTAAGTATTGGTACGAACAATCCTCTTCTTTCATAGCCAGGTCTTCGGGACGCATATCTTAAACAATCAAATATAACGGTGACTGTCACTACGTTTGTATGGAGAGAGAGCTAGATGGCCGATAAAAAATTCTTCACAATTCTCGACTTATAGTCGAGTCGAGCCAACCAAACAAAGTAAAAAAAAGTTCAAAAGTCAAAATTCGTTATTCATTGGATTTATTTAAATGAGATCAAATTGAAAAGTCTTAAATAGTTAGGATGTGTGCCTTCGAAACGCGCCCGTGTGAATGTAAAAACAACGTTTGCCGGGAAAGCTAGTCTATCTATAAATATCAACTTACCCCCACATCCCCTATATCCGCACCCCTTCATGGACTTCTCCACAGTGTTCACCATACTGTCATAGTTGCGCTGATGCGCGGCCTTGTCCCGACGGTCTTGAGGCATCGCTTCGATAAACTTTTCGAATACTTCCTCATTCACATCGTCTATACCCAGTAGATTATTTTGATGCTTTGGTATTTGTTCCTCTCTCTCTAGGATCCGAAGTAGAGCACTTTCTGCTGCAATTAGTTATTTAGAAATTTTAAAATTATCTGGAACGTTGTTAAAATAAATAATAGAATGGAAATTGACAGAGTAAGAGATCATAGAGTAGAAAGTCACAAAGTAAAGTGTCACTTAGTAGGAGAATGTTGCGCAAAGTAATAAAAGTGTAGGTATCTAGGAGCAGACTCGGAAAGTGTAAGAGTATGGAAGTAACGGAATAGAAAATCACAAAATGAAATGTAGACATCACGTCGTGGATAGTGACAAGTTGAGTGTCACAAAGCAGAAAGTAACGAAATGGAAAGTCACTGAGTACAAAGTGTGAACTCAGTTACTTTCTATAACGCAACTGAGGAATAACACTGAGACAAATCCAATAGTCATACAGTGGAAAGTGGAAGTATTAAAATCAAATATGTATGTCTTACACCGCCCATGCATGCCGTTACAGTTTTTCTTGCTTATGTGACAGTTAGTGCCGTCACTCTCACACACCATGCTCATTCCCGGCTCAACTTCCGCACAGAACTCCTTGTCGTCCGGCGAATCTGGAACTGATTTTAAACTTTATTACTTCTACATAAGAGCTCAAAGTGTCGGCAAAAAAGCATGTTTGAAATTTTTTAACGTACAAATAATAAAATGTGAAGGTTAGTATGTTTGTCTCTCTTATTCATGACAAGCAGCGCTCCGCGGTTTCATCCACGTAGCTCCCGCTCCCGTGGGATTATCGGGACAAAAAGTACCCTATGTTATTAACAATGAAACAATGTATCCTCATTCCAAGTTTCATCAAAATCGGTCCAGTAGTTTCGGAGCCTATTCGTTACAAACAAACAACCAAAAACACAAAAAAATCTTTCCAATTTATAATATTAGTGTAGATCAGAAAGACTGGAAGGATTTAGACGTTTGAAATAAATATTGTTGGACTACTGGTAAAGACCAAAGGCCTCAAACGTTTTTATTTTGAATTTTAGTTAGGGGTGGTTTTGTCAAAAAAAAATATTAAAGACTTTTTTTAAGTTTTTTTTTAAGTTGTTTTTTTGCTTCTAAAATTACAAGACCGATTTTAATAAAACTTGGTATAAGGTTACATTGGATCCTTAGGAGTTATATGGGCTACATTTTAATTCAAAATTTATACGGGATCGGGAACTTAAGCGGTTGAAATCGCGGAGCATTGCTAGTTTACGATTACGTCCAGAAAGCCCATTTAAGGTAGACAGACGAATAACCCCTTCTCTGCATCTGAGTGAGTAAATGAGGAATGTACACCTAACATAAACCTCGTGTGGTTGAATGGGTGTTTATATTTTGTATTTATGTTCATTCTTATTTAAATAATTTTTTTTTTTAAACCGAGTAATCCTATTTGACCTATTTTATCCTCTTAAAGTATGTAACCCTTACTAACCACTATCTTACCTTGCGCCAAGTTAATAGGCTTCAAATTATCGTGTACTTGCTGCAATATACAGGCCCAGACGTAGAGTAAGTTCCTTGCAGCTCCGTTCAAAAACTTAGGATCGACACGTATCGTTTGTTTCAAATGGAACATATGAGCGTTGTGGTTCTTCTTTATCAAGCTTAACTGTGCGAGTACGAAGTTTGTTGTCGGCTAAAATATATACATTACTGCTGTTATAAATGCAGGAGATATCAATATCAGGCTAAACATATCCTGGAAAATGAACAGGTCCGATCCCTGGCTAGGGTAATGATTTATTTCAAAAATTGAACGATGCACCTTTAGTTTTTGTCAAAATCGGGCACGCAACTCCTTTCAGCATTTATCGTTATATCTTATAATTTAAGATATAGCACTGAAGGGCCTTGTAAAAATTATCTTGTATAAGCCTTTTTTGTTGCAACCCTATACAAGGTTATTGGAAATTATACTAGCAAGCCGTTGAGGGCTACTTCTGTGCACCTTAACAAACAACTTTTGTTCTACGACTTTTGGACTTTAAAATTTTACTTATTTTTTAAGTTTTATCTACTGTTCTTAGTGTGTATGACCTTTGTTTTGAAAAATTCAGCTGTTTTTCGAATTTTATATAACCTCAAAATTGTCATTTTTTTTATAGTTTTTCCAAAAGTCGTAGAACAGAAGTTGTTTGTTATGGTGCACAGAAGTAGCCCTCGACGGCTTGCTAGTAAAATTTCCAATAACCCTGTATAGGTATGTATATAAAATGCTCATGTCGCGGTGTTAGTTGCCAAACTCCACCTAAACGGTTGAACCTATTTGAATGAAATTTTTTGTGTAGGTTACGTTCGTTAGGTCTGAGAATCGAACACTATTCTATTGTTTCTTTTATTTTTCTTGTATATGGCCAAAACAAGGTTTGGGACAGCTAGTACCTAGCTAGCTAGTATTATAATAAACAACTAACCTCATAAGCATTAATTTTATAAGCTTCCTCGATGGTATTAGCGCAATCGTCCAACAGTCCCATCTCTAAATAGAGCGATGCTAACGACAATAGAACGACATCTCTAGCCTTTGGGTCGACGAGACGGCTCGCTGATAGGAAGCAATGTAGAGCGTTCACTTGGTTCGAACGGACGCGCCAGTATAGACCTGCTATCGTGTATAGTATCCATTTCGATGTTATTTTCTGCAATTTTTTGATCAGTTATTGTTTTAAGATAAAAAATTGATAACATTAACTCACTCTTCCATTCACTAAATTACTTACCCACTCACTCACTAACTCATCCATTCACTTACTCATAACTCACCCACTTGTATTAGGTATATTGTTGCAAATAAAAAGTACAAGTGGACCATGGCCAATACATATTTTTTCTATTATTTATTTAAATAGTTTTTTTGTTCGTTGTTCACCACTGTTCACAGCGGTCAAACACATGTAAAAAAACTGCTCATGGTCCACGAAGGTAGACCGAGGAAGTGGACCAATGCCCAAAGCTAAGATTACTAAACCTTATTTAAGTCTAGAGTGAATATCTTCTAGACTTTAAGGTAACAGCTAATACTTGTATCTGATCACGAGATCCGTGGACACAAACCAAAGCAGGAATCGAACCCGCAACCTTCGAGCTAGATCGTAGGGCCGCACCATAGAGGTCGTCAAAGTAAGAATAAACTCACTCTCTTCATTGCCGTGTGTATTCTCTGTCCAATCTCAGCATCTTGCATCCGTTTCAATAACTCCAAGTTGGAATCGCTCAGATATCTAAGAAGTTTGGTACGGAAGTAGTCCACGGCGATCGCTTCGTTCACTAGATTTACTCTGTAAATTGGAAGGGAGGTAGTTTTATGAGATTAAGCCAATCTGAGAGCTATCCATTATTAAACCATCTGTGATACGAAGTCGCGGGGAAAATTCGCTGAAAAACTACAAAAAGGAACTACTTCCTTTGATTTGCCATACTATGTTTGTTTCCAGGAACTAATCTCTATAAGCAACACTATCAATTGGTATAAAATAGGATGATTATTTTTTTTGCAAAATCAACAGGCTCTATTCATGGCTAGGTTAGTGCCCTTTTCAAAAATCGAATGATGCATTTAGTTTTAGGCAAAATCTGGCACGCAACTCCTTTCAGCATTTTCGCTATCTCTTATAGTTTAGGACACTTTAGGATATAGCCCTGAAGGCTCATGTAAAAAATTCACCCTCTATCATCACTACATAGTTTAAAACAAAGTTGCTTTCTCTGTCCCTATGTCCCCATATCCCTTTGTATGTTTAAATCTTTAAAACTACGCAACAGATTTTGATGCGATTTTTTTAAATAGATAGAGTGATTCAAGGGGAAGGTTTATATGTATAGTACATGCATAATATAGCCGTACGAAGCCGGGGCGGGTCGCTAGTATCATAATAAAACTTACTTCAATCCTTTCTTTTGTGTGTGTAAAACAGTTTCCTTATCCTGGGGGCAATTAGGTGGATGCCACGGTAACTCGTGCTCGACCATGGCAGGTACGCCTATGTTTTCAGTCAGTAACGAATTTAACCTGGCAAATAATAATAAAGTGTATTCAATTTACAGACAGACAGACAACCATGTGATCCTATAGTCTTACCCCTTTTCGCATTACTTTCGAAAGAGGGCTGTTCTAATCATCTAGGGAAACGAGATTTTTTTACGTCTTTTAAATATTATTACTTTTTTTGAGCTATGCGTTATGCTTAAATCAATCAGTCAGTCAGTCAGGACTTTTTTTATGTACGGATATCTCTTTTTTTGGGTTCCGTACGCAAAGGGTACAAATGGAACCCTATTACTAAGACTTCACTGTCCGTTCCTCTGTCTGTCACCAGGCTGTATCTCATGAACCATGGTAGTTAGAGAGTTGAAGTTTTCACAGATTATGTATCTCTATTTGCCACTACAACAACAAATACTATGAAAACAAAATAAAATAAAAATTAAGTAGGGCTCCCATGCAACATGATACAGAACAATTTTAACTCATTATTCGTGTACTTTTACGGGATTTTTTCAGGGTAAAAAATACTTATAATAGTATCTCACTCCAAAAGTTTAGCATTTATCATATTATTGATGTATTTCTACCTTATGCCCTTGTTTTCAAACGGCATGAAAACAGGATAAACGACTTCAACGTTGTCGGGAAACATGGGCGCTGTCTCTTTACAGAATTTATTTGATGGCCATTCTGGATCTGTGTCGAACAACTCTCTATTGCGATTTACTTTCATATTTGGTGGATATCTGGAAATATATAACCAATACTTATTATATTTATTTTATAGAAGAATAGAATCTATATCTATACTAATATTATAAAGCTGAAGAGTTTGTGTGTTCGAACGCGCTAAACTCAGGAACTACTGGTTCGAATTGAAAAAATATTTTTGTGTTGGATTTATCGAGGAAGGCTATTTATTGCGATATTCTCACGGGAACGGGACTTGCGCAGGTGAAACCGCGGAGCACTGCTAGTTATAATATAATTTATTCGAACACACACACACGACATAGTATACACACAAATAAGAAACAATAACAGTCAGTTATAGAGAAAGGTAAAATAAATAGGAAACAACAAGAGATAGTTGCAGAGAAAAGTAAATAAAAAAGACAGAATAAAATATAAGTATCTGATAAGTCATGTGTTGCCCGAATGGGTAAAGCCTCAGCACGTGCTGCTTATACTAAGCACTAGTGGTGGTTAGTAGAAATATAAAGGGCGGGACCGCTGGGCAAGTGTATAATATTCGACGACCTCCGTGGCGCGTCGGGCGAACACCCGACTGCGACGCAGAAGGTTGCGGGTTCGATTCCCGCCGGGAACAAGTATTTATGCTGACCATAAATTCTTGTTTCTGGTTCTGGGTGTTTCCTAAATGCATAATATGTATAAAAAAATAAAAAAAAAAAAAAAAAAAAAAAAAAAAAAAAGTCTCATCTCCCTTCATCAGTCGCGAATCCGAAGCACCTCCGTCATTTGTACGGGGACAATTAGGACTAGGCGGGTCATATATTGTGGTTGGAAGGGTCCATCCAGTCAAGCGGCCGACTGAGTTAACTAGTGGCTAGACTAAAGTCCCCAGACTATCACATTCTGGGACTCTGCCAGTTTATGAACTACAATTTTCTTACAGATTCCAATTTTTTTACATATATTATACTAGCGACCAGCCTTGGCTTCGCACGGCTATATTGTGCATGTATTATACATATAAAACTTCCTCTTGAATCACTCTATCTATTTAAAAAAACCGCATCAAATCCGTTGCGTAGTTTTAAAGATTTAAGCATACATAGGGACAGAGAAAGCGACTTTGTTTTATACTATGTACTGATGTAGCTTTGTATTGTTATGTAGCCCTGATAATGTAGCTTTCTATTGGTGAATTAATTTTGAAATAAGTAAGTCCAGTAATTTCGGAGCCTATTCGTTACAAAAAAAACAAACAATAAAATCTTTCCACTTTATAATATTTGTGTTAGATATGACCAGCCCAGTCCCAATTAATCTATACTAATATTATAAAGAAGTAAACTTTGTGTGTTTGTTAAATTGTAAGGGGTAATCTCGGGATCTACTGAACCGATTTTAAAAATTCTTTCACCAATAGAAAGCCACATTATTGCTGAGTGTCATAGGTTATATAAAAAACCGAAAAATAAAAAGGCTTTTACGTGGTAGTCCGTTTTGCAAAGTGAATCGGAGAAAAAACGGTCGAATGAAAGCGTTTCTTACGAACGCTGCCTTAACTATGAAAGATATATTTTTGAGTTCTAGAGATGTGGAGCTTGAAAATGCCTACAAAAAAGTCAACGACAGCATTTGTCTAACTTTTATATTTAAGTTACAAAAAGTATTTTTTTTAATATTAGTATAGATAATTTAATTTTTAATATTAATAAAATAATTTAAATCGTTAGGTCATATTTATTAGTCATACCCTCCTTTTGGCAGTTAGAAATTAAAACATAATACTCTATACTAAAAAAGGATTATTAACATTATGCCCAACGAAGTGGGCACGGGTCAGCTAGTTATGTGATAAATAAATATTTCAAATCATGTTAGCGCGCAGTTCTATGGGTCTGGTCGATCGATCTCAATATTGTATGGTGCATAGAAACTAGGAATTTTCGACCACGCCAGGCGTTGCTTAACTCACACAACCGTATAAGAAGTGTACGTTTCGTTAACCGAACCGCTTCCAAACATATTACGAACTTACGTCATGAAAGCTTCTCGTTTCAATACACCAGTCTCTACGTTGCTCAGGTTGATTTTAACTTTCTTCTCCAAATTTTTTTTTACATCCGCTGTCATTGGGGATATGTCTGAAAAAAAAAAAAATTATCCTGGAATACTATACAAAAAACAGATTGGAATAATTCTTCAGTCTAAGGTAGTCTTGGGCACCAAAAAGCATATAGGGAGTATTTTATTTTTAAAATGTGGATATCTCGGAAAACGAGAGACTTTCAAAGAGCATAACTTTTATTTTACTGAACCGGCACAGTGTCCTCTCGGTACGTTTATCCATTCATTATGGGACACAATGTATATTAAATATATGTTTCCAAAAAATATATATTTAAGTACTTATTCTATCCATTGTTTGTCCACCTTAACACAAAGCTAGATGGCGCTGTGAAGCTATAATATAAAAAAGAAAGTAAGAAAAGAACCACAAATCACAGCAAAGGCGGACAACAGCGTTTTTCATTGCAGACCATACTGACAGACAGACGGACAAGAAAGTGATCTTATAAGGGTTCCTTTTGACGTGATAACGTTTTATAAATTGGTGAACACCTGCAATCTCAAAAAAGTGTGACGTCACGCGTCGTTACTGGAACGCCTCATGTTATTGACAAGGTAACTATAGCAACGTTTTATCGTTGCCATGGTTACCATCAATGTTTTCTTATGACGTTATCACGTAAAATTATCGTCCGTAAACCGACTTTACAGACAACCATTTTTTTTTATCTCTTGAGGTACTTACGGAACCCTTAAAATCAACTTACATTTACTTGTCGAAATTAACACAGGGAACGTCGGCATCGGTCCAATCTCTGTCAAAAATTCCGGCCCTCTATTCTTCAAGGCACTATCAACATCTAACGCCTTAGGTGGGAAACCTGGATGCCTCTGCAAATGTGCTACAATTCTCTGCAAGGCGTGAGCGGTATCAATAGCCTTCACACCTCTCTCCGCCGCCCACTCTTCTCTATAAATTGGACCTTCTAAAAAGTATTGTATTAAAGTATTCCTCTTGGATTCTTCTAAAAGTTCGTTGAATTTTAGTCCGGTGATCTCTGCCATTTTAACAAGGTTGTTTGCTACGCTTTTATAATCTGTAAATGATTAAAACACCAATTTTTTATGTGGAAAACACTAATTATACGGTTCTCGCCAGTCGGCTCCCCTAATAGATGAGAGTAGGGGATCTCTTAGTGTCGAGAATTTTTTCACGCCTGTTGGGCCTCTGAACTAGGGGAAACAACGGGCGCTAATTTAAAAAAAAACAGGAGCGCCACGTGGATCTCCCCCAGGGGATTTGTCTGGAGTTGAACATACTTATTTGTTACTAGGTGCGCCCCGCGGTTTCCCCCGCGTAAGTCCCAATCCCGTGAGAATATCGGAATAAAAAGTAGCCTATATGTTAATCCAGATCTCTAGCTATCTACATACCGAGTTTCACTGCAATCGATTCAGTAGTTTTAGCGTGAAGGAGTAACAAACATACATACACACACTCACACAAACTTTCACATCATCACTACTCACTACATAGTATAAAACAAAGTTGCTTTCTCTGTCCCTATATCCCTATGTATGCTTAAATCTTTAAAACTACGCAACGGATTTTGATGCGGTTTTTTTAATAGATAGAGTGATTCAAGAGGAAGGTTTATATGTATAATACATGCATAATATAGCCGTGCGAAGCCGGGGCGGTTCGCTAGTTTATAATATTAGTAGGATAGGATAGGATGTGTGAAAAAAATCACTAAGATCATTCGCACTGAATTTAGCTTCCATTAAAATAAATCGGAGCACAGATATAAGATCAAAAACTGAATAGGAAACTTAAAATCTACTTACCATATTTTTCGTCATGTTTCATTGTCTTCAAAAATGTAGCCTGAATTCTTATCCATATCATATCTCTCTTTGCGAATTGTTGTATTTCGTCAAGTAGTGATGTCAATGTGCTGAAATTATATTTAAAAAATGTTACAGAATTTGACTAGTAAAAATCAAATTCAAAATGTTTTCATTTGGATGCACAGGTACCTACAGTTTGTACGAAAATAACATAGAAACGTCTTAAAAACTAAGTTAGGATGTGTGCCTTCGGAACGCGCCTGCCAATGAGAAGAGGCCACAAGAAACTCATAGGGGTTTTATTTTTCATGTGATTATGCTCACAAAGGTCTATATTACAAATTTTTGAAGGTATGTATTATTTAAAATGGAGCAAATATGAATATAATTGATTATTTCATTAATATACTTACTCCCGAGCATTCTTAATTTTCTCAGCCATATCAATATGACAAAGAACAGCATTACGAAACCTGTTCGCTAAATCAAAGTTCTTATAACTCTTCAAGCTTATATCGAAATGTTTGACCGAACTGTTAAATTCACCGTACACAGCTAAAGCTGTCCCCAAAGCAAAATGGCTTATAGGAAAGTAAGGATCGTGGTCCACTGCAGCACCCAGCACGATGATTGCATCATCTGACTTCTGGCTGCGATGCAAAATTGATCCCATACATACAAGAGCTATGCTTTTATGTTTTCTGTAAGTAAAAAATTATCAATTTAGCGGATAGCGGGATAAAAAGTAGCCTATGTTACTGTCAATGAATCAATGTATCCTCATACCAAGTTTCATCTAAATCCGTTCCGTAGTTTCGGAGCCTATTCGTTACAAACAAACAAATCTTTCCTCTTGATGAGGAAACTCACATCTTGGCAGAGAACAGCTAGTGATCGAAATAAGGAAAAATGTGGAAAGCATTAGTGATAAATATGAGCAAGTACCATATTTTAAAAAATTGGTAGGCAGTATATAAGGGAAACAAATGCAGTAGAGATCGTGAAATGAATTCCACCTCTTTGTAAGGTCTTGCTTGTACCCATATGTATAACAAAAGAAGTTAAATTAGCTAAATACTCTTTCCTTACACCCGTTACACGTTTATGATGACATATTTAAGACGTGACATCCGTTACATTTGGTTCTTGCAAGTAACCTGGTACTCGTCTGATCAGTTTAAAAGACATTTCATTTTGAAAAAACTACAGTGTTTTTTTTTTAATACACTGCTGTATCTTACACAAGAAAAAAGCCACTAACTAAACGCAACGAGTTGAAAATAATATCTTACCTAGGAGCATAATGAACTGCTCGTCGGCTACACTCCAATGCCTTCGGAACATTTCCCTTAACCCTCCAAAAAATAGAAGCCAAGTTATAGTGCAACCACGAAGAGCTGTTCTTACGTAGAACATCTGACAACCAATGACCATATTGATTTACAGTCATTATCGGAGAAAATAGTTCAGGGAGAGTATATTCCGGTGTCGCATTTAAATTTTCCCTGTGCATCATACCCTGGAAAAGTATAAATGTAGTCACCATTCATGAAGTGAAGTGTATTCGAAAATAAATATATAACACAAGCTATGAAAAAATTAAAGCCACTTGGGACGACAACATAAATGTTTTCTTCTTCTTCTTCTCGAATAGTAGTGTGGCTCACCTAGAGTTTTCAGATCGCCTTATGGCCTCTAACTTGACCTAACGACTGCTACTAGAGGTAGCAACCGGGACTGACGGCTTAACATAAATGTTTTCAATTCGATATGATACTTAAGTCTAAGAAACATTATTATTTGATAATTTAGATTTCGAGTAGGGGGTTTGTAAGGTTTCATTGTCTTGGGGACAGAAGTGACCTAAGGCAATGAAACCCAGAGATCTGGATCTGGAAATCGATGGTTCTGGAGTAAGGCTCCTTTTTACCAAAATAGTGGGTGTGTCAATTTATTTTACCTTCCTTTTGGCTTGACAAAGTAGGAAATAAAGAAAAGCCGTTTGTGGATGGAGTGTAGTTTAAGGCTCTTACCTCCAAATGTTCGAAAGCAAACATACTGAATGTCAATGATGATATCTTTTTACAGTCAGGCACATCAGTATCTCCTTGCTTATAAGTGTGCAGCAAAAATTCCTTCTCAGGAATACCTTTGAATCTACCTTCTTCTAGGAAACTTGTGTACCAGTCTATCATTTCCAAGCTACCGGCTTTAACACAATTTTGACTTTCCATAAGGTGTTTATTGAAGTTTGCTTCATTTTCTAGTTGGGTCCATAGCTCATTTATTTTTGTCTGTCTCAGAACAAGTTCATAGTAAATGTTGAAAATGTTCTGCCAGCGAGTTTCTTGATTTAAAAATGATAGCAAATCAAATGGGTTTTCCATGAGAAAAGGTGAATTTTCCTAAAAAATACAAAATAATTGGGCATTCAGTGTTTGGTTTGGTAAAAAAATTGACAAAGAACGAAACCTGATTAATAATACAAATTCAAAGTCCTGACTGACTATATCAACACCTTACATCACTAGACAGATTGGGTTTGAATTTGGCGTACTTTTAGAAAATAGGCATCTGCTAAGAAAGTTTTACGAAAGGCTTAAGGCCCTAATACAGAAAGGCTACCTATCTCAAGTGGCGATTAAATTGATATCTAAGTGTCATGTTTACATAGGATAGAAGCGTCTTTTAAATATTTAGCAGACCCCTAAACATTTGAGTATTTGGGCATTAGAGAAATAAAAATTCTATGTAGACAAAGTTGCGGGCAAAAACTATTGACTATAACAATAAAGATAATCGGTACCTAGGTAGGTAAGTAATATAAGAGTTTTGATAATTCACACAGAATCACAAAGATCCACACGTGTGAAATTAGAAGGCGCAATTACTATAAAGGTATAAATAACAATAGATTTGTAACTTATGGTACCTACTTATGTTAAGTGTTTCAGCTGGAAACATTTTTTTTGTGAAAGATATACCACAAGGCCTATAGAATTAAATATGCTTCCTAAAAATACAGTTATTTGTGAAGATATAATAAAACAGGGACAATTTCACATCCAATAAACCTTAAATAACGAAAAATTTGAAATAACCGAGAGGCATTCATAACTACTTTATAAATCTACTTATACATATTATAGGATAATATAGAAATAAACTATACCTAGTGTAAATTATTAATTGAATTATCCTCATCATTTCATACTTATATTCGACCGGATAATGATAACAACAGGATAAACTTACTCTGGGTTGTATGAGTCCCGTTTCGGTGACCATCCAATGACTTGTTGCCTGAATATCCGCCGTAAACAGGCATATCAACGTTACTAATCTAATAAACATCATAATTTTCACTTTCATTGTTACTCAAGATGGTAAACTAACATGATATTCATTTAGAATTTCAATTTTTTGCAGGAAAATTACATCGAGCTTTTCCCGAAAAACAACACGAGAAACATTATTAGCGTCTGACAATTAACTGACATTACGTATGAGAAAATGCAAAACTGACATTGACAGTCATACATGCAGAAGTTTACTGCCGCGAAAGGAAAAAAAGGTGATGTTCGTTTAAGTTTTGTAAAAATAAAGAAGTGTATCTTGAATTAAACACGAAACATATATTATTATGTGACTTTTTCTCGATGCTGCACAAACTCCACGAGCTTTTGATATAATTGTCACTGGCTAACGAAACAAAAGACGAATCAATGATATAAGGATTATTTATACAAAATGATCCATGCACGATGCGTACAAAGCCAAAAGTTAAAAAAAAACTACTAAAGGAGGTAACTGAAACTTTCCGTTTCCGTTCAGTGTTGTTCATTTCACCTACTTTTATTCCAGTTTTACAGATATCAATTATTAATAACTATACCGAATACCTATTTTATGAAATAATTTTATTCTTTTCGTAAATCATATTGAATAAACTCAATCCAAAAAGGTAAACATAAAATCATGTTAATAACCGGAAGTGATGTCTCAAACACCTTCATAGCGCGAAATTTAAATAATTTTTCTACGCAACTATACTATCGGTTACTGTGTTTATTACATTTAGCGAATCTAATTTTCATTTTTAAATCAATTTGTAAAACAGAATTAAAAGAAAAGCTTTTTGTAACGTATTCATCTATTTGTTAGCACAGTTCAATATTTGCAAATTCGTTACATAAAATGCGACAACGTGCATTCTCCACACCCTCGAAACATAATGCGCATGTCCAAATAACCTCATTCAATCCACGCCTTAGGTCATCCACACGAGTTATAACATTTTACCAAAGCTATCCGCATCTATTTAAGCACAAAGGAAGCTTTATCCCTAACAATTTGATCAATTACCCATCACAGAATCCGATGAAAATCGAAATTTAACGAACGCGTCAAATGGAAGGCAATTATTATGTGTACGATCTTACAGTGATTACTGACGTAATAAATGTTAAAGACGAAGACGTGAATATAATGTGAAAATTACGTGAGGACTGTGTTCAAAAGTGTCGAGTGAGGTAGAAAATGGTAAATGACGCACAAGTACAGTCGCCGCCAAATTTGGATGTGCGTGACACGAATACACGCAACTGCACAAACTCAAATTGTAGTAATTTAGATAGGGGTGTTAAAGTTTTGGAATACAAGGTGACTAAAATTTTGTAGATCAGTTTACCTAATATGGCTACAAAATATGCCTTGAATTAAATTGATTTTGTTTTGTTGTAGGGAGTGCTCTGGACATGTGGTTTACGAGAAATTTGTTTGACTGCACTATGGCTTCCATTAGGTGCTTTAATATTTTGTTACGCGACGGCTTCCGTATTCCAGTCAGATGATATCCATGAAACGCATTGTAAGGTGAGTTTGTTTTGTACCTACAATTATCTACGTCCTTATGAACATTTATTAATGTAGCTAGATAGTCATATAGGTAGGTATTAACTGCCTCATATTTACCACTATTTTAATGCGTTTAAAATATATTAGGTAAGAACCTAATCCACTTCCAAAGTTGTAAACCACAATTCCGCAGAGTAAGTTAACATCTGTGCAAAATTATTAAGAACAAATAATTTTGCAACTGATAATTTTGATTTAAAATTATACTTACATTATACGATTTACGTATGGCACGCGAAGGAAGGAGGGGGAATAAATTTATTGCATAAGATGGCCTTGTGTGCATCTGGATGTGTGTCTTCGAGATGCATTCTTCACTGAGCAAAACTTAAAACAGATAAAAGTTTCAAAAGACCTTTTAAAAATTACTTAAGGTGCAAGAGTACCGGCGCTCTCTCCACACAAACGTAGTCGACTGTTTCCTCCCCGGATAATGCCACTAGCACAAATATTTTTGTGCCATAAAACCTGTAACTGCCATAACTATGCCCCTATGTTTCGGTTTTTTTCATTTTCTATCATAGGAATTAGAAAAAAAAAATAGGGGCATGGTCATGGCATAAGTTTTATACCTACACCAAAAATATTTGCTCTAGTGTCTAGGGAGAAAACAGTCGACTACGTTTGTAATAGTTTGTATGGAGAAAGGCCCCCGTACCCTTTTCTCTTAACACGTCTTATACCTACAATTAAGTCATCCAGATAAAATACTGAATAAATATTAATGTTCTGTTACAGGTTTACAATGTAGTGCCATCGATAAGTGCGATTACGGGTATCAGCCCACAAATATATGTTTGGAGGATATGTATAGCTTTTCATTTAGGACCAAGATTATTGATAGGCTCTTTGTATTATAATTACCATAAAGAACGCACTGCTCATATCATTGAAGAGAAGGCAAGTATTCATAATCTGTCTTATCAATCAAGGCTTTGGAAATATTTTCAAGGAAAAGTGCATCTTCAAAATTTGGCTGGATCTACTGTTCCTCCTCCAAAATATTTCCACAAATACCAAGTACTGGCTTACGCTCTTAAAAATAATAAGTTCATTAAAAAAAGCTTCGTCACATTTTTGCTGACGTCCTATTAGATGTCACAGAAAGTCCCATAATTAAGTTCTAATTAACTGAAATGAACATGTCTGAGTGCAGCCTTAAGTGCCTTTAAGGGTAACTGAAAACCCACGTACTACTAGCTACCTAGCTATGTTTAAAGCAAATTGTCACAGCCTAATCTTTTGGATCTATAGTATGTAGGTAGGTACGTTGGCGAACTGAAATAAATTATTGAGCAGTAATTAATGCACTTGCACTATTCTGTTTCAAAGCATTTAAATGCAAGATACGGGCACAACGTAATATTAAGATTAGAGTCATAAAGATATTGTTAAGTGATAAATATTGTATATTTTCAGGATCGGCTGTTAGCGACGCAACTAGGAGATGCTTGCTACTGGCTGAATTTAATAGAATTGTTAGCTCTTACTGGCGTTACATACGTCTCCAATAGGGAAAATTACTGTGAGTATGAATAACATTTATTTTAGACATCCAAAAAGAAGATCAATGTAAAGAAGTCATAATCATCATCATTATTATCAGCCCATACACGTCCACTGCTGGACATAGGCCTGCCCCATACGACGCCACAAAAAGCGGTACTGAGCCGCCTCCATCCACCGACTACCCGCGACCGCTACAATGTCGTCGGTCCACCGGGCAGCTGGTCTCCTAACACTCCGTTTCGCGCACCATGTAAAGAAGTGGTGTTCGTTATTTTTTTTGGGTACAAAGAACTATCTATGACCAGAGATTTGAATCCACGGCCTTCAAATTTGGTACCCTCACTCCTTCAGATTTATCATAAAAGATTTCTTAATTCCAGTTGTTCATGAGAAGATATTCATCCTCTTCATGATAACAGCATTAGTTCATATGCTATTTCGCGCCCGAGTCGGATGCATTGCCAGTGATGTGGTCGAACCAGTGAGGACAAACAAGAAGGTCTGGATCTTGTTCTACGTGGCCATATCTGCTACTATTGGCCTGATTATATTCTTCCTCAGACATCGTCTTCTGTGTAGACCTTTAGGTAAGATGCCACAGTTTGTAACATAGTATGTCATATGGTCGAACCAGTGAGGACAAACAAGCTGGTCTGCGTGGCCATAGTGCTGCTACTACTGGCCTAATTGTATTATTTCTGAGACGCAGTCTTCTGTGTAGACTTTGAGTTGCGACTGTTCGTAGCATTGCTAGCGATCCTGCACAGTTCTGGATATTGTTGTAGGTACGTAGCTAAAGCTTCCACTATTGGCCTGATGAGACACCGTCTTCTATGTAGACCTTTGGTTAAATTACCAGTTAGTGGACCATTAAACTGATTTGGATACTGACAGACAAGCAAATGGTCCACCGTTTTTTTTTTTAGTTTAAGTTTATTAGTTAGTTAGTTTTTTATTTAATCTACTGCCCATGATCATAGCAATTCAAGACTTTTGGTAACATCACATTGGGACTTCACTTGACCGAAGTTCCTCAGGCAAAGGCCTAACAAGGGTCTTTATTAGAAGTGAACTGATTTATAATTTTTTATATTTCAGCCTTCACCTGGTTTTCAATATGCGAGTATATTTTGGCGACTGCGAACATGGCCTTTCACGCTGTCGTCGTTCAAGATCTTCCTTTCCACCAACTGCAGGTTGTTAACCCGACAAAAAGTGATTAAATATAAGTATTAAAAACTATTTAAGCCCTTATTAACGTTGAAGAGATATTAATTATGCTTCGTATTTTTTTGTATAACGTTTTGCGAAAGCGTTACAAAACAGTAATTAACTAATTATCTATTAGTCATTGATAAGTCTAAGTGAAATAATGTTCAATAGATAAATTTACTAAAATAGATTTAGATTATGTAGTTACATAGGTTATGTATTAATTATAGATTTATAATTCAGCTAGGTGTAGAATAATACGCTTTTGGAACTGATTGTACCAAGCAAGCAACGCAACGATTTTAGGAGATTATGGTTGTACTAGTTGCGCTCGCAGATTACCTTCGTAAGTTCCGATCCCGTGGGGATATCGGGATGAAAAAAATATTCTCTAATCTCTATACTGTTAATACATTAAACTTTAGCCTTCTGCAAACAGTTAACATTGCAAATTTTGTGTTGGGAAATTCATGAAGACCGCTTCTTCGTTAACCAATATCGATTCCGAAGAGTTTAGTGCCATTTTTGGGGTAATAAAATAAAAAGTCGGTTGTCTACGCTGTTTCGAACCCCTACACAAAAAAAACAATAGTTTACAAGTTTAATAGGTAGTTAAGTCAAATTATGTACTTACTTTAAAAACACTGAAGCCAAAGAGGTTGTTTTTTCTAGCTAGATTAGGTACCTAACTAATCAAATAAATTGAGTTTAGATTTTAGGGATAATTACTTCGTTAATATCTATCGATTGGATACGCGCCAATTTTTCATTTTAGAACAATATGAGATAACCTCTCTTTTCTAACCGGCTTAAATTGGCGCGTATTTACTAAAGTCAATGAAGTCTGTTAAAAACAAGAGAAGAGTATGTGACATTTTTTTGAATAGGTAAGAGCTTTTCGCTATTTATGTCGTTAAGAGATTATTTAGCACTGAGTTCAAATTATAAATAACATAAATTGAATTCATTGATAAATATAAAAGCACTTGTTAGATTTTATTATTGCAATCTGTGCACAGTAGTTAGGCCAAAATAGTGTAAGGAAAATAATATTGAAAATTATAGATAAGTTTTACATCTTAGATTTACATAAAATATGTAGATTCTTCTCAAGGTATGGCTAAAATATACCTGATTTAATAATTCTGTTGATATTTTGGTAGCTTTATCAGTAGTACGTAGTGGTTAAGTTTAGTATTTAAATACTTATTTAGTTTCTTTTAATTTACTATTAAAGCTGTTAAAGTAATAATAATACACTTATTTTAAGTGAATTACTTTTAGATCTACGTATGTACCTATCGTACTTTATATTACATACAATAAACACCTTGTTGATTCAAATACATACACTACTAAAATAACCTTAGTAAGAAAAAAGAAAGACCAATATTGGTCTGACTTAGTAGCCAAAAGATATACTTATTTTAAAGCCTGGAGTAAAAAGAGATATTATGTAGTTTTTAAAATTTATTGAAATTTATTAATTAAGTTACCAAAAGTTTAATAAATCCAAATAATGGTTAGTTGTTTTATTATTACGCTCTATCCCTTAGAAAACACTCAGAAAATATAGTGATTAAAGTGACTAATAGCGACATCTATTAACAACTAATGAAAAGTTTGTTGCTATAAATATATGTAGATGGCGTTAGGGTACTTGACAAGTCGAAATAGAAAATATGCCTGTCTCTTTTGTAGACAAAGATGGCGGCGAACGGGAGCTAGGGCAGGTATAAAAGTTTGCATGTGTTTGTGTATACGTGCACGAAATTTCACGTTTGACCACTCTACCCGAGCACACATGCACATAAAATGGGTGGGCGCGGGGCAAGGGGAGTAACGTCCGTGAAGTTGTGTCAGCATATGCGCAAACGAGGTGCGCATTCGTCGCGTGCGTTGTCGGGATTCTTTGTGCCATTCTTTGCATACCAATAAGAGTAAATTCTTTAAATTTACTCAAATACAGCCATTTTATCAAAATTCGCCCCTTCACTTCTTCTTCAAACTCCATATTAGGTGAGTAAAAATATTTTTTATGTGGTTTTCATACAACTAACTCGAGTTTTCAATGATTTTTATTCGGGAATGTCAACAATGCGATCGCAATCCTGCAATATTTTACATAGTTGTCGTGTTTGCTTCGCTGCTACTTCCGGTCGTTCGGGTGTCGGCATTTCGCGATGTAAACATTATCTAGTTTTTGGATTCGGTTGCAATTAGACGAACTGTCGGGAATGAAGTGTGCTCAAGGTGCTTTTGTGTTGTTGAATTCGCCCGAGTGTGCTGACTGGGATGGCGCAATTTTCGAAAGACGCGGTATGGTATCGTTCGCCCGCGATACACTTCAGTCGCGTTGGTGGCTGCATGCGATTTGACGTATTCTGCGCGTGTGATGTCACTTGTCAGCCTATTTTATGAAATGTCAAACGTTTTACATGTAATGCGCGAGTGAACAATAAACATTAAATTAACAGTGTAATTAATATTATTACTAAACTGTGATTGTTATTGTCGAATATTATGGACTGTTATTATTCGAAATTTTATCCAAGACGTGAGTACCTGTTATTTTATAAAAATAAACATTCACATTCCACACATAGTTTAGGAATTCTTGGAATTTCGGACAAGTTTGAGATATTACTATGTATATTAAATTAAATTTATTTCCGATAAATTCATTCTGCAGTGTGTTTATTTAAAGTTACAGAGTAAATATTATATTTTAAACATATTTTAAGAAAAAAAATATTAAACACCGATTTCTAATTACAACTCAGTGTGATATACATATTCAGACAGTTACTTAAAACGGGATAAATAAATGATTACCGACGTATAAAAATACCTATTTTAATTTGAAAAAGGACTACCTATCAAACGTTATTCAATAAGCAATAAGCGGTAAAAGATTAAATCCAACATATCCATCTTTTTAAGATTCTCAGATATATTGAGTGGTTTTATGTTTTATATGGCGGCACATCGTTACGTTATTTAATTTTTTTTTAATTTCTAACTTATCAATACTTAGATATAACTTGACATTTAATTGAATAGGTACAACAATCGAATGCAAGTAGACAATTTAAGTAATTGTTAAATATTCATTTATACAATCGGTTATTAATTTTAATTACATATAGCTATTTAATTAATTTATACTTAGTGATTTAAAAATGAAACATTCATAAATTAAAAACGACCATTTCGATAAATTTTAATGGGGTGACTAAAACAGTTGAAGATAGTAATGGAAAATACATTGCGATTCAACAGATTGAATGTTTTCAAATTAAATCATTTCAAATTGTTCAAATAATATTATGTACATTTATATATAATAATTTCAAATACCTAAATATGTAGGTTATTAATTTAAAATTAAATGTTTCATGATTGATTACTTAAAATTAAATAAATAATACATGACTAGAATTATTAATATAATTTTTATATTATATACTTAATTATAACAAAATACGTAAATAATAGTAACATAATCTAAAAAAAAAATTCAAACAGTTAAATGTGTTTGAATTGTCAGTAATCTTTTAAATTATTTATACTTATTTATCATACATAGTAACTAAATATTTCATTATGAGTACCTAATCTAATAACAATTCAAGAGTTTAAAGCGTTTGAACTGTTAACTTTTCTACGTGATTGAAAAACGCTTCACTTACCTATACGGGGTATCTCTTGGACTCTCGAATGGATGCCAAGAGTTATTTTGGTCAATACGGTTGATGTTTTTATTGCGCGTCGCGACGCGAGAACTGTAGTCGACAAGTTGCGAGTTGCACGACAAGCAATAAGACGTGTAAACTGCTGACGCTTCAAGCAAACCCTCACGCGGCGTGGCGCGATGGCGTCGCATCTAATGGCCGATTCACAACGATTTATCACGTATTTTGTCTTAGGGAAATTCAATTTGGAACCTTTTACTTCCAACGAAAAGGTTATAACTTTCCTTGATTAAACCCTTTTACGGTAAACATCCTTCTTTTTAATTGCGTTTATCAAATTAATGTTGACATCACCTAATTCAAAAACCAATCCAGATTTTGTTAATTAAAGATCTACCGTTATTAAAATAGTGGAAAAGTTTAACACTTCTCATTCTTTAATTATTTCATAAATAAATCTGAAGGCTCAAAAATGCCGCATACACAGTTTTTCTTAACCTTAATGGTTTCAAAAATAATAATATCTACCTACCTAATGTCATTTTTAAAATCTAAATTACCGAAACAATAATTTAATTTAATTCAAACTATGCTCATTAAAATAAAAACTGAACTTTAGCGAATTTTATAGTTCTAATTAATTAGACAGGAATTCGAGTTATGCCGCATAAAGGCATTGAGTATGAGAAAATTATATATTTATTTATTTCAAATTAGAAACTGATTCACATTAGGTACCTACCTACCAACACTAAATAATGGCAGTTGAGAAGGTGGCAAGTGGAGAACGGATGAAAGTATCCGAAGGGAAGCATGTGTGCGTAAGGTTATTACTACCTGCTCCTTTATTGACCTGCGGAAGGTTCCATAATCCGTAAACAGTCTCAACAACCACGAATCAAAATCCATTCAGAATCGGGACGCAACTGTTACGCTGCTCGATTGTGTTTCAACTACAACCGTTTTATTTATGTTGTTGGTTTTGAAAGCATATTATCATTTGTATAGTTTATAAACCTTTTTTGTGCGTAAAGGCTATGTAGCTACTACTTTCTTCGTAATATTTGTAACAACACCTGAATTGACCTGATTATACCTATTATGATTAGATAATAGTTGATAGATTGAATTATTCTCAGAAATGACTGTAGGTAAATAAGTAGACTTCAGAAGGTTTATAAATATTATTAACGATAACAAAGGTAACAAAAATGTATTTTTGCTGCGTAATGTGGGTTTAAAAACAATTACAACATTACTATACCCACTTAGGTACTTGGGGAAAGAAAATGTCACATACGCATTTCTAAATATCGACAGTAACGTCAGATCTTTCTCTATTTACATACTCTATAATTTACTACAGCCATTGATTTTAATTATACCAAGAAATTATTAGTCCATATTATTATAGTTTCGTATTTTACACATATAAAATGAGTCATAAAAGTAAAAAACGTTCTGGAGAACACAGGAGATATGATTGCGACGAGAGTCGGAGAGTCCAGTCCGGTAGCCTTGCTCTATTCTCGGACTCCTATTTGTGGAGTACTCTGGTGTGAAACATCAGTATTAACAACAAAATACACCTTAAGATTACAGAGAGAGGGTTTCATTTCACTTGGATTCATCGTAGTTATCCGACGTTTTTCGTTCAGCGCGAGTGAGTCAAGCGAAAGGACCAACTCCTTGTCTCTTATTTATCTTAATTTCACTCACCAAAGAAGAGATTAATGAGTATTATGGTTGTTATAGACCAATGTAATTTGTATTTTCTTATAGAAATAATAGGTAATTAATTCAACCACTATGTTGATTTAATTCACTATTATTTGGGTACTTACATAGGTAGGTGGTAACTAGGGAAAGCAAACGGTCTCTACCAATTTCTTCAGCACCTAGATTTCGGGTTCAGTGGAACCAGGATTTCGGGAATTTTTGATATAGAATAGCAATGTGTTTGTTCAAGAATTGTCTTTAAAAAGCTTTTAAAGCTCTTTTACCTATAATATTGTTGACATCACGTTTGGCCACCGTTGAATCTTTTTTGGTGTAGTACTTAGGTACTACCCCAAAAAAAAAACCAATCTAATCTATGATTAGTCATAGATTTATTATTCTAAAAAACGCGCCAAGTACGATTTTTTTAAATACAAGTCTAAAAACTCGCGAAATATACTTACAGCTTTTATTTTTCAAAAGTAGGTCTGCTGTGGTTTAGGCTGATATATGAATATTTTATACCATTTACCTATAGGAAATCCTGGAACCTACCGGGTATGGGAGGACCCACCGGGAGGTGGGTTCCAGATTTTGTTTGCCAATGCAAATATGTTTCAAATACCCGGAACTATAGGTACTTATGTTTCAAATCCCGGTTTTATTTAATTGTCAAAGAATCGGGAATTTCTGGTATTTTTGGTTCCGGGATACCCCGGTTCTATACCCTAACAACAATAAATAGACAAAGCAGTTTATGTAAAACTAAAACATAGGCTCTAACAAGTAATTTCGATGGTCATTGGCCACGGAGTGTCTAAATTGTGATCGAGTTATTAGCCAATAAATTTTTATCTGTTTGTTTTAAATTACGTTCTACAGAACATTTTGGTGAAATTCACACTAGGTTTTGCCTTCATTGTGGAATCCATATTTCAGTTACACTTTGGCTTTTTACGATAAATACTCGTAGGTACCTACTTTGCTATACCTACTTACCTCATTATTAATAAAAGTTCTTAAATGAGATTTTTTTTAAAATAAATTTTTAAATTATTTTGAATTTGTTATTTAAAATATTTTCATATTACTCGTATTAAAATCGTTAAACAACAGAAATCGAACCCATTACCTTAATTTTATGGACTTGTAAATGACCCGCCAACATCTTTTTTTATTTTAACTTCTATTAAGCCTATCTGAAAATCTAAGAATTATATTTTTATTATTTCTTTGTCACACAAAAAGGCATAGGGTAGGTGTTGTGCTCTACCATTTATCTATTAATAGATTATTATTTGATTGTCTCTACAAATTCAATTTTAAAGTTCTATTCTTTACTCATGTGATAAATTTTTAGCTTTCAAACTAGGTAAATGTTCGTTCAAAAATTCTTGTGTTCGTATAGTGTAAAACTAGTTGACAACCTAGTTAGCAAAATGGACATCATGCCGAACTGCCAAACACAGGGTTGCGGGTTCCATTCCCGCCTCAGACAAGTATTTTAGATATTTGTCTGTGGTCTGGTTGTTTCTATAATAAGTAGGTATATATTTACAAAAGAAAAGTAGGTAGTTTATCCGTTGTCTAGCACCCATAACACAAGTCTGGTTACTTAGCTTAGGGCTAGATGGCGATGTGTGGAATGTCCTGAAATATTTATTTATTTTCTAAGGGAAGAAAGTGTTCGTAATCTGTATCATGTAATCAAAATTACTTAGTTACCTAGGTTATTCCTTATCTAACAATTTTGTTCATGGCGTACCGTACCTAAGTTGACTTGTAGCTAATGTAGGTACAAACAATGAATTATTAGATTAATAAATATTTATAGGAATTTTCAAATAGGTATCTACTCAGAATATCAAAGGAGTCGGCATTTGTCATTCGTTTTGTTACGTTCGACAGTACGAATGGTGTTATTTTAATAAATCAGTGTACCAGACAAACCTGTTTCAGGTTTTGGTCCCTTGACTCATTCCGTTTTGTAATACCTTTAGCTTTATTGCTTACATATAAAGCACTAATTAAAGTTTCCTTGAAAATTAAAAGTATCGTGTCGCTAACAGTAAAAACTTTTAATTAATAAGACAATCAACTTGTAATAGATGTAGTAGGTACCTATAATACAGTCAGAAACGGACTGAGGGTAGCAGGTGCATATTTTAAAGTTCTTATTATTTTAATGACGGTTCAATAATATTTGGTTATTCTGCATAAAAATAACTAACACTTCGAAAGCTTTAATGATAGCCTCAGAAATAAATATAAGCACAATATTTGCATGCCTCAAGTTAACAATACTATGTATCATAGAAGCTCTTATATTACCGCAATAAAGGTCTACAATGCTCTCCCAACTGACCTTAAAGCTCTACAAAATAATAATATATTTAAGTCCAAATTAAAAAAATGGCTCATTGAAAAAACCTTTTATAGTCTGTCTGAATTTTATGAAGAAACAAAGGTATATTTTTAAATTGCTTGTCTACCTTTAATATTATAGAAATAATCATTTAGTATATAAGTTTAATATATTGCATGCCTGTAATGGGTAAGTTATTGTTACTTATTTAAGCCTATTTTAAGATCCTCGTGTACATAACTTTGCAATAAATGTCTTGATTTCTTCTTTCTTGAATCATATCAAGCAGAATCACTACATAGTATAAAACAAAGTCGCTTTTTCTGTCCCTATTTCCCTTTGACCGCTTAGATCTTTAAAACTACGCAACGGATTTTGATGCGGGTTTTTTTATATTGATAGAGTGATTCAAGAGGAAGGTTTATATGTATAATACATGCATAATATAGCCGTGCGAAGCCGGAGCGGGTCGCTAGTAATTTATAATTACTGAACCGTTATTTAAAAAATTAAAGCTTTAAAATATGCACCTGCTACCCTCAGTCCTTTTCTGACTGTACAGACAAAATGGTACGGAGAATGGTAGGACATGTAAAAATAACTGCATTTATAGGTATCTAGATTTAAAATAGGCGGCAAATCAACTATCATCCATCAGGCCGTCCATTACAAAAAGAAAGAAACTGTAAATAAAGACAATGAAAAAATAAACGAACACACAAAATAAAATCCAAATGTAGAGGAATGAAAACATTGATGAAAACAACACATTATTTGAAAACAATATCACGAGAGCAGTTTACAAATAATATTCTCGATTGAGTGCACAGAGTGCAGGTAGAATTCGATATGAAGCTTCACTTTGAGTTCACTTGTTAAACTATCGTTATAGTTGGAATTGTTCCAGTGTCCGGACTCCGGAGTCCGGGCCCCAGCAGCCCGGTCTTGGCTATTTAATTAAACTTGTTATTTCTACGTTTTATTTTGCAATCGGTATTGCTGTTCGCTTTGGCTGTCGATGTAACCTTTTCTTTCAGTCGAATTCACTCAATTGATATTTTATATACACCGTGAGTTTCGTTTAGTAACGAAGAAAGCTACTTATATAGAGGTATAGATAAGCAGGCTTTTCAAAGCTGTGCCATTAGTATGTATTATAAGTGTTTCCTGCTGTATCAATTCCCAGAAGTACTTAGGTAGTACCTGTTTGCGTATGTACGAATTTATTAATAGTGTCATTTCAATAGAAATGAGATATGACGGAATGTACCTACCGTAGAATACTTATTCGCCCTTATTCCAAAACGAGGTTTAAGGATAGTCCGAGATGTGGATTTAAACCTTAGATTTAGACACAGATTTACTCGTGAACTATAGTCTAAAAATTATCCCTATTGATTACATAGGGAACTATAGTCAAAACACTATCCATAAAGATTATATAGGGATAGTGTTTAGATTATAGTTCACGTGTATATCTATATCTAAATCTAAGGTTTAAATCCACATCTCGGACTATGCCTAAATCTCGTTTTGGAATAAGGAGGATTGAATTTTAAGTATAATGCCTATTCCCGATCGTTTGAAATTGGTTCGAATTATCTAATTTAAGAACAAGTCAGAATTCAATTCTATAAGAAATAACAGATTTACATTCCACTTCTACGCGTTTAATTTCAATGAAGTAACTGCTTTTAGAATTAGGTTGTGTATCTGTGTAATTTTGGCTTATTTATAAGTACAGTACATGTAAGTAAATACATGACGAGACATTACATCTCAGAATAAGCTGGACAAAATGCTAGTGTTGTCACAGCTTACGCCTAAAAGACGATAAAGGCGTTCAAATTAAATTATCAGCAACAAATTAAAGCCGGCTCAGTCCAAACTCAAAGTTTACTGAAAAAAAAAAAAATGTTGAATAGCAAATTGTTACGGTCAATGTAAGTAATGGAAACATCGGGATGGAGACAGCGAACTCGGCAATTAGAAGTTTTTGTGCTGCTTCATTATCGCGATCAACTGAACACATTTCCTCGATAACGCTATCACTTGCAACTTATGTTCTCTGTGTAAATTTTATCAAAAGTTTGCTTCAAAGTTGGTTCCTTATCTTTGTAGATAGTTAACTACTTCATCGTCTTGCTTGTCTTACTCATTATTTCACAGACATTGACAAAATCCAGTGGAAATTATCTAAACTATCGAAACGGAGTGTATGTCAGATCTACCTATTGATTTTCAGAAGGGTTAACGACCCATAACTGTCAGTGAAATGTCCTACAAACTACAAACGTTGCGGTTTTGTGACGAAACAAAAGGCTTAATTTAATTTGCTTAACATGATGTCAACCAAATACAAATATCATACAGAACATTGAATATTGATACGAATTAATAGACTGATCAATTAATTAGAGACGAAACACAAATATATTTACAATTTGAAATATTTAATTAAGCATCTGGGTTACTTGCAATAGGTACAAAGGAAATTAAACAATTTAATATCAAAATTAGTTTTCAAAACTGTGATCTAACTTTTGAAAGTTACTAAAATCTATTTCATTAGTCATGTTATATTCCAATTCCACGAAGAGGTTGTGCTACGTTTAGCTAGAGCTCGAAGATTGATGTTTGGCTGCCGCTTGCTTTGGAAACCCGCGCCCGCGCGGCTGTCGCACGATAAATTAATACTCATGTTAGAAGCGGCAATTTAGAAACGCTTCTCATCTTATTCCCTCCTATCCCGAGATCCTGTGTCAGACAGGGACAGCGATATAAACACGCCAGATCCACTTTTTTGTTGTTCTACAGCGATCCGTTAACAGCAACAACTCGATTCCATTAATGATGTCCCCAGATTTCTTTTAACCTAGACAACGCTCACAATATTTTTTTCAGTTGGTTCACGCATGAATGAATCATTTAAAATGTTCCTTCTAATTTCGTTTAGTCACACAAAATAATTTAGTGCTACAAGCTACAGTCATACGAACAGAGCTAAATGCATAAATCTGTTATCATATACTCGCATGTAATCCATAATGTCTACCTCCATTCCTTTACTCTACCTTAATAATCTATAGATTTTCTATCAGTAAGACCGGTTAATTAATGTTTACCAAATGGGGCACTTGGAGACCTCATTAAAACCCCATGAAAACGAGAATTTCTTACGTATTTAGGTTAAAAATTATGTGTAGCAACAACTATGCGAGTGAAGCGATCTGACCAGATTATATCGGCGGCCATAGCGTATCTGCAATCGGTAAATGGTTACTTTAAAGTCTCGATATGCCGAGTATTTCCCATGGAATGTCACCGTCGTCGTGCTGCACTTATATGTTCTCAACGTTCTGAATTTTTTCTTATCGCCAATGCATTTTCTGCAAGTTTTCAATGTAAACGTCGAGGACTCGACGTTCGTCGATGGCTACCTACCTAGTCGTCAAACTGCTTATTTTTCCATTTAATACGGCTAATTAATATTGTGGCATTTAGGCATATGTCGCACAACAATAAATCATTATTAATTCGTGTTCATTAGTCGCATTAAATAAAATAATGTATTTTTTATATAGACCACCTGCGGTCGTCGTAAGAGTTGTATTATCTATTGCTTTCCCATTTTCCATTATCTTGTGTTTGAGTGTGGGGATATTAAGGCGGTAATAACCCGCTCAGCTCAGTCATCCATCACGTCTCGGTGCAATCGTCCCGCTGTCAGTCTATTCCGGGATGCTCCGTTTTCGCTAATGATTCCCGACGCGTCGCGCCGCGCTGCTCCGATCACGCGACATTTACAGAACCCGATTGCAAAGGCGATTTGTAAGACAAAACAAACCTAATTGTCTTCATATTTATCTTACTGTACCTATTCAGGAAGTCAGGTACCTTTTATTTACCGTAGATTCTGAAACATATTTAACTAGAAAGTTCTCCAGAAAAATATATTTTAATAAAATTGAAATTCTGCACGTGTGGAACCGTTGCTATCTACTACCACCCCTGTCCGCTTTCAAAGTCTTTTTTTCAGCAAAATGTCGTTTTATTTCACGTACAAATAGTTGCAGTTTTTAACAAAGCGTTTATGCGTTTCGCAAAGCGGCTCGTTGCTTTTACCTCGCGTTCCGCTCTGGAGAGTTTATAATTTATTTGTGTCGCAGTTTTCTGGCGACGATTTTCCCACAGCGGTGTCTCAAACGAGCCGCACTCGCCCTTTATGCGGTTTTTTGTGGCGGCACAAAATGCCCTCGTGGAAAACATTCAGTGATAACTGGCAACAATCGCAGCCGCCGGATGGACCCTCCCATTCCACGCATACCTTCGCCTCTCATGCTTTTTCATCTAGCAACAACTCGCAAACCGACCGCTCTCGACACACCGATGCAGCAACAATTAATTATCACAATTAGTTTGTTCGTAATTAGGCTTATTATATCTATATTACAGCGAGTTTATAGTTATTAAATCAATTCAACACAATAAAAGCATATGGTGGATAGGATTTTTTCGATTTATGAAACTGAGAAATTACGTACCTACCTAGTTATGTACTTACTTACCTACCGAATACTTACTTAGTTTATATTGTTTGTTTATATTTAAGTAAGTACCTACGAGTACATAAGTATCTGAGTCGTCAGGTGTACGTTTTAAATTTCTAATTAATGGTTGAACAGTTTTTACAAAAGTTTTAATGATTCGGTTCGATCTCTGTATCCTACATACTATTGAGCTACCCCGATCTTTATCAAGAATGCCTAAGCAACTATTCCTCGGCAACATTACCTACATAACATAAATAGAAGAAATCTTTAAATTGGTTTGATAATTCCAAGGGGAATATCAAACATTTTTTGTTTAAAACAATTAATTACCATTCGGTTTTTATTTTAATGAAAGAAGCCGATTAAAAAAGGATTACTTAAGTTTTTTTTAAACAACTTTCAACAAACATTTTATTTTTAACTGGGTCTTTGTGTAGATAGGGTACAAAACCCTAAAAACGAAGCATCCACTTTTATAACGTTTAGTTCTATGTATGGTGGTTCATTAGCAGAATGCGCTTTACTTCCGCGTATTTCAATGTTTCTTTGCTTTTATTTCTGGCTGTCTACTGCTTGAGAGATATACAGCCTCTGCGCCATACCTGACGCTTCTAACTAGCAATAGGTAGTGACTCTCCTAAAAAACAAAAAACTCATTACCATGTACCTAACACAAACATAACTCGCGTTCCTAGCGTGTCACTGCCGACAAAATTCATAGAAACGGAACGTTTCATGCTTCGCTCCGCTACAATTTTAATAATGTCCTATTGTTTCTTAATCGCCACTCCCGATTTGATATCGAGATAAATATCCGTTAAAAGCATAAAGTTAAGCAAAGCGGTAAGGCAACGTTACTGGTAGTTTTCCCGACCAAAAAGCCAGCCGTCAGATCTGAGGTGCGATTGCTGTTATCTATCTGTACGATCGCGTTTCGAATGTGGACTGACTTCCCCGTGTTCTCGATAGTCGGAGACGTCGATTTTTCAATCCGTAAACCAGCTTTATTGACGTACGACTGTAAATAAAGATAACGCCTACTTACTTTGCTTCATTAAGGCACAAGTTCAGTCTAGTTACGTCCAAAACGAGAGTGAAATATTGTTTTGTCGTCGGTCTTTTGCTGTCTCATTGTGATCTACTATAGATTTGTTTCAATATATTTATCATCTATCTCTGTATGACACCGCGTACAAATCTCATTCTAGATGTAGGTACCTATCGCTGTTCCAGTTTACTGATAATAAATCGTATGTTTAGCGACGCGAAGACTTGTATAATTAACAATAGTGGCATTATATGCGATTTCCAAACCGTATGTCACAGTGTAGATCGTTTGTCACGACGCAAATTGCTGTTTATGAGGATTATCTCTTGTTAGACAACGTAAATCTTTTTGTATGTCATGACTCGGTTTAAAGGTAGGCAATTTTTAATACTCACAATCCTAATACCGCTTAATGATCCTTATCTATTGCGTAACTTTTAAACTTTTGTGGTTGTACTAATTCGAAAGCTACTTCCTACTTAATAAATAACGGTAATTTTGCTGCTAATATTATGTTTGCCATACCTACCACATACCTGTGTATGTGCTTATTTATGGGCTTGTGCCCATAAATAAGCCGTCGCTATTCGGTTAACAATCGAGCACCGATGGGCATTTGGTCAGATTCCTAGGCAGGCAGTCGTGGACGCCACGTGTGCTGCCTCCGCATGCCACTGGCAGAATATGCGGACCTTGCAACGTGAATTTTGGCCTCTATGCTGAATATTCCGTGAACATTGGACGCAAATAATGTGCACGAATAATGCGATACAATCGAAATGTCTATTACATTCGTTGAAGTTATGCATAGGGAGGGATGTATGAGATAAATACCCAATGAGGAATCTTAAATTATTTAATGGATAACAATTCAAATGCTGATAAGCCAACACTTTGGTTAAGAATTAAAGTTCAAACACTTATAAGCCAACACTTTAGTTAAGAATTAAAGTTACGACTAACTAAAAAATCAAAAGTTAAACCAAAATAAGTAAGAGCACTTTAGAGTGTAAGAGGGTACGCGGGTTGTTTTATTCATACAAATGTATTCGCCTAATTAATTTCCTTTCCTCTTACTAGAGCAATCATTTTTTACAAAACCTAGGTTTGCTACTATCGCTGAAGAAAATATGAATAAAACTACGAATAAGTAATAAATTTATAAGTCAATGCCCTAAAACCTAAAAAATAAAACGTAAATCACAGAGTTATGTGTGTACAGCAAACCTTGGTTTTATGAAAAAATAATGATTAACTAGAGGCATTCTTTAGGAAGTAAATAGGGGAATACATTTATACGGAGACCGCGTTGCTAGGGTACCGTGTTAAGGGTACATTTTAAAAGTTTCATTAAGATTCATGCTTGTGAACATTGATTTTAACCCTTGTGGACCTGTTAGTATATTAAGTCCCATACTTCAGAAGACTGTTGGGGTATAAAATCCCATGGAATTGCAACACAGGACACAGGACTGAAGCTCTATGTTACCTGTCTAAATGGGGTCAATTAACCCAAACCGTTCTAGCATCTTCTCTTTCTAATTTGAAATTAGCAGAAAAAAATTCGAGAAATTAAGCCTATCTAAACAAATTTTGCTATCTTTCAAGTAGAGAATTTGTCATTTCTTATATGTTCAATTTAGCCAAAAATATGGTCGGAGCATAATTAAAAACTTGAGTTTCATCGAACCATTAGCCCATGTCCTTTTACAAAGTATAATGTTTGAGTATTTCCTTGTGAATCATAAATTAATTAGTGAATCAGAAATTGTAACTACTTATACTTAACTACTCGTAAAAAAGTAATAGGTAAATTAACTCACAGAACAATTATGGTTACGATGAAATTAACAATGTAATTGTGTAGATACAGACAATTTCGATCATAGTTGTAGGTAGAGTAGGTAACCAATTAATATTACACATTCTGTGGTTTGCATTAACAATTTAATAAATAGGTGGATTAGGTACCAGATTGGCTACTATGCAATATCTGTCAATTTCAAAATATTTAGGCTTAATGAAATATTCCTATTTGATATTATTGATTTATGGTTCATTTTGTCTCAAAATTTGATCGTCATTTAGTTCAGTTTCTTAAATTATTCTGTTCGTTTTTAGGTAAGTGACAAATGGAACAATCACGGTGATAAACTACACATGATGCATCCGGCAGGATACTACGCGAATCTCGGTAAGATTATGCTATAAAATACAAACAGCTAAAGGAGAACATCATCAAAGACCATCTGTATGAAAAGTTGATTAAAAATCCCATTGAAATAGAGCCTTTCTGTTCACAAACTCCCCTTTTAGCGTCGGGGTTTGAAAGTTAAAAAATGCGTGAGTAATTAATTCGCAAGCAGTTGTGACATTGTGTTAAGATGTTAAACAAATTCATTCATGAATCTCTTAGCAATGGCCAAGTAACAGTTTTCCGTTAGAATACAAATTAAACGAACTTGCTCAAAGCTAATGACGGTATGACTAGGACTGTCCGTGTACTTTGCTGAACATGCAATGAATGTTAATTAAAAGCACTAAGGGGTTCTATTCTAATAGTGTCCCAATATTCCAGTTAAGCATCTTGGTTTAGGTTTAAACCTATATAACTGTTAGTAAAATTGATTAAAAATAGTAATTGGCTTTTTAATCTTAGTACATCGATTGTTCATTGGTAGAGCAGAGAAAATTTTAAGTTTATAGTCAGATTTATGATTTTATGGACATTCCAACAAGAAAATACGATCCGAATTAAAAAAAAATACTATAGTATATATATACTATAGTATTTTTTTTAACAAAAGGTTTATATATATATATAAACCTTTTGTTTTCAGGAGATAATTTCGTTTCAAATCTTTTAAACGTTTATAGATAAAAAGCGATAAAGTAGGAATGATAACAAATACGTTTACTGATTTAAGTTGCAAAATTTAACAATAATTATCGTAATCTTGTTATCGTGGGATATGTAGGTAAATTGCTGCATGAATTATCTAACATATATAATGTATTACATCACTGCTAATTTTGAATCATAGACTAGCTTGGAAAAAGAAAATTTATTAGAAAACCTACGGTACCTCCTAAATTCATAGATAAACTACCTACTACTTAATCAATAATCTAAAAATATGCGTAAGAAAAAAATTAAACGTAGATACAGACATACATACATAGATACTAAAAATCAATAAATATTATTGGTCATTTTGCAATAAATAAATTTATCTATAGGTAATTATAATATAGGAAGAGAATGCAAAAAGACTGTACTCGGAAGCAAATAAAAAAAATGATTAAACAGGATTTAGAAAACGTATTTATCATTAAATGAAGGTGGTAGGAATTTCATTAATTTAGGTTTATACTATCTAATAAATGAAAATATTTATATTTTAAAGTGTTTATAAATAAATATAATTAGCTAGCATTTTTCTATATCTATTTTAATTTGGTGTAGGTAGTTGGAAAATTCCTACTGACATAGAGCAGCGCTCGAACGGTTAAAATTCAAAATTCGTTTGATTACTTTTAAATTGTTACCCTTTTAATTTAGTTTTAAATGTCACAAGATGTAATACGAAAATCATGACTTTTAACGCAAATTAATAAAAAACATATAGAACTGTTTCACCCACAATTTTCCTTAAAATGAGCCATAAATGACGCATTTAAACCGTTCTCATGTAAATAATGACTAATAAAATATATATATTTAGAAGAAAAAAACATTGATACGCAAGCCACCTGCCTCTTCTTATATCACTCGCTGAAAAACTTACCTACATTACAGGTTTGGTTCAAACTAAAAATCGAATAATCGGACACCTGTTAAACAATAAAATTAAGTAAATTATACTTAGAATTGATAATGATTGAATAATTTTTTAAAACGGTTTAGTAGGAATATAGGTATCTCGCAAATACATTTAATTTTCCATCAATATAAATTTTATTTATCAGCAGATAGCAAATGTGTACCTAACTACCTAAAGATTAAACGAATGTCATCTATTTTTATTTAGTTTAGTCGAAATGGTTTAAAACCTATCTTGTTTTACAAAATGTTAGCTTGAAAGACTTTGTGTGAATCCCTTTGACCCACCTAATACAGTAGTTTTTTTAATATTATTATATTTGTAATTCAGTTATAGGCATAGATTAAATGGGTGTCTACCGATAGACGGTAAACATAGTCGTAAATAAAAGATATCGTGATGAACTGGATGCATTCTATGAAGTATGTTGGTCAAGCATTAACCTAAGACTAACTTTGAAACACATGAAGGAGACCTTTGTCTAGTGTTGTATTTATTGTTGTTTGACACATTTGGTCAATGTCGTATTCAATTGATTGTAGGTGATTAACCTTCATTAGGTAGAATAGATAGAACTGAAGCCAAAACTACTAACGGAAAAACATAAATTTTTCTCTTGAAAATCTTTTTAAAATCTGCTGTTTCATATAGAATCTGATATATAGAAAATCCACGTGTTTACGAATCAAAAATAAACATTTATACATTAGCTAAAACTTAGTGTCAGAAGTTAAAATTTCGAGTTATTATTTAGCCTCGGCACTCGGCAGTTTATAGACTTGTATTTATCCGGGAGGCTGAATTGATTGGCCAATTATAGTCCATCAGTACCTTTTCCAGGAACAATTTCGATAATAGCCGGTTATAAATCTTTGTTAGGTTATACAAATATATTCAAAATTCAGCAAATATTAAGCAGCTATTGATGAATAAGTATTAGGTATAATGTAGTTTTCATGGTCTGCTGTAATATTCTAAATAGAGCGAGAGCGTAGAGAAATGCTAAATGCCACATATGAACAAAAGTCGCTCGAGGGCACACGCGTTCATATCAAGTTTAGAAACGTCGGGTTTTATTGCTAAGAATAACCCATAAAAGTATGATTTATAAACGTTCGTCTCACCATAGGCTTGTGTAATAAAATTGTGCCATATGCGAGCTGAGCGACTGAAAATGGACTACTTCTATTATTACACTGTAAATAAATTAACTCGTTTATAGATACGAGTACATCATTATTAATTCTCTCAAAACTCATCATGACACTAATTAGATGGTAAAAACATAATTTGACATAGGTTCTTTTGAAGACCAAAACTAAACAGAAACCATTTTGAATATATAAACATTTCATGAAGCTTTGAAAGAAAACAAACTGTTTTAAATGTCCATTCATAAACTTTTGTGGCAGAAGGCGGCAGGTTAAATTACTTTCTCTTAGAAGTTTTCGTTCGAGGCGAACACACCTGACTTAATATTTATCTGGTGCGGTTGACCCCAGCTCCTTTAACGAGCGTTAATGATGAAGAGTCGGGAAGTGTATCGGATGCAGCGAGTGCAGTGCTGGCGGCGCTACTCAGACGCCTCCGCCGGCCACGACATGACATAACACGGGTCGCCCCGCCCACGCACTCTCTCTCACACCGCACCAGTGCGACAAGGACGGCAACACTCCCTCCGTCAAAGCCTCCACGCAGTAATGTTTCTAAGAAAAGCCAACTGTTATTATCGGCTGCGGATTGTTCTCGACCTCTCGCTGTATTCTCCTCTTCTCATGAATGAATCTTCGAGCCCGCAGGTGCTCACCGCCGAGCGCTTTTCGGCAATGATTACCCGATTCTAAAATCGTATAGTTTCGCGCCAATTTCCAGCACGCTACTTGGTAATTTACAGTGGCCGACGCTTTCGTGTAATTTTGGAGGTTCACAGGAAGTTATGTTTTGGAAGCGCGCGCTTTCGCCTAATTTAGATTAGCATAAGTTTGTATCGTGGATTTTTTGGCAATGTGATGGTTCACGAATGGATAAATGCCCATCTGCGTTCGATCGACTGTCAATCTATCTTCTGGCAGGAGCTCACGCGATAATTTCAGCATCTGAAGATTCAGTGATCGATGCCAATGATTGTATAATCAAATCAATCGTAGGTGTGCTTACATTAATAGAATTTTAATAAACATGTTTTATTGCTTATTGTCATTGTAAAACGATTACAACGAAATATCACTAGCTGTCATGGTCCCAAACAGTTCGCTGGGGAGGAAATTTGGAAATTTAAGGGGATTACAGGAGCTAATGGTCTGTTCCAGTCGGACTGTATGTTACACAACACACAGTCACACACATTAGATAGATAGATAGACAACTTAATTTGTACAACACAGGAAGAAACAGTACACGATATACACAAAGTAATAGCTAGATAGTATAAGTTGCACAAATGGGCGGCCTTATCCCTGTAAGCGTTTTGTTCCGGGCAACCTTGGGATGGAAAAGAACAGTTAGCAGGTTTTAACCTTCGTGAGTTTTAGATAATATACAGATTGATCTCAATGAAACAAAATGATTATCTACAGCATGTATTTTGATATGGTATTTTCAGTAACATATCTGTCAAAATACATCCAATAATCAAATTGTCATTTTTTTTATCGAAACAAAATGGTATTAAGAGTTGTATATTAAAAAATATATTGTCTTTTGTATGATTTACTGAAATAAATCATTGACTTTTATCCGTAAAAATACTCAGTGTTTAGGTCCTGCAATTCTCTTAGTACAAATAATTTACGAATAAATATTTTAAAAGAAGTTTATTTTTCATTTTTCAGAATCAAATAACAATATATAAACTGTAACATTATCATAAATTCAAGAAATTAATTTATTTCACTCGATTTTGGATGCGTGACAAATGTAAAACGACTGAGTAGATTTGGCACTGGAGTAAGGGAATAAACACGAAATAACTTACAATAACTTTCAGAGAAATCTTAGAGAAACAATTTAATTAGAAATTAACCAATAGGAGCATCGCAGGATGTGCCCAGCCAAAAATACATTAACATTAACTGACGATTAAAAGTAAAGTATATTTTACTATTATAAAACTGTATCTACCCGCAGAAACGATGACCGTACTACGTTCATAATCTAAGAAATACCAAATTTACTTTCTTCATATAACAATCTATTAATAAAAATCTTACAAACTCTAGTGTTAAAGCTTATGATTGGAGGCAATTTGGATCTCGAAGTTGTAAAACCGGTTAGGGAGAAGGCGGCAACAGTAGCTATAGCGATTGTTGGACATGAGAAAACTGTAGCTGTGTAGGCAATGCACCGGTTTACTCCAAACTAGTCGATAGTGTAATTGCTATCTCACTTGCATATAATCGTAGCTGGTAGGTACCTATGATCGATAACTACGGTTACTGCGGCAATCAAGGTCTTGAAAATATAATCATAAAAATTAATTAAGGAAAAGAACTGAAGTTGCTAATAAAATTTAGCTTTGATGTGTATTTTTATGAACATGTTCGAATCGCTAGTTTTCTCCGGTCCGAGCAGTGTGCACGCAAAAAAAACACGTAATGATTCACCGAGACGCGATCGTTTCCACCGACTCGGAAAATTCCTGTAATCAGTGCTGAGACTTTCTTCAGAGATCGCTGCACTTGCTGATACTACGCTTGAAACTCGCTTGCTATTATCATATTAATGATTTCCACATCATTTTCTAATAACATGTGCTAGATTAGGAACTTAATGGAAAATTTAGACTTGTTATAGATAGTTACAGCTTTATTTTAGTTTGATTATTCTTTAAATTAACATACTGGTATAACAACTGCTTTACTATTCTTACTACAACACATTGCTCGAGTTTTTTCTACTTTTCAAGTAGGTAAGTACTTAATTAGGTTTTATAAATATTAGTGTCTAACAGAAACAGGATTTTCAGCCGAAATCAAACCCCATCTTCGAACTTTGTCTCAGTTTTTAGCTTGACCTCAAAACACAACTATAAAAGTTTGCAAAAGTAGTTCAAATAAATTGTCATTTATCATGAAGTAGGTTGATGTTTAGATATTTTTAGACTACGCTATCAAAACTCCATATGTCAGGACTAAAGTAAGCTGGGACGTATTCATTTATTAGGATTCCTAGGAGCATTATTCCATTAGCTCACAAACATCGTAGAACATTCCTAAGCAAGGTTTTATCAGCAACAAGATAAGAGAACCAAAGCAACGGTGACATCACCCGGCAGACCACGTCTCGATAAAGAAAGTGTTCAGTAGGTAACCTTTCGATGATAAGATAAACGTTTTCTAATAGGTACGAACGTTTAAACAAATTCACGTAAACTGACATCGATATAAACAAAAGCAATGAGAGTTGCTCCCGTTTCTGAAGCATTCGTTGACTGTCTATCAAAGAGCTAGGTGATAAAAAGTGTATTAAACATGATTAAGGGCCTTTTCATGTGCCGTGATTCCGTGAACGGCAATGGAGCTCCACTCAAGCGAAGTCAACTTGGCACAGGCGGGAGAATATTGGATCGAAACTCGAAATCTCAAACCTGTTTTCTGACATTTAGTGTCCTTATCTCGTAAGCTGTTGTGTATATATTCGTGCTCTGTCTGTGAGTCACCGTTTCTTCGTATCACCACACCGGCCGGGCCCGCCGCTCTACGCACTTCATGGCCACTCATTCAACTTCGTCACGGTTTGGCTGCAATTACTGGACGGTAATGTGACAATAAATTAATGTCCAACCAAAGTAATAAGTGATTTAAATCTTTAAAAGCGAATTGTTTGGTCGTCGTCGTAGTCATTTCGACACCGAAAGGTTCATTACCTATGAGCACAAGCGCCTACATGTTTATTGAAGTGTTTCATTCACCGTCCAACGAGGCTACTGCACGTTTAATGAGCTCTTGTTGGCTTCGTCGCAGAATGTCCCTTTCGCAAAATGTCCCCTAGTCGTAAAATGTCCCTTTAGCAGAATGTCCCTTTAGCAAAATGTCCCTATCGCAAAATGTCCCTTTCGCAGAATGTCCCTTTCGCACAATGTCTCATTCGCAAAATGTCCCTTTCGCGAAGTGTCCCTTTCGCAAAATGTCCCTTTCGCAAAATGTCCCTTTAGTAAAATGTAGGTACTTATTGAATGTAGTACTTATGAACATTTATCGTTAATTGTCCATAATTATAAATAAAAAAAAACGTTTTCGTAAATTTGTTCATATTAAATATTATTCATTAATAAATAATAAATATTTCAGGACATATTACACATCGCCATCCAGCCCCAAGCTAAGCAACTTAATGCTTGTGTTATGGGTGCCAGATAACGGATAAACTACTTATATACTTTTTTTTTGTAAATATATACATATTATACATATAGGAAACACCCAGAACCAGAAACAAGAATTTATGGTCAGCATAAATACTTGTTCCCGGCGGGAATCGAACCCGCAACCTTCTGCGTCGCAGTCGGGTGTTCGCCCGACGCGCCACAGAGGTCGTCAAATTAAATAAAAGAAACAGGTTCTTAGTCAATTTTAAGCTTAACATACCTAACAATACGAATGAGAAGTGAGAAATGAGAAATGAGAAGTTCCCCTTGTGAAAAATGTAACTACTGCGAAATTTATATTTTGCGAAGTGCACATTCAGCATCAAACCCGCAAAATTTCGATTTTGTATAAAATGTTGTATGAATATCAAAAAACTACAAATGTATGACGAATTTAATTTTGAAAACAATCAAAAAGGTCAAAATACGCTAATTCGTGGTGTGCATCGTTATAATAAGAACAGAAGTAATAAATCGGGAAGTACATTGTGGAGATGTGTAAACAGATCGGAATGCACAGCCTCGTTATCACTGGACATTATAACACCCCGTCGTTTTTGCGTCGGGGGTTAAAAACTGGGAAAATCATCACAAGAGAAACTAGACATACATGTAAGACATACGATTTTAAAAATATTATTTTAAAAAAAATTTATATTAATGAATAATATTTAATATGAACAAATTTAACGTTTTTTTTTTATTTATAATTATGGACAATTAACGATAAATGTTCATAAGTACTACATTCAATAAGTACCTAAATTTTACTAAAGGGACATTTTGCGAAAGGGACATTTTGCGAAAGGGACACTTCGCGAAAGGGACATTTTGCGAATGAGACATTGTGCGAAAGGGACATTCTGCGAAAGGGACATTTTGCGATAGGGACATTTTGCTAAAGGGACATTCTGCTAAAGGGACATTATACGACTAGGGGACATTTTGCGAAAGGGACATTCTGCGACGAAGCCCTCTTGTTGTGTATCATTCAATACCGTCTATTAGATCTCGTTCGACTTCTTATCTAACCATTTACTTTACAATTGGTACCTATGAAATATTATTTACACTAAACAATTCATTTTTATGTTCTAGTAAATATTTATGGAAGTAGGTCAGAATTAGTACACAAAGGATTTTGAAGTCTTGAAAATTCGTATTGAAGATGCAACTTGAAATCTATGTTAAATAATTCATAGTTCGACAAAACCAACCCGTTGACGAAAATAACTTTATAAAGAGGTGTTGGTTCATTAAATTTAATAATAACCACTCCAACAATGTTAAATTTGTTCAAAGATCCGTTTCGCAGACCAGGTGAAAGGACTTTTTATTTGTCATCGAGATTAAGTGAATAATTTACGACACTTTAAACGTTTATATACCATTTGGCATGTATACACGTATAAACATCAACATTTCTCGGTACATGTATAAAACTTTCGCAAATACGTTCGCCCTGCATGAAAGTTACTAAATTATTGAACGATTTTAATGTTTTGTTATTATTCGGAGTTTTCCTTGTGTATTTCTTTGCTATTGTCGTGTTTTGGATTTTGTTTCAGGAGACTGTAGGTTAAAATGGTAGGATAGCGGATAATATTTCAATTAATATTAAATTTTTTGCGATGTAACCATAACAGGCTTAGAAACACCATGGTTAAAGTTCAAGTACGCTAACCGAAATACTTAATGTAGTCGACAATGTTTCGTTTGTTGTTTATCAATATGTAAACTGATGGCGCCGAACATGGTACACGCTTTGAGGTGTAGAAAGAGAAAGGAAACCTATTCAAAAGTGGGTAATGTTTTTGCTGTTCTCGTTGTGTGTTGCGGCAACCAGCACGGCTGCGCGGGCGCGTGATTCATCAGCGCGTGGGCCGAGCTTATTGTGAACGCGTCTATCTAATCACACTAGATTACTTTGACTTTTTCTTTTTTCAGGTTCGCTTACGTCAGTTGTGGTAGCATACAAATTAACTAGTAGGTATAATAGGCAAACCCGCAGATTATTCGTTCAAATAACCAATTATGTAAATAATGCAGTCGCGATCGTAACATTGCAAATAGAAACCAACAGAGCAAATTCTCGTTTCTAAACAATGCAATTGCGCAAAAGTCAACTTGGTAGAATTCGAAACAGGCAGTTCATTAAGACTTCATTGTTATATCTCATAGTGTTGTTTACCTTTCACCGCGATGTTGTCGCGTCGCGAGACGCCTCATCGCCTTTCTTGGTTCACCCAGAAGAGCATTTTATTTAAAAACAGATAATAACGTCTTACCTGCTTTGTGTAAAGAGGTGTGTGTATCTTACAATCCATTTATTTTTATAATAGTTTAACGTCTGTTATTTGAAAAGATTTTTTTATACATATTGTTCTCCGTGCCTGTGATTGTAAGAGACTGTCGCCAGACTCGCTACTACCTGTAACGGTATCTTGTGCATCTTCCTTCGCTTCCGTAGATGTAAATACGTTCGTGATTCATAATATCGAAAGGTTTGAGACGCAAACAGCAAGTGTTCTATGTCTAGTGACCTTTAATCGATACATATAGAGTTAACGTCGATTGCCTGCCGCTGTGTCGCAAACATGAGCGAGCATAGAGCGCGTTCTGTGCGCTGAGCGCCTGCGCTGCGCATAGAGCTTTCTCACCGTGGCATTGTAATAGATCCGTTCACTTAAGACCTCTATGTAAATGCTATTTGAAATAATGTTATAAAACTAATTAATTGTTCTTAGGTATTTATAAACGGGGCTAAACATTCCTCATTTTTAATTAGCGACATTTTTCATTGAGGCAAAATACCGGGTAATAATCTCGGAAAATATAATTAGTAATTAAATCACCTTTGGCCTTTATTTATATAAATACTTTAATATGAAGCTAACAGATATAGGCATAGGTGTATAGTCAGGTAGTTTGGCATTTAAAGGGAAATAGCAACCGGGTGTGCAGGAAATTGGTATTTTTAAAAGTATTTTGTGAAAATTACCAAATCAGAAACTGCATAACGTTATTTAGGGTTCCGCACTCGAAGGGTTAAAACAGGAATCATCTGTCACCAGGCTGTATTTTATGAACCGTGATAAGTATAACAAAGACTGCGACTCTACAAACATTTTCAAATAAGTACTTTAATTAGGCCTCGAAACTTTCCCAAATTTTAATTTAGGTTTAGTTACAAACTCTTATTAAGGTTTAATAGTTAGGAAATAACATTCTACAATCACAGACTACAAAAACGCTGAGTTTTGATTTATAATGGGTATTTTTTTTTCAAAAACTAAAAACAGTGTAATTTCGAGAGCATCCGGTAATCCTATCCCCTTAAGCAACGAGACGTAGCTTATACATACCTATTTATAATTGCTTTACTAGCAATTCTGTGCATCGTATTCAATCAAATGGCTTTACAAAGCAAATAAGCTCCAAGTTTCTCGATGGAAATTGATACTGTAACTAATTAATACCTAAAGTCATTAGCAAAGCAAATCAATATTGTTTAGAATATTGTGTAGTTTTGATTTTTTAAACTAATGGGAAATTATATTGATTGATTCCTGAGAAATCTTCTATTTTCAGCTTCAGTAGATAACTTTATACAATGTATATAGAAAACACTATACAGCTTGGGTACGTTTAGGTGGGTATTTCTTATCGCTTTAATTCTCATCGTCACTTTCGTGGGCTATTTAAATACTCCATTATCTGAACTAAGTATATTTGTAAACCAACTTACAGTGCCCTATACTATACGATGAGAAATAACCACCTGCACTTACGCAAAAAAATATAAAAAATAAGGATGAGAAAATTACCCTTTACCCTTTTATGGAGTTTTCACATCTTAAAAATTCCTTAAATTTTAAGTAAATTAGGCTAATTCCAAAAAAACGACCTACATATTTTTTCTGAAGATTACCTAAAAGTAAAGTACAATTACAAGGATTTATATTACACACTCTATTCTTAATTCGTATTTTTTGGTACAAAACTGGCACGGTATGATGTCAAATTCTAAACCATATTTTCAGTCACAAATGGCATGATACAAGACTGTCGTTCGTAGCCTTAAATAAACCGTTATTTCTATGTACAGCGAGCCCTGCAGTGCACACGCCTGCTGATGAATTTCCAACAAGTTAACTTGACATACGAATAACAATGGCTTGTAATTCAATTCATGGAACTACTAGCTGCGCCCCGCCAATTTACCCGCATAACTCCCGATCCCGTAGGAATATCAAAATAAAAAGTAGCCTATAGCCTTCCTCGATAAATGGACTATCCAAAACAAAAATATTTTTTCAATTCGAACCCGTAGTTCCTGAGATTAGCGCGTTCAAACAAACAAACTCTTCAGCTTTATAATATAAAGTATAGACTAGCGACCCGCCCCGGCTTCACACGGCTGTATTATGCATGTATTATATCTAAAAACCTTCCTCTTTAATCACTCTATCTATTAAAAAAACCACATCAAAATCCGTTGCGTAGTTTTAATGTTCTAAGCATACATAGGGACATAGGGAAATAGGGACATAGGGACGGCGAAAAGTGACTTTATTTTATACTATGTAGTGAAGTATAGATTTCGACGACCACTGTGGCGCGTCGGGCGAACACTCGCCTGCGATGCAGAAGGTTACGGGTTCCATTCCCGCCTCAACGAGTATTTATGTAAAGAATTTGTTTCTGGTCTGAAGGCCAATTCTCGTAAATGACATTGTTCAAATTACATTTCAATATCATTTCGATTGCATTTCGATCACAAATAATACCCTCAAAGTAGCTCAAAACACACTCAAAGTTAGCTTTTTGTAAAAAAAAATTGACTTTGAAGGTACCTATCTTTTGCAATCGAAATGCAATCGGGATGATATTGAAATGTAATTTAAACAATATTTACGAGAATAGGCCTTCTGGGTGTTTGGGTATTACAAAAAAGGTATTAAAGTATTCTATACGTGGTCTAGTTACCATAACACAAGCCTAGTTGCTTAACTTGGGGCTATAGATGGCACTGTGGATTGTTGTCCTGCAATATTTATTTATTTGTATTCGTGGTAGTTTTGTTTTATCTAACAAAACCTTCCTCTTGAATCACTCTATAATTAAATCCGTCGCGTATAGTTTTAAAGATCTCAGCATACATAGGGACAGACAGACAGCGGGAAGCGACTTTGTTTTAATACTATGTATTGATTTATTTCCATTGGCAGAACATGTACTAATATTAACTTTCAAATACAGTAAAGTCTTACTTACTTGGTATACTTTGAAAGGTTTATAAATAGGCAGGTTAGTAAATAGGTAAGTGTCGCATCCGATCAATGGATCAGAATAAAGGCACAGGAAGTGAAACTAGCCCCCGGCCAATGTGAACGGTTTAGCTAGTCTAGATTTCACAAGAATAACCTGGGCTTCTAAGTACCTACTTACAACATTTACGATTAATTAATAAATAAATATTGCAGGACATTCCACACATCGCCATCGAGGCCCAAGCTAAGTAACTAGACTTGTGTTATGGGTGCTACACAACGGATAATATACTACTTATATACTATTCTCTTGTAAATATATACTTACTAGCGACCCGCCCCGGCTTCGCACTGCTGTATTATGCATGTATTATATTATTATCTAAAAACCTTCCTCATTAATCACTATTAAAAAAAAACCGCATCAAAATCCGTTGCGTAGTTTTTAAGATCTAAGCGTACAAAGGAACATAGGGACATAGGGACGGCGAAAAGTGACTTTATTTTATACTATGTAGTGATAGTGATAATACACAGAGACAACCAGACCACAGACTAATATCTAATCATAAATACATGTCTTAGGCGGGAATCGAACTGACAACCCTGTGTTTGGTAGTCCGGCATGGTGACCATTGTGCCAACTGGGTCGTCAATAATGGAATTAATTTAAGTTTTAATGACTCTTCTTTTATTAATCTGTGCTTTGGATAATTAATACCTCAAAGCTCAGAAGGTCAATTCTCGTAAATAGCTTTATTCAAATTACATTGCAATGCAATATCATTTCGATTGCATTTCTATTTTAAAAAAATACCCTCAAACTCGGCTTTTGGTATTCTCAAGAATATTTTTTGTAATCGGAATGCAATATGAAATGTTATTGCTATGTAATTTGAACAATTTTATTTACAGGAATTGGCCTTCAGATTACATTTAAAAATGTTATGCTAGGTACATTATTTTGCTTTGTCGATATTAAATGTATTCCTCTCTTTTCTTCCTGAAAAATGCCCATCTAGAGTCTAGCTAGAGCAATCATATTTTTGAGTATAAACCAAGGTTTGCTGTAGGTACAGTCAGCAGCATAATTGCAGACCCACCGTAGAATTCAAAAAATACTATTATTGAAACGTTTTAATTCATATTTTTTGTTTGATAAATTCATGAGTTAAAAGACTTTAAACTTCAACTAAAGCGGGTGCCTAGAATCTTGGTTGTGTTGAAAACATTCTTTTAACAGCCGTTTTGAAGCTCTACGGCTCTACAGTGCGCTTCAGTTTCCGTTTTTATAAAATACTAGCTTTTATTCAGGACTTTGGCGTAAGGTTACAATTTTACAAAAAAAATGGTTGTCTGTAAAGTCTGTTTCCGGACGATAATTTTACGTGATAACGTCATAAGAAAACATTGATGGTAACCATGGCAACGATAAAACGTTGCTATAGTTACCTTGTCAATAACATGAGGCGTTCCAGTAACGACGCGTGACGTCACACTTTTTTGAGATTGCAGGTGTTCACCAATTTATAAAACGTTATCACGTCAAAACCTTTCTTAGCGAACGCCTACGTCATGACATAATAGCAATTTTTTTGCATTTTTTTTTAGCCCGATCCGTCCTAAAGTTGTTTATTAATTACGAGTCAGTCAAGACTATAAAGGAAATATTTGATTTAGTAATTAGTTCTTTTAAAAATATCACACAAAGGGGCAAGTATACAAAAACCTAGGTTTCATCCAAAAAAGATTGATCTGGCATTATTCAGGAAGGATATCTAAAGAGTTGCGGGTTCGATTCCCGCCTCAAACATGTATTTATGCTTAGATATTTGCCTGTGGTCTGGTTTTTTCTATGTATTATAAATATATAATTACAAAAGAAAAGTATATAGGTACCTAAGCAGTATATCGGTTGTCTAGCACCCATAACACAAGTCTAGTTACTGAGCTTGGGGCTGGATTGCGATGTGTGGAATGTCCTGCAATATTTAATGTATTGTATGGCACCCTCTTAAAGATTTCGATAAAATACGAAAGCTTAAAGTAGCTGTACTTAGGTTTCACACGAAAATAAACAACACATCTTTTTGTTTATTTATTGCAATTATCACATCGGTAAGCGAACGTATACATTTTACGCGAGGCGGCCATAAATCGTGAGTCACTTGAGTTTTGTTTACATATCGTTTGGCGTGTTATCATGTACTATTATATCATTGTTCTTATAGCTCGGTAGGAACTATTTCACAGGCAATCGGAATCGTGTGTCGCTTATCACGTTACATAACGTGTATCAACTGTTTGGATGTGTTATCGGTAAACAGGCACCCTGCACCTGTGGTTGGTTGATCGTGCATTCGCTAACATTTAGTTGCAACAAATCAGTTTAGTGAGGTGCGGGGAGCGCGGCACATGCATTATTCAAGGCTCATTTCTATTCAACGCCGACAGGCCGCCTGATAAAAACTTCTCGTTTGACAACTTGAACGCCTGCACCCTTTGTACTTACGTCATCTCCCTCGTGCTACGTTAATATATTAGTTTTCAAACACATTAATAGACAAAACAACAGAGCGTTAGTACTATTCTAACGACACTGCTATTCTGGGGACAATGATCATACTAACTAACCTACATATAACCCAGAATAATAATCACTAAATAGTATAAAACAAAGTCGCTTTCTTTGTCCCTATATCCCTATGTATGCTTAGATCTTTAAAACTACGCAACGGATTTTGATGCGGTTTTTTTTTAATAGATAGAGTGATTCAAGAGGAAGGTTTATAATAATACATGCATAATATAGTCGTGCGAAGCCGGAGCGGGTCGCTAGTTAAGTAATAAATCTTAATTTTTATAAAATACAATTTCTTGGGTAACTTGGTATTTAATTAATTAAATTAGATATATCCTTGTAATTTGTTATATTGACATTTAATTTTATGTTTTAAATTGGAATAAATGACTACATTACTTTGGTAACAGCAAATAAAAACAAACAAATCAATAGAGCTTTTGTCATGTATGATGACATGAGCATTGAACAAGTACCCTTAGGGAACTCTGTCCACCACACTAGGTCTCTCTCTAATGAGCCTGTACAGCGGGGTTACAGCGATTCGCCTTCTAATTTACAATGCTAGAATAAGTTTGGTCCAATAATGTCCAAGGTGGCGAGCTTGTCGGCCTTTTATCAGATACATTTCGGGGAGTGTGCAACAGAACTCCACGACCTAATCTTGTCATCTCCATTCTTTCGTCATACAACCAGGCAGACTGGTGTGCGATTCATGGTGGACATACCACACGTTCGCACTAAGCGCTTTGCTTCGTCATTCCTTATTCGTACTGCAAGGGAATGGAATCGGTTGCCTGCGTCTGTCTTTCCTGACGTGTACAATTTGGGGGTCTTCAAATCGCGAGTGAATAGGTATCTTCTAGGAAGGCGTGTTGCATCTTAGGCCGCATCTTCACCTACCATCAGGCAGGTGTGATAGTGGTCAAACGCTGACCTATCATATATAAAAATAAAAAAAATAAAATAATAAATCAATGACATTACATGCATCATCAATTAAGTTCAATATAAGGGACGGTAATAGAGATCAAATACCGTAATTCAAGTGTAAAGTCAAAAGTACAACTCGTTTAAACTATCTTACCTTGTTTTCATGGAGTTTTTAAATACACCAATTTTCCTAGAACATCAAAGTTTTTCCGGTTTAATTACATCTCAGTCGTTAAACTTCGGTTACTAAAAGGTTTCGGTTAGTGATTGACTAATTTCGGATGACTTTTTGTAGTCACCAGAGGTCAAAGATTCGGTATCGGTTAAAAATCCTGTATCGATCCGACACTTACTTCTTACTAGCTGCACCCCGCTGTTACACCTGCGTAAGTCCCGATCCCGTGGGAATTTCAAAATAAAAAGTTGCCTAAAGCCTTCCTCGATAAATGGACTATCCAACACAAAAATACCCAGTAGAACCAGTACTTCCTGAGATTAGCGCGTTCAAACAAACAAACTCTTTAGCTTCATAATGTTAACTAGCTGCGCTCCCAGATCCCGTGGGAATATCGGGATAAAAGAAGCCTATATTTTACAATTCGATTTAGCAGTTCCTGAGATCAGAAGGCCAATTCTCGTAAATAGCATTGTTCAAATTACATTTAAATATCATTTCGATCATAAAAAATACCGGGGAAAGTAGTTTAAAATACCCTCAAAGTTAGCTTTTTGTAAAAAAAATCTGACTTTGAGTGTATCTTTTGCAATCGAAATGCAATCGGGATGATATTGAAATGTAATTTAAACAATGTTATTTACGAGAATTGGCCTTCTGTGCGTTCAAACACACCAACGGAAGCCCTCAAAGATGAATAATTTTTTCCCTTTTTTTCACATTTCCCACTAATTCTTCGCTCCTATTAGTCGCAGCGTGATGTAATAATAGCCTTAAAGCCTTCCTCGATAAATGGACTATCCAACACAAAAATATTTTTTAATTCGAACCAGTAGTTCCTGAGATTAGCGCGTACAAACAAACAAACTCTTCAGCTTTATAATATTAGTATAGATTTACTCGATAATCTGTATATTATGTTGATGATGTTATTATTTTTTATTTCTTACCTACAGAAAAAATTGTCTCTAATTATTTTTTACTTCTTACCTACAGCAAAATGGTGTAGGTAGACTATTGACATAACGTGTAGAGTGGATTTATTTACTTTTGACTTGGTAATTTCCATTGTAAATGGCCAATGATGACCACTATCGGATAGCGAGTGAACCGCGTCTGCGGAAGCAGTGATCTAAGAACCGTTGCCGTTGGCACAGTGCCCATGACCGACGACCGTACTTCGCATAAATTGTTGTTTCATGGAAAAACGATCTCACCTTTAGAATCACAATTAACTCATCTTTAATTAAGGGAAGAAATTGACTTACACCCGATTCACAATCAATCATTGAGATTGCATAGTGCGCGCGAACGCATAGAGCCGTAAATAAGACGCTGATTCGCTAGAGTGCTGAGAGCGGGACAAAATTATACACTAGATACATAAGCTTGATATGGCAGCTCAATATTTTATGTAATGTTTTGTATCATCACTACATAGTATAAAACAAAGTCGCTTTCTCTGTCCCTATATCCCTATGTCTGCTTAAATCTTTAAAGCTACGCAACGGATTTTGATGCGGTTTTTTTTTAATAGATAGAGTGATTCAAGAGGAAGGTTTATATGTATAATACATGCATAATATAGCCGTGCGAAGCCGGGACGGGTCGGTTGGTAGTTTAGTATAAAATAATTAAGTTACTTATGTAACTCATTATTGTATGTCCGGAATGGCCAAACTGTTGATACCCTACCTACTATAATTTGACATCTTAAGTACACAGTTTTTCAATAAATATTCTTGATTTTTTATTGTCCAATCATAGGGCCGCATTTAGCGCTGTACGTTCACTTATCCAAGAGCCACTTAAGTACTGTTTTTTAAATACGGGCGTTATTTTTAAATATTGCAACGAATTGGTATCCTATAAATGTACGTACATTTTATTTATTTATACCCTGTTATGCTTTGTTATTACGGTGTATGCCGCTAGCAATCAACAATAATAACTTTCTGAAGCGATGCTCATGTAACCACAATTTACTTGACGGCACGCCTCTGACGCTTCAAGAGCTTTTTATTACAATTATTACGAACTTTTATTTCTGCTATGGCTTATTTAACTATCTACTGTTTTAAAAAATGTCTAGTTTTTATATTTTAAACTTAACATCAGATTACCATTGACGCGAAAAAACTACGATTAAGCGATAGTGATATAAATATAAATTTAGTTTGCAATCAAGTGTGTATTGCTAACATTTGAAATGTTGATTATACTTATTGATTTGATTCAATGTATCTTAAGTACGTTGGTACCTACCAATAATAACTTTGATACTAACCAACTTTAATATCAATCTGCATTTTAGAAATGCAAATGAAACGAAAGCTATAAAACTGCAGTTATAACATAAATTGTTTATGAGAATGCAATAGCAATAATCACCCGCATTGTAAATGTGCCGGCAACATGGCTGTGTCGAAACCACAGCTCTAAACACCATGAATCGTTCGTGCAGAATAGAGGCTGTATCATCAGTCATTTTCCAATTATTACTATTAATTCTATTAGCAAACAGCTGGGTAATCATCACCAAATAGGTGTCTACATTCAATGTTGAACCTACTTGTCATCAGACTACCATAGAATTCTTGGAAAAATATACAGGTAAGCCATTTATGCGACGATCGAACATACCATTATCTCTCCGGGCGGTAGATGCATCACTCAAGGGAATAAGAAACGTAAATGGCAATACAACAGAACAACTAACCTATCCGATGGGTGTATTATATACGACGTACTTATATGTCGTAAGCGTCTTGTGTTTTTTAAACATTTATATGTTCTATTGCGGTTGAGGAATTCTGCTAATCGTCGGTCCAACATTTTGTTCATGCCACAGACGTTGTTGCAGCAGTAAATTAGTGTAATTTAAAGCAGCCTCGGCACGGCTTACAGTCGAGCCTATTTTGCCAACTAATAGTCTTTTTTGAGAACGAATGTCGTAAACGCGAATAAATATGTTTTTGGTCATCGAAATTGCTGTAATGTTGAATACAGGTGTCTTTATAGATGTAGTCGTATATCGCCCACGCAGTCGCTCGAGTAAATCACCAAACACGCCCGCGCCGCGCGTCGCCCGCCGCTACAATCTATGCAAATCGCGGGCTCAAACTTATTGCTCTCGCCTCGACTCCTTTCCAAACGCATACTAAATAGCACAATGGCCACGCCAAGCCTTTGTTTCAAGTTTTCACTTAACCTTTTGTAGGTAGAGTTTTTCCGTTACGAGCCCATAAGTATAGTCTCAATTACATAGTTTTGAAAAATTGCAAGAGAGTATTCTCATTATTTCTCACCTCACAAACTTCATCCTAATCCCAATTTCTGGGTCTTCCTTTATGACCTATTTTATTACAATTTTTACTATAAACTTCCACAGTATCATATTTAATTAAAATCTTATTACCCATTTGCATATCAATATGACGAGAGTAAGCAGCATTCCTATGCATTCCCATGGTGTTCTTGGAATAAGATAAATTGTAACAAGAGATGGTGCTCCCGTTGTTCCGCATATACACTACTCGCATTGCACTCCGATAATACCTGATACCATGAAGAAATAAATATAATAATATTTCTTATTGCACTGATTTATGTAGCTTTTTTATGTTACCTACAAGATAATTACTGTGAGAATCGTAAACGGACCACAATGCGTTCCGAGTATGGTGGTATTGCATAGGCATTTGCAATTGGATTTCCTGTATTTACTGAAGGTAGTAGGTATATTTATTAAATGAAATCATTGACTAATCTACTAAGTTTAAATATGCTATACGACACTGATAATAATATCTGAAGACCAACAGGGATAACGTTCGTAAAGTAGGTTTAATAGTAAAAACTAATAGATACTGCGACAAATCTATAGGATTTTTATCATTGATATAAACTGACAATATAACGCACCAGTGGTCATTGAACCCTTGCAAATTGTCAGCAGCAATTGTCTGTCGCCATAACAACTCAGCTGCGGTTCCAAGCCGTAACCGTTAGTCCTGCTAATTGCATCGACTACTATCGTTTATAGCCCTTCGCACATCGCTCACATCCGCGAAACACGGCGGAAGAAAACTACTTTTCTTATCGAGTGAACAGAACCTGAATATGAAGGTTTAAGCAACATCAAAGCTCTCAAGATGTTCTCAACAAACTTGTTGCACGCTAAGAGCGTAGTCGTAGCTAGCATACTCATAAACTTAGTTAACCCTCTGTCGGCAACATTGCCGGCTTCAGTGCAGTTGAAATTAATTCGATTATCAGCGCACCTTGATCTCGCTAAACCTCTGAGATTCCCTTCATTAGGTCTGCACATAGAAGCGTCTGTGGGTATAATGGAACAAACACGATCTAACGTTGCTCGGGACTAAGTAATATTTGTTGAGCTTCTTGGTGAACACATTTCGAAGTTGGAGCGTAGTTCGAAGCTAAGTACCTAGCTACATTATAGTGTTATTCAATATTCAGATGGCGGGTGCGGGCGTTCCAAACTCACGCACTCTCTACTGGAAGTTGGTCATGAATTCATTGTTTTTGACGCGGTCGTGTGATATTGAACCATTATAGGAAAGAGTTCAGGTCACGTATGAAGTCTATACGCTCCAAGAATAATAAAAACAATTAAATGCCTAATAAATACAATAAGTATTTTTATAACCGTCATCTAACGAAAAGTAATAAATTACTAACACTAATAATAGAGTATAAAAAATAAGAAAACATTTGATATATTTAAAAGTGATAGGCAAGCAAAGTACGAATATCGAATTGTGTAGATCGAGAATTGGTCGCACTGGACCTAGATAATCAACGTAGTGAGGCAGTTTGGATTAGTTCAGTTGAGTTGAGTGTTACGTCAACTCAGAACCTACCATAGTTCACGTTCACCGATAACAATTCATAAATGAAATTATTGAAAGATGAAGTTATAAATGAAGTTAGGAGATTGCGGCAGAAAAATGGCGAACGATCCAAAAATCAATTTAATAAGACTTAATATAAAGGAATTTAATAAGTTCCTAATTAATTTTATTTTTAATTAAAGGTTAGTTTTGTTAATAACATATTATAAATAATTAATAAGACACGACGCTATAAGGTGGCATTCTTTGGGCATCCTTTCATGATTCAATATAGCTCATTTTAATTGAAAATCGATAAAAATTGCTAACAAATATTATTGCCTAGTGGCTTTTCTGTGCAAAGTTTGACCCACTAATTAATAGTTACTTGTACTGTAATGTAAACATTATTATAGTTGTCAGGTTTTAATTACTACTGATTTCACTTCGTGTAGATTATTTATTGCACACTTAATGCTTCTGTGGTCATCACAGTTCTTATCTGTATATTGCGACGGCACCGTTCCGCGCTGTCGCTTACTTTACGCCATAGCAGAAGCGACCCTTTGCAAACCACTATACTTCCAACATACACACTTATAATAGGCCAATCGTAGTATCTAGCGTGGGACTTCATACATGGACTATTAGCACTCGATCACTCCACTTGTAATGTTATATGACATATTACTTTATATTCAGGCAAGCGGCCGTCGTCGGGCGTCGGCATACGACATTATTTACATATAAGTCGTTGTTCCTACTCATTCATAGCCCGGCTCGCTCCAACCATGCTGATTTATCGCCTTAATTTCATAAGTATCTCTTTGTTACCGTGGCGTCTATATCATATTTGAGTAATATCGTTGCTTTATTGGGAACTCTAGGAAAGGGTCAAATTGGGGAAACCCGAAACCGATTAGAGCATATATTGCAAGTTTCTACTGAAAGAATAAACATAATACGATAATATGATGTTGTTTAAAAACAGAAAGACGGACAAGAGAGTGATCTTATACGGGTTCCTTTTTTTACTTTTTGAGGTACGGAACCTTAAAAATGACGAAATCAAGTTTCCTATACAAGATGACAGCGGTGACATAATGACTGTTAAAGATAAAGGAGACTTTCAACATATACAAGTACGTAACATTGCATTTAGAAACAAATCATTAATTGATTGGTTGGAATTGGTTGACTTTACGAAAGGTAGAGCTTAATTAACCTAAAAACCTATAAATGTTTTACGCTAAATGATTGAAACAAAGCCTAATAAAATAATGCTATAATAAGTAATATCTACTTGAAACAATAAACAAGCTGCTTATTAAAATACAACAAGTATGGTAATACAAGCTAAGTAGTTGTAACATTTATTTTAATTACATTGTAAGTTGTAGTAACACAAGATGCGACATTTGCTGAGAACCTGCAATCCGACTCTTAATTCGCAGCTGGTGAAACAACAATTATGAATCATTTAACTCTATATTCAAAATGTATTCAGTTATAAATTCTATTGGTGTAGATCTAAAGTTTATATTTAAATAGACTACAAGAGGTAGTTGTGATCTTTTCGCGCATAGGCAAATATTGGCAAGTGTGTCCATGACTCAGAGGTGTGCTCCCAAGATCATCTTTTCGAACGTAACTAACTAGGTGCTTTAAATATGAGTAAAAAAAATTGGCATCGTATATTTCTGCGTATATTTCAATTAATTGAACGTATTTCACTGAAAACTCTGAAGTGTGTATATAAAATTAAAAAAGACTTCAATAATAACTTTGCTTCTCGGAAACTCACTATTAGAAGTTTAATAAATTTCTTTGTCTTTTAATAAAAACATCGTTATTGTATAAACCATAGAAACTACCATAATCGCGTGTAAGATATTACGCATATGCAAAATTAAACAATGGATTTGAATCGATTGCGTAACGTTTACGTAGGTAGGTTAGTTTATTGTGGTGATATTGCTTGCTTACCACGGAGCTGCCGATGACGCAGCGTTGGTAGCTGACGGTCGACGGACAGAGAGGAACGAGCACGTATTTGCATTTTGTGGTGAGTTGGTAACCATAGACCTTGACTGTGAAAATCGAGTAGTAGAAACCGGTCATCGAACGACACACAGCACCGGTACTACTTTATATTTGATTATGAAACGAAACAAGCTGCACTTATCAAATTTAGATAAACGGTTCGCGTAGAATTCCACTACAAGATAAAAGTATATTTACATTTTAGATTTGTGTTTAGCTCTGAACAAAGAAGCTATACTATGTGTTTCAGCGAAGGGGTTTTAATACAAAAGGAGGTTGTTCTACACGTCTAGGCGAACAACTTTTGTTCTACGACTTTTGGAAATTCGAACTTTTTTTTCGATAGGTAATTCTGAGGGATTTTTTCCTGAAAATCAGCTGTTTAATATAAAAACTAGAGATTGGCCGACTATGGTATTTGCCGACTAGCCGATCAGCCGACTAATCGGTTTTCAAATTGCCGACTAGTCGGCAGTGCCGATCATGTTAATACTAGCCTTTCGGAAGTATTCGGACTATGTCGTCATCACTCGGCTCGCTCGCGTCGCGTAAACTATTATAGTTTCTACATATAAATAATTGTTTTATTTTACAGGTTAAGTGCCGATTTTAATCGGCATATTTTGCCGATTAGTCGTCGACCAGTCGCCGACTATAAAATATGCCGAATAGTCGGCTTTCCCGACTAGTCGGCAACTAGTCGGCACATCTCTAATAAAAACCAAAAGTCGTAAAACAAAAGTTGTTCGCCTAGACACGTCTAGAACAACCCCCTTTCGTATTAAACCCCCTTTGCTGAAACACATCGTATAGATAGATAGATTACTTGCCTACTATTGCTTAGTATACCGTATTTATTAATGCAACTGTTTCTGTTTACAGTTTAAAGGGTACTTATGTAACTACAGATTCAACATATCAGTAAATATTTACATGGAACATAAATATTGACCGATGAATTACAATATCGCACGCGTATTTTATATAAACATCCACTCATAAATAATTTGTTAGTAATTATCTCTCTTTAATATTCCGATGAGGAATTAATAAAAACCTATTGGCCTGTTTTCTACAGAATAAACGAGAAGCGAGTTGCGTCTGTTGAATATTTAATTGAAGGGACAACGAAATTAATGTCTACGTCTATCGATGTGATATTTGTACCTATGGACATATTAGTTACGATCACAAAATAAATTAACGAATTCTCAATACCAACTTAGTGGTTGTTTTCTTCAAAAGCCGTAACCAGTTTTGAGATCTTTATGACACTATCAATCTCTATTTATCTATAGAGCTCTCTACATTAATATTTAGGACTAGCAGCGCTCCGCGGTTTTACCCGCGTAACTCTCAATCCAGTGGGAATGTCGGAATAAAAAGTTTATAGCCTTCCTCGATAAATGTACTATCCAACACAAAAATATTTTTTCAATTCGAACCAGTAGTTCCTGAGATTAGCGCGTTCAAACAAACAAACTCTTCAGCTTTATAATATACTAGCGACCCGCTCCGGCTTCGCACGGCTATATTATGCATGTATTATACATACAAACCTTCCTCTTGAATCACTCTATCTATTTAAAAAACCACATCAAAATCCGTTGCGTAGTTTTAAAGATCTAAGCATACAAAGGGAAATAGGGACGGCGAAAAGTTACTTTATTTTATACTATGTAGGGAAGTATTGATATACCTAAGTAATACTTATTGTTTTCAATAAATATGAATATTGTTGATAAGCGAAATACTGTGGTGGCGGATTTAATGAGCGGTTACATAACTGGCCTTTCAATATTGAAAACACACGAAAACCGCACGGTAGGCTGATTTGAGCAAACCGACGGAGCAGTGGACGGTCAAACCGAAAATTAATTAACATACTTTGGCGCGCAACCCTCGGCCCACGTTACGGTGAGGCACACAGGTGGCCGATCTACCCTCAGTTCTACTCTACCACACCCCTGCAACAGGGCTGGCTGACACAATTGATTTTTATTTTATCTATGCACATAAATGGACGTGATGTCATGAACATCTACTATTATGGGGGTATTTTGCTCTCTTAATTGATATTATGATGTTTAAACAGTGTAGGTACAAACATTGAAAACCGAAGTAATCATAAACATTGCTTGCCGGGTGATCGTTGCTGTTTTGTCACGTTTCTGCTGACGTACAATGTCTTTAAAAAACATAAAGAAAAAGCTTTGATCAGTTATTCAACGTCGTTTAGTAGTAGTAGTAAAGTAGCTACTTGAAGGAAATTTTCTAAAAAATGTGACTAATTAAAATACGACAGTTCAAAATCACTCTCAATAATTGTCATTGTAGAGTGACCGTGAAAGCTGAAAGTAAATCACAACTATAAAGTCTCAGCAACTACTCAATTGGGGTCAATCGAGGCTGTTGTAACTGAAAACGACATTCATTATTCACTTTTTCATTAGTCATTCATTATTTGGCTTTGTATTTTCCGGTAATAAGGCGTTAAATTAAGATCATAAAATAGATAATTGAGTTTACATTTGTCGGTGTCTAGTCTTAATTCTATTGTAAGTAGATAAGAAACTACTTAAACGGTAATAATTTCGAGATAAATCAATTTAACAACTAATAATCAATGTTGGGTAGCCCTATTCCACGTGAAACGGACAATAAATTACCTACCTAAACACACATGCTTACTTGCTTAGGTAAATTCGTGAGCAACGAATGTGATATAATACTTTTCAATATTTGTCACGGGTTTTGTATAAAAAATTTAAATTAATTTATTCCATTCCTACGATTTGCATAATCATTTGTATTAAAGGCTTTATAAATAAATAAATGATCAGCTTAAAATCTTATTACTTACCTAACTACATAATCCTTTAAGTATACAACGCTTTGCTCATTGCGTACCTACCTTCTAACAAAGCATTTAGATCTACACCCGCTTTATACGTACTTGTTCAAAATAATGACGTATTTATGACGTTACATTTGACTTTTGCAAGTGACCTCCCACTCTTCTGACTGTTTAAAAACACGTCGCAAAATATTAAAAGCGCGATTCGGGTCTTCTTACATTTACGTCTTTTGAAATTATTGTTATTTTGACAGTTATAGGTTAATTAATCATTGTTTTGTCATACTTTCGCTCACGTGAAATATCACTTAAAAAAACAAGACAAAGCATAAGGTAATTAACGAAACCTCTAGTAGTGTTATATGAGTGCGGTGCTTTGTATGTTTTCCCCAATCGGGTTGTTTAAACAGAAGAATTAGAAAGAAATTAAAACAGTTCACATGTCGTTAATAACGGCGGGGTACCTACTTTATATAGATTTTACAAGAAGCACGCGATACAGAGGGGCCACACAGCATTAAATTACCGGAATTTTCCGTTGTTGATGTTTTAAATGCATTCCTGTTTCAGGAATCGCGTGCAAGCCATTCTCATACATAGGTGCACTGTTCTAAACATGTGTGTTGTATTCTACGGTACGAACCCAAAAACCTATTTAGTTATTGAAAAGTAAATATGTAAATAAATAACGCTGGATATCGCTGTCTTGCTGAATTATATAATATACTTACTAGCTGCTGTCCCGGCAAACATTGCTTTGCCATATACAAAAAAAACGTTCGATTCTCAGACCTAACGAATATACTTAAATAAAAAAAATCATACAAATCGGTTCAGCCGTTTCGGAGGAGTTTGGAGTAACTAACACCGCGACACGAGAATTAAGTATACCGCGCGCGTAACAAATTCATCTTATTTGATCCCTCAAAAGCAAATAAGCGCTTAAAACAGGAGATGTTTTAATAAACAATAATTATGTACCGTCGTCAGAGCTAGGTAGAACTATGTTCCATCTAATTCCAGAGATAATAATATCGTTGCATTGCATCACAAGTCACGTCTCTGTCCCAGTCCCAGAAGTTTATCGCATGATTGGATGGATATTAATTCTATAAATATACAAAGAACATTTTGTGCTCTCACTCTCGAATAGAATAAATAGGTTCTGTTTACCTGTAAGAATAATTGTTGAAGGTTTTTAATAGAATAAAAATGTGTGAAAAGGGATCAGTTCATCGTTAAAAATCACTTGTAGACTTGTAGAAATCAATGATAGGTTAATATAAATCGACTGCTGAATTCGTGGCCAAAATTTTCTCATTATGAACACGAATCAAATAGCTGACGGCGTTGAATACGATAGAGCGAGTGCGACCCCACGAAGAGGGTCCCACTTATTGCGAACACTTGTCATATCAGCACAATGAGTTGGGAGCATAAAGCGATGCTTTATTATTTTAATTATTGCACGTCCACGATGCGCCCTTTGTCAGCCAACCGCGACACTGCTTGAATTAGTCACCGCCGAATAACAATTGCTCTAATTGAAGGTCCTCCATGTTGCTTGTCTCTGTTCTTTATGTTTGAACATTTACTATCATTACGACTTTTAACGATTGCGGGTCGCTAAAACTTTTGGTCAAAAGCTAGAGATGTTTGCAGCGCAATACAGACAGTTTCAAAAACTGAATAGGCTTTTTAAAGTTTTCATTGTTAAGCTGAAACAATGAGATTCACGATCATGATTGAATTTCCGCAGCTCTAGCATACCTCAGAAGATTGAGAAACTATGAAAGTGGAAGTTAGGCACAGTTCTGCTCTACCGAAAAGATACTCGATATTTCCGTCTCGTGAAAATATTGTTATGAAAGCTACCTAAGTTAAGGGTAGGACTTTATAAAGTAGCAAGCCACGACAGGCAAAGCGCTTTGCGACCGGCGCGCGACCGGCGCGGCGTGGCGCGGGCGGCGTGGCGCGGGCGGCGGGTGGGCGCGCATACTTTACTCACTCGACTCTCGATCCGATCTTCATAAAGAAATTCTCCGTTTTGATATTATATTTATATTGTAAATGTTCCGTACCTGCATATTTGTAACGGTAAATATGAAAATTTTCCGAATGCCTAAGAGTTTGCCGCTCGAATCTTAGAGGAATAAGAATTTTTCAGTAGGATTGTTAACGTTTATAATTCAGTAAATTCTGTTATCTTTTCTAAATATTATTGAAACGGTAAATATTTTGTTAGACATTTTAATTAACACCTTATACAATATTTGTCAAACTGTTATGGTAATAATAAAAGATTTGGGAAATTCGATGGAAATATAGCACTATCATGATGTTATTAGTCGTTTACCTGTCTAGTGCCTATACGTGTGTATTCAACGATGTAGTGTAGGTAAACAAACAAACCGACTTGACGTCATAAGCGTTAACGTTTTAACTCTCAGGAAAGTTTCATTAACATCTTCAAATGAGATTATTATTATAATTATCGTCTTACATTTACTAAATTATGAACGAGTTTATTGGTTTTTCAACGCCGTCATTATTTCTAATGTTTTTGTTGACTGTGTTTTTATGCAAAGTTGGTTTTGGTTACATTCAAAGATTTTGACCATTAGTCAACTTTTTTATTTATCAGAATTTACTTGTTGTATCTCAAATAAAACCCGCAAATTATTTAATTACGGTTTATTAATACTGAGCACATGAAGTGGACCGACCGGGAAGAGTGAGAGAATGACATATTTGACATTGACAGTCTACTATCAAAGATGGGTTAAAGATAATATCTCACACCCTCTGTTGTATCTCAAATAAAACCCGCAAATTAATTAATTACGGATTATTAATACTGAGCACATGAAGTAGTTGAACTGACCGGGCAGAGAGAAAGAATGACATATTTGACATTGACAGTCTACTATCAAAGATGCGTTCAAGATAATATCTCACACCCTCTGTTGTATCTGAAATAAAACCCGCAAATTAATGAATTACGGTTTATTAATACTAAGCACATGAAGTTGTTGGACTGACCGGGCAGAGAGAGAGAGAGAATGACATATTTGACATTGACAGTCTACTACCAAAGATGCGTTCAAGATAATATCTCACATTACTAATTGTATTATTTTTTCATTGTTTCAGCGAGCGGCGCGCTCGCAGCTGGCACCATTGCTTCTCCGTGGAGTACTGCGGCCGGCGCACCCGACACCAACGGCTCGGGAGGCGCCGACGCCAAGCATCTCGATGTTGGCGATGCCAGTGACGACGAAAAGGTAGGAGCTTTTCAAAAGAAAATATTGCTTTGACAAGCTGAGTTAATTGGTTGAATCAGGCATTACTTTTCGGAACTTAACTGTAATGGAAGAAACACAAAATACACATTGCATTTTGTGTTTTGGCACTGGGCTCGGAACTAAAAATTCATACTTCCTTTATAGCTGAGTTGACAAGATCGAATGGCTATTATAGATCTGAAAACATTCAGAAGTGAGATGAAGAAGTAGAGCTCTTGTGTCAAATGTAAAATACTATGAATTTACAATGTTGGATTGTTGACATCAATAACTCGAAACGGGAGTAAAGGAATTAAAGCAATTGAAAATGTTATTTAATATGACTTCAATATCACAAACTATAAAAACATTTTTTTCGCAAGTGGACCACTTTAGTTTAGTTATTTTTGCATGAGGATGGAGTAAGCTCGTCCAACAGCTATAGTACTACCCTCTCAGCTTAGTCGACAGTGTCCAGAGAAAAGAATTTGTCAATGCGTCTGGAGCAAACTAAGCCGCGGGTTTCATCACGATGTTTTGCTCCACCCTAAGAGCAGTTTCAATTAGCGTAGGTACATAATTTTTGGTAAGAAAAATCCATCGGGATTTTTGGAATGAAAGTCGAGGTATATATCACTAAGGCAACACCGCTGTTTAATAAGATTACTTAACATAAAACAAAGTTTAGAGTCATCTTTATTTCCACTTATCTACCTAACAACCAGACGAATTGATGAAATTAACCATAACACAGTTGTACAAATAAGTACCTACCTATGAATGTACAAAGTAATTTATATCCCGCATGAATAACTACTACGCAAATAATACGTTGTGCATTTATTTTTGCAAAATTAACTAAATATTGACCGTTCAAACAAAACATGAACGTATCCAGGTTTCAAGGAACCGTGATTCACGGTGTTTGGTTGGATCAAGTGCTTCATCCGATTGGACTTGGCAATATTTTTATTTAAGAATAGAGAGCGTTAGTAGCATAAGCGTTACTAATAATAATTGTATTGACGCATGTTTGTTTTCTTGAAAATACTCTTGTTAAACATCCTGGTACATTTCACGGATACTTGTTTTTACCAGCAACAGATGGGTAAATTAACAGATTTGAATAATGAATTAGAACATTTTAGTTAGTTCACCAAACTCGTATGGTAATTTCTTTAACCTATTTATTGGTTTTATATGCTTTATACGTTTTCAGGATTTGTCGGCTGCGGACGCGGAGGGAGTATGGAGCCCCGACATCGAGCAAAGTTTCCAAGAAGCGTTGGCCATCTATCCACCTTGCGGCCGACGCAAAATAATACTCTCCGACGAGGGCAAGATGTACGGTGAGTCCGACAAAATTTAATCACAATAAAATAACCACCATTAAGTACAACTTTATTACTTTCGCCACTTCTAATATGTTAGCATTTGTTGAATAAAGCAATATCAAGGCCATATCGCCAAAAATGAACAATGGATGTGGCACGAGACAAAAGCCAATGTTGGAACGTATTGATGGCAGCCGACAAAGGCGGTTTGCGCAATAGGATTCCGCGGAAAGACGTGAACCGACAATAATTATCTCTCTCGATCGTCATGTCTCCAATTCAGAGAAATCAAGCGCAGTATTCATTATTGTCACTTACTAAGAAAGTATCGTTCAGCTCCATTTAATTATGATGGTGTAATTATGATGAGGGATATTTTATATTATTCAGACGATTTAAATACTCTGTTACATAAAATATTTAATCTTAAATCTTTCGAAGAGGTCCTTGCACAGATCCCAAATATTGGGCAGGAATTTTTTCACGTTAAATTGTCGACTTGGAAAGCTCGTTAACGCGTACGTGACGATTGCTACTAAGGAACAACTTTTTGTAAATTAACTACACAGTGTAATCATCTTCAGTGCTTCGTTATTAAGATTCTCGACATTAAATTTTCTTTGTGTATGTAGGTAAGTTTAATATTGCGAGGTTACGTAGCGAAGTAGAATTGACGCGGTGGAGCCGTGGAACAATTATTAGAGAGGGCCATTGCCATTACATCGCTAGCCGGACACACATTAAGTTTACGTCAAGCGCCAACATTATACGTCCCGGTTTTAATTAAAGGACTGCCCGCTCGAGTCCCGTAGTCGTAGTGCCAAATGGAATTGCTAAACAAATTTACCACAGAGGCGATGTGTCCACCTTAAGTGATTTAATAGGCGTAAAGAAATGCGATGTTTAAATTGCTTCAATTCAAAATTAATTTTCTGGAAGCGGAAATTGAATTAGAGAATTCCAAAGCTTTATAATTTATAATTCTTCACAATAACTGTTTCTAACGTAATTAAGTATGGGTACAAAATAACATCTAATTCACAGTCCTAGAATAAAAGTAGTGTCAGCAGTTACTGAAACATTGTCATAATTCTTAAGGTAATAACAGACATAATTAAACGTCAATTATGTAATTACTAGTACGTGCTCGATGGTACAAAGCGGTATGAACCATAGGTAAATGAAAATTAAAAGAAGCCATAATAATTGCGGACACGCGTAGAGTCGTCCGAACAATATATGAGCACATTACATGGGGACGTGTCCTTTCTCGGTTAATCTAGAGTCTAAAAGTGCGTCGCCCTTATCCTCCCAAGTTTTCTTCACCCTCACCCTCGACAATGTTTATCGTACGGCCTATGGAAAAATAAATGCTCTTATTTTATAAACAAGTGCCGTTAGTTCCGTTACAAAAAGTTGCAATTGAAAAGTTTGACTTAGTGAATACTTTACCGAGATGGGTTAATTTCAGGTGAGGATACATGTAATGGCAAAGCAATGTTTGGCAGTTGGTACAAAATGTTGTAAGGTTGGTGTGTTATTGAATGAAGTGGTTGTGTTGTACGACAGTTGCGTGGGCGGGTAGGGGTAGCGAGCAAGCGAGCAGAGCACGTGAACGAAACTTATCGGGGCAAAGCTGCAGAGGCACACACGTTGCGGTGTGGTAGTTGGGAACAGTTTGTCTACAAAGCTAGTGCTCTGTGTTCTGCTAGTGGCACGTTCGTGAGTTAAGACATTCAAAACCGCTCAATATCCTGGGAGTATGAAAGTTTCAACGGCGCACGGCTTCACGTGGTCCGGGGGAGGCGGGCGAGGGGTTAGCCGGGAGGGCTAAACTATGCGAAGAATGCGCAATTAGTGAGCGAGCGAGCGTGTAAGGGGCCCGGCCGCGCCGCTAGGCGGCGAACGCAGTAAGAAAATATAAAGAAGGGGCGGGCCGCCCGCGCCCGTTGTTTAGCGCCCCGCCCGCCTTCAGGCATAACTCCCGATTGTCTCCCAAGAAATCCTCCTTAGACCTGTCGCAACTCAACCCTTTCCGCGAGGATTTGCTTCGCATAGCTTCTGTTTGGGTCAGCGTGAAATACCCTCTACGATCCGAATTACAGCAAAGACTTTAATATATTTTATGGCACTTTGACTACTTGGAGTTGCTTTATCAATAAAATGTCACTTATTTAAATTTAACAATAAAATAGGTACCTTCTTAAATAATAACGAACGAGAATATCCACCCACTAACAATTTGGGACATTCACCGTGAATTGAAAATCATGTCGGCGACGATTATAAAATATAAATACGTTTCGAGTTAATGTATTTCTGATCGCTCTCAAATATTGTTCCCTAACGGTGGCCGTATAAATTATTCGTATGGAAGAAATATGAAATTCAAATGATGAATTATAAGGGAATCTTCACTATGTAATGTTGATCACAATCGTACGTAGGATCTAACTAAGTAACAATTTTGAAACCTATCTAATGAACAGTAGATAATAATGTTAATCAGGAAAGAAATCAGTAAATATACATAATGTAGCTGGAGCGTGCACGCACAATTTCATCCGTGCGAAGTGCGCGAGAGCGTAGCCGCGTCGCGCTGGCAATGGACCAAATTAGCCAACTAACGAACTAATAAATAATGATCTCTTGTTTTTCTATTCACTGTGGAATAGAAATGTTCCGAGTTGATCCTTTTCGACACTATTAATAGAAGGATGCACACGACGTTTCGGGTGAAAGCACTCTTAATGCTCAATTCGCGGGCACGGATGTCACTAGTGGAAGTTGTGCTCACTACGAATAACATGCAACGTTTATATTCTCTTCACTAATTCGTGCTAACAGCAATTTGTTAGAGTGGTCGCACTCACTAATTTTAGCTTAACACCCGCGCCGTGAAAAGTTTACGACAGAGCCATAATTTCGAAGTAATTTCAAGAATGTTCGACTTTCAAGAGTATGTTTTCCAAGTTCTCAGCTTTGCATCTAAGACAAAGAAGGGTGAACTAATATTATCTTAGTGTAATATTGAAAATAAAACTTATTAATTTGTTACTCAATAAAATACTTTTGAATTTTAACCGACCTACTTTGATACTCTAAATATATACTACATAAGATAAGAATTATTAATACTTGAATATTTGATACAGGTAACACAATCTTTAATTCGCTTCCTACCAATATGGACAAAATTGAGTGCTTTTACAGACCGAACTTAAACACTTCACAACGTGTTTGGTTTTTAATAAAATGGCACAGTCACTTCGATAGGTAGATAGGTACGCATAGATAGGTACACGTATGTATGGATAGTTTGGTTGGAACATATACGTGTACAGTACGGCTCAACGAGCAAGCAAGGGGTTAATTAAATTCGCACCAGCCGGCTCTCGTCGGCATCACATTCCCCAAATTCAATGAGATTTCAATTTACTTTGGTCTGACCGAGTCCTCTTCTGTTGTTCGCCAATTAATACACTATTACGTGGGTATACAACACCATCCAAATTAAAAGCTGGACACAAGGTCAATTAGATATATTTGTAATTTTCATTTGCCACTACTATGTTGATGGATGGAATGATGACTCACTTCAAACTTAGCCTTTTATAAATAGAATACATCATTTAAATATTTTATAGAAAAAATAAATTAAAAGAGTTGATTCTAACAAGTTTTTGTAAACGATCACTATGCAAATAAATTATTGTATTTATCAATTTCGAGATATAAATTCATAGTAATTCACAACACCAAATTGTATTTACTTCGACCGATTCACCCCGCATTCCAACTCGACTGCAGTTTCAATAATTGAAAATAGCTACCTATTCAAAATATTTTGAAAATTGTTTCATAACAGGATCGGCAGCGAAGCTGCGCTGGGATTGCATTGTAAAGCGCGCGTTTGTCAGAACAACTATGCGAAATATTTCGCGGGTTATGTCAATGGGCTTCATTTTTTTGTTTTATTATCGTGCATCCCCAAATAAATGAACTGATGGTATTTAATATTATTGTTACAGGGAGAAACGAGTTAATAGCGAGGTATATAAAACTAAGAACAGGGAAGACACGGACGAGAAAACAAGTTTCATCACACATACAGGTGCTAGCTAGACGGAAATTACGAGAAATCCAGGCCAAACTAAAAGTGGTAAGTTTGATTTAATCATTTCGCAGTATTTATCTTGTTCAGATTTATAATTAAAATGGAATAATATTTAGGATGGTGGGGTGATGAAGGAGAAGGCAATGCAGTCAATGAGCACGTTATCTAGCGCACAGATCGTTGCTGGTTTACCTCACCCAGCGTACCATCATCCGGTACTCAATTTGCAAAAGGCATGCCTTTGTGTTTTTTGACAACAAAAGCGCTAAAATATTGCTTCGACAGGCATGTTACCAGATGCACGTGACGGACGTTGCCAAATACTAATTGATAACGATAACTGAAACGCTTATTATAACCCCATCGATGTAAGTAAGACTGCTTGCTGAAGTAGTCCGAAATATATAGTCGTCTTGTTTAAACTAAACAATCTTATAAATATCTAATATCATACATTTGAATTACAAAAAAGCTAAGTACTTATATTCGATAAAGTTCAGTCAGTATCAATACTTTATAATCTATAATAAAACCATGTTTACTAAAATCGCGATGCTTCGATGTACTAAAGTGTTTAGAATCTGTGAGCAATATTTAACCACTGTTAGCTTCGTGATGAATGATTTACGGTAGATAACAATTTAATATGAATATAATTTTTATTACAGCAATTTTGGCAGCCTGGTTTACAAGCGGGTACTTCACAAGAGTAAGTGATTCCATTCTATAAAATAAACATATTATAAAACTAGCGACGCACCCCGGCTTCGCACGGCTGTGTTATGCATGTATTATATCTAAAAACCTTCCTCTATATCACTCTATCTATTAAAAAAAAAGCGCATCAAAATCCGTTGCGTAGTTTTAAAGATCTAAGCATACATAGGGACGACGAAAAGTGACTTTATTTTATACTATGTAGTAATGTGGCCATTTAATGAAACTGTTTAATTGTTCAAATAATCCTAAAATGCATCAACTTTTAATTGAATGTAAAAGTATGTCGTCAAAAGCAAAAGTACTTTCTCTAGTAGTTAATCAAATCTGTCGCAAGTGATCTACGGCCCGTTATAAGAAATGTTTACTTTCCACCGAAAAGAAGAGTGACGTATCTCAATGATACAAATATTAGTCATGATTGCCCTCTGTGAAAGCAACAGTTAACTTTGCGCATTAGGTAAATATCTCAAGTACTGGTTTGAAATTTCCAGTGTAAAACCCTTCCCTGGCCCTGGATACAAAGGTGTACCCGGTGTCGGAGTTCCAAGCGGTACAGATGTAGCACCACCACCGCCTTGGGAAGGCAGAGCTATCGCGACGCATAAACTAAGACTCGTAGAGTTCTCAGCGTTCGTAGAACATCCCCGTGACCCTGACACGGTAAGTTTAAATGGAACTGTTAAAGCTAATGATAAACACCAGTTATTATGTACAGTAAGCATCATAAATCCACTATCAGTTTGCTACAATAGTACTATCAACAAGTATTGGAGTTACGACCTTCTTCTAATAGACGTTACACACAAACATAAATACTTGAATTAAAAGTAGGCACTCAGTGTGATTATTAGTTTCAACATGTTATCTTTGCCTTTAGTTAGCCGAGAGGTATAAGCCGTCACCCGCTTCACCAACCGAACGTGGCTTCGATCCACAGGCTACGTTGTTATGTTATAATGTTCAAATAGTGCTGCACAGTCAAAAGCCCATGTTTTTATTCATTTGGATGCCTAATACATTTGTACACAGATCACATAGAAAAGTCTTAAAAACTAAGTTAGGATGTGTGCCTTCAGAACACGCCCACCAATGAGAAGAAGGCACAAGAAATTCATGGGGGTTTTTTTTTCATGTGATCACGTTCACAAAGGTCAGGATTGTAAACGTTACTGTGGGCTGAGACTTTTGACCGTTATTTGTACTTTGGATAATCGGTAGGTATACACTAGCAGATAGAAGGTGAATCGAAATCGTACGTGTATTGTCAGCCTAAGTCAAGCTACATACATCAACTGTAACATAAATTGAAAGTAACGTACTCGCCTTGAACTTTGAATACCGAAAGGAATATCAAAGTTGAATTCGCACACGAGCTATTATTATTTTTTATATAAATCTTTGTCGTGTTTTGCTTTTCCTCATTAAAATAATATGTACTTACCTACTTACTATTATATACTTTTAAAAGATTTACAGCCGTTATAAAAATACAAACATATAATTATCACTTCAATATCATTCATTATATTATTGCTACATAAGGAAACTATACGAGTCTTATTAGGAAGAAAAATTTACAATGTAGCAATAGGTATGCCATGTGTTGCATAGATATAAAATGTACTAATTAATTAGTATATTGATCTCTTGTATGTAATGTTAACTTTTTAACGTTAAGGTGAAAGGGTACCTGCGCTCTCTCCATACAAACGTAGTCGACTGTTTCCTCTCTGGATAATGACACTACCACAAAAAAAATTGTGCCATAAAACCTAAAACTGCCATGACTTTGCCCCTATTTTATGTTTTTTTTCATTATTTAATTATCATAGAAATTAAAATAAAAAAAATAGGGGCATGGTCATGGCAGTTATAAGTTTTATGCACCAAAAATATTTGCTCTAGTGTAATTATCCAGGGAGAAAACAGTCGACTACGTTTGTAATAAGTAGGTACTGAGTTTATATGGAGAGAGCCCCCGGTACCCTTTCCTCTTAAGTTATTCTCAGATAATAGGTACATAATGTAGTTATTATAATTAAGTATATTATACTTTGTTTCAGTATCCTCCAAGTACAACGCCTGTTCAGCACCTGTTTGTTCACATAGGCGGTACAGTTTCATATGCAGATCCATTATTAGAGGTAAACTATTTTTTTTTTAAAGTACTGATATTTTTTCATGTCTTCGATATTATTTGGCTCCGACCATTAAGCTGTCGTTGTATAATTAAGCACTTTGACAATATTTTATCCACACTCTGTACGATGTTTGTTCAAAATTATATTAACTATTTTTGTATATGGCGTCCATCATTTACTATAAAAAACTGTATATTTTTCTAGCATCATTACTAGCTGTGTAGATTATGCCGCACGCGGCGTGTGGCATCAAACCACAGTATTTATTCACATCTTAATATAAATAAATCTCGTGTCACAATGTTTGTCCTCAATGGACTCCTAAACCACTTAACCGATTATAATAAAATTCGCACACCATGTGCAGTTCGATCCAACTTGAGAGATAGGATAGCTTACATCCCGATATTCCCACGGGATCGGGAGTTACGCGGGTGAAACCGCGTAGGGCAGCTAGTATTTTATATTTTTTTTCAAAAATCTTCTTCCTAATGCTCGTCCATACCATAACAATAACTTTGTACAAAACTGTTACTGCTGTAATTTAGCGTGATTGCCGTTGTCTCTTTTTCAATTGTTAGGCAGTTCTATCTTTGATATTACAATCTTGTTGTCTCTTTTTTTCAGTCAGTAGACGTTCAGCAAATAAATGACAAATTCCCTGAAAAGAAAGGTGGTCTCAAAGAACTGTATGAGAAAGGACCAAGAAACGCGTTCTTCCTTGTCAAGTTCTGGGCGGATCTAAATACAAATAATTTGGATGACCCTGGAGCATTCTACGGAGTAACCAGTGTGTGAGTATTGAATTATACAAAGAATTATTAACTCCTAAATACATATAGTTTTCTTCATCATCGTCACTGATATGATGATGAAGCTACATAATTATATCGGCTCAGCAGTGGTCCTGTATCAGGCAGGTGATACACTGCTGGACCATTGCTGAACATCGTCCGCCAAAGACTTCCAGAGCAAATTTAGAGTTCAATAGAATACGACTCTCAACTGTAGAATTAAGATTCTGTAGAATTGAGAATCTGTTAAGGCTATTTACGCTGCCAAACGCAACGCGGTAGAAATACCCGTCGCTTGCAACTAACATTGCTGAATGTAACGAATGTGTTTTATTTTTCTCAAAAGTGCTGAGATGGAATTGTAGGTGAAATCATTACCGATATTTTGGGGTAATTTGAGACGAAAATTCCTCGTGATTTTAAAGCTAGACTAGTTTTAATCCTTAATTTTAGGAAAGCTTCAAAACTATAGGGAATTTTTGGCTCAGTCACACCAAAATGTCGGTAAAGACCTCACCTACAATTCCATCTCAGCATTTTTGAGAAAAACAAAACACATTCGTAATAATCGAAGGCGACCGGTGCCGAGGCTGTGTAGCAAGGTCGTTGGCGTATGGACTCCCCTTAATGAAATCTGTAGAATTGGGATCAAACCGTATAAAACCCAACATGGACGCACAATGTTTGATTTGGCTTTATTTACTTGATAATTACGACTATATTAAAATATCTTATTTCAATTTCCAGATACGAAAGCAATGAGAACATGACGATAACATGTAGTACGAAAGTGTGTTCTTTCGGCAAACAAGTGGTAGAAAAGGTAGAGACGGAATACGCGAGATTCGAAGGAGGTAGATTCGTTTACCGCATTCACCGGTCACCGATGTGCGAGTATATGGTCAACTTCATACACAAGCTCAAACACTTACCTGAGAAGTATATGATGAACAGCGTTTTAGAAAACTTCACTATACTACAGGTTTGTATCATTCTAAAATGTTTAACCAAAATGTTGAAGAAGAAATTTGTAAAATGCGTCCATATGAAGTGATTCAGTACCTAGCTGCTTGGCCGTCGTTGGTTCAGGGGCTCTGGGTTGGATCACCGCTCTGGGTCGTTCTTGATTCAGAGATTGGCTATCACCATTCAGTAAGGCTTCCATCCCGGGACTCTCGGTCTCGAAAATATCGAGAGTCTCGACGATTTTTTCGTATTTTCGAGACTCGAGACTGCAACTTCCAGTCCCGGGAAAAACGAGACTTTGAGATTCCAATGAAATAATTATTTTTCACCCTGCTTATGTGGCAAGTGGCAACTGGCATGGCAACTGGCAACTCTCTAATATAAAAATTACGTTAGTCTGTGGTAATTGCTAAATACATTACCTCATAACCTAATATTGTCAGATGTTTTGTTACACGGGTCTCGTAAATTTCTAAATTTCTGTGTTATTTTTGTAACAAAATAAGGTCCTCTCTATCAGAAAATACATTGAATGCTCTTTTATATTCCTTTCATTTTGATTATTTTCAGTTCACTGTAACATTTTGAAAAATAAATAACCTTATTAAAATATCTTGTATTCACTAACGAAATACCTAATCCCTACCTAGACTACCTACATAAGGGCACAGAAATCAATTTTTAAAAAGTCTCGAAAGTCTCGTTTTTCCCGGGAATCCCGGGACTAAACCGAGTCTCGATATTTTTGTCCCGGGACTCGAAAATATACCGAGACTGGAAGCCTTACCATTCAGCGGGGGAATGTCGATTGCGTTCTCTTGTCTTTTGTGCCAGGGGTGGTTGGGGGCGGTCTTTTTGACTTGTTTTTTTTTTCATGACTTTAATTATTATTGATTCTTTTTTATTTAATTAAATCGATACTAATATTATTAAGCTGAAAAGTTTGTTTGTTTGTTTGAACGCGCTAATCTCAGGAACTACTGCTAGCCTAGCATGAAGGCCAAAACACGATACGATAAAGCGATATAACTACATCAACTCTCAAAATATGATAGATAAAGCCGCCATGTTGAATTTTTATAATAATTTTTATCGCAATTTATAATAAAAATTCAACCTGGCGGCTTTATCTATCATATTTTGAGAGTTGATGTAGTTATATCGCGTGATATAGCTTTATCGTATCGTGTTTTGGTCTTCATGCTAGGCAGGCTGGTTCGAATTGATAATTTATATGATTCAATTATAATAATAAGTGATTTGTTTCTAATTTTGTCGATATTGTTTTAATTGATGTTTGTATTGAAGTGTAAATATTATGATTATTTTTCTTGAAATAAGGAATATCATCAAAAATTTGCAAGATTTAAAATACATATTTTTTTCTATTTTGTTCGCAGGTGGTGTCAAATAGAGATACTCAAGAGACATTATTGTGCGCGGCGTTTGTGTTTGAAGTGTCGAACAGTGAGCACGGAGCACAACATCACATCTACAGGCTAGTTAAAGACTGAACTCGACCGAAGTCCGCGCGTGAACCCCTCTCTATACCATTCCTAAAGCCGATTGATATAAGCGTCGCATACAAACCACCTGCTAAAACAGAAACCTTCATAAAATAAATAATCATATTTTTGGAATCGAAATTACAACCAAAATTGGCAACTAGAACATCGTTCTTTACGTTCGATAATGTTTAAGAGTTTTCTATGTTGATAAATAGTGTTTCTTAAATTCATCGTTCTTTATCGCCAGATTAGACATCAATCTTGTTGTTTGTATTGGCGTGACGCAAAAATGTGATCTGAAAATCGCGCTGTATTTTTGTAAATGAGTGTTTTTGTATAGCTCAATTTTTCAATAACCCGTAGTACCTTTTGTTTTTCGATTGTTTGAAGAACAAACCTTCATTCAATTTCCTGATAATAGTATTTGAACTAAAACTCTTCCTGCGTTGATACATTACTTATCAGTAATCAAAGTAATTATTAAAAATGTTTTAAATTATAGATACAGTTCATTAAGCGTGTAAAATACTTTGTGTAATTATAAGAAAGAATACATTATAATATAAATTTGAATACACACAGTGCCTCTATAATTATGTTACATTAACATAAATATCTTGAGCGTGATAATCTTTTCACTGTATTAAGATTTAGTGACAGTGAAAAGATTAAATATTTTAGTGTAGTGTACCTTGAAGTATATTAAGTATAGATTATATTATGGAGAGTCTAATACATACTTAACAAGTTAAGTGCTCGTGGTACAATTTTTAAATTGTTATGTTTCTAAACCAGTTTCTTTAATGAATCGTAAGTTAAACGTGGCATCTATTGTTTTTGTTTTATTTTTTACATTGTTTTCCTTCCATGCCTTCTCTTATTTTAGGTCTTCTTGAGACATAGCATTTTTAATAGTTTATTAGAATTTTGCCAGATAATTTTTATCGTTGCGATCTTTGCCACTCGGAAATACGTTAAAATATATTATATTCTACAGTGAAATGTACATAAAGTTAAGTTTAAAAGTAGCGTTCACGTGTTCACATGGTCCGCCAGTTGTAAGGAGTAAATAGGGATAAAAATTGTATCATATTGAAAAACATTGAAAACAAAACGTTTACGTGTACCTAAACATGTACATATCTAATTTCTATATCTACTTAGTTTACAGTAAACAATAGTTTTTCCCAAATTGTATTACAATTTACATTGAACAAGACTATCTTTAATATTCATACATTTTTCGTAACAATCGTCTTTGATCTACTTATATGTTACAATTCAGGCTTTCGATTTTCAAAGTACAAAATAGTTCTTTTATTGACCTGATTTTTACAAATAAGTGTTTTTTATGTGGCAATGATTTGATCTCTCTTTTAGTCAAATATTTTTAGGGTTCCCCCGTCACCGCGTGCGCAAGGTCTCGTACGCACATTTAGTAAATAAAGTTAAGAGGATTACATACCATATTTTTAATGGAATTTTCGATCCGAGGCATAAATGTTTTCATCCCTTAAATTGCAACGAAATGTTATTTATTTATTTATTTTAAGAAACTCAACAGCTAATACATAATTATATAAACAGAACAACAATAGAAAGCCAAATACAGAGTTCCACGCATATAAAACATAAAAAGTAAAATGAATTTTGATGTGAGCCTAACAGTAACCAACAACGCTATATAAATATTATACAAATATTATGTTAAATGTTATGTTATTGATGTCAATCTTTTGAATAGTTTGTATCCTAGGCTTGCCTGATATTTAGTGATACAAAAGAAACACCTTTAATTGGACAATATTAAGGGGAGAAAAGAGCTATTTCTTGTATGGAAAAGCACGCGGTATGTGACCCTCTTAAGTTTTATGTGCATTAAAATAGATTAGTTTCAAGACATGAAATAGGAAAAATATTATCTTAGATAATAATAATTTTAAGAGATTTTTTTTGTATTTATTTGATAGAGATATATTAGATAAATTGTAAAGTGATTAGAGTTAAGAATTTATTTTTCAAATATGGCGATGGTCGTTCATAAATAAATGAATTGTCGTAGTACTTAAGGTTAACTTAATTTTTGCTGCGTCTATTTGAGTTTCGAGTCGATTTGATGTGAAAATTATAATATTAAAATGATACTCTCAGTATCAATTATTGGCAATACGAAAGGTGTCCAAGATTTGTGAAAGTAAAAGAGATCTGTTTCTTGTGATTTTTATTAATTTAATTTTAATTCTATGTACTCAAACGAGATTAATTCAGTCGACTCTTTTGCTAAGTAAGTTTAAAGTAAATATAAAATTGAAGCCTATGGCAATATTTTTTTCTGTAGTTTGTAAATAGAATGTTACTTTTAGTGCATTTCTTTCGGATTTTTGTTTGTGATAGGTAAGCAAAGTTGCTTGTTTACAACGTCTTTCATTCATATCGACAATCTGCCATATCAATATGAAAATGAATAGAAAGTCGGCCGGAACTGAGATAATCATTTGTGCACAGAAAAAAAGGGTTCTTTGAGGCAAGAAATAATCAAAAGAGAATTATTTCTTTGTTTTAATAAAAATATCTTTAAATGATAGGCAGTATTGTTAATTTAAAAGCAGTATTCTTAATTTAAGAATGTTGCTTTTTTTAGACGCTAGATAATAATATCTTTGTTTTAGTAAAAATTCTTAAAACGATAATTTAATTTAAAAGCAATATTTTTAAATTAAGAATACTGCTTTTTATTTTCAAGAACATTTACTAAAACCAATAAATAATTTTGTAGCGTCTAAAGCGAAATGATTATCTCTTGCTTCAAGAAAACTTTTTTCTGTGTGAGGAGCGAGCAATATGAGCTTATTCAGTTAAGTTACAAATGATATCTTGATGTACAAGCCGACAATTATAATACGTGTACAGTATTTTAATTATAAATACGTTAAAGATTTGTATGAAAATTTAATTATATTTGTCTTCATAATAAATTACGTGCGTTATTATTTTATCTTTGTTCAGCTGATAAGTTATCAACCCCAGCGAATTATAGCTCATTAATAGAGCCCCGCGGTTTCACCCGCGTAAGTCCTAAGGTATACCTTAGTCTTTGTGAGGCTTTGAGAACCTTAGGTATACCTTAGTCTTTGTGAGGCTTTGAGAACTCACATTATAAGTTTAATCAAATCGCCTTTTTTAGAACCTAAAAAAATTGGTCAACCCCAGCGTCTTAAGAGGACTATAAAATAAAAAAATATAACACAGTTTCTTTTGCCGAAATTTAAATACGGTGTGAATAGAAAACTCAGCAATCTATTAAGGTAGGTATACAATAGTATAGGGATCTAAACAATATATTTCAAAAACTAGAAAAAACACATTTACCCCAAAGTTTAGGGAATTTTCCAAATGTGACACCATTATCTAACCTAAGAGCCCGCGTTTAATAAAATAATGTATAATGATGGCGTTTCCACATCTTAAACATTTCTTAAATAATCAGTGAATTAGGGTACCTAATTATTTTATTTTCATGCAAATCTATAATTATACAAAAATCTTGTGTCGCGGTGTTAGTTGCCACGTAAACGGCTGAACCGATTTGTATGTAATTTTTTGTGTATATTGTTTAGGTTTGAGAAGAATCGAAACACAACTATTTTTTTTCTTTTATAATTTTTTATATGGCAAAACAACGTTTGCCGGGAGAGCTAGTAGCTTTATAATAATGGTGCCTACAATTAGTGGGAGGAATTACAGGGTTTTTATTACACACTGTATAGTAAGTACCTTCTTAACCCTGGTAATCCAACGAAAAATCCGGGCTTTATCTACACATAGCTACCTAATTAGCACCGATAATTTTGTATTTTAATCGATCACGATTACTTATAATACTACAAAAGATAAAGGAGCCCTTGAAATATTTCAACTAAACACTAGTGCCATTTCAGTACTCGTAGCTTAAACATAAAATTATAAATGTATTAAAATATGGCTAAACTAGGAATAACTGTTTTAGTGTTACTATACGTTGCTTCTTTGGGATATACAGGTAAGAATATTTAGAATAGCTATATAAGAAATTGGTACTTGGTTGACGACGGTAGAAATAGACCTAATGGAAGCTTAACTCGACAAAACCATACTGCGAAACTGCACTCAATGGAGGAAAAGGGCAAAGGACCACAAGTAAATGGGATAAACGATCGACTGACGGACACATAAACTGCATCAAAGTTCAAGATAACTTTCAAATTAATCTATACTAATATTATAACGCTGAAGAGTTTGTTTGTTTGAACGTGCTAATCTCAGGAAGTACTGGTACGAATTGAAAAATTATTTTTGTGTTGGATAGTCTATTTATTGAGGAAAGCTATAAGTTACTCTTTATTTTGATATTCCCACGGTATCGGGACTTACGCGGGTGAAACCGCAAGGCGCAGCTAGTATTTTAATAAGTATGAAAACTATTCATACAAATTTAAATTGAATCCATATTATTGTACTTGCCTAAAATCTTGTTGAAGGTAATCTTTTTGAATAAAAAATCATAGTATAAGACGACTCTGAAATAAATATTTTATTATTTCAAAGTCGTCTTGTACTATGATGCAGTTGATGTGTCATCATCATCATCATCATGTCAGCCCATACACGTCCACTGCTGGACATAGGCCTCCCCCATACGACGCCACAAACAGCGGTCCTGAGCCGCCTCCATCCACCGACTACCCGCGACCGCCACAATGCCAACAAAGAGTTTTAAGCCAGCAAGGTTAAAAAACTCTTTGATTGTACCTTTTTTCTATACTTACATCAAAACATCTACCTAATATGTCATTAGCAGTAAGATACCTTACGTAGTATTTAAATTCTCTTTGTAAGATACGTATTTGACTTATCGGGATAGCGTATTATTTTAGCACTAGTTGGATTTTTTTTATCGCACGCGTGGATAATAGGTTGCATTATGAGCCTAAAAGCGGTTTAATAAGATCCACTTTATGAGCAACTGTGATAAAAAATAATGTTCAAATAATGTTTTATTGTTTAGAGGAAGACCTGCCGTGTCGGGCTAGACCGATCCCAGATAGGTCAGTTGTTTGCGTCTGTGATGCAGAGTACTGCGATACTATCACTAGAGAAGAACCGGCCTTTGGCCATTACGTCGCTTATACCAGCAATAGGGTAAGAAAAATTCAGTTACAAGATTCCAACTATACTAACTATACTATTCCAACATACGTACATACAACATACAGAAAGTTTAATGGAAGCTTTTAAATATAAACCCGTTTAATACTTTATGTTTAATCAACTGAGTATCACACCGATTAAATAAATCTTATGAATATAGAAATAGAATTTAATTTTAGATTACCCGTTGAATGTTTTTACGTAAATATGTTTGTACCTAGACACACAAGCCGCCCTAAGTACACAAAGGTATAACAAGTAGGTATACAATCTATACTAATAATAGCGACCCGCCCCGGCTTCGCACGGCTATATTATGCATGTATTATACATATAAACCTTCCTCTTGAATCACTCTATCTATTAAAATAAAACCGCATCATTATCCGTTGCGTAGTTTTAAAGATTTAAACATACATAGGGATATAGGGATAGAGAAAGCGACTTTGTTTTATACTATGTAGTGATGATGATGAAGTGATTATAAAGCGGAAGAGTTTGTTCGTTTGTTTGAAGGCGCAAATCTTAGGAACTACTGGTTTGAATTGAAAAAATATCTTTGTGTTGGATAATAGTCCATTTATCGAGAAAGGCTATAGGCTGCTTTTCATTTTGATATTCCCACGGGATTCACGCCGATGAAACCGCGAAGCGCAGGTAGTTACAAATAAAATTTATAATGAATTCTAAATGATTCATTATCTGAGAAGGAAAGATGAATTGATGCAGTACCTACCACTGCTTGTTTGGGTCTAAAATATACAATAAGTCAAGACTTATCAAGTGTTTACTACTTAAGAGTAGATCATCGATATAAATACACAAAAACAAGAATACAGATTTCTTATTTTCCAGGCAGGCCTTCGATTTGCAAAAACTTACGGAGAAGTGAAGAATATAGCAGACAATCTTGCAGAAAGCTCACCGGAAGAAGATAATCCACCTGAAGAAGAAGAAGAAGACGAAGACGAAAGTATATATGAAGACGGAATTAATATTGGCGGAATTATTGGTGAGAAAATAAAAATATACAAAACAGTTACTTATCTATCAATGCTTCACATTTGAGGGATTATTGCTTTCGGTAGCACAAATCCTTAAAAAATATTTAGAAAGATATACAGAAGATAAGAGTGATTAAAAACAACGACATTTATTATGTGAATGCGTACTTATTTCGAAACGAAATGGTAGGTATTTATTCTGATGTTACATATGCCGTTTTACAGAAAATTTGTTGAACAATGTGGACTTCAGACTGTATGCAAATGTACGTCATCAATTTATCGAGGGATTCGGTGGTTCAGTCACTGATGCTGCATCAATCAACTGGAGAAAGTTGTCCAATGCCGCGCAAATGCAGTTCATCAAGTCAGTATGCTTCATATCATAATAAACAGAAGACATAAATTATTTGATCTGGTTCTTTATTGTATTCCCAATGGTTTTCAGCACATATTTCGGACCAAAAGGAATAGAATACAACCTAATTCGTGTCCCTATTGGAGGATGTGACTTCTCAACTCATCCCTACACTTATAACGAATACCCGTGGCATGACGCCGCACTTTCTAACTATTCGCTGACCGAGGAAGATCTATTCTACAAGGTAACTAACTAACTGAAATAGAATTGATTTATTAAGATTCTTTCTCTTAACGCTTTTATAATTTCTCCAGTTACCTATGATCAAGAGAAGTCAACGGGCAGCAACGGATGAAATTAAAATTACGGCCAGTACTTGGTCGCCACCGGTATGGATGAAAACGAACGAGAGGATCACAGGTTTTGGACAATTACGACCGGAATACTATCAAACATATGCCGACTATCATCTCAAGTAAGATAAATTAATTTTAAACATCCAATTATTTAGAAACGGTAAACAAAGAGATAAGTAATTATTCCAGATTTCTCGAAGAATATGAAAAAGCTGAAGTGAAAATTTGGGCTATTACAACCACTAATGAGCCTCTCAACGGGATTATTCCAGTGGTCGATTTCAATTCTTTAGGATGGTCTCCGGCGCAATTGGTATATTAAAATCATTTACGTAATTATAAGTTTTTAGTCCAAGAAAAATATTTGAATGGTGTTTTTCCAGGGTCGCTGGGTTGCAAACAATCTCGGTCCAACGATAAGGAATTCCAAATTCAATAACACTCTGATCCTAGCTGTTGACGATCAACGTTATATTTTACCCATTTGGATACTTGGCGTAAGTTCAAACTTTTTCATACTTGGTAGGTCAACCAGAAAAATTTCAACTTGCTATCTCTACCCGTTCGAGAAGGTCACGAGAAACAACCGAGTGATGCTTTAAAAATGTGTACCTACTACGTGTTTGCAGATGGAGCAAGCAGCACCTAAATCTATCGAATACATTGATGGCTTAGCTATTCATTATTACGGTAACTTCGCTCCAGCGTCCATCCTGTCAAGGTTGCAATCCCGGTATCCTGACAAAATTCTATTATCCACAGAAGCATGTGAAGGTAAACAAACTTAACAGAAGAGACTGATCAACTTTAAAATTCGAAAGAATTTAAGCAATTATTTTCGGATTGCAGGTCCAATGCCCTGGCATTTGGAGCAAGTTCGAATTGGATCATGGTCAAGAGCGAGGAGGTACGCCACCAGCATTATGCAGGTAATCTAGTTTATTCAGAGTCGAGAAACTACTTGTACTTGTATACGGGCTGGTTTCCGCAATTAGACCCTTTGAATTGCGTCCTTTTTGCATGAGGATGGAGTAGGCTTGCCCTGCACCTACTACCCTCTGAACTTAGTCAACCATGTCCAGAGGAGAGAACTTGTCAATATTTCCGGAGCCAACTAAGCCGCGGGTTTCATTACGATGTTTTCCTTCACCGTAAGAGCAATGTCAATTAGCGCACATACATTTTTCTTAAGAAAAATTAATTGGTGCACGGCCGGGATTTAAACCCACGACCTTCGGAATGAAAGTCGAGGTATCTATCACTGAGCCAACACCGCTCTTTCGCTCGCTCGAGACTCTAAGTGCTAGGTGAAATTCTAAACCATGAAAACTGCTCAACCCAAAATAACTCAATAAATGCTTACTGTATGGTGACCCAGTTGGCACAATGGTCGCCATGTCCGGCATGCCAAACACAGGGTCGCGGGTTCCATTCCCGCTTCAGAGAAGTATCCTTAGATGTCTGGTTGTTCCTATATAAATATTATAAGTAAACTAGCGACCCGCTCCGGCTTCGCACGGCTATATTATGCATGTATTATACATATAAACCTTCCTCTGGAATCACTCTATCTATTAAAAAAAACCGCATCAAAATCCGTTGCGTAGTTTTAAAGATCTAAGCATACATAGGGAATAGGGACAGAGAAGTTGTTTTATATTATAGCGACTTTGTTTTATACATGTAGTGATAGTGATATTTCCAAAAGAAAAGTATATAAATACTAGCTGCGCCCCGCGGTTTCACCCGCGTAAGTCCGATGTTTCTCACCGTTTAAACCTTCCCTGGACTACGACAAACATTTGAAAACCGAAATCATCTAAATCGGTTCAGCCATTCTCGAGTTTTAGCGAGACTAACGAACATCAATTGATTTTTATTTATATAGACTAGCTGCGCCCCGCGGTTTCACCCGCGTAAGTCCGATCTTTAAATTCTCACCGTTTAAACCTTCCCTGGACTACGACAAACACAACAAAAAAAGAATTGGCCAAATCGGTCCAGCCGTTCTCGAGTTTTAGCCAGACTAACGAACAGCAATTGATTTTTATATTATAGACTAGCTGCGCCCCGCGGTTTCACCCGCGTAAGTCCGAACCGTTTAAACCTTCCCTGGACTACAACAAACACAACAAAAAAAGAATTGGCCAAATCGGTCCAGCCGTTCTCGAGTTTTAGCCAGACTAACGAACAGCAATTGATTTTTATATTATAGATTATAACCGTTGTCTAGCACCCATAACACAAGTCTAGTTAACTTAGCTTGGGGCTAGATGGCGATGTGTGGAATGTCCTGCAATATTTGTTATTATTATTTACTGTGGCGCTGATATTTTAAAAGAGGAAATAAGAAGGAGTTCCTTCTTTGAAAGGGCAAGTTCTTTATCAATGAAATTGTTTTCAGGACTTGAATCATTTTGTAGTTGGATGGATCGATTGGAACCTCTGCCTTGACCCTGAAGGTGGTCCAAACTGGGCACACAATTACGTAGACGCACCTATCCTTGTTTACGGCGATGAGGACGAGTTTATAAAGCAGCCAATGTATTACGCGATGGGACACTTTTCCAAGTTTGTGCCGAGGGGCTCCCGCCGTGTTCGAGTGTCGAGACGGAGTTTGATTAGCGTTGAAAACGTTGCTTTTATAAAGCCTAATGGAAATATTGTTATTGTGCTTCAGAACAGGTTTGTTAATCTATTTAGTGGTAGGTATAGCTCATCTTTGGTCTTTAGGTTACCTACTTTGGAGTATAACCCTCCTCTAAGAGGATGCGTACGATAGGATAGGATACGTAAGAGTACGCCTTGATGTTATCATCAAATATTTAAAAAAGTTTAAGGCACCTTACCTACCTTGTAATAAAATGTGTAAAATATCGTAAAATCTAGAATATTTGATGACGGAAATCTGTCATCATCATCATCATCCTCCTAGTCGATTTCGACTTCGGCGACTGTTATTTGCAAAAAGAACCCTTAAGGGTTCGAATGTTTGGCCCTTTGCTGGTGACTCATGTAACCTATCTTGTTTACAAAAGTTCGTCCGCAGGAAGCACACGTCAGAACTCCGTTTTCGGAAATCTGTACTAATATTATAAAGAGAAAATATTTTTTTTTAAATTAAAGAATAGGCTTCAAAACTACTGGAACGATTTTGATGAAACTTGGTATGAGGATACATTGATTCATTGGGAATAACAAAGACAATTTATCGCGATATTCCAACGGGAGCGGGAGCTCCGCGAATGAAACCACGGAGCGCAGCTATTATAGAGTAATTGTAGAGAAAGCAAAAATAGTGGAACAATAAATAAACTAAAAAGAAATCTAACTACGCTAAATACCTACATAATTTATCAATTAAATACTTTTCTTTTCTTACAGGCGTACAAGAGAGTTGGATGTATCGATAACTCTAGACAGCCGAAGGTACATAGACTTCAAAATAGAAGCTGAATCAATTAAGACAATAGAAATTAACATGTAAATTAAATTATTTATTTTATATTTACACAGATCATTTCATTTATTTACAATCTTAAGTAACAGATAGACTATTAATTTCTTTATATCTATGTCTCACAGAGATAGTTTTACTAAGTTCTATGGAAAATTAAAGTTAGGACAACATTTTTTTACAAAAGTTAACAAACAATTTTCTTGAATTTCAATCATTGTAGGTACCTACTATTCTTCTGTCAAACGTTTTACTCAATTCAGCAATGTTCAAGCGGATATGGCAGGCAATCAAAAAATATATGTTTTTTTTAGAAATCAACACTTAATATCTTTATTATGTTTTTTGCTACTACTCTTAGTTTTAATTCCCCAACACAGATATCAAAATCTTCTAAGATAGACTAAAATAAATCCCATAAACTACTAATAAAACTTAGTATTCTGTCAATGAAGTAATTTTATCAAACGGCCAAACCCTACACACTACTCTACTTCTGATCAGACCTTCAGGAACAGGTCCGTATATCCTCGAATCAGCTGAATTACCTGAATTATCACCTTCTAACCACACATGGCCTCTAGGAACTATTTGGCTACGACTAGGAAATGTGCCCCTGACCTTATCACCGGATAGTGCTGTGATTCTCTTACATATGTTCTGTTTCGGGTTGGATGGGCTTCGTGCGATGACAATGTCGCCTCGGCGCAGTCTTTGGATCCTTGGTGTTACGTGTTCCGTTAGTAAGATGTTGTTCGATTCTAGAGTTGGTTCCATTGACGGGCCGGAACACTGAAAGTTGGTAAGTAAATAATGAAATTATTATGTAAGGATGTATAGGGAATGTAGGTTTAGTAGTCTCACTAATCTGCAAGGGGTACTTCTTGGAAAATTTAGACAAGTCAGATAAGTAGGTAAGCAAAATTATAGGAATTTGTAGAAAAATGTAGAGCAAAAGGCGATTGCGAAAGTTCGATCGCCGATGTACCATTGACAATATACTCAGCAATCACTGTATATAAATAATAAAATGATTAAATAAGTAAGTACTTTAGTTAATAGGCAGAGTCTTTGTTTATAAATATTTATGAGAGGTTATAATTTGATAATATTGAATAGTTGCACAGAAAAACTTCTTACCATGACTAGATCTCCGACGTATTCGAAAGTACAGTGGGTGATGCAAGCATATTGCAAAGCATATCCCAGAAATCCACAAGTTTTGCCAACAAATTTGAGAAAGGTCATTTTTTCTTTAGCACTGAATTTGTTGAGTACTCTACTCTACGATGAAGCTATTACAATTTAAATAAAATTAAATACAACGACGTCGAACTTTTACATTCATTTTATTAATTATTATTCATTTTTAATTGAAGCTAGATGTAGAAAAATTGAAAAATCAAACTCCCCAAAAAAGGCACACAGGCACACAGCACATTTGACATTTAGTTTGACGTTTAATCAATTCTGCCAACCGTATGACAAAAATGGCCCGCAGCTTTAACCGGAAGTGAACTGGCCAATACTTTGTTCATTCGGAATCGATAACAAGAACATAATAATATCGATTTTTGAGCACTTCACTAGTATGACGTCACTGTGTTTTTTTTATACCACCGAAAGAGCAAACGAAATCTTGTAGCCCATATAGCCTCATCCCTATTGTTTCTTCCTTCTTTCATTCATCTTTTCCTCCATTTTTCCTTTGATAAAACCTTGGTCCAAATCATAGATTTATCTTGTCACTATTTACTGAAACAAGAAGTAGAAGGAACGTGAATTTTAAAGAAAAAGGAGTTATCATCCGATGAGGCTGTAACCGGGCTTAGAGCTATTTGCCTGCCCTTGGATTCAAATTAAGAAAAACTAATTGACAGCTCTCAATTTTGACATTTTCTTTTGTGGAACTTGGTTGGAACTTGGAATTTATCATTGCTCGACTTTTGAAGAATCGAAATTAATATCGTCATTTAATTCACAAAGGTGATACGACGACGCGCTACAGATCTAGTATTCTTTGTTTATTAAATCGAGCATATACGTAAAGAAACTTAGGAGATATTTACACTTTCCTAAACTCATTCGTGTTTCAAATATTCTCGTAAAAAATCTATGTTGATTTATTTTCGAATAATGTGTTTTTTCAGTGTTAGACATATTATTTAGCTACAAATATTTGGTGTTCAGTGTTTGTGCATGGTTGAAATTGGGTGAATCGATTTTGCAAAGCATTAACTTAGTCTAAAATTATTGCAAAATGAGTGTGCAAAACTTGTGTTCCTGCTGAAAGCCTGCTTCTGATGTACCGAAGAAGTTTCTGACGAAAGTATCCTTCGTCTTTGAGTAACAGAAGACTCGTAAGTACACCTTCCTGTATTTATGATTTTTTCTTCATAAAATTCAGTTTACCACCTACCTATTCCCGTTTTCTTTGTAAACCATGAATGAGTCATATAGAATTTACTTTATTATTTGATAAAGACCTACCTACTGCAATTAAATGACTCAAAATGAATAGACTTTCCTATAAATTAAGGTAAAAATCAATCTATAGATTTCTTTAAGATACAACAGTATAAAAATGAAATGAAAAATGAATACAACTATATAATTCATGTACACATAGAGAAATAAATAATTGATCTCTAAGTATGCATGTAGCATTTATACCTACTCACCATGGGAATATGAGGATAAAAATTAATTTGTATATTATTATAATTAAAATCAGATTTGTAATACCAGAATAGCGATTTTCTACATCCAAACATCACTATCACTACATGGTATAAAATAAAGTCACTTTTCGCCATCCCTATGTCCCTATATCCCTTTGTATGCTTAGATCTTTAAAACTACGCAACGGATTTTGATGCGGTTTTTTTTAATAGATAGAGTGATTCAAGAGGAAGGTTTATATGTATAATACATGCATAATATAGCCGTGCAAAGCCGGAGCGGGTCGCTAGTCTTTGTAATAAAATTGAAAGTCCTGATAGATAGATATATCAACAACAGCTCAAACCAATGTACAGATCGGACAAAAAATTGGAATACAAATAGCTATTTTGATGTAGGCATCCACTAGAAAGAATATGGGAGTTGAACTCCTACGGTGACAAAGTCATGGTTGAATGTTATATTAGTATAAAAAATGCACCTGTTGGTGGCGAAACAACCTAGACAAGTTTGAGACATGTTTAGTTTAGTTTTACAGGGCTGTTTCCGCACTTAGCCTCATTTTTTGGGCCATTATTTATTTATTTAATTTATTAAGTTTGAGACATATCGGTAATCCATTACAAAAGATTGCCAAATATAGAAGGGGAGTAGGCCTTTGCCTTGCAGTGGGACACTGCAGGCTCATAATAATAATCAATAATTAACCTTTTGCCCATTACTTTAGTGACCTATTTAATCTAAAGAGTCCCTCTTAGGGACACTCTCAGGAATTTCTATTGTATTTCTTCAAATAATAATTGTCAAATGCAAAATTTAAAAAAATATATAAAATGTAATAGTTTAAAATAAATTACAAAATAACAAACAATAAAATTATAAAATAACCTACATAATACAATACAAATTAACACAAGAAATAAAAATACAAATACGGATTTAATTAAGTAAACCACCCTGATTCACCCCTAGTGCAGAGGAACCCATCACACTAGCAGGGTTACCCCACTGAATAGTTAATGTAATTAATAAAATGTTGCAAGGAGGTTAGGTACTTGATGTTCCAAATGAGTAATGGCATCAGATGCTTATGAAGAAAATGAAAAATACATGACTTTAAGGGGGTTGTTCCAAAATGGGGTTTAAGGATAGTCCGAGATGTGGTTTTAAACCTTAGATTTAGACACAGATTTACTCGTGAACTATAGTCTAAACACTATCCCTATAGGTTATTAGGGATAGTGTTTAGACTATAGTTCACTAGTAAATCTCTATAGGTTATTAGGGATAGTGTTTAGACTATAGTTCACTAGTAAATCTCTATAGGTTATTAGGGATAGTGTTTAGACTATAGTTCACTAGTAAATCTATGTCTAAATCAAAGGTTTAAATTCATACTCGGACTATCCTAAAACCTCGTTTTAATGTTTAAGTATATATTTTTTCCACATCTAGTTTCATTTCATTAAAATCTAGACTATGTAGAATTTTATCATATTTTTTTCTATTTGTTTTTATGCTCAAGTATTGCTATCATCATTACATAGTATAAAACAAAGTCGCTTCCCGCTGTATGTCCCTTTGTATGCTTATATCTTTAAAACTACGCAACGGATTTTAGCGATTTTTTTTAATAGATAGAGTGATTCAAGATGAAGGTTTATATGTATAATTTAGCCATGCGAAGCTGCAGCGGGTCCCCAGTTATTTATAAAAAGAATATAAACTCTAAAAACAAAATTAGGCAAGGCATAATCAAGTTCCTATAGTTAAGAAGGTATAAATAGTGAGTAGGTACCTACCTACTCAACTCAATCTATGTTAATAAATGTGTAAACTAGGTGAATGTAACAATCCACTTAAATGTTACTGCTCTAATCAATATTCTTACAGTATACAATTGTGAAACAACTTATAAATACTGTACGAAATCTTCTATACTTACATATAAAATCCTTTGTCCTGACTGACTGATTGATCAACGTCCAGCCTAAACCGCTGATCGTAGAGACCTGAAACTTTTAGGTTGTGTACTTTGTATGGACGTAGGCATCCGTTAAGAAAGGATTTTCTTCAATAAAAATTTACCCCTTAGGGGTCAAAAAGGGAGGCAAAGTTTGTATGGGAAAACGTGATTCCTTGGTCCAATCTACTAATTCTACGCGGACGAAGTCGCGGGCTACAGAAGTGTGTGCCGACAGAAAGTGAAAACTTATTTAAAAAAACAAAAAAATTAAAAAAAATACTTTAATCTTAACACTTATGTACATATTTTATTTTTATTTTAACTTATTTACTAAACAACTACAAAATATATGTACCTACTTATATGCAGAATATGCACACACTGTAGCTGCGTCTCGTAACGGTGTCGCGAGTTCAGAGATTTTATCTTATCTAAAAATATGCGTACTGCGCTAAAAGAAGTTTTCATTTCAATAAATGATTTGTGTATTTTGTCAGCAGGAACAATGGGACGTTATTCAGGGAAGAAATGTCGACTTCTGTCGATGTTATGGTTGACCGGCGGTTTCTTCTTCGTCGAACTAATAGTCGGATATATTACCAACTCCATGGCGCTCGTTGCAGACTCGTTCCACATGCTCAGCGATGTGGCGGCACTTGTTATCGCATTTTTATCAGTCAAAGTAAGTAATGTTTATTGTGTGATACCAACACTTCTATTGTACATAGAATATGTACCTAATTGTTCTAACTATATTGCAATATTGCATGTGATTGTCGACTTTATGCACTCGGCTTAAAGTCTTATTAAGCAGATAGGTGAATAATATTAATTTATGAGATGAGTAATTTTTTTCATAATGTTTGATATTGTTTTGTTGGATATGGATTGAAAATGTTAAAGTGAAGGGTATTACGGTTGTAGTAATAGTTTCTATGAGAAAAGGACGTCCAATACCACTCTGTCCTTCAAAGATTATTAGAGATTGGTTGCAAAAATAGCAATTAAAATTTTAAAATATTTACAATTGATTACAAACTCATAACAAAATCTAGTAAGAACGCCTGTAATTTAAAGAATAATGGCGAAAATTGTTTTATAGCTAAATCAACACTATCAATGGAAATCAAGTAAATTAAATTCCAGTTTCCTTATAGCTTCCATGAATTTGATCTGTTCATCGTACTATCAGACAAATTAGAAAAACCCTGAGTCATAGTTTAAAAAGCTCAATCGATACGTCAATGCTTCGGTGTCGGCGTCATCTCGCACATAAGGTCCTGCCTGGTGCTCCATGGCCTCGTACAGAATCTTCATTTATTCCCCTTATACATGTGGCATTCATCTTACGAAGTACCTATACTTGTCTATACATATAAAATTATTTGTCCTGACTGACTGACGAATCAACGCACAGCCTAAACCGCTGATCGTAGAGACATGAAACTTGGAGGGTGTGTTCTTTGTATGACGTAGGCATCCGATAAGATTTTCCGAAATTCTACCTCTTAGGGGGTGAAAAAGGGGGGCAAAGTTTGTATGGGACAACGTGATTCCTTTTTCTATTTTCGACTTTTACGCCGACGAAGTCGCGGGCAAAAGCTAGTCTATAATAATGTGCTTTTCGAGTTTAACAGACGTTCCTTTTAGAACGTAGGCGCGCACAATAAAGGATTTTTGGATTTTTAGGATTTTTGGATGGACGATTAGCCATTTTTACCCCTTTAGGGAAAAGGGGTAAAAATGGCTAATAAAGTTTGTAAGACGAGAATGCGCTCTGTGGCTATGCGCGTGTTTGTCCTAAAAGGAACCTCTAAACTTTAGAGGTTCCTTTTAGGACAAACACGCGCATTAGAGTCTAAAGTTTTCGATTCGTAGCTCTTGTAGTTTCTAACCTTTTTTGATGAGTTTTCTCTTTCGACATTCCTTTTTCGGGGAATAGAATCAGTTGCCTGCGTCTGTCTTTCCTGACGTGTACAATTTATGGGTCTTTAAATCGCGAGTAAAAAGTTATCTTCTAGGAAAACGTGCTGCATGTTAGGTAGCGTCGTCACCTACCATTAGGCAGATGTGATAGTGGTCAAACGCTGACCTATAATATGTAAAAAAATATATGTTTGAGATACCAAGATATAGATTAGTGACATCATAAACGCTTCGAAAAAAAAACTGTTTCCAATATACCGGTGGGTATTGATTGAATGTGTCATACATACGAAATGTAGTCGTGTGCATGACATGACTGAATAAATTAGGTACGCTGGTATCCCCCTTGCATTCTTAAAGCTTTACCGAGAACGAATTCTTGAACTTTTGTAGTTTTATTGCTGTAATTTACATTACAAATGGAGGGTCGGGATTGTATTAGAGACCCAAGAGACTACTGACTTTTTATCGGCCGATAGTTTAAAACTATCGGCGAACTAATGAGTCCTGAAATCGAACGATTATGGACAATTCGACCTCAGTTTTATTAAGGGACGAGTACACCTTTAAAACCGCTCAGTTTAATGACAAAAAAAATTGTAAATGTATCAATCACTCTATTATTTTATGAAAACCGTAACACGATTAGAAAAAGTTGTCTTGATAGAGATCAAACATAAACTTATTGTAAATTTTCCAAAAAAAATATCACAATTTGAGGTGGTCATCGACGGAAAGAATCAATTTTATTTACTTAGAGTTTTGTTTAAAAATATTGCCACAATACAAATTGTATGTTGTAAGTTTAATTACTTTTAACCCCCAACGCAAAAACAACGGTGTGTTATAAGTTTGACGTGTCTGTGTGGCATCGTAGCTCCCGAACGGATGAACTGATTTTAATTTCTGTTATTTGAAAGGTGAATTATACGGGAGTGTTCTTAGTTATGAAATCGGTTCAGCCGTCTGAAAGTTGTCTATACTAATATTATAAAGCTGAAGAGTTTGTTTGTTTGAACGCGCTAATCTCAGGAACTACTGGTTCGAATTGAAAAAATATTTTTGTATTGGATAGTCCATTTATCGAGGAAGGCTTTAGGCTATATAACATCACGCTGCGACCAAAAGGAGCGTAGAATCAGTGGGAAATGTGGAAAAACAGGGAAAATTATTAATCTTTGAGCGCTTCCGTTGTTTGTTTGAAGGCGCTAATCTCAGGAACTGCTAGATCGAATTGAAAACTTATTTTTGTGTTGGATAAAGCAAAAAGCCTTCCTCGACAAATGGACTATCCATCTCAGCTTAAAAGCTATATAACATTACGCTGCGACCAATAGGCGCGAACGAAGTCGTGGGGCAACAGCTATTGGGGGATAAAATTCAGGGGTTTTAAAATTCTAAATTTCCAGTTTTTGTGTAAAATACTAAAAATAATTGTATAAACTTCGGCTAATTTTGAACCATTTCGCTTTTCGCTTATTTCTATTCGATCATGGACCAACGATTAGAAACTAATAGCACCTTAATCTAGTCCGCAATGTTTATATTATTCGCAATATATTGATATGCTCTATTGTAACGAATTCACGTCAATAGCAGATTAGAATGAAAATAGGGCATTGTCCAATACGTTCTAATTAGCAACATCATTGTTTACTCAGGTACCTACGTTGTGTTACGATGAACTGCGTTAATTGTTGTGTTACTATAGGTATCCTTACTTAACTACTAGCTGCACCCCGCGGTTTCACCCACATAACTCCCGATGCCGTGGGAATATCAAAACAAAAAGTAGCCCATAGCCTTCCTCGATAAATGGACTATCCAACACTAAAATATTTTTTCCCAGTAGTTCCTGAGATTAGCGCGTTCAAACAAACAAATTCTTCAGCTTTATAATATTATAGTATTAGACTACATAGTATAAAACAAAGTCGCTTTCTCTGTCCCTATGTCCCTATATCCCTATGTATGCTTAAATCTTATAGAGTGATTCAAGAGGACGGTTTATATGTATAATACATGCATAATATAGCCGTGCGAAGCCGGGGCGGGTCGCTAGTATTAGTATAGATACCTATCTTCAGCTTATTTACACAACAGAATATCAGGGAGTTTGTTAATCTATGATGATAGACAACAAGTGTACCTGCACCTCTAGCTTGACTTGACTACTATTCATTTCAGTTCAATATTACTTCATAATCAAACTAGACTTTAACGCCCAGTCATCACTAGTCGCTAGTACAAGCAGCTTGGATTGTTTTCTTCATTTGTTCCCAGCGAGATACAATGTATTTTGATCTACAGGAAGTGTAGGATATAAGTATTTACACCAATTTCTCTGCAGTTAAATACATCATTACGATAGTTAAGTTTACTTCCTAACATTGCGCTACCATTGCTCTTGTGGTGAAGGAAACATCGTGATAAAACCCACCGCGGCTTAATCAGTTCCAGACTTGTTAACAAGTTCTTTCCTCTGGACAAGGTCGACTAAGCTGAGAGGGGGTGATATAGACACTGGGCAAGCCTACTCTATGGAATACATATTCTAGAAACAACAGCGCCCTGATTAACATGGATTAAAATTGCTGACGCTCTCAAATTAATCTAAATTAAATATGTAAAGGCCATTATTATTACTTTTTAATTATTTAATATTCCACCAGATGTCACCAAAGAAATGGTCAAAGAACACTTTCGGATGGGCTCGGGCAGAAGTTCTAGGAGCTCTTGTGAACGCGGTGTTCTTAGTCGCGCTCTGCTTTAGCATAACTGTGGAAGCTGTGAAGAGATTCATTGAAATAGAAACAATACACGATGCGAAGTTATTGGTCGCTGTCGGGACTCTGGGCCTAGTGTTGAATATTGTTGGACTCTTCTTATTTCATGGTAAGTTTATATGTATGGAATATGCTACGCTTTATGTTCATTATCAGGGGCCTTATTCTGCTATTTTGCATTAATGGATTTACCATTGTCATTATATCGAGACTCTATTGATATTATATCGAGATTGTGACTTTATTTGATATTCTGCTAAAGTTTTAATAACATCGCAATATAATCACTATGGAGTCTCAATGGAATGGTAATAGATACGTTGCAGTTTTTGCCTAGCATCATGTTATATATTGCTAAGCGATATACCGTTTTGACAACTATCGAGATTCCATTGAGCCACGATTCTAGAGCAGAATACCAAAGTGAGTCAGTGGTGTGTCAGTGGTGTTTCGATAGAATAGTTTACTTATTAATACCAATTTGACATGTAATGTCATATTTTTGACATGTAATGTCATATTTTTGACATTAAATGTCTATTACGATTCTATCGACACTCTATTGGAACACAATTGTGTTAGCAGACTTAGGCCCCTGGTCTCCAACTTCGCCTTCTTTCTGACGGAGAGATAATCCTCACGGATACCCGCCATCCCGGGGTGACGACGGGTTATGTCAGAGTCAAACCGACTAAAAACTCTCCGGTGACCCTCCTCGGTGCAGATTGGAAACCCGGGGTCTCATTCAAACTCTGCACAACTCCCAACTTTGCCTAACGAACCAGCAACTTCAATTGATTAGTTCTGCAAACGTTATAGATTATTAGAAGGACGTACATAGGTAAGTAAGGCCACCACAGCTATTCCAAGGTTTTATTAAAATGCAAGTCATGATTCTACAAAGTAGGTACAGTGTGATTTTAAAATTCTTCGGAACTTTTTTCCGCGAAAAAAAATCCTCGAAATAGTCCTAATCTTTAACGTATTAAGGCAACAAACAAATACATCGCTTGGTTCGTTCCAGATAGCCTTTATTTCAATAAAATAAATATATATTTAACATTTTATTTCAATGAAATAAGGTCACCCGGTAGAGTTTGAAAATTACTATTATTGGAATGTTTTCATTCTATTAATTTTTGTTTGATAAATTGATGAGTTAGAAGACTTTAAACTTCAACTAAAGCAAGTGTCTAGAATCTTGTTTGTGTTGAAAACATTCTTATAACAACCGTTTTGGAGGTCTACAGTAGATCTGCAATTATGTAGTCTACCATACCTGCCCTTTCTTCCACAAGGCAACGAGGTGCACGAAGGCTCGCCATCCACACATGGTGAAAGTTCCAATTTCGCGCACAAAGCGTCATGCATCCACCTTTCTCGTACGCACTGCTAACAACCTTGGAGTCTTCAAGTCTAGAGTGAATAGGTACCTTCTAGGCGAGCATGTTACATCTTCGACCTCATCTTCGCTTCCCATCAGGTGAGACGAGGTTAAATGCAAGCCTATTTTGTTTAAAATAAAAAAAACCTAAATATTTCGTAAATACACAAGTCCATAACACAAGTCTAGTTACTTAGCTTTGGGCTAGATGGCGATGAAAAATTTGGTTCTCATATTTTAAACATACGTAGATCGCAGTACAGATTAATATCGGCCAAGAGTGTGTCGGGGCACACGCAATTTAGGGTTCCGTCTGTCCGTCGCAATATTTAAATTTCGAACTATTGAAGCCTACTTAGCCATGATAGTTTCTTTTTAAATTCCTTATACATACTGCTAAAAAGAAACATTTTGCTATAAGCAACCATTTCGCTGGTATCCAACAAAAAACTTCCTTCCTTCATTTTCAAAACGTTTCAACGTGTCAAAGAATTTTGACTTTTTGACTGTGACTGCTTTGTACTATCAATTTCTGCCTATATTACAGAACAATTGACTATATCGGTACTAACGATAGTATCGACTGTTATCATGAGTCCAATGATGCTGATGTAGCTGTGGGCGGACAAAATTTAAAGGCTGACTGACACGAAAAGAAGAGTCATGCAATGCTATCGAAACTATCACACACGCCACAGCGGCGCCTAAACAGCCGCAAGAGCTTTCTTCGGCTCACAACCCCTCTGGGCTGCACCCCTGCTGAGGCCAAAAAGCAACTGTGGGCTGCCAATTTCCCCCCTCCACCGGACTTCATCGCACCCACGGAATCCCTGCCTGCTGGCGGCGATCTGCAGTGGCCAACCTGGAAGTCCCTAAATCGCTTGCGGACCCAGGTTGGCCGCTGCAAAGAGAACATGGCTGGGTGGGGTTTTTCCGGTTCGGACACTCTGTGTGAATGTGGAAGGGCCGCCCAAACGATGGCGCACTTGACGGCTTGCTCTCTCTGCCCTGTTAGCTGCTCTGCAGACGACCGCAACAGGGCAACAGATAATGCGATTGCCGTTGCTAAGTTTTGGGCGGGAGTGCTTTGATCAAGGTGCATTGCATTGGTCGCCGTTGACACGAAGAAGAAGATCGAAACTATCTATAGTTAAGTTTCTTTTTTTGTTGAATACTATCGCTATCGATAGCCTATCGATACTCCATCGATAGTCAACTATCGATTGGCAACACTAGTCTAACACTAAGCCTGGGATCGGCAACCTTTTGAGTCGGAAGAGTAAAAAATTACAAATTATAAAATTTCAAGTTTTAAAGAGCCACATTTTTTTGCCAGCAATAAATAATAATACTTGCGTAAATAAAGTTTTTTGAAGATAGTCATCACTCCAGATGCCAACTTTTTCACTTGACTGTAGCAATCGGGAAGATTATTCTATGCGCCGAATGTAAGTGCCTCAACTCGCGGTATTTCTTTACAATATACTAGCTGTCTCGGCAAACGTTGTTTTACCATTTTAAAAAAAACCCGAGCTCATTTGAATCTAAACCATCCAGGGCGCCACCCAAACGCATACAAAACAATTCATTCAAATCGTTCCAGCCGTTTAGGAGGAGTTCAGTGACATAAACACGTACAGTAGAATTATATATATACTAGCGACCCGCCCCGGCTTCGCACGGCTATATTATGCATGTATTATACATATAAACCTTGCTCTTGAATCACTCTATCTATTAAAAAAACCGCATCAAAATCCGTGGCGTAGTTTTAAAGATTTAAGCATACATAGGGACATAGGGACAGAGAAAGCGACTTTGTTTTATACTATGTAGTGATAAAAACTAGCTGTCCCGGCAAACGTTTTGCCATTTACAAAAAGAAACAAAATAAAAAAATAGATAGTAGCCGATTCTCAGTCCTACTGAATATGCATATAAAATTTCATAAAAAATCGGTAAAGCCGTTTCGGAGGAGTAGGTATGGTAACTAACATTGTGACACGAGAATTTTATATATTTAACGATTATGATATTTGCTTATGGAACTAAAAAGCCACAGCTTCACATCCAAAGAGCCGTAAATAGCTCGCGAGCCGCAGGTTGCCGAACCCTGGTCTTTTTTTTGTTTTTTTTTTAAACAAAATAGGCTTGCATTTGACCTCACCTTACCTGATGAGAAGCGAAGAATAGGTCGAAGATGTAGCATGCTCGCCTAGAAGGGACCTATTCACTCTAGAGACTCCAAGGTTGTAATTCAAACCTAAGCATAAACCAACGCAATAGTGCCTGCAGTACCTAGATAATATACAGTTTCAAAGCGATACACTGATAGAATTACGTTGTTGAATCAGTGAACCATGCAGCCCCGGCCGCGGCCTTCCCCGGTTCACTGTGGGGAGAGGAAAATATGGGTGTATTCCACTAACCAGTTACTTGTCGACCCAGTTGGCACAATGGTCGCCATGCCGGACTGCCAAACATAGGGTTGCGGGTTCGATTCCCGCCACAGACAAGTATTTATGCTTAGATATTTGTCTGTGGTCTGGGTGTCTGTATGTATATTAAGTATATATTTACAAAAGAAAAGTATATAAGTAGTATATCCGTTGTCTAGCACCCATAACACAAGTCAAGTTACTTAGCTTGGGGCTAGATGGCGATGTGTGGAATGTCCTGCAATATTTATTTATTTTATTTATTTCCAATTTCCATTGATGAAAATACTGGGACTGGTTCTCTCACTATTTCCATTGCTGGCGACAAAAACCCCGCTAGTTTTCCTCTTTATTTGTTTTTATTTAATTTAATTGATTAAATTTTCAATATCTCTAGAATTCTATTTATCAGTATTTTATCAGGCCGTCATAAATATTAAAATGGAAACAGATTTCCAAATAACATAATTGCGTTTTTAATTTAAATACTGGGCTATAATTTGAAATTTTGAGCAAAATAGAGCCTAAAAGAGTCCGTTACATACCTACAAGCAAACATACAGGTGAAACTAATAAAAGCGTGTTAAAAAAACACTTGTCCTACTTTTTTCGTTTTATATTTCCATGAAAATAGTGGGATACACCCGAAAATATTATTGCAAAACTGAAATCACATAGTTTTTTATTAGTAACTAGCGACCCGCCCCGGCTTCGCACGGCTATATTATGCAACTATTATACATATAAACCTTCCTCTTGAATCACTTTATCTATTAAAAAAAACAGCATCAAAATCCGTTGCGTAGTTTTAAAGATTTAAGCATACAAAGGGATATAGGGACAGAAAAAACGACTTTGTTTTATACTATGTAGTGATACCAATTAAAATCGTCAATTGAATAGGAAACTAGGTGGAGAAAACATGGTACAAAATAGGTAATGTATCAATTCGATTGGAACCATCTAAAGCATCGTTTTAATCTAGGGGTGTTTTTTTAAATTTAAGGTGAAAGGGTACCTGCGCTCTCTCCATACAAACGTAGTCGACTGTTTCCTCCCTGGATAATGACACTAGCACAAATATTTTTGTGCCGTAAAACCTATACTTAACTGTATATGTGTTACTTCACTGTATATGTGCGGTCACGCGTCAAGCTTTGTTTAGAATGTAAAGTTGGATGACGTAACAATGAAGCTTAGGCACAGGATATTCGCAGTAATGTAAGCAAATATTATAGACCGCAAAACCTCGAGCATTCATTACTAGAATAGGTAATAATAAATATTAGTAATAAAATCCAGTGAGGCCTCTCCATCCTTCAAGCCACTCACGTTCCTGTTGCCCCCTTGCTGTAATTTACTCAGCTAATTAGGGTGGCCCAGTCTGAGAGTTGGCGAGTCTCCGCCTGCCATTTTTACGTGTTTATTGGACATTGTTACGGCAGGTGCCATAGTATCCATATTTCCCCAGTATCTAGTCCACTACCATCCCATCACAATAGCTCAAGTAGTGTTATCCTGTAGATTATCAATAGTTTTATCCAAACCAGAGGTTGTCTTTGGTTGCACTTAATAGTGTAGACAGGGATAATCGCCGGTTTAGAATCCACCCCATTGTTTGCTATTATACTTGTTATTGTAAAGGGCCTCTACGTGTTTGCTTCGGCTCCACGCACGCCTTCCAAAGGTCCGGGACTCCATAGCCCCGTGATACAGGAAATATAAGTAATAATAATTTCCGTTTCCATTCGAAGTTAACACTGGCACATGCTACACGACGAGGAACTCATCACGAAAAGCTTTGCTCACAAGAGCTACGTGTGTGAAACTTTGCATGATGAAACAGTTGCTCATAAAGTGGATCGTCGGCGCAGCATCTAAAGTGAAACCTCTGTTGATTTTTAATCAAAACAATTAGTTTTTGTCCTTATTAAGTGGTTAAATAAGTGAGAGTACATACCATTATAACCTAAAATACTAAGGATACATCCACTGGACTTTGGTGAGCGATATTATATTGATAAAACACTAAATTCATGTTGTGATTTCGTGTTTGATACCGTTAATTAATGACTCATCGTCTCAAAACAAAGAATATTGACGTATTTATATCATTGGCAACAATTAAATAATTGCTAACAACCTCCAAACAACAACATAATGAATGAATGAGAGCCTACGTCAATCAGCTGATCGACTTTGACACTGACAGCCATCAGAGATAACCTACATGACAGATGATAACAGGGTACGGACATACCGAACATAACTGAGGTAAACGCTTCCAGTAATTAGACAATGACTGGTCTTTTGACTAATTGACAGAAAAAATTATATTTCTAAATATTTTAAGTGACGTGTTGGTAACAACTAATAAAAAATATAAATAAAAATAAAAAAATAAAAAATAATAAAAAAGATGGATTCTGAAAATGTGACATTCCGCCAGTATAGAACAGCGCCGTCTATGAGTGACTCATCAGAATCTTCATTATTTGAAAGTACTGCGATTAGCGCCCCAAATTCGCCTGGTGACTACGAAGACTGTTCATTAAACATAATAAATACGACACTAAATGAAATTGAATCTCTGAAAAACCAATTACAATCGGCAAATCAAGAAATTGATGATCTTAGCATTAAAAATACACAACTGAACAGAGATATTGAAGAATATAAGAGAATAATAGAACGTTATAAGACTGTCACCTTATATGAAAGTCCCCTAACAAAACTGGGCAAGCGGAAACGGAAAAGACAGAGACACAATGAGAGTTATGACCAACTACAACATACAAAAAAAGACGCCAATATTGAAAATATATGTACGGATACAAATAACATAAATCAAGATGAAAACCTAAATAATACCAATACAGATAGCATAAATGAAGATGTAAACAGAAATACAAATAACATAAATGAAGATGGAAACCGAAATGATACTAATACAGATAGCATAAATGAAGATGTAAACAGAAACGACATTAATACAAATAACATAAATGAAGATTTAAACAGAAACGACACTGATACAAATGACATAAATGAAGATAGAAATAACATAAATACAAATAACATAAGTGAAGATAAGAATTTAAAGGACATAGACAATAACTCAATCGAAGATGAGAATCAAACTGACCCAAGTACGTCGGTTACTAGTAGAAATATAATCGAGGTACAAATTAATACAAATATGGAGAAACAGTTGTCAGAAGAAAGAAACAATAAAGAAGAAAATCAACAACAATCAATCGATTACAACAAGATTAAAAGAAAAGTATTGATACTAGGTGACGATCAAGGTCGGAATGTAAGACAAATACTTCAAAGTCTTTTAGGTTCTGACTACTTTGTGACCTCAATGATTAAATCAGGTGCATTAACTAGTCAATTTATAAACTGTTGTCGCTCTGAACTATCTTATTTCTCCAAAGATGACTATGTTATTCTTCTATGTGGCACCAATGACAATAACCCATTTGACATTTTCCTCAATTTAAATATCCTATTAAAATCCTTAAAACATACTAATGTAATAATTACTGAAATACCATTTAATAAGTATCTCAGCGAAAGTAAATTGAATTATGAATTAAAATTTATTTGCAATAAATATAATAATGTAATATATATTGACATGAATTATAGTCGTGTTAGGCCTCGAAAAAAGTTTCTTCCAACATACGTATCTAGGTGTATATTGAGAGAAATATTACATTTGACATATTTAAATAATTTCTATACATATGTAAGAGAGAAGACTAAAAAAAATCAAATCAAATACGTAGATAAATCTACACAAACAACTGACTATGAACCTGTTAACCTTAATGCTGTTGTTAATAATGAACATAATATAATTGATATTTGTGTTGTCGATGGTAAAGAGGCTGTTGATGATGAGCAGAAACATGTAGATAACGAGCCAAGCAATCATAAGTTTTTTCGTGTATGACAGCATATATATCCTACATCAAAATATTGATGGATTAGTAAATAAATCAAATCAGTTGACAGTGTGCTTGGATAATCTTAATGATGTTGGTAAGTCCGTTGATATTGTATGCATTACAGAACACAACATGTTGCAAGATGATCTTGAAAGTCTTAATTTAGCTAATTTCTCTTTGATTTCATTCTACTGCAGACAACAAAGGCGAGGGGGGTCTTGTATAGTAGTTCGTAATATTCATTTATCAATGAACATTGATACGATAGTTGATATGTCGGTACCAGATATAGCAGAGTGCTCTGCAGTTGAAATTAAGGAACATAAAATCTGTATTATTTGTATCTATAGACCTTCGAGAAAAAGAAAAAATAATAAAGAACATTTTTTAATAGTCGTAAACAATATATTACATTTTTTATTGCGAACGAAACCAGGATATAAAATTGTTATATGTGGTGATTTTAACATAAATATATTAGAAAAAAATACAATTACAGATGACTTTGAACAAATATTGCTCAGTTATAATTTAAAATTCGGATTGAAAGAAGTTACACGTTCTGCCAGTGGAACGTGCTTAGATAACATCTGCCACAATATCCGAGGTGCTAAGTGTGAACTGGTAGAATTGGCTCTGTCAGATCATACTGCTCAATTAATTAAAATAAGAGTTAAAAAAACTTGTTGTATGAAATACTGGTTTATATATAAAAGGGACTATTGTAATGAAAATAGAAAGAAATTTGTTGATTGCATTAAAAGCCTACAATTTAAGGACATTTATGAGTCTGGAGATACAAATGATGCTTTCAATTCATTCCATAAAGACTTTTTATTGTTTTATGATTTATGCTTCCCGATATTAAAATATAAAATATACACTCAGAAGAAGATTAGATGGGTTTCTAGAGGCATAAAATTATGCTCTAAAAGAAAAAGACAGTTGCTTTGGAAATATAGAAAATATCCCTCTATAATAAACAAGACAGCTTTTAAAGAGTATTCTAAAAAATATAGGAGAATAATAAATTTAACGCAGAAATCACAAAATAATTTTTATATCAATAATTCTAAGAACAAATCTAAGGCCACGTGGCAGATAATAAACAAAAACAAAAACAGTTACCCAAAAGAAGGTGTTACAAAACTTGACATTGACGGTAATATTATAACTGAACCTATTCAAATTGCAAATTGCTTTAATAATTATTTCATTGACGTGGTAAATACTGACATTCAAAATGACACAAAAATTTCAATTAATCATAATAATCCTAATTCTATTTATCTGACACCAACTACACCTTTTGACATTTATAAAATTATATTAACATTAAAAAATACTAACAGTGTAGGATGGGACGGTATTACAACAAAAATCTTAAAAGATGTAGCAATATTGATAGCACCAGTACTTTGTTACATTATCAATCTTTGTATGGAGCAGGGCATATTTCCTGATTCCTTAAAAAAAACTATAATTTTACCACTACACAAAAAAGGTAATAAAGAATCTTTAAATAATTACAGACCGTTAGCATTATTACCTGTCATTTCAAAGATATTTGAGAAAGTGATTTATGAAAGGGTATATAATTACTTTGAAACTTATAATATTTTTACAAATAGTCAATATGGTTTTAGGAAAAATAAAACAATAAATATGGCTATCTATGATTTTCTATTTAAAGTAATTAGAAATATGGACATTAGGAGACCTGCTGTTGCTTTGTTCATGGATATGAGTAAGGCATTTGACCACGTCCATCATAAAATTCTCATGGAAAAATTAGAAAAATATGGTGTTAGAGGAAACACATACGATCTGATAAAGTCATATTTAAGTAACCGTACTCAAAGAACGCATATTAATAAGGTATGTCCGCAATCTCAAACTGAACTGGTTTTTAAATCTGATTTGAGAAAGATATATAATGGTGTTCCTCAAGGTAGTGTATTAGGCCCTCTATTATTTAATATATATATTAATGATTTTGTTGACACTACTCCATATCATATGACATTGTTTGCTGATGATAGCACGGTATTATTTGTAAATGAAACTAAAACTAACTTATCGAACGTAATCAATCAAACTCTGACATCTCTAATTAATTGGTTAAATTTAAATAATTTAAATATAAATATTGATAAAACTAACCTAATGAATTTTAGACAAAGAAATAATAACTTGACTCTTAGTGTAAATTATCATGACAATAAAATTAACGAAGTTGACTCCACACGGTTTTTAGGGTTAACTATAGATAGTAAATTGACATGGAAAAATCATATTGACATTATTTGTAAAAGAATTTATCAATTTTCATATGCATTATACAAACTGAAAAAAGTAGTGAACTTGAAGGCTCTATTAGCGTCTTATCATGGACATGTGGCGTCAATATTGAGATTTGGTGTTATATTTTGGGGAAACTCTACAAACAAAAATAAGCCTTTTATAGCACAAAAACGATGCATACGTGCAATATGTCAGCTAGGTAGAATGGAATCATGTAAAGAATCTTTTAAAAAATTAAAAATCCTTACATTCCCTTGCATTTACATTAGTGAAATGGCTCAATTTGTAAAAGAAAATTTGCATCTTTTTAATAGATATGCGGATAGTGGAAGACGTAAAGGTGATCTTCTAATCGTTGCACGCAATACTCGTCTAATGAGAATTAGCGTGTTCTGTATGGCCTCTGAAATATACAACGGAATTCCCAAATCATTACGACAAATTGATTGTCCTGGAGAGTTCAAGCGGGCTGTCAACAATTATCTCATCGATAAGGCCTATTATTCGATTGAAGAATTCATAAATGATAAAGATGACGTAAATTGAATTTGACATGATTTTGTATTCCATTATTGACTTATTAATTAATTAATTTTGTTTTGTTTTTTATTTAAATTTCAATGATTTTAATTTTTTTTTTATATTATTGACATTGGATTAATTATTTTGACATCATATTAGAGTACTTTTAATTAACTAACTTTTAATATTTGCATGCTAAGCTAAGTGCTGGTGAAATATGTTGAACTATATTTTTATGTGACATCTTTGTACCATATTTCAAGCAAATAAATGACATTCAAATTCAAATTCATTCAACATGGCCTTGATCCCTAAAAAAGTTGCAGCTTTTTTTTTCTATGAGGCTTAATACTATCGTTGCTGTAACAACTACGGGTCCTTAGCTCAAAATACGGTCCTATACTGAAGAAAGCATGAAACTTGTCATGAATGTAGCTGTCATACATGTGCTTCATTGTCGATATGGACCCCCCCCCCCTTTTTTTGTGCCAAATTAGAGTTTTTTGCATTTTGTATGAAAACGGTACAAACTACAACTAAACTGTCAATGAGCAATATGATCCCCATTAAATTCCCTACAACAATCACGTTGGATGTATGTAGATCGGTCTTATAGTTTAGAAGCTGCAAAGTTATTTTAACCCCCCCTCGACCTTGTTTTGTTTCAAGCCTTACAGTTTTTTGATTTTATTATAAAAACGATTAAGCTGTCAATGACCAATATGTTCTTCATTATATCCTCTATAATAATTGTCTTGGAAGTATGTTGATAGGACTTATATTTACAATGGGTCTGCAATTATGCTACCTACCGTACATTTTATTAACAGATATCTTTCTCTCACAGATCATGGAGGAGGGCACGGTCACTCCCACGGCGTAGTCCCACCCCCATCAAACGTCCGTCATCTAACGGAAATAGTGAACAGCAACGCTGACATGGCCCTCGGCCACAATGCTACAGACACGGAGGAGACAGACGAGATGGTTCCGCCTAAGATCGCAGCACCTAACAACAACAAGCAGCCGTGCAGGCCTAGCAACGATCCAGGACATATGAATATGAAGGGAGTGTTCTTGCATGTGCTGTCTGATGCCCTAGGTAAGTTAATTTTATAGAAAAATTTCCAGACATTCGCACTAAGCGTTTTGTTTTGCGTCATTTCTTATTCGTACGCCTCAGTTGCCTGCTTTCCTGACGTGTACTATTTAGGGGTTTTCAAATCGCTAGTTAACAAGTAAATAGGTGTCATATAGAAAAGCGTGCTACATCTTAAAAAAGGAAAAATGGAAGCTTATTTCACGTTAAAACAATCACAGTATTTAAAAGGTACACCTACAAATCATCATTCTACAAGGATCAACTTAAACAAGCAACGCATGATGTGATCTAATTAGAATCTGAAATATTAAGTACTACTCTACTAATAAAAACCACTCGCTTTAAAAACACTCCTAAAGAACACGTTAAAATCAGAAATTGACTGCATACTGCTTAGAGCTGTTTTGTGCAGAGAATTTGTACTAATTTCACTGAAGCTATTTAAAAATACTGTGAGTAGTGTAATAAAGTTACGACAAATTATCGTTTATTTACAATTTCGAATATAGGTTTTCTACGCAGTGTAGTTTCTTGCAGATCTTTCTACAGATAAATCGGCACTAATTCTGTCACTAATATTCTATCTACATATTAATAATATAATAATAATTACTATTATTATTTAATAATTATATTAATGTGAAAGTTAGGGTATTTGTTACTCTTTTACTCGGAAACTACTGATCCAATCGTGATTAAACTGTGTATGAATATAGCTAAATATCTGGATGAACACATTGGCTACTTGTTATCCTAAAAAAAACTAAAAAAAACTTCTACATATAAATGTAGAAGTTTTTTTTTCTATACACGCCATGATCAAACTGCTCAACCTATTTGGAAGTGGACACTTTATGAACACAAAGTATATAGTACAAAATACGATTTATTATAATCTCAGTATCTTTTTTCACTTATCCCGCCTCATCCAGGGTCGGGTCTCTTCGTATTTTTGCGCCAGGTCGTACGATCCTGGGTTTTCTAGTGGTTTAGGTTCTGCGACTTCATCAGCTTGTCCTAATGTCCATGCTTGTCCACCATGTATCGGGTGGTCTTCCTCTACCCCTAGGTTTCAGTTGGATGTTCAGTGCCATGTTCACGGTGTGATCTACTTCGCGTCTAGATATGAGACCGCACCAGCGCAGTCTTTTTTCCTATTTATTATAATCTCAATATGGAGAAAAGAAAAGCCGCAGTTAGCTAAAAAGCAAATAGCAGAATATGCCAGTGATTCATACATTAATTTGTAAACACATAAAACATCATCTTACCCAATAACTAGCTAAGTTAGTTGACACAGTGACACGCGCTCGTGCTCGTGACTTTAACTAGTAAATTATGTAATCTGTGCCTCAAGTTCATTAATTAATTTCCAACTGAGACCTTGTCAACCCGTCGCCCTTGGCATTGAAGTGCTTTCGATCAGGAAATATGCTGAAATGTTGATTCAGCTGTGACGAATCGTTTCACTGAAAAAATGGATTTAGAATTTACAGGCTGCAAAAAATGACCTGTGGTTTCACCCTTTAAATTGCCGATTCCGTGGCAATATTAAAATTAAATATATCCCAAACCCTTCTCCATAATATGGAATACTCCTGTAAAAAAAATTATCCGAATCCGTCAAGCCGATTAAATGGAAGAGAAACTTTCGCATTTATTAGTTACTAGCGACCCGCCCCGGCTTCGCACGGCTGTATTATGCATGTATTATATCTAAAAACCTTCCTCTTTAATCACTATCTATTAAAAAAACCGCATCAAAATCCGCTTTATTTTAAACTATGTAGTGAGGATGGGATAGTTGAGATTTCCTGAGTAAATAAATAATTAAGACTTGGTCAACTCATTAACTTGACATTGACTTTCGGGAAATTGCTTTGAAATTAAACATTCATTCAGACATTGCTAAGCACGTATTTTATCGCGTTGTACGGTTATCAAGGTTTTCCTTTCATTGCTTTTCATCGGCACATGTTTTTTTCACTTGAAAGATTTTTGTTTTGGTTTTCTCTACTTAGGTTTTCAAGGCGCCAGGAACAGAGACCGTATAATAGTTTTTTTGCGAGCATTATTTACATTAGATACCATACGTATATTGAGTTTGTATCAAACGAATTTTGTGTTCGATAAACTTGACCCAATTAAGTATTTTTACTGTACAATTCAGACTTGGCCCATTTCTTTTTATTTCAGAAAAAAAAATTACGCTCGCCAATACCGTTTCAGTTGGGCGTTTCATAAAATAAGAATGTATATTGCATAAATTGTCTACAATGGATGGTAGAAAGGTTTTAAAATCAGGTTACAAGAATTTACCCATTGCGGGCATGCAATAAGTTTCAGAAGAGTAACATCTTAAAATGTTAAATATAAAACAATATAGAGCTAACAAATTTATAATTCAACTAGCAGCGCTCCGCGGTTTCACCAGCGTAAGTCCCTATCCCGTGGGAATGTCAAAATGAAAAGTAGCCTTCCTCGATAAATGGACTATCCAACACAAAAATATTTTTTCAATTCGAACCAGTAGTTCCTGAGATTAGCGCGTTCAAACAAACAGTATAAATATTTTTAGATATATAATTTTCTGTCTATCCGTCTGTCAGACACTAGGCTGTATTTGATGAACCGTGATAGCTAGATAGTTGAAGTTTTCACAGATTATGTATTTCTGTTGCCGCTATAACAACAAATACTAAAACAGAAAACTAAAAATATTCCCCTCGCACTTGGCCTGTTTTTATATTTCTATCTTTATAATGACTATCACAACGTAATATTTATTGTCATTGACAAATAGTACTACAAACGTAATACTGAAGACCTTGTACCTAATTTGTGAAAGATATTATCTATAGAGTTAGTTGATTGATTCTGTTCATTAGTTATCGATTTTTAAAACGTGCAAGGTTAAAAACGATTAGTGTTGTCATTATTATTATTATTATTTATTTATTACTTAAATATTAACAAAAACATATTATAGCTAAAAAAGTACTATTAAACCAAACAATGAGGTTTGTGTTAGTGCGAAACTCTTTATTGACAATCGTAAACGTAATCTGTCAACAAACAAACGGTTTTGATAATTTATTAGTAATCATGAAGGTCATTATTATAGATAACAGTAGCAAGGAAAAGTTTAACCTTAGTTATATAGGTTGAAAAAATTAACTTCAGAAAGAATCCCTGAGCAATTTGCTAAAGTTTAGGATGTGCGTGTTCTGAGCTACGAGATACTCAGTTCATCATCAATTTATTATATACTAGCGATCCGTCCCGGCTTCGCACGGCTGTATTGTGCATGTATTATCACTCGATCTATTAAAAAAAAACCGCATCAAGATCCGTTGCGTAGTTTTAAAGATCTAAGCATACATAGGGACATAGGGGAAGAGCGGTGTTGGCCTAGTGGTAGATACCTCGACTTTCATTCTGAAGGTCGTGGGTTCGAATCCAGGCCGGCCGTGCACCAATGTATTTTTCTTAAGAAAAATGTATGTGCGCTAATTGACATTGCTCTTACGGTGAAGGAAAACATCGTGATGAAACCCGCGGCTTAGTTGGCTCCAGAAGTATTGACAAGTTCTCTCCTCTGGACATGGTCGACTGAGCTGAGAGGGTAGTAGGTGCTGGGTAAGCCTACTCCATCTTCACGCAAAAGGGACCCAATTAAAAAGGGTCTAATCGCGGAAAACAGCCCGTATACAAGTACAAGTAGGGACATAGGGACGGCGAAAAGTGACTTTATTTAATACTAGCGACCCGCCCCGGCTTCGCACGGCTATATTATGCATGTATTATACATATAAACCTTCCTCTTGAATCACTCTATCTATTAAAAAAAACTGCATCAAAATCCGTTGCGTAGTTTTAAAGATTTAAGCATCATTGCCTTCGTAAAGATCGTCCAATGTGTGTTGGAGAAGGTGGTCCTTAGACTGCGTCGTGGCCCCACGATTCTCGATTCTTGGGCCCGGAATCAGGGCCGTCCATTAATCACGTGATGTTTATTTTTTAACCCCCTCCCCTTTGGTGATAAATGGTCCCCCCTACCCCCCCATATCACGTGTATTTTTAGTACCCATAAAATACCGGTATATTATAAAAAAAAATCGCCGATTTTCGATTGAGTATCGCCCAAAAAAATACACGTGATATATTCTACCCCCCCTTGTGATATTTCATGATTTTTTATGAAACCCCCTTTCGAGCCTTATTTTATTTATAAGGATTTATTACTCAAAATAAATCCTTATAAATATAATACTTTTGAGTAAAATATTACATTGTTTTCATACTAGGTACTTCTATTTCTCGCACTTGTTTCCTTGCATCACAACTTTAAGTTTATGTATACCTATGTAATTTCACTAAAAGGTTTCACGGAGTGCGGCTCTTTTGTATAACAAAACACAAGACATGCTTTCAGAGTCGGAACTGGGATACCAAACTTTAGCTGTTGTAGTTTAGTTTGAACAAGAATATAATATTATAATTTCATTGCTATGCATTATTATAAATATTTTTACCAGTACTTTTTCTTTAATTTTTTTTCGTTTTGCTACAGTAAATACCTGTAGGTATATATTTGATTGCAATGTTTATCTACATATTTATAGTAATGAATTTTGAAAAAAGTTTTTCCAAGAAAATCACATAAAATTTGTAAACAACAGTCACGAATGAATGGGGATTAATTTTAAATGTTTTATTGAAAATTATATAGATAGATAAAATATTAACAATTACAATATAATAAGAGAAACTAATCAAACTATAAAAACCCTTTTCGAAAGAAATTAACAATTGAATCTCATAATTAAAATAAACATTTTTTGAAATTTTGCGAAAATAATAAATATTACAGGACATTGATTGACAAGGACACACACCGCCATCTAGCCCCAAGTTGACCTACTAGGCTTGTGTTATGGGTACCATATAACGGATAGAATACTTACATACTTTTTTATAAATACATAAGTACTTATTATAATACAGAAACACACAACAACAAATATCTGTATACAAATATTTGTCCTACGCCGGGAATCGAAACCGCAACCTTCGCAGGGTGTTTGCCCACTACGCCACCGTAGTCGGTATTGGTCTCAATATTTCAGCGAAAGAGGCATCAAAGTTGCCTTGACAACGATGTAGGTTGGAATTGTCGTAAATTCGGTACTTTGGAACGATTTATTGATCAAACATTTACCGAAATCACCCTATTAGTAAATAGGACATTGCACTTAACATACACGTAATGAATGTGCAATCTAAACTTTTACTAGTTGCGCCCCGCGGTTTCACCCGCGTAAGTCGCGATCCCGAGGACATTTCGGGATCAAGATAAATAGATAGAACGCTTTATTGCACACACAAGTTACAGAAAAAGTACAATTAATTTAAATTATATAGAATTAAAAAGTGACACAATAGGCGGCCTTACCGCTGAAAACGGTATCTTCCAGGGGTTGCCTGGAAGTATGTCTTCTAAAAGTATGTTCTACATCTCCTAAACTGCCACTATGCCGAGTCATCCAAATGAGTCCATTCGTTTGGCTGTGAAGAGGGCACAAACTAACATACAAATATATAAATAATACTTTCGAATTTATAATATTAGTTAGGTAAGGAAAAGGATCGAACTCTTTAAAAACTACTGAATTTTGATGCAACTTACTATTAAATTAATTCAACCGTTTATTCAGTTCTTGCTAATAAATTTCATGTTTTAACTATTAAAAAAAAGTTATTTAGCCTTGTTTTCCTGAATTGAAGGATTCAATAATTGCTCTCGAAATCTTGTCCTTCCAAAATTTTCCTGGAAGAGATCGCTTTGAGCGATAAGGCCGCCCTTTTTAACGCTTAGACTTACACTTTGTTTATTATTATAATGTTATTAAAAAATGGTGTTTACAATTACAAAGAATTAATCTATAAAATCTATCTTGCGATTTTCTATTTACTTTTTTCTCAGCAAGAGGATTTATAAAATGTCCTTGCTCTAGTTTTATTTATCCACGTGGATTTCTTATCATATTATTTACTGTCAATTCATTCATTTCCTTGTATTTTAGCACTTGTTAATCAAGTTAAAAAAATGTTAAATTATTTAAGGAAATTGCGGTCTGCTGTTTTCCCCGCGTAAGTCCCGACTTCGCGGGAATTTCTGGATCAAATCCTATGTCCTTTTCTATTCCCTAAATTACCATTATTTCGATTTTCATCCAAATCTTTCAATTTCAGTCTTTTGACCGTAAAGAGGTTATAACAAATAAATAAACAAACGTTTTATTTTAACTAGCGACCCGCTCCGGCTTCGCACGGCTATATTATGCATGTATTATACATATAAACCTTCCTCTTGAACCACTCTATCTATTAAAAAAAACCGCATCAAAATCCGTTGCGTAGTTTTAAAGATCTAAGCATACAAAGGGAAATAGGGACATAGGGACGGCGAAAAGTGACTTTATTTTATACTATGTAGTGATATTAGTTAGGGTTAGGAGTTAGGACAGCATTGAAGAGGGAACAACAAAAAAATATAAAAACAAACTTTCGGATTTATAATATTAGTTAGAAGTTAGGATAATTAGGATTAGGTTAATAGTTAGGATGATACTTAATTATTCTCTAATTGATGCTGTTATAATGAGAAAATAAACGATTTATTTGTTTACGATCCTCTAAATAAGAGTAAATAATACTGAAGTATTATTATAACTACTTCAGTACAAGTGCAAAAAAAAACAAGTTAAAGTAGACAAATATAAATAGGTATATTCGTTGAATAACACACCTTTGGGTTATACGAAAATAACACAGACAGAATTAGAAAACAATTACAATGAATAATTTAATAGCCACATTGCTACCCTAATTATTTTATTAACTTGTACTTCACCATTCTACATTCATACTCTTCCAGTACTTGTACGTGTATACGGGCTGTTTTCCGCAATTAGACCCTTTTTGATTGGGTCCTTTTTGCGTGAGGATGGAGTAGGCTTGCCCAGCACCTACTGCCCTCTCAGCTTAGTCGACCATGTCCAGAGATGTTCAACATAAATTTTTCTACAGAAAAATAAATAATTTAAATATAAAATATAAATCTAGCAGAACATTCCACATATCGCCATTTAGCCCTTGACTTGTGTTATGGGTGCTAGACAACGGCTATACTACTTATTTACTTTTCTTTTGTAAATATGTACTTATAATACATAGAAACAAGCAGACCACAGACAAATATCTAAGCATAAATACTTGTCTGAGGCGGGAATCGAACCCACAACCTTGTGTTTGGCAGTCCGGCATGGTGACCATTGTGCCAACTGAGTCGTCAAAATGGGATTTGAACCCACGACCATCAGAATGAAAATCGAGGTACCTTCCTCTAAGCCAACACCGCTCTTTTATTAACTTGTAAATTGTTGTTTCAGGTTCCCTAATAGTAGTAGGTTCTGCGCTCGTCGTCTGGCTGACGGATTGGGAGTACAAATATTACATCGATCCGGCATTGAGTATAGTTCTAGTTATACTAATATTGGCCTCAGTTTGGCCGCTGCTCAGGGAATCATCGCTCATATTGCTACAGACTGTTCCTACACATATACAGGTAAGACACACTTAGTTAATCGCGAGTCAATAGGTATCTTTTAGGAAAGCGTGTTACAAAGCCACATCGTCTCTTTACCATCAGACAGGTGTGATAGTGGTCAAACGCTGGCCTATCCTACCTATATGCATTTACATCTAATATAAAAAAAAAAAATTATATCAACCTACATATTATGTGACAAAACTTTCGTAGTTTGTAAGTTTGTTACAAAGCCTATTGATGGTATGAAGTTAGATGGATCCCTGGAATAAGGATCACATAGAAACGTCTTAAAAACTAAGGTAGGATGTGTGCCTTCGGAACGCTCCCACCAATGAGACGGCACAAGAAACTCATGGGTTTTTTTTCTTGTGATCAATTTTACAAATACTTAAATCATCGCACTGAACACTATTTCATCTTCGCCGTCCGATCCATTAATATCCTGGGCGTCCAGGAGACATTTTCGGCTTACCCTGATGGTCATTGGCTGACTGAAAAATCTGGACTTGACTTGGTAATTCTGTGTCAGCATATTATAGTGCCTAAGACTGTGTTGAAATGTCAGTACGATTTTAAAAAATTCAAGAAATGCGCGTAAAACATAACCCTTTTCTTGCAGTTGGGTAATTAATAAATCATACTGAACAATCGTTTAAAAGTAGCTGACACACAGTGCATGAGCGCTTGTTTTAAAATATACGTAATCTGTTAGAATTTGTAAATATTATTCTTAAACTGTGTTTATTTTATTTCAAAAACGTCATACTTTCGTACGAATATTATTTGTTTTACCCGTGTGATATTTGATAAATCTCTGTAAAGTCTGGGAAAACTTCAGTTTGTTTACTTATTAAAGTTCATTGACATGTCTGAAGATAAACAGAAGAAATTGTGTGAAATTTCTGGGTTGCCAAAGTTGCCATGGCAATAAATTCAACCTACACCTACATCCAAGCAACATTATGATTTTTATTTTTTTATGATTTTTATCATTGGCAACTTTTCAAATTTTTCTTTATTTAGTTAGTGGTATGATAGGTTTGTCATACCGCATTTGTATTGGTCATATGTAATTATTGTATCGCCTTTTATTTCTCCTTTGAATATTAAAGTTAGTCATAAAACATGAGTAACTTTATGAAAATTTTGGAAAAATCTAATGTGAAGGAACTAGATATTCAAGGACCTCTTAGTAAAGGCATCCCTCCATGGCTTTCCAATTGTCTCTATCATGGCAATTTCTTTTATTTCATTTTCCCATGTCTGCCACTCTACCTCTGTTCCTTTTCCCTAACGGTCCTCCCCATAAATTTTTGGAAGATTTAATGTGAAGGAAATAGTTATTCAAGGATCTCTATCTCAGTAAAGGCATCCCTCCATGACTTTCCAATTGTCTCTATCATGGCAATTTCTTTTATTTCATCTTCCCATGTCCGCCACTCTACCTCTGTGCCTTTTCCCTAACGGTCCTCCCCAAACCGTTGCAGTTATCGTCCAGTTTTTGTTTATCATATACTCAAGGTCCATTTATCACATAACATGTTTGTATTTACCCAGGTGGACGCGATACAGAGGCGTCTGTTGGAGAAGGTTGATGGGGTGTTGGCTGTACACGAGTTCCACGTGTGGCAGTTGGCGGGCGATAGGATCATCGCCAGTGCACATATTAGGTAAATATACTTCGAGCATTGTACCCACTATAGAATAGAATAGAAAATATTTTTAAATTAAAAAAGAAAATTAATTATTTATTTGCAACAAAAAGTCCGCCTAATTAATGCAGGGATCACTGTGATTGCTACCATCCGATTGTCCCACTAACTCTCCCGCATCCGGGGCAGCCTTCATGTCCGAGACATTGCAGATAAATTGTAAGAATGTCGCCTACACTGGTACGGTCACGTCTTGCGAAAACCGGCTAGTTACGTGGGGAACAAATGTCTTGCCATGGCGCCTCCGCCGGGTCGTGGCAGGCTGGGTAGACCCAAGAAGTGCTGGCTTGACGTCGTAAAGGGTGATATGCGTGCAAATGGCCTTACAATTAACCCAGGATGCCGAAGATCGTGCGAAGTGGAGGCGTCAGTAGGAAAGCGGACCCGGGGGCTCCCGAGAGGGATGCAACCGGGAACATCGCTCGGATGATGATGATGATGATGATTGTCCCACTAACTATTCTGATTTCGTTTGCTAAATAAAAAAGTAATTAAAAAGAATTAAAAAACGGCTTATTCCATAATTCTCCTTAGTTAGATAATCCCCTGCCCAGCAATGTTAAACTTTTTTAAAAATTCAAATGGAAACAGCTTTTTGAAACTACTTTACTACACTTTTGAAACGAATATTGGTTTATATTATAAAATACAATGTAAGCCAGAAAATTCAAATTCTATTTTTAATTAGTTACGATTTCGGTATATTTTTCTAACCGTATCGTCTTCCGTCAATACAATTTTAATTCGTTGAGGTCAATTTATCTATGCCAGTGAGATGTCAATGTTAACAGGTTGTTCAAACTGTCACTAAAATAACGCTATTTTACATAACGTCATGGTAAAAAAAATGTATGTCAGACGAGGCTGATATGGTTAAAAGTCCTTTGACTGCCCTTTTGGGAGTATAATTAACAAACAAAAAAATATTGCCTAAAAAGAGTGATTGTGTTGTGTGTGATTCAAGAGGGTTTTAGTAGGTATATAACAAAACTACCACGAAGTCGCGGGCAACAGCTAGTACTTAAATAAAAAAAACCTCGGAATCGAAACGCAAGAAATGACAAGAATTTTATATTTATAGATTTGTTATAAAATAATATCAGTACATATAATACAGGCTTGAATTTGCTCAACAAAGCTTACATTGTATCAACTTAGCATAGTTTGGTAATCGATTACCAAGTGTTAAGATAAACTAAGTGCTCAATGATAACGAGTCTGGCGCGGAGTTACTAACTTACTACATCACTCGAAAATTATATGTATACAGGTTTTTTTGGAGTTTACTCTTTTATTGAAATCCAGTATGATTTGTTAGGTACTTATTAAATTTTACACAAAACACACTTATATTTGACTTAATTTCACCTGTATGCCTAGCATGAAGACCATAACACGATAAGCTATAGCGATATAACTACATCAACTCTCAAAATATGATAGATAAAGCCGCCATGTTGAATTTTTATCATAATTTTGATCGCAATTTATAATAAAAATTCAGCATGGCGGCTTTATCTATTCTAATATTATAAAGCTGAAGAGTTTGTTTGTTTGTTTGTTTGTTTGTTTGAACGCGCTAATCTCAGGAACTACTGGTTCGAATTGAAAAATTCTTTTTGTGTTGGATAGTCCATTTATCGAGGAAGGCTATAGGCTACTTTTTATCCCGATATTCCCACGGGATCGGCACTTACGCGAGTGAAATCTATCATATTTTGAGAGTTGATGTAGTTATATCGCTTTATCGTATCGTGTTTTGGTCTTCATGCTAGGCAGGCTGATGGGAAGCGACGATGAGGTCGAGGATGTAGCATGTTTGCTTAGAAAGACAATAGTAGAGTCCCAAAACACCCAATCTTTTTGTGTCAACTCAGTGGCGTAGCTATCGTAGAGCAAGGTGGCGCAGTGCACTAAGGCCCCAGTGCGCTGGGGGCCCTCTAACCTTAGCTTTGAAAATAGAGGAGCATAAAAGAAAAGGCGAAAAAAAGCGTAGAGTAGCGTTTATAGCGCATAAAAATTATGCCAAGCTCCCATACTAAATGTCCGGTTCAAGCTACCGGAAAGGGGATGAGGGCCCGCTTCTTTCCCTATGCACCGGGGCCCTTGTCCACCTAGCTACGCCACTGCCTCAACTCCGGAGTAATAGACCGCCTTCCGGAGTCAACTCCAGTCGCACGTCGGAGCTGACTCGCACATTTTTTTTTTAGATTTATCTTTGTGCATTTAGCCAGTGTCAATATAAAATATATGTTATCTTTCGTCCATCTAGTTTAACTAATGCCAGTGGCAATCTTTATTTTTTTATGATTATTAATAACATACACTTTCCCACTGTAGGGCAAAGGCCCCTCTACCTTTGATCTCCAACTTCGTTGATCTTCGTAATGTTTAGCTATTGCACATATTTTTTTATTGTAAACATATGAGCACTCCCCACAACAAGAAGACCATTTCCTTCATCCCAAAGTTTACAAAACAAAATTCTCTCTCATACATTTCTTTATCGAAGTTGTATTTAATTACGTTAACATTAAGTACTGTCAGGGTTAAAAATGCATTACCTCTATACGTTCTAGAGTCGTTAAAGTTATAAACGTTCCTATAGATTGGTTTCGCGAGATTTGAAGTAGGTACCTACCTTATGTCTTTAACTGCTGGAATGGAAGCCTGATGAAAAGACATACAATAGTATATTTCTTGTATGCTTAGCTTACTTACCTACATAAGTAAAAAATCTGTTTTTAATTTATTTTGACCACTATCTCACTTGATGGCAAGTGACCATACGGTCTAAGATGTAGCACGCTTACATAGACGATACCCAAACACTCGTGAATTGAAGACCCCCAAATTAGCGATCCCTAAGCAAACCGCCGCGCCGTAGCCTCCGACCAAGAGATTGCTTCTTTAGCACCACCCAATGGTCACATATGGGACATCTAGGGCTATATTCCACGGGCGCAATAAATATATAACCCAAAACAAACAGAAATGAACATAAATATACCCACAACATTTTCTGCAAAAATCGGGTACTCTAGTCACCATAGACGAGCTGCTGAACATCGAAGCTCATCATCGTCTATTAAGTTAGCCAGAAATAGTCACTTTGGCCAAAATTGGTCAAGCAAGGAGACATCATTTTACCCCCAAACTATTTTAACTATACGTAGAGTTGGTAATGCACTTTAGTCACCTAACTGTACATAAAATGCATGAGACACATTATTATGATAATAATGAAATATTCTCACACGAATCGCGTGTCTCAAACAAAGGTTCGTTTATCTGCATTATGTTATTGCTATCGTTGTTTAATTTAAACAACACTCTTGAGATAAAACCTAATTAGGCTGACTGTCCACTGTAGCGGAGCGAGGCGTTTCCAGCAATAGCGCTTCGCACAAAACTGCACGTACGGAGTTTTATGCATTTTTATTGGTGAAAACCGCTCCGATCCTCTCCGCTCCGCTCCTGTGGACAAGCAGCCTTAAGGCTGCTTATGTTGCCAAACGCAACGCGCTAAAAATACCCGTCGCTTACAACTAATTTTGTTGATTGTAACGAATGTGTTTTGTTTTTCTCAAAAGTGCTGAGATGTAATTGTAGGTGAAATTTTCACCGATATTTTGGGGTAATTTCGAGGCGAAAATTCTTTGTCATATCAAAGCTAGATTAGTTTTAATTCTTAATTTTAGGATAGCTTTAAAACTATAGGAAATGTTTGGCTCAAAATCACACCAAAATGTTGGTAAAAATGTCACCTACAATTCCATCTCAGCACTTTTTGGAAAAACAAAACACACTCGTAACAATCAACAATTTTCACCAACGAAGGCGACTGGTGCCAGTAGTAACTATTTAGTAGGCTGTGTACCAAGGTCGTTGGCGATTTATTCCGGTCGGATCCCCTGGATCTGATACCCTGGGGGATCAGTTTTATTTAATTTTTAAAACTATTCCGGTCTGGTCCACCGTGCAGGGAATAAAATATTTAAATTTATTTGTGATCCCCTGCACGGTGGATCGGACCGGAATAGTTTTAAAAATTAAATATATTAAAATAAAACTGATCCCCCAGGGTATCAGATCCAGGGGATCCGACCGGAATAAATCTCGTTGGCGTATGGACCCCCCTTAAGATTATTATTATTTATTTATTTGTAAGGAAAGTCTACAGCTAAGTTTAACACAATATTATGTTCCAATCGCTCGCTGTATTGACGAGTTCTTTCTTCTGGACACGGTCGACTAAGTTGAGAGGGTAGTATAAGTGCTGGGCAAGTCATACTACATCTTATACATGTCCCAGTCACTAACACGCATATAGCACGGATAAAAGTTGTTAGCGCTTTAAAGATCATGTTTATAAGATGTAAAAAGGCCAATGTTTTTTTTACTACAAATCTGTATAGGTATACAGGGTTATTGGTAATTGTATTAGCAAGGAGTTGAAGCCCACTTCTGTGCACCTAAATTTTTGTTCTACGACTTTTGGAAATTAGAAAATTTTATTGAAAATTTAAGAATAAAGTTTGTAGTTTATGGTAATGTATTCTGTGTTGGTATAATTTTTACGAGAAAAAATGTTTACCTATCACTTTAATACACGAATATTTCATCAAATAAAACAAACTCGGCAGTTTGACTTGCAAATTCAACAAAGAACGAAGCACTTCAAAAGTTAATAATTTTAATAGAATAACATAAGTTTGTTTGCATTAAACACAATAGACCCCATTTGTTTGCGAACTTCTCGCTTACGCAATACCTACCTACTCATTTATGAATTACTTTTGTAGGTACAAGTGGTTTCTGAGCGTTTCTTATTTTTTTTGCCACACTTGAAAAAAATGTTTAAAAATAAAAATATGAATAAATAGCTATTTTTGCTACCAAATCAGAAAGATTATTTCAATATCTTTCTGATTTTCCAAAAGGTTTTCTATTTAATTCCGATTTTTCATGATAAATTCAATAAAAACTAAATAGAGGTAGGAAATGTGTTCCTCTTTGGTTACTCCTTATTTGTTAAAAAAGTCTTTAAAATCGCTTTTTAGATTTAGAAGAAAACATTACTTGAATTTTAACAAATAATTTCTTAACGTTATTGCAAAGAAAGCCCAAGAAAAGTGAAAAATCATTTTGAAATTAGAAGTTTTTTTATTTCTTTTGTTACCTTGAAGCGAAAAGGAGTGTAAAGTTGTGATTGTTGGAAAATAAACAAAGTTATATGACTTTTTTACCTACGTTTTATTAAACGTTTTGGCATTTTTGAGTTTCGGTACGAATTATATTGCTCTAGAGTTTATAGAAATGTTATAAAATACAAAATGGAAAAGAATGGAAAATTTCGGGACAGTAACCAAAAAGGAACTATTGGTATCAAAATAAATACTATAAAGTTGATTCTACAATGCCCACAGACCCCTATAACTTAATGGGTACCTACTTACCGAGTTATAATTCAGTACAGATTTGCATTAAGTTTGTACTTAATTCTATTTAAATTCAATTATTTTTATATAATTATATATAAATCTTCTAGAATTCTTGAACAGGAAATTATTAATAAGTAACTAGGGAAAACTAAAATAAAAATACAGCAGATTATCGCCTCATCGACATTTATTATTTTTGATTTATTATTAGTGCTTAACCAATAATTTTAATGAACTTACTATAACGTTTCATCTTTTCTGCTATACTCAGTCATTCTCTTACCTTGTTGAATGCAAACGTACCTTTATAATTCCTTTTTTGTTACTAGCAATTTCCACTTATACGTTACTATACGAAAGTAACAAAATAAATGGTAACGAATCAGGGTAATATTTTTTTCAAAATATTATAGTGATGGTTAATTAATAAAGTTCCGCCTTTATTTAGATATCAAATTATGGTAGATTGTTCAAACTATAATCTATGATATTAATAAAGGGTTATAACTGTTAACTTACCTTGAAAAAGCAGTAACAAAGAGTGGACTGCGGTTAAGTGAAAACTTTTAACACATCCAAAACAATGAATGTTTTAAAGCAACTGACATAATTTGAATACGGTTTTAATGAAAACGTGAGCCTGTGTTGCCAAATTCGTAAAAAGTTACCTAAGTGGTAGTTTTTATATTGCACGTCTAAAGTAGGTAACAAAAAATGAAAATTTTTTTGGAACTTTTTCTGGGACAGGGATTATTTAATTGTTTAATAGGTAAAATTTAACTATATGGCTAAAAAGATAACGTAATTTGAATCTTTCTACCTCGTAAAACGACTTAAAATAGAAATTCCGGTACCGTTTCCTTAGATTTTATCAAAATAATTGAGTTGGAAGTGCCGGCTTGGAGACTGGGACATACGAATTTTCATACATTGCAATATTTGGCGGTTTGTATTTTATTGAATTTTTAGCGATTTTATGTGTATTTAAGAATTATTTTAATATTTTTTGTTAAATAAAAAACTAATAATGATCTGAAGCTTAAATTTATCATAAATTTATTCAGTGAAAAAAAGTTATTCATATTAAGATTTCCGGACGTCACAAAAATCTCTTGTGGCAAAAAAAATAAGAAACGCTCTTCTAACCTTTCAAACTTGTCACCCCTATGACTTAGGCGAATTATTTACTCCCTTAACTTTAAAATCTTGCTTTTTTGCAAAAAAATATACATTTACCCACCCTTGAAAGCCTTGCTTTAGTTGAAAATATTAAAATAATTTAGTAGCATTTTAAAATGTCCACCTTTGTTGCCGCCTTTCTGAACATGAAAAAAATTGTTCATTGAAATATGAGAACGTAAGTTCTTACTATATCTGTAACATTACATCTGTGTGAAAATCATTTTCAATTAACTTTTCCCGCGCTGGAACCGCACTAAAACATGAAATATATTTTATTATAACCCCCCGAAATAGTCGTTTTACCCCCAGGTTAGGAACCATGGCTCTACAAATAATTTGCAGTATGCACACAATTTAATCCGACTCTACAAATCTTTAAAAATATTCTGACCTGGATTTACAGATACCTAGGCCATTTTTTACTACTTTCTCTCAGGATCGGGACTTATGCGGGTGAAACCGCGGAGCGAAGCTACTTCACTACATAGTATAAAACAAAGTCGCTCTCTCTGTCCCTATTTTCTTGAACGCTTAAATCTTTAAAACTACGCAACGGATTTTGATGCGGTTTTTTTTAATAGATAGAGTGATTCAAGAGGAATCATACATAAATTAGTCCCTCACAATTAAAACCTCCTTTGGTCAAATAAAGAAATCTTATTATCTCAATTTTGATTTGGATTAAAAATCAAACAGATACAAAACATACTTTGTATCTACAATAAACGCACGCAGGAAGGAAATTTTAAGTGTTCTAAGAAACACTTATCTTCCAGTTAACACGGAAATAAGGAAAAACCTTGTGCGAAATAGGACAAAGACTTGTACAATCATATTCGACCTTCGTCTCGATGATAAAGAATGTGGAATTCTAATAATAAATAACTGAAAAAAAAAACATCTAGATTATTGAAAACAAAATTAAGAAAAATTTTGACACTTGCAGGTTTCCTGAAAATCTAAATTTTCCCATATCTTTTTATCGTCTTGACTCAGAACCTTTATCACTAACTTTAATTCAGTAAGTATCAGATCAGGTATACATTTCAATGAAGGTAAAAAAGGAACCCTTATAAGGTCACTCTCATTTCCTTCGGTTTTGGAAAATATCACTTTAAATATCCACTTTAATTAGCCATGGTAGTTTATACTACCTATATTATTTTTGTCTAAGTATAAAGGTCTACGACCTTATAAAAATAGACCACAAAGTATCTCTTTGTTGGTCAATTTGTACATCTGAGTCAACATACATCTTTTGTTAGGACCCATATCATGCAGCGTACCAATAAATTGCAAAAAATACAAGAAAATCATTCCGTGGAAAGCATAAAGGTGTCCTCATACTGGTTCATTCACTCTCAGACAAAGACTGGAGTTGGTTACGTGCCAAAAAACTTGGTTCGTGTGAATTTAGCGAAGCGATCTCAAAACATTAAAAATTAGAAGATCAATAATGACTTTTTTTTGTTAAAATTTTCTTTGGTCTCATTTTACTTGGGAAGAAACTGTTTACACTATGGTTAATTGCATATTACACTACGTAAGTTCGGAAAACGAACGTACGAAACCCTGAACTTAAAGTCTGAAAAACTTATCACTACATAGTATAAAATAAAGTCACTTTTCGCCGTCCCTATGTCTGCTTAGATCTTTAAAACTACCCAACGGATTTTGATGCGGTTTTTTTAAATAGATAGAGTGATTAACGAGGAAGGTACATGTAATACATACAGATATAATACATGCATGCAGCCGTGCGAAGCCGGGGCGGGTCGCTAGTAATATCTAAGTTTGAATTGCCACTAATGAACGGTTTTCCATCGAGCAAAACTTCATTCGGCATTTGATTTTTCGGAAATTTGTTATGTATGTATTGTTAAACTTCACGAAAAGAAGAAGAATACTTTAAAATAACACAATCAAGGATTGCCTCCGATCATGATCGAAAGCTGCACGATGATTGGTCCATTTCATCACGTAATAATCCGCGCTATTATAAATCTCTAATGCCTTATATCTTGTTTCAGATGTAGAAATTTATCCGAGTACATGAAGATAGCTGAGAAGGTGAAAGAGTTCTTCCACAACGAGGGTATCCATTCGACGACTATTCAACCTGAATTCGTCGAACTGCCTCTTGGCGGTAATGAAGTACGTATACATATTTATATATTTACTCCGCGATTTAAGCCACGTAACTCCCGATCCCGTGGGAATATCGGGATAAAAAGTAGCCTATGTTACTCTCAATAAATCAATGTTTCCCCATACCAAGTTTCTTTAAAATCGGTGCAGTAGTTTCGAAAACTATTCGTAACAAACAAAAAACTTTTCATTGAAGAACTATTCTTAAAACGTACTATTCCCATAATGTCTGAAATCCGAAAAGAGTGATTTGTGTAATGACTGAAAATAACAAGTGACTATCAAGGTACAATGACACACAAAATTGGTATAGATTATTAAGAGCCTAAACTGTCCCACTGCAAAGGCCTCTCTACCTTTCTTTTATTGGTCACGATCTGTAGCTTATATACACCAGTCATTCCTATAGGAGTCAAAATCATTCCGCCATCGTCACCTTGGTCTGCCGCGTGGTCGTATCCCTATGGGGGACCATTCTGTTATTTTGGCCCATCGTTCATCAGACAAATATGTCCCGCCCAGTTTAGTTAGCAGCTTTCTAAGAGACGTCAACATTATTCAGTACTAGCAGCGCTCCGCAGTTTCACCCGCGTAACTCCCGATCCCGTGTTAATATCGGGATAAAAGAAGCCTACAGCCTTCCTTGATAAATGGACTATCCAACACTAAAACATTTTTTCAATTCGAACCCATACTTCATGAGATTAGCGCGTTAAACAAACAAACTCTTCGGCTTTATAATATACTAGTGGCCCCGGCTTCGCACGGCTATATTATGCATGTATTATAGATAGTAATGATAGATGTAGTTTTTCTGATAAATAAATAAATAAATAAAATATACACATAAACCTTCCTCTTGAATCACTCTATCTATTAAAAAAAACCGCATCAAAATCCGTTGCGTAGTTTTAAAGATTTAACCATACAAAGGGATATAGGGACAGAGAAAGCGACTTTGTTTTATACTATGTAGTGATAGTGAAGTATAGAGTAGCAGTGCTCCGCGGTTTTACCCGCGTAACTCCTGATCCCGTGAGAATATCGGGATAAAAAGTAGCCTATTATGTTAATCCAGGTCTCCAGTTTCATCGCAATCGGTCTAGTTATTTTTGCGTAATGGAGGAACAAACATACATACATACTAACACACACTTTCACATCACTACATAGTATAAAATAAAGTCATTTTTAACCGTCCCTATGTCTCTTTGTATGCTTTGATCTTTAAAATTACGCAACGGATTTTGATGCGGTTTTTTAAAATAGAGTGATTCAAGAGGAAGGTTTATATGTATAATAAAGCCGTGCGAAGCCGGGACGGATCGCTAGTTTATAGTATTAGTAAGATTTATGTTACAATGTAATTTATAATTAGTACCTACTCACTTGACTACATTGAGTACCTACTCTACTTAGCTGAGTATGTTGTTTCTGTAGTTGAGTACTACTCTTTGAATTATGCGGAAGGGGTGATTTATTATGACGTCTGAACAATTTTTTGCGCGTAAATTTGGTACAAATTATGTATTATCTAAGCATACATAGGGACAGACAGCGGAAAGTGACTTTGTTTTATACTATGTAATGATTTCATGGCCGGTTCCTAAACTTTATAGAGATAGCGAAAAATGGTGAAAAAAGTCGCGTGCCCGATTCGGACAAAAACTAATATTTCATCGAGAGTTTTGGAAAAATTATTACCTTAGCCAGAAATCGAACCGGTTTATGTCAACTTTCCAAAAATCTAATCATAATATAATCAAGTAATTATTATTAAATAGCTAGGTAATACAATAAATTTTACAATTTGCTCTAAAGCCAATAATCGTGTAAAAGTAATAAAATATTGACTGTCGTTACATTGTATTGATCTTGATAAACATTTATCGATCGATATAGATTAGATTATTACAATATTGCCTTTCTAATAATTACTTACATAAGTGGGGATTTAGCTGTGACGTCATATTTATTTAAGTAGGTAGGTATAATGGAAAATGATTTGAAACATCGCACAGAGTAACAGCTTGTTACTAGAAGAGAACGGTGAAGGAAAACATCGTGATGAAACCCGCGTCTTAGTTCAGAAGTATTGACAAGTTCTCTCCTCTGGACATGGTTGAACTAAGCTGAGAGGGTAGCAGGTGCTGGGCAAGCCTAATCCATCTTCACGCGAAAAGGGCCCAATTGAATAGGGTCTAATTCCAAAAGTCGTAGAACAAAACTTGTTCGCCTACGTTTAGAACAACCCCCTTTTTGTCGTTGTGTGAAGCCAATCTTATTAATATTATAAAGAAAATATAGGATTAGAAAGATTTATTTGTTGGTTTGTTTGAGTAGGCTTCGAAACAACTGGACGGATTTTGATGAAACTTGGTATGAGGATACATTGATCCATTGGGAGTGTTATAGACTACTTTGTATTCTACTATTCCCACTTCTTACGTAGAGAAAACATAAAAAAAAAAACTGGTTGCCTGTAAAGTCGGTATACGGGCGAAAGTTTTACGTGACAACAACTGTGCTCGAGTGGAAGGGACGCGTGCCTTTCACTTTTTATGTCTGTCTCTCTCGCTCTTAGGCGGGCTAACCATGCCCGCGTGCCTCTCACTCGCTCTCATTGTGAGCGCATAACGTCAGCGGAGCGTAACGCAGTTTCTTGAAGTGTCACCCGGCAAACCAATTTATAAAACGTTGTCACGTCAAAATTGCTGAAAAAGTCTAAAAACAACACTTTTCTATACTCCCAATTCCCATACAAACGATTCGTAATAATACTTAAAAGTCAATATGTACTTATATACCATACCATAAAGTTCAAGTTTTAGTGGAGAGGTTCCGTGAAGGCAAAACAATTGAGTGACGTTAGTATCGTAAAATATTGATTTCAATTGTGTCGCGGTGTTATTAGTTGCCAAACTCCACCTAAATGGCTGAACCGATTTGTATGATTTTTTTAATTTTTTAATTATTTTTATTTTATATGGCAAAACAACGTTTGCCTGGACAGCTAGTTGTAAATAAAAACTTGAGAGGTGTCAAGGGACACCCGGATGGAACGAAGTTCCTTTCGATTAATTAGTGAAGGAATTGTAATATTTATTTTTGTAAATAATCGTCGCGACACCACACTGTTCAATGCGAAATAGAAAGACGAAACGAAAATAACTGGTTTGCTTTCTATGCAAAAAGTGTCGTTACAACTTTTGGTCTTAATTTTTTCCGTCTAGCCCCCTTTCGCAACACGCAATAAGGAACTTACGTTCCAATAAAAAACAACTTACAATATAGTTTTTGCAGGTGATAACCGGAGCGTCAGCAGAAGCGCCGTGCGCCCTACACTGTCCTCCAAACGACTTGTGTCACAACGCTACGTGTTGCGGGCCCAATCAACAGGTTCGTTCAGTTATTATGTTGTGATACACTTGACTGCTGTAATATTGGAACTATCCTTATCGCGGGGACCTAGCCGAGAAATAATGTTAGCGTTACGAAAACGTGAAACGGTTACCGTAAGAGAAACTTATCTCTCACATTTAATATTATTTCCTGTATGGCAAAACTCGATAAAAAAAAGGTAAAGGGACTTCCTTCTTACTTATTTGGAAAAAAGTATTTTTTTGTAAACGGGCTCTTAAGGTGGTGGTAAATACAGACAGCAGCAGAAGTTTCAATTGGAAATTGTAATAATATTTATAAAAAACCATTAAAATTCATTCATTCATTTCCATTTAAAATCATTCATAAATCAGTCTAAAATCTGAATGCAATGTCCTTCAGTAACTTGATCCACTTCTGTTGCTGACTGTACTGTATGGGTGATGGTTAACCATAAAATTAACGTTACATTACTTAAAATAACTTTTATTTACAGCAGTCAAGATTTGTAGAATTAGCAATTATTTATTGTAGATCGTATTTATAAACATTTTTTTTCTATAGGCACGCTCACCTTTGGCCTTTTAAGACTTAGTCTTTAATAATTACCAAACATTATTAATTAAATATTAAATAAGTTATTTTTATTATTTTATTTTGTTAGTGCATCAATGTGTTCAATTTTTGTTATTTGTAGTTTACTTGAAAATGTATTTATATTCACAAGATAGTATTTTTAATGTGCTAAAAAAATGTTTGATGTTTTTTCCCTGGTGGGATTTGAATCTGCGACCCCCGCTTCACCGTAGGGGTGCTCTAACTGAGCTACGAGAACCACGCCCTCCGAGACAAAATTACCGAGTTATATTTCGATTTTTTTGCGAACCATACTTGTGATGGATCCTTTTTTCGTACATTTTTTTTTATTATATAAATGCTTTCGAGTTATATTTAGATTTTTTTGCAAACCATACTGGTGATGGATACATTTTTCGTACATTTTTTTTTAATAATTTAAATGCTTAGCAGTTGTTTTCTTTTCGTTTCGATTGCAGTTTTTCAGTTTAGAATCGATAAGGGTACGTTAAATATATTTTTCAAGGAGTAAAGAAAGTTTTCCGCCGAATAACTAGAGTCATCCAATAAACCTGGCCAAAGAAAATTCAGTGTCTTGAAGATATGCAATGAAATATCGGAAATTTGACAAATTATGACATTATACCTTTTTTTTATTATACTTGGTAGATTTTATTATATTGTTGAAAATATTCAGCATATTATGTATTGTTAAATAAATTGTGTGCCAATTATGAAACGAGGCTGTGTTACGATTATGTAAAAAGTTTATAAAAATAGTAAATATTTTTATTAATTTTATTTGGGTTTGATTTCTTTTGTCCTAAACATACATGATTTTCGTTAAAATTACCCAGTTAGAAATAAAAAAAATATTTGTGAAACGCGCTTTTAGAATAGGTACAGTTTTTCAACTATTTATTATTCTTAGGGTTTGAAATTATACAATAATTATAATTGGGCTTTAATTTTATACTATTTACTAGGCTTTGATATTATTCCAAATTTCAATGAAAGTGTCGTTCATAAATACTAGAAGCGCGTGAAACAAAATAACATTTCGATTAATTAACTGAGTATTGAATTTGGCGGGCTTGTACAGTCGGAATACCAATTAGTTGAACCCCGCGTGACCCAGAGCTCACTCGCACATCTGTGAGGCTGTAAAGTAATATTACCTTTATTTATTTATTTTTGTCGGAGAGAAAATCCTCACGGATACCCGCCATGCCGGTCTGTGACGACGGGTTATGTCGGAGTCAAACCGACTAAAACTCTCCGGTGACCCTCCTCGGTGCAGCTTGGAGGCCCGGGGTCTCATTCAAACTCTCCGGGGCATCCATGCATGATTCTGTTTTTTTAAACAATATACTATACAATACCATATACAAAATAAAACTAAAAAAAATAGGTGTAAAAACTACATTTTTAGAGATGTGCGAGTAAGCTCTGGGCCACGTGGGGTTCAGCAAATTGGTAATCCTACTGTAGGTACGTCCAAATACCCACAGAGAAATAACCTTTTTAGAAAAAGGGAACCCTTTTGGCTTCGCCCGTAGTCTGGTAAAAGAAAGAACATTTTCATAGTATTTTATGAGTCAACTAAAGGTCGCTGCATACTTAACGGGATAAAACTTCGGACGGAACGGGGGGGACGTGACGTGCATTGTTCTCAAAGTGTTCGTGGACTTTAAACATACGTAACGTGATATTTCCCGGCTGGACGGGACTTGACAATTTCTTGACAGCGTTTCATATACAGTAGAGCCTCGATAATCCGTAATCAGGCTAATCCGAACGCCGCTGTAATCCGAACTGCTGACTTGGTTTGGATTGGGCTGATGAAAATGACTTGTCCTTATCCGAAAAGATGATGCTGCGTAATTTGAGGGATAAAGCCTTTTTTTTGGTCAATAAATAGAACCCGCCAAACTAAAATTGATTGACTTTATGAATAAGTAACGTATTCTGTTGTTTAAATATTTATGTTATAATAATCTCAATAAATATATTCTGTCAAAATATACTTGCATTTTTTAACATACTATAATCCGAACGCTCCGTGAGTCCTAACAGGGGTTATTTTTTGGTAGTTCGGATTATCGAGGCTCTCGAGGTATAAATATCACGTTCCGTCCGGCACGGGAAAAAACCGTCACGTATGTAGCGACCTTTATAGTGAATACCCGATGAGTTACCTATTTGTGTCTTGGCCACAACATCAAATACAAATTGAGCCACTTACATGAATAATAACGCACATGATTTTCAAAAGAATCAAATTACCTCAGCCTAACATGAAAACATGATATGTCAAAGAGAACAATTTACAATGAAATGTCAACAGTTCTAAGGTAAATACCTGAGTAACTTGTGTGTGTTTATGTAATTTTCATTGTTTCTATTTGTTTGCGTTACGAGTTAGATCCTTTCTTGTTGTTATAGTTTGTAGTAAATTGATGTAGGAACATTATTAATTCCTTTTGTTAGTCCCATTATGTATTGACTAGCTTTGACATGCGACTTCGTCCGTTAGGGGTTGAATTTCCCTTTATTAGGTTACTACAAACGCAATTCTGTAGGTATCCCAGTATCCCTACAGAATTGCATTTGTAGTAACCATTATTATGTATTGTTTTGTCTAGAAAATTAATAAAACTTTTAAAGAGACACTAACGCGAATAAAATCCTGAGTATGTTCAGTTAAATTATGATTACGTATCCAACTTTTGAATATTATAATATTTAAAATGTGAGCATTTTTGAGAACTCTGAAACTCGAAAAACAATAATGTCACTGCGGTGCAACTCGTCATTGCTTTTCTAATAATAAGAAATAAGCTTAAACTATCCTTTAATCAAAATAATTAACTAACTATTTCACGCAAGACACTTACATTCACAGAAAAAAAAGAAGTTTCTTCTTTTTTTTGTCTTCTTGATTTTATAACATTTCGATGTCAGATAAAACAAAATTTAGCAAGATATTAACTAGAGAATTAACTAATGTTTTAATTTATTAACAAAATTGATGGATTACGATATTTGGATTAATAAAATTGTACATTTTTGTAATAGGTAAATCAATTAGGTACAGTTTTTGTTTTCAACTAATTATAATAACCGCTGAACGAAAATAGATATAATGGATTTAGATTACCAGCAATGGTTAAGTGCTTGCTCCATGCGTATTTCCCTATTTACTTCCTGATTAAATGCCTCTAGAGTAATCGTTATTTTTTCACATAATCTATTTTGGTTTGCTAAATACTTATACATGCCTCTGTGATAAACTGTTTTAGGTTTTAGAGGGTCACATTTCCTTAAGTAATAAAACAGAATATTTTAACAAAGCAGTGAATTTATTTTATTATTTTTCTTCTCGATTAAAATGGTAATTTTTTATTAACAATTAAATGACGAAAACTTAAATTAATTATATAAACTATACCTACTTTACTTTTTTTTTTTCTCTCTTGTTTGGCCCCACGAACGTTATGCTATTTTCATCTTGTACTTCATTTTTAGCGGGTTTTTTTTTCCAGTTATGGCTTCGCACGGTTTGTGCATATAGCCAGTATCAAGTAATATTTTGCATCAAGTTATGGCCCGATTTACAGAAATCGGGCTCAAAGTGTTCAAGATGGTCAAGTCGTCAAGTCACAGTTTGTCAAGTCAGGGGTCATAGTAAAGCGGTGGCTACTTTACTATAACCTTGTAGATTTTGGAGGCAACGAGAAAAGTCTATGTTTGACACTGATTTTTACTTTCACTACACTTGTGCACTTTCAAGGAACTAAATTAGATAACTTTCCACCAGAATTATACAATTTAACTCGGTTTACAACTAAGTTTCGTGTAAATAAAACTGCAGCACGACATGTTGTTGGCTCGTTCCCGCCAAAACTCCACTTTACTTATTAAGTAATTCGTTCTTATAAAAAAGGAAAACAGAGGGAGCATGTGTAAAGCAGAGAGGCTAGCTAGCTAGAGGTATTATACAGGAGAGAAATAGGGAAATATATTTGTAAGTAGAAGGAAACACCTGTGGAACCTCTAAAACCCTCGTTTTCCACTTAAATCAGTCAACCTGCGAAGTTGCAATTATACGTTTTTGGTATTCTATTGTCTTATACTTATGTCAAAGTCAAAACTTGTAAAATTGAGTAGGTTAGTAGGTAATTACTAATATTTAAGTGCTTGCTGTATATTTGCTTGCTTATCGTATTCTAGACGCTAAATTGATTCATGATAAGTTAATATCATTGTAAGTTGATACTTACGACGTTTGAAATAAGATTGGAAATTGTATTCATTTGCTTTACAAACTGCGTTCTTGCTTTGCAGGAGCACAGCACTCCATCGCCGGCCGTAACACCGTATCTATGCAGACAAAGGAACAGTGGATCTAGGACAGAATCATTGTGTTCAAACCCCGGTAACGCGAATCAAGCGCGGATCGGGTGGAATTTAGAGGCTTTGGAGTGCGGGTTAGTAGAATAGGTAGAAATATAGCAAATATGCTGTACATGTAGCAGATATGGGCGCATGTAGCAGATATGTGCGCATGTAGCAGATATGTGCGCATGTAGCATTGATGTATAGTCGTTGCTACGTCTACGCCACATGTGACTGTGCTGTGCTACATGGGCATATGTAGCAACAAATTAGGTAAATACATGTTTTTTACTTTGTTATTCGTAGCAGATATGTGCGCATGTAGCATTGATGTATAGTCGTTGCTACGTCTACGCCACATGTGACTGTGCTTTGCTACATGGGCATATGTAGAAACAAATTAGGTAAATACATGTTTTTTACTTTGTTATTCGTAGCAGATATGTGCGCATGTAGCATTGATGTGTAACCGTTGCTACGGCTACGACACATGTGACTGTACTTTGCTACATGTGCATATGTAGCAACAAATTAGGTAAATACATGTTTTTTACTTTGTTATTCGTAGCAGATATGTGCGCATGTAGCATTGATGTGTAGTCGTTGCTACGGCTACGATACATGTGATTTTGCTTTGCTACATGTGCATATGTAGCGACAACTTAGCTAAATACATGTTTTTTAATTTGTTATTTGTAACAGATATGTGCGCATGTAGCATTGATGTGTAGTTGTTGCTACGGCTACGGAACATGCTACTAATTGCTACATGTGCAAATGTAGCAACAACTTAGTTAAATATATTAATTTACATTATTTACATTGTTTTTCGTAGCAGATATGTGTGCATGTAGCATTCACGTGTAGTCGTTGCAACGACTTAGATAAATAATTTGTTCTATGCAACATATACTGTGTTTTCATAGCAGATATGTGCACTTTCAGCAATCATGTAGAGTCATGGCAATAATATGTACCCATTGTGCTACATGTGCACTTGTAGCAACAATTCGCACGTAGCATTGATGTGTAACGGTAGCAACTACGGATATTCGTAATGAAGATGTGTGCATTCGTAGCAATAACTTATACACGTAGCAACGTTGTGTGCTTGTAGAATAAAATGTGTTCATATAGCAATCATGTGCACGTTGAACATTATAGCAAAAACGTGCAAAATGTGCATTCACCTATTCACTTCACACGCCCAAAGCTCTTATTTGTTATAAAAGCATGTTTCAATTGGTTTTATATTTAAGGCTATTACTTAAGTAATTTTGTTGTTTTGAAATATATTTTAATTCTGATGAAAAATATAATAATAATAACATGAAATCTGTTTTATAATTGATTTAGATAAAAAAAAAATACTTTATGGTAATTTAATTATGAATAAAAATTAGTGGAAAAATGATTCTTATGAATATAATAAAGAAATGAATGTGAAGGTCACGCTTGACAGTTGATTTTATCGATAAAACAAACCTAAGTATACCTAATTAATTAGAGGTAAAAAGTGAAATATCGACTATCAATCACTCACACAACTAATATCTTGATTAAAAAAAATCATGAAATATCGATATCTTAAAAAAAATATCGACAAAAATTGGTAATGAAAATATCAGTGCCTACTGCCTACACTATTATTTACGTAAGTGGTATTTTATATATTTTTGAATACTGTAGATAATCAAAATTCTCCCAATAGCGCTGTCCATATCATGAGCTTCAGTTATATTATCGATAAATCGACATTATGAATGTTATCGATAGAATTTAATATAAAAAAAAAACAAATTTAAATGTTGTTTAAATGTTTAGACAGTGCATGATATAACTTAGAAATCGTTCATAACTCTTTTTAAATCAATTTTTTCGCTAAAACCTCTCGTAATTCTGTGGTTTTAGTTCGCTGTTACCCTCACCGATGCAGGAACTTCAAGATGGCCGGCTAGCTGTCTGACAGCAAACCTAGCCCTTCGTTATAACTGTTGAATGAACTATAAAACTAAACTATGTGATCAGTGATCAGTGCTGGTGATCCGTTCAAATACCATGCGATCATTAAAAAACGTGAGGGCCTATAAAAAAAACTTAGACCTACTAAATCATACAAAATTTTTTTGGTGACAAGCCAAGGTGAAGGCTTTATAATTTAGAGATATTGATAGATTTTTATTTGCTACATTCATTAGCGATACAGATTATAATAAACAAATTATTTATTGTCCTTATAAAAATGTTACCGTGACTCAGACATTGTTATTTTGACTATAATTTTCAAGGGCGTAATTATTAGAATATAATTAATTTATATTTTGAATTTAGAACATTTATTTACGTTAAGTAGATTATTATTGTTCGAAAAATATGACTGTAGATATAATCAAAACTATCGATATACTATTAGCACATCACTAAAATTAACAAACTGAACTAAACTTGAAATATTTTTCAAGAAAAAATGTATCTCCGAAAATTGCACTGTAAGATAAAAATTAAACCTATTTGGAAATAAATTTAGAATATGTTTTCGTAGGAAAATTACTTTGGTATTGAGGTCATTGAACCGATAAGATGCCACGTGGCTTTACAATAATGTTATCTATTGATTTAATTGTGTTAAGCACCCGATAACCATATAATATTCTGAATTGATTCGAATTAATAATTGTCTATAATATTTATTGTTAAGTAGGTATGTTTTTCTGTCTAAAAGACCACACAAGAAAAAGGCACAAATATTGTTTTACATATTAAAATAAACGCCTTTAACTGATCATTATTCGTTAATAATATGTGTGAACCCATAAATGAAAATATCTGATAAGAATTTCTAAACTATATCTATGTATTCTGAAAGTAGGACGCTAGATCGAAATCGAAAACTGTAATAAATTATACTTCAGATTAGAGTAAGTTAAAATAACATGGAATAATATTATTAAGGTCAATATTCGTAGCCAGAAATATCAACAAGTTTTTTATGAAGCAGTAATAGTAAAGGTACTGACACAAATGCTCGCAAGAAACTATGATATAGTGCTGTTCAGAGTTGCTAACAATGAGCAATGCTAGTTGCATATTAGCTGACAATGAGCAAGGCTAGTTGCACATTTGCTATCAATGATCATGCTAGTTGCACATTTGCTAACAATGAGCATGCTTTTGCACATTTGCTAGCAATGAGCACGCAATTTGCACATTTGCTAGCAATGAGCACGCAATTTGCACATTTCCTAGCAATTAGCATGCTATTTGCACATTTGCTAGCAATGAACATGCTATTTATACATTTGTTAGCAATCAGCGTGCCTATTGCACATTAGCAAGTACCTAATGATCATGCCAGTTGCTCATGTGCTAGAAATGAGCGTGTTAGTCGCACATATGCTCATAAAACGTGCTCAAAGTAAGCCACCCCCTTCTAGTAACGCCTAATGAAAATCTCTAATGACTTTTGATCCCATTGAACATTAGCAAAGTACTAATTGCTCAATAACAGCATGCTTTTGGGCGAGTAATGAGTACGTGTGTCAGTATCTTAGCGTAAATCTAGGTTCATATTTTAATATTTACAAATACCATTTTATAAAAATTTGTTGATTCATTTGAAAGTTATTCTTAATCATTTTTGTGAAGAGTTTTTTTAGTTTATCTGACAATTTTTTTTTATATAGATCAATAATTAAGATTGTTGATTATTATACAAAGAGCAATAAAAAGGATAACTATTTATAAATATTTACTTACCTGCCAAAAGTGATATGTAGAATTATATACCTTAAAATACCTATCTCATATTTACTTAATATATATTTAAATCCAATAATTGCACAATACGTGTAAAAGATAAGCTTTGGGCACAAAATATTGCTTCATATTTAAGTAGACAGTGCTCTACGGCTTCATCCGATCATTAATATTTTTGTATTTGTTAATTACCAAGAACTAAAGCTTGAACCAAATTAAAAATATGGGGAACCCTAAAGTTTATCGTTTTTTTTCTATTTTTGTGTGAAAATCTTAATGCGGTTTACAGAATACATCTACTTACCAAGTTTCAACAGTATAGTTCCTATAGTTTCGGAAAAATGTGGCTGTGACATACGACACACAGACAGACATGACGAATCTATAAAGGTTCCGTTTTTTGCCATTTGGCTACGGAACCCTAAAAACCCTTTGATGCAAATGAAAACTCAGCCCACTCCAACCTTTTTATTATTAGTAAGAGTTAAATCAGACGAAGACGTGTTTTTACCCTATTGTCATTTTTCACGATTGCTGATTGTTTGAAGGCGGCAATCGGTGATCACGACTCGTTTTTATAAAATTAGTAATTTATTCAATTAATATTTTATTTTTAATTAAAGTCTTCCCTCTTAATCCATAAACATTTAGATTTTAAAATATGTTTTGACATGTGACTAATGTAAGGCATATTTTAACTATCTATGGTTAAACGATTAAAAATAAATCTTATCTTTCGAAGAATACTCCAATTTCAGAGTTTTGATAGAATCAAAACATTGTGTAATTTTTAACCGATTTCAATAAAGGAGGAGGTACTCAATTTGTCGCGTACCTACTTATATATTTTTTTTAACATTTGAAGTTATAAAAATTAAGCGCATACAAAATCATGTTTTGAGAATTAACTAACACTAGCGCCACTTTGACAGTTGCTATTAACGGGCGTTTCTGAGTAATGCGCAAAATCAATAATCTATCTTTGCTTGCTCCAGTCGGTCGCGGATATCATTTCTGTCAGTTAATCAGTGCGCCGTAAGCATTTTTAGTACGCTGTCGACTTCGGACCGGGACATTTGATCTTTAGCGCTATAAGCGCTGTTCATCCAATTCGGACCGCTGCAGCCTTCAAATAGACGAAAAATTACAGAAAAACTATCCGTGACGGATGGAGCAAGCAAGGAGCGTTATTGATTTCGACTGTAAGGCTATCTGAAAAATCTTAAGATAGTGATTTTCATCTTATGAATAGAAGTCTAAATTAGTATAGGTAGTTAATTGACACATTTCAAATTTGCAGCACTTATTCGATAACGCTACATAGCGGGTCATTAGTTAATGAATGCTTTGTTATATTGAAACATGTGACAAACTAATGATTAATCACCACCTAAGCAACGGCGGTGAATGTTTAGTTCCATTTTGTATTTGAAAGTTTAATTTATATATAGTGATAATATTTGTAAAATTATGTTTAAGAGAAGGTTTATGATGTAGGTTAATGCTAGGGTTTGTTTACCTTTTTATTAAGGGGATAGCAGATAACTGGATACGCCCGATTTAAAAAATGGTTTAATTTTCTCAAATGGCCTAGTTACAAATCGGAATGTCACATTATTTTGTAGTCTGCAAGTCCTGCATTTTTAAGACATAATTTTAAATAGTTTTTTTTTACATTAAGCTTCGAAAATACCTCAAAAGATGTAAATTGCAGATTGTTTCAAAGCCTAATTATGGTTAAGTAGTTGATTACGTTTTAGAGACTATTAAATAACGTTAAATTTCGATTTTCGAGTCATTTTATCGAAAAATCGCACGTGTTCGGTATCATATCCCTTTAATTTTGTCTTTGTGGAGCTTTTAAAAAGTAGAATATTAAACCAAAGCTACAAAATAGACAATTTAAAAAATGAATTTAATTGCAATAATGCCTGATAAATAAATAGATAATAATTAAATTAGTGAAAGAATGGGTAATGGGGGATTTTAATCAAAACCGTACGAAAATGCCAAAGATGCTTCGCAGTTCTCACTTCGCACATGGTCGTCACGGAAAGTCACCTCCGTGTATAACAAATTATGTTTGGCATAAATAAAAAAATAAAGGCTTGGGTTCGATTCTCTCTGAATCTTATGTACAGTCGGCTGCATAATTGTAGTCCCCGCTAGAGTTCAAAAATTACTATTATTGGAATGTTTTCATTCTAATAATTTTTGTTTCATAAATTGATGAGTTAGAAGACTTTAAACTTCAACTAAAGCAGGTGTCTAGAATCTTGCTTGTGTTGAAAACATTCTTATAACAGCCGTTTTGGAGCTCTACGGTGGGTCTGCAATTATGCAGCCGACCGTACTTATTTGTGTAAAGATTTGTTTTTGTAAACAAATATTTTACAGTTTGGGTGTTTCTTACAAAAATGTATAGATATAAGCATTCTATCCGTTATCTGGTCACCATAACTCAAGTTTGGTTACTTAGCTTGGGGCTAGATGGCGCTGTAAAATATCCTGCAATATTTATTATCGCAGTGAGGTATCGTTCGGCATGTGCGTGAGCCTATTATCTATTTGTTTAAATCGGGATAATATCAAGGTGCGAGCTGCGAGTTGCTTCGAAGATGCATCTTCGGCATATTCGTAGCCTTCCGTCAACTAGATGGCGCGTATTATAAGGGATACATCTCTGCTCTAAAACACATTTTGTTTAAAGGATTTTAAATTTTAATCTTTACTTAATGTTATAAAGAGTAAGTACGGAAATGTTTGGATTTTTATTGTTATTGACTCTGAAACTACTAAGCCGATTTTAATGAAATATTTTAGCCTAAAGTTCGGGAATTAAGCTGATGAAACCGTGGGATACATCTAGTATATTATACTTGCTAAATAAAACATGAATGTGCTATGGAGATATTCGAATGTTAGATGAATTGTGGAATGTGTTTTTTTCACAGTTAATAAAAATATGTATTAAAAAAAAAAATTGTTTCATTTCACACATTTAATTTGTTCCGCTCCTATTGTGCTTTGTGTCTTAATTACTAAGTGATTAAACATCTAAAACTAGGACAAAATCTATCGTCTACTCTACCCTTAATAATATAAAGATGAAATGTCTTAAAGACCTTAAGTTCATCGGGGCTGCTCTGTCGAAGACTAATCGCACATCCAGTACTAAACCTACGTATCTACATTTTATACGTTTCTTGCCGTAAATTTTCACATTTATTGCTCTACCATCACACTGTGTCTTATTTAATTCCAAGATATTTTTCATATAAATCGTATATTATTATATTGCGACCAAGTTTAAGCTAAGATACACAAGGTAACTAATATTTTGACTTTTAGATAATTTACTTTCAAAATTTCAAAAAATTTCAAAATTGTTAGGTAACTAAAAACTTGATCGCTGGTGTTGTTACATCGGTTTCCAGAATTATTGCCAATAATTGTCGTAGTTTTACATCTGCCGAAGTTTAAATCAACGGTACAAAAATGCAGAAGGCGTTCTAACAGGAACGAGCCTAGTTTCACCATTAGAAGAAAACACATAATACTCTCTCCCATTAATGATTTTGGTTTCTGAATTCTCGTTGATATTGAATTTTGTTTTACCAAAAAGTGATTCGTAAGGTGGTGGGCGACTGTCATCATGGAATCTGAATTTTTTGTTCTTATTTCTTTTAAATTTGTTATTTTTGCCAGCGTCTCTATTGTTGTTGTAATTAGATCTGGTGTTAAGGATTCTTTTGATAATGACCTGAAAAACAATAATAATTTAAGTTACTGGTAGTTTTAGTTGATTTTATTAGTAATCTTACATTTATTCATTTTGTGATATTATGCAGTAATATTATTTCTATTAACTAGACTGCAAGGAAAGGGTTGTGTTTTTCGCGCCTAACTTTGTATGTTTCATTGTCATATTCTTTATTCCCTCATATCTTCCAAGCCACCCGATGAATTTCTTTAATTAAGATATCGTTAGATTCGTCTCATTAGTTCAAGTGTTCTTAGATAAGTGACATAAAAATTAAATATGGGGGCTGCTAGATTTAATTGTTTATTTTCATACCTCTCCAATAAAAACAGCAGTGGCCGCAGCCAATCCACTGGCTATTATCAAATACGTCATCAAAAGATCGCTGTTCCGTAACTGACGGTCCTTTAATTGGAGGTCGAGGGGGCATATCTTTGTGCCGGGCAACTTCTTGTGTGCCAGGAACTTTACTATACCGGACTGTATTATGTCTATTAAACTGTAAAATAATAATAATCATAACGTGTGTAACTATAAAATTATAATAAGCATAACGTGCATAATAAGCACTCTTACTCAAAAAACTATATTTTTTGAGATGTGACAGTTTAAATCTGTCAGTGCGATATCCATTTATTCATTTTGTGGTTTTGTAATAGGGTGTTAGATATAATAGTTTTTATTTTTTTGACTTCTATGGTATACAATATTCGAATACTCGTCTCTGACGCAGGCCAATTCTAGTCCCGCCGTGAAAAAAAATTGTTTTATGATTGATTACTGATTGTCTTAAAATAATTTTCTAGAGCTATTCGAGCTTCAGCTGCTGTGGTCGAATTCTGGATTAATTTAGGCTTTAATTAACTAAACAAAATTAAGAGATCTATCAATCTTAAAAACACAGGTCCCACCAATGTATTTTTACCTCTGCAGGTGCCTATCAGTGTTATGGGCATGAATTTTGAAACTAAAAGATCCTTATATAGTAACTTACACATAATCAAACAATAATTTCAAATTACTGTTCATGGGGTAAGCAAAAGCTCTCAACTTCGTCATAAACTCTTTAGGAGCGACCACATAAGTGCATCTATCCGCCTCGGCGACGCCATCTCTTGCTTTCTCCAAATAATCATCGTACATTATATGGTCAATTGCCACTGATTCCTTTATTAAAACAAATCCCTTGTCCACGTAGTTTAGATAGTCGCTTGTTTTTGGAAAGTTATGGAATTCCGCTCTCCCGTTTATTATCATTTTGTATAGGTTTGTATCGACTCCTTCGTGGGTTTGCTGAAAAATTATATATTCTAAGATCTATCTATTAAATAAATAAATATACGTTTATCTATAAATAAACTAAAACATCCCAATATTAAAATTTTCTCCTCTAAAAATATTGTCATAAAAAGCAGCCTGTGTTATTCCAGGACCAAAACTTTCAAAATATGATTTTATGCATTTCACTATAATTACCTAACGGTAGTTACCTACTACCTACCTACCTACATGAAATATAGTGAAATGAAAATGAAAATATTCAGAATTTGACGTGTCACTGTTGACCCAAATGTCCGATACAATACAACTAAAAAATAAATAAATAAACGTGTGGCACTCGGGGACTGCCGCGGTAAAGCTATTGCACCGTGAGAGCTTCGTACAGTCGTACCATATACATACACGTTAAGCGAACGCTCGGCCGAGCTACATGGTAGGTGGAGTGGGGGGTGTTAGGTTTTATTTTCGTTACGGAATTTCTTGATTAATTCGATCGCCACGCTCAAAGTCCGCGATAAAAGCTATGCAATAGCTTAAAAAATTGCAAGATTTGATGAGAAACATCGGGACAGGTGAAACTGAATAAAAACTTGTAAAAATAAATTGAAAGAAATTGGTTACATATTTTTATAAATTTTATTTCGTTTAACTTACACCTTTAACAGCATATTGCACCGAGCCACCTTCAGTAGTGATCCATCTGTAATTTTTCTTATACAAATCCTGCGGAGTTTGTATATCTAACGTGAATTTAGACAGGGTGAGGAAAGCTGTTAGATTTGCCGTGTAAAACGCTGATAGCAATATTATGAACAGCCACCAGGTTGCAAAGAGGATTCGGGTAGTGTCTGAAAAGGAGGACATATCGAATACTTAGCTAAGTAGGTACTGACCTATATCGAAAGATTCCATTTTAGTTCGTCGTTTTAATAAAGATTACGTAGAACTTTTCCACCTTTTTATATTTTTGACGTGACAACGTCTTATAAATTGGTTTGCCGGGTGACACTTCAAGAAACTGCGTTACGCTCCGCTGACGTTATGCGCTCACAATGAGAGCGAGTGAGAGGCACGCGGGCATGGTTAGCCCGCCTAAGAGCGAGAGAGACAGACATAAAAAGTGAAAGGCACGCGTCCCTTCCCCTCGAGCACAGTTGTTGTCACGTAAAACTTTCGCCCGTATACCGACTTTACAGGCAACCAGTTTTTTATTAGCATAACTCCCGATACCTAAAAAAAATAGCATAAAATACTTCCACCAAATGAATCACGTATCCTCACACCAAGTTTTTTCAAAATCGGTGCAGTAATTTCAATGCAAACAAACAATCAATAAAAAAATCCTATTTATAATATTAGTATTGATAAGTAGGTATGCATAATAATAACATTTTGCTGTTCATAAAATACATAAAGAGAAATAAGCAAATGAACAATTTGAACATCGGAAAAACCATGCTTGTTTAGATTAGACAGATTATTTGTCTAAGTATACTAAGGTAGGTAGGTAGCAAAACATCTTAAGGCTGCTTATGCTGCCAATCGCAACGCGCCAGAAATACCCGTCGCTTACAACTAATTTTGTTGATTGTAACGAATGTGTTTTGTTTTTCTCAAAAGTGCTTAGATGGAATTGTAGGTGATATTTTTACCAAAATTTTGGGGTACTTTTGGCGAAAAGGCGAAAACTCTTTGTCATTTCAAAGCTAGACTAGTTTTAATTCTTAATTTTTAGGATAGCTTCAAATCTATAGGAAATGTTTAGCTCAAAATCACACCAAAATGTCGGTAAAAATCTCACCAACAATTCCATCTCAGCACTTTTGAGAAAAACAAAACACATTCGTAACAATCAACAATTTTCACCAACGAAGGCGACCGGTGCCAGTAGTAACTATTTAGTAGGCTGTGTACCAAGGTCGTTGGCGTATGGACCCCCCTTAAGTGCAATAGTTTCCTAACTTATTATAGGATTTTAAATTCCCATGCGTATCTATACTGAAATAATATAAGCAAGTAGGTACCTATATATTTTGTGGAACTCGATAAAACAAAAAACCCTAGGAAAAATTTCGTTTTAAATAACTTTAGTGACCTAACATACCTATTTGTATTTACCAACAAACGCCCAAAATATTTAGATAGGTTAGTATCAACTTGGCTAACGATTATTATTATTAATCGATCACCGATGTTTACCCTGACATCCCATCCAATATGTGTCACCGTGATATGACATTAAATCACATCGCCTTGTGGACTATAATAACACGTTTCAACTAGTAAAGGATCCCTATAAGAACGACCTTCACCGAGCTGCTTTAATGGATGAAAAGTATTTTATATCAAATTAAATAGGTCAATAAATAGGTATATTGCACATTGGTTGACTAAACAATTTCAGTCCAGAATTTTAATTATTGAAGTGAAAACTTCTTATGGCGCGTTGGGCACTTTTGTGGGTGAGCATTTTCAGCCGTTCTCGCGACAGATTTTGACGCGACAGATGAGATTTTATTTGTGTTAGTCTTTTTGTTTAACTTATACTGCCATCTATTACACAAATTGAGAAACTTAGTTTCTAGAAAGACCGCTATTCGAATGTAGATGGCGCTGATTTAAATTTTTTACTGCCATCTAGCGAATAAAAAATAAACTATATTTGTTTAAGTGAGTGCTAATAGATGGCAGTAGCAGATCGTTTCAAGAAATATTCTATGAGAAATAACAAGTTTATTGTTTTCACTTCTGCCTGCACTCCCGGAGTGCGCTGTTTTTTTTTTTAACATTTCAGTGGTTTAGTTAAGAGGCGAGTCCCTAAAAACGTCATTTACTATTTTAAAAATATTGAAGAACTCCCTGCATTGTAAGACACTAAAAAGAATTCTCGATAGCTTATTAGATGAGTCTACAGTTTCACTGTCAGATATTTTGAAAATAATCCATAGTTTTTGAAAAAACAATTATTAACTTTGATGAAAAACATCGAAATCGACCTTTTCTATTTTAAGTATCTGTCCTACTTCGTTGTTATATTTGAAAATATTTTTGGTTAAATTGTGAGACAAAAGTATAGAGAATGCATTCATCATTGCAATTTTTTACTTATTGAAACCAAATAATAATAATCAATGCCGAAACATAGATATTTTTTTTGGTTAAAATCATTCCTCGCTGCCCATACATTTTAGTATGAAGCAGTAGCTCGTGACATTTCGCTTTATATTAGATGTCGCGGCGCGCAAAAGTGACAGTGTCATCTCAGTATTCAAGGTGAGAGCACGTCCATTTGTTTCCCGACATTTATTGTTTGACCTGGTATAAGGGTGGGGTGCGAGTGTTGCACACGACAACTAATTTGTAATTGTACCTATTCTTCGAGCAAGGAGTCGAAACTAGGTATAATCCGCGCACAATGAGAATAGGATGGAACCTTGTCAAAGTAAATCGAAAATGACAGTTTATAAATACATATATAAATAAATATTGCAGGACATTCCACACATCGCCATCTAGCCCCAAGCTAAGTAACTAGACTTGTGTTATGCGTGCTAGCTAACGGATATACTACATATACTGGGTTATTGGAAATTATACTAGCAAGCCGTTGAGGGCTACTTCTGTGCACCCAAACCAACAACTTTTGTTCTACGACTTTTAGAAATTCGAACTTTTTTTCGAAAATTTTGAGGTTAGGTTTACCTGAAAATCAGCTGTTCCTTACACGGAGAGGTCAGTAACCTTAAAATTTGACTTATTTTTTAAGTTTCATGTACTGTTTTTGGTCTGAATGACCTTTGTTTTATAAAATCAGCAAATACCTACCTACTTATAAAAATTTGTAAATATATACTTATAATACATAGAAATAACCAGACCACAGACAAATATTTAAGCATAAATACTTGTCTGAGGCGGGAATCGTACCTGTGTGGCAGTCCGGTATGGTGACCATTGTGCCAACTGTGTCGTCTTCAAGTAGCGTTAGCATAAAAGTTCTGAATAATGGGTAATTCGTTTTGTTGTAATTAGTTATTTTTATTTATTCATATTTAGTGTAGCTACATATATAGTATTAGGCATTTCTACTGTATGTGAAGACTTCACGGACAAACATACATACTGACACATATACGGGTCAAACTGAGAACCGCCTTTTTTTGAAGTCTGTTAAAAATACACAAAAATGTTTCATGGTTGTAATCCTTTCAATAATAATGTTTAGGAATATTTTTTTTAGTTATTCCAATTATTATTCCCCAATGCCACTCATATGTGCTTCATGGGAATCATCATCAGAGCTTTGACTTTCTTCAGAAGTATCGCTTTCTGAAAAAAATGAAGTTGATGCAGCCAAAGTTCCCTCACCTCGGATGCGTGACACCGTGTTTTAGATATGCTTGTTGCTCGTTCGGTTATTGAAGTGAAAACTTCTTATGGCGCGTTGGGCACTTTTGTGGGTGAGCATTTTCAGCCGTTCTCGCGACAGATGAGATTTCGACAGATGAGATTTTACACAGATATACAGTTTTCACTTCTGCCTGCACTCCCGGAGTGCGCTGTTTTTTTTTTTGTATTTTTTAACAAACCCATAGGTTCGTCAAAAAGATCTCTTGACAATGTAATTCCCGAATTACTAGATTCGTGATCCACAGCCAACTATGTCATCATTTTCAATGCGTTAGAACAACCGACTTCGTTCCTGATCGAAATATCTATCGACTGCCAGAACTATTTGAGGTGGTTGACTATTCAAAGTTTTACCCCATTTTCCACTCATTATCACTAAATCACTAAAATAATCACACAATAATTAATTACATAAATCTAGCATTTATAATAAAACAAACCACAATTTATAACAACACAAACCACGGTCGGAATTTATTATTTGTTTATTTAATCACTTTAATAAGCACAGTCCTTATGTGCTCGTTTTATTTATAATTTTGGAGAAAACATTTTTTTAAATGAAATCGCCATTGCTCCATAGACAATCTACCACAGACAATAATAATTTTTCTTTAAATCAATGGGTCTGTTTCAAATCCGCGACACTATGACCGTGCAAATAACTAATTTATACCTAATTATTATTCAGAACTTTTTTCTAACGCTACTTTTCTGTCATTTTCGATTTACTTTGACAAGGTTCCATCCCATTCTCATTGCGCGCGGGTTATAATGTGATATTGATTATTTATTTTAACCTAAGAAATAACTGTTTCTATATTTCATTTTAATTTTTGACATAATTATGACAGGCAAACATAGACAAAAATTTAAATACTTCATGGACTGTGGTTTTTTACCTTTCGATATAGGGCATTACAACAAACAAATAATGCCTTCACACCAAACCTCTAAAGCGTCTCGGAAATGGGATATTTGAAGAAACGTTTATCCTACGATTTTATAAAAGTTCGCGGTGCACTTTGAGACCCATACCCTTCGATAGAGGGCATTACAGCGAAAAAATTATGCCTACACAACAAACCTCAAAAGTGTCACGGAAAAGGACGCGGTGATACGTCTTGTAGAAATACTTGGTCACAATGCTTTTATTTGAATATCCCGTTTCTGAGCTGTTTTAGAGGTTTGGTGTAAAGACATTATTTTTTTATTGTAATGCCTTTTATCAATAGGTATGGGTGTCAAACTGCACAGCGGCATTTTAAATTACTATGCCGGTTGTGTCCAAAGATCTTTACATTTCGATCTCTAATTGGATATGTTTTACAAACAATTTGCGGGAAAGAAAAACTCAACTAGTATTTGACGTTCCTGCCTTTTGCAGGACATATTATTTTTTTTGTTTTCTCTAAAGAAATTAAAATAGGAATTTATTGAGCTGTCAAAAATTAAATAAAAATATGGAAAAGGTATGATTTAGGTAGGTAGGATGTATTAAAATTGTAGCTTATTTTTATATTTTAATCCTATATATTGTAACTTATTTTTATTCAAGTTTAATAATAATGGGAAAAGTAAAAGGAAATTACTATAAATCCCAAAAAAATAAAGGAAGATTTAAGACAAACCAGTAACTATAATGTACTCATCTTTTTACCCAACTATATTGAATATTATAAAGATTAATAGGTGTTTTGCCTGAATATTTATATAATAATATATGATGCCGATACCGACACGTTTTAACCTGTTTCTTAGTAGGGCACATAGGTACATACGAACGTTTATGTGTGAATTTTCAATATATAGAGACGGATGTAATAATTATTTCGCATAATTATTATTATAAAAATATATAAATATAAAAATTATTATAGTACAGAACATTTACTTATTGACAATTTCGTTATCAAACAAAATACCCAAAAAACGTACACTCTGACCCCACCCTTTCCCGCCAGCTACTTACTACCGGACTGCAGTTTTGCGATGTGACAAGTTAAATACTACATACATTGCGTGTTTTCTATGATATTCATAAACATCCTACAAAGACTAACGCTTGATGAATATGTAACTTGTACAAAATGTACGATGCATCGAAAGTAGATTTATTTGTTTCCAGGGTGCGTAATTTTAATACTGCGTTGCACCTGTGTGGCTAGAAAATATCAATGTGTGTGTTCTATCAGAAGTTCCCACGGTCAAGGATTACAGGCTTAATAAACAAATTCCATCCTAATAAAATGCATAATATTTATTATAACTTAACCTAAATTCATTAACCAGACCAGTGCAAATTACTAGTATAGATTTACCTGTTTATGCGTGCCTGCCTACCCAAGAGTTGTGACGGAAAAAAATAGTCAACCTACTAAGGTTTGCATTGCATATTCTAAATGCTACATACTTGACGACCCAGTTGGCACAATGGTCACCATGCCGGACTGCCAAACAGGGTTGCGGGTTCGATTCCCGCCTCAGACATGTATTTATTCTTAGATATTTGTCTGTGGTCTGGTTTTTTCTATGTACTATAAATATATATTTACAAAAGAAAAGTATATACTTAAGTAGGTAGTATATCCGTTGTCAAGCACCCATAACACAAGTCTAGTTACTTAGCTTGGGACTAGATGGCGATGTGTGGAATGTCCTGCAATATTTACTTTCGATTGATATGGAATTTGTCTATCAACCAAACCAGTGAAATGTTTAAAAATAAAATAAAATTGTAATTAATCAATTTCTGGACTGAAATTTTTTGTCAATCCATTTGCAATATATTTATTGACCTATTTATTTTACTTTTCATATATAAGTAGCTCGGTGAAGGTCGTTGTTAAAGGAACTTTGACTAAAGTATAATTTATCAAAATGCGATTTGTACATACACATTGATTATATGGAAAGTTGATGGCTGTGACTTGATGAATGATGTACACCATTAGAGGTGATAACATCAAACAATCATTGAATTGACTGGTATATAAAGGTAGCTATGGAATATGTAACCACGACGGCGAAGCCCCAAGCGATGTACCAACCAAGTATGCGAACAGCTGGATATAACTCTCAGCACGGCTCTACATCAGTTCATTAAGGTTCAAGTCGTCGAAAACTCCAGTTTTTGTATAGCGATGGCGCCCTAATCACACACACCCGACGACTTAAACCTTAATGAATCGAGGCACAGACGTCGTCGGACAGAGTCCATTGGAGAAAGACAGATGATCGACTGGACCAGGAGAATCACGATCCTCAGCATTGAGGGAACGACGAAGGAGAGAGTTCATTTGCTGATTAAATTAATTAGGTCGAATGTCTTATAGATATGTATAGTAGGTACTTACCTGATGTTATTATTTAGGTAGTTGTCTATAGGTACCCCCATTACCACAAACTTTCATTTAAGTACGTAAAGTTCTAGCAATATAAGTACAATTTAATACCTACAAACATTCTATATTTACGTAAGTGAAAAATAATGACATTTGTAAATCACTTTTTAGGCCATTCTTAATCTTAATATACAATCTAAAGAACTACTAAATAAACAAGAAAATTCGAAACTTCAACACGGTTTAGGTCGGACTATTTTACCACCATTCTAAGAAAAAAATAGTGATCTAAATCGGTTTAGAAACAAATTATTGCCGGAACATTCATAATTTACGTATTGTGAACCTTTTAATGGTCTGTTAAAATCATAACTTACTAGCTTCTGGCGACAAATTGGTCCCTTGTTTTATAAAGGCGCTGTAGACGAACCAGAAACTTGGTGACAATGGGAGATGTCTCTCATCGTCGTGAACCAATCTTGATCGTAGACGGGTCAGGAATGATATGCAAGGGCCGTACGATAACACTGATATTAGAGTCAAGTACCTAGTAGGGACAAAAATATTATTTTATTATGATTTTTATTAGGTAAATGAATAGTTGTTCCTGTAAAAAAATGTTTTTGTCAGTTTTATCAATTCAAAATAAAATAAGTCTATAATAATAATGTAAGTATCTAAATCTATAATGGATAGGTACCTAAGCTTAAAATACTTCGTAAAGTATATGCGAATCAATCCATATCTGCTTAAAAATCCATAAGTAGGTATAATTAATAGCATAAACATTTTATTTACGATAACTTACTATTTAAACTAACGATGACCAAAAAAACTGTATCTAATGGTGTAGTAATTTTATTTCGTATTTTGACATACCTACGTCAGTCTTCCTAATAGGGTGCGATATCTCACCTGCTTATTCGGGATAAAAGAAGCCTGTTATTCCAGAATTTCAGCTGTCTACTTCACTAAGTTTTATCACAATCGTTACAGTAGGTAGTCTTTCGTGAAGAGGTAAAACACAAAATTTCACATTTTAGGGTTGGCACTTGTTATTATTAAATGGAAGAGGTTTCTCACCAGACGAGTGCATCAAAAGGTGCCATCAAGCCAGACCCAGAAGCTGAAGCCTTCGGTCTTTTGAGCAGCATCATCCACACTCCCTCATCTAAGTCACGAGAATATTGCACGGTTTGGTAATATGATACCAGCTTAGGGAGGAAAGCTGCGGCCATGTCTATTTGCTAAAAATATAACTTCAAATATTAGGAAAAAATACTGATCAGTAGTAAGAATGACCCAGTTAGATCGTGAAATGTTGTTTGGTAGGTAAAACGTGCATCTAAAACATAGTTTCCAGTTAGAAATTATGTTTTAGTAAATAGGTAGGTACTAAAGCCTTGGAAAATAGAACTTGACTCTATCTAAAAATTAAAGTGTCGTCTATGAATTAAACGTAAATTAATTTTAAATTACACTTTTATTTAAATTTACCGATACAAAGCCTAACAAAATATTTGGAAAATTATGTTCTAGGTCCTCGTTTTACAAAATAATTATAAGTACGTACATTTCGATTTGTAACTCAGCAGTAGGTAGGTATTTAGAAAAACTTTTTTTCATTACTCATACTCCGAAAGTAGGTCTAAAGATGCCTGAAGAGCGTGTAGAAAATAAAACTTCCAGCCCTAGGGCTTTTCGCTTTCACTGACAGCTGTCATGTCAAATTATGGCTTCGCACGACTTGTGCAATGTGCATATAGCCAGTATCAGTATCATTATACATTAGGAACTTCAAAACCTAACCTCCTTGCTTTAGGTAGCACCAAAGAATAACACTACATGTATAAATAACCTCTTTGGTCCCAACCTTGTAAGAGGATCAGTAGTATGGAGTCTCTCATCCAATCTCGTTGTTAGGAAGAATTTTATGTATTATTCGTAATGAAAAGCACAGTGTTTACCTCGGGTGAAAGACTCATTAAGTCCCTCGAACTATTAGCGCCCTCGCTACGCTCGGGCGCCAAACTCCGTCTCGGGACTTGTAATGAGTGACTTTCACACCTAGGATAACAATGTACTATTTCATTACTCATACTCCGAAAGTAGGTCTAAATATGCCTGAAGAGCGTGTAGAAAATAAAATTTCCAGCCCTAGGGCTTTTCACTTTCACTGACAGCTGTCATGTCAAATTATGGCTTCGCACGACTTGTGCAATCTGCATGTAGCCAGTATCAGTATCATACGCATTAGGAACTTCAAAAACCTAACCTCCTTGCTTTTTTTTTACACCAAAGAGTAATAATTATGGCTTGGCACGGCTCATGCATACTGCCAGAGTTTAGTACTAAGTAACTATTTTTTCTTATTTTAGTATGTATTTGTGTTAAGTTTAATCTGGTTTTTCATTTATGATTGTGTATTTTTTGTAAATAACATTTGCTAGACAAACCGTGTTACAAAAACTGTAAGTTAAATCTACGGACTTCGCGTCATTTCCCAATGTTGGATTAACTCATTAATAAAAACTTCTTCGGTAAGTACCGCCGTATTTAAGTATTGAATACAAATAGCAGAAACCTAAAAAAAACACTACATAATGTATAACCTCTTTGGTCCCAACCTTGTATGAGGATCAGGTAGTATGGACACATGAGTACCTACTCATGTGGTATGGAGTCTCATAGTCTCATTTACTTTCGTTGTTATGAAGAATTTTATGTATTATTCGTAATGAAAAGCACAGTGTTTACCTCGGGTGAAAGACTCATTAAGTCCCTCGAACTATTAGCGCCCTCGCTACGCTCGGGCGCCAAACTCCGTCTCGGGACTTGTAATGAGTGACTTTCACACCTTGGATAACAATGTACTATTGTTTTTCGGCGGGCATTAATTAAATTCTCATACTTACTTATTTTGTAAAGAATAAGGAACACATTTATTGCTATAACTGTGTACGTAATTAAAAGGTCTAAAAATTATAATAGGTTATAATAACCTCAGTTTAGGTACCTACTCATTATCATGAATTTATTTATTTACTAAATTAGGTAAAAGATAATCTAGTTACTTTATCGTTATTTTCAAAAGATTACAAAAAAAACCTTAGAAATCAGTCAAGTCTTTAACTTATTCTGGAATATAACACTATAGACAACTTACGTTGTTACTCAGCATCCCAATCAATGAATCCTCCGGTTTACTACCACCGAATTCATAGTTAGTTTCCGGGACGACAACTTCGTAACTAAAATTGAACCGATATTGAAGAATTTTGATGAGTTCGAACGCCACACCTCTACCGATGAGCGTGCCATTTGGATCTAACTCTGTGTAACTTAGTGGGTAACTCTAGAACAAAATAAAATTAATTATTACACCTTCATTATTATCTAAAGTACCGCTTTCCGAAACCATTGGCCGGGATCCACCGGTGGATCGCAAAAGTGAAACTAAAGACCTTATAAAACGTCATTATCGCTCAATTTTTGTAAGCCAGAATAACTCGCGAACGAGTCGGTTTAAAGTCGCTGAAGGACTTATGATCCCAACTACGAAAAAGTTGTAAATGGAAAGAAAAGAAGAACTTAATAGTGAATCAATTACACAAAAAAGTAACACAGAAATCGGAGTATACTTACATACTCCGATTTCTGTGTTCGGTCGGCTGCATAACTAATTGCATATAAAAGTAATTTTTGAACTCTACCGGGGACTGCAATTATGTAGCCGACTGTACCTATATAGTGGTAGAAAAGAACTATTTATTTTTGTATGAGTTTATGTACGGTCGGAGTCAGAATCGCAGACCCACCGTAGTGTTCTACGAATCTGTCATAAAGCGAATCTATCTTATAGCGAATAAAGGTAAAATTACTATTATTTAAATGTTTTTATTCTAATAATATTTATCTAATTGAAATTGAAAGACATTAAACTTGAACTCGGGCAAGACCTTAGAATCTTGCTTGAGTTGAAAACATTCTTATAGTGGCAGTTTTGGAGCTCTACGGTGGGTCTGCAAGACTGACTCCAACCGTACCTACTTAGGTACGTCACTTTATGTAAATGCATTAATATACTTACGTTGTATGTACCGATTTTAAGATGTTTCCCATTAATGGCGTCCGACAAGTTTTTCAGTTGTGAATCTTTTACACTTATATGGGAGTCTGACAAGAAACAGTAGAAAAATATTAAATTTTTATAACAAACAAAATAAATACATTACAGCGCGTTACAGCGGCCGCGTAGCGCGTAGTGGTATCGCACCCGCAGGGCAGGCAGGGGTCGCAAATTTAAATCACGCCGCGGTGCTAAATCTTGGAGATGCATTTTTCCTTAAAAATACTTCTGTAAGTAATGACTGGGTTGTAAAATAATTAATAAATATTACAGGAGCTTACAGCAACTATCTAATATGCTCCAAGCTAAGCAATAAGACTTGTATCATGGTAGACAGACAAATAGGTCGATAGCTTTTTGAGATTTGTACAAAATTTCAAATAATTTTTGCCGACTTGAATTGAGAATTTTCCAATAGGTAGGTATCGCTATTCAAGAAACGGAAAAGAATGGATCTCGGGATTGAATTAGCTACAGTGAGACATCTTGGGAGGCGGGCAGACCAAAACTGTAGGCTGTAGCGAGGTCAGCCTGCGCTCCGTTCACTTTATTGTATTTTTGTCAAATTTTATTTTATTTCTAAATTACATTTTCAATGCCGATAGAGTCTAGCTAGTCTTGGCCCTGGAAAAGGGCGGCAAATTTAAAAATCTTAGAAATAATATAATGGTTGTCTGTAAAATCTGTTTACGCATAATAATTTTACGTGATAACACCATAAGCAAACGCTGAAAAAAAAAATGAGTTTTTTTGTTACTATTCCTTTATGTAGGTATAGTATTTTTCCTATTTTTTTCCTATATTTAAGGTGTTTGCAATAAAGAATTTATCTAAATATCTTTCTATCTATATGTAGGTATATATTTTTTCCTTTAAATAAGTATTCTATTCGTCACTCGTCACCATAACACAAGCCCAGATGAGCGACTTTATTATTAAATACTCTGTTTCCTAATGTTACCATGACGCATGTCGTCACACGATATTTCGTCAGACACTTTTTGTGAATGCAGCTGTTCCATCAGTTTATCAGACGTTATCATCATCACAACAAAATCTATTAAATAAGTACTTATTGTTAATTCTAGTTGAGCAGTGAGATCTGTAGATTGTTTTTCAATGAACGATTCTCACCATACAATGGGTTATCGAAAACCGCATCGCAGACCGTCCCGTTACATAATGAAGAGAGTATTAAGTCGACTCCAGCCATGGCATGGCTCGCGACCTACTCGCCACTCTGCACCGTCCGAACTGGAATGGTGACACGATATGATGCGACATTTGACGATGGATGGGTAATAACAATCACGCTATAAGTTAATGTACGACAGGCTTAATGTGGATGTTATGTTGGATATAATTTTATTTTTCGGTTCATACGTACAATCAGCGTTCAAAAGTCCACCGGCACCGTAACGTTTACAATCCTGTGCAGCACTATTTGAACATTACATCGATCCCACGTCGTCGGTTGGTGTAGCGGGTGGCGGCTTTTACCACTCGGCCAACTAAATACATACATAGCTAACATGTTGAAAATTAATAATCACACTGAGTACCTACTTTTAATTCAAGTATTTATAAACGTAAATAGACGTTTACGTCTATTATAAAAAGGTCGTAAGTCCAATACTTGTTGATAGTATTATGGTAGCAAACTAATAGTAGACTTATGACGCATACCTACTGTACCTTCGACTATGCCGTTTGAGAATTGCGGCTAACTATACGGACCTTTAGCCGTAATAAATAATATTAAGGAAATAGGCTCTAAAACTACTGGACAGATTTTGATGAAACTTGGTACCTACCTATGAGGATACATTGATTCATTGCGAATAACATATGCTACTTTTGAAATCAGTAAAATCATTTATTGATTGACTGTGTTTTTATGATGTATCGGGACTTACGCGGGCGGTAAGCAGTAGTTACTACTGCTAACCGCCCGCGATAAAATGCGATTTAAGAACTACTAACCACCTACTGTAGGTGGTTAGTAGTCCTTAAATCGCATTTTAAGAAACTCCATAGTGCCTACGTAGGCTGGGCTGGGTTATAGTTTTTTTTTCTTTAGAAACTTAGGTACCTACCTACCTGGATTACACGATGAGTACCTACTAAATGCACAAGTCCCAGCCTAGCGCCCTAGCATTACCTACTAAGTATCGACTGATTTACTTACCGTAGGTACGTAGGTACCTATATTAATTTATTCTGAGACAAAACCTACTTAGTACCTAACCTATTTTATGAATGGAAAAAATAAAAATGGAAGCTATAAAATAGTCATATCCATACTAAATACAACGTTTGTTTACATTTACACTGAATAATGAACAGTGTTCAAACCTCACAAGTTCGTTCAATAATCAGTTATGAAAAGGTAAAAACGACAAAAATCGGAAGGTTCCGTACACTTGCCATACACTTAGTACTCATGGGGCATTCTTTTTACTGAATTTTTTGTTTAATTTCGAACAAAAAAAAGGGGTCCTGACATTTATTATGGGAGTTCGGCATATCCCCTCCGGCTACATTGGCAACTGAGATACACAATCAGTTGCCAAAGAAGAACTAACGTTATTGCTCAACCAGTTGTCAAACACAATACATTTTCTTTTCCCAACTAGTTGCCTACTCAGTATTAATTATTAGGTGCGGTTATTTTAACTCTCAGTCCATACCTAATTAAATCTAGTGTGCACTGCGCTGTGCATTTTTAGCGCAGTTTTAGTAATACCTAAGTCTCAAAATACACCGAGCACTTTTAGAAAATCTTAGGACACCATGTTTAGTTAAATATTCCGTTTCCGAGACGCTTTAGAGGTTCTGTGTAAAATCATTCATTATTATCACTATATCGCCGTTAATGCCCTCTATTGATAAGTATGAGTCTCAAAATGTACCGCTGCATTGTTATGTAGGTTACAAGGTCTTAGCTAAAAATCTTATTATCTATATTCTTTTCGGCCTGAGCAGTTTTTTTTTTTTTTTCTCTCTTGTTTGGCCCCAGGAACTTATGCCATTTTCATCTTGTTCTTCATTTTCAGCAGGTTTTTTTTTCTTCAGTTATGGCTTCGCACGGTTTGTGCATATAGCCAGTATCAAGTAATATTTTGCATCAAGTTATGGCCCGATTTACAGAAATCGGGCTCAAAGTGTTTCAAGATGGTCAAGTCGTCAAGTCACAGTTTGTCAAGTCAGGGGTCATAGTAAAGCGGTGGCAACTTTACTATAACCTTGTAGGAGATTTTGGAGGCAACGAGAAAAGTCCATGTTTGACACTGATTTTTACTTTCACTACACTTGTGCACTTTCACAGAACTAAATTAGATAACTTTCCACCGGAATTATACAATTTAACTCGGTTTACAACTAAGTTTCGTGTAAATAAAACTGCAGCACGACATGTTGTTGGCTCGTTCCCGCCAAAAAACCCCTGAGCAGTTTTTAAAATAAATTAAACTCGCCCGCCAATGTAAACTCCTTTGTCAAGTATTTTTTTTTACAATTTATTACATAAGGTTGTCAGCACTGACTGTTTCCGGTTTAGTGATGTACGATGTCTGAGATACCGAAAATCGAATCATTTTGGACTATTGGCCGGCCAATCATCAATTTTTTTGACAGATTCACTGAATAAATCAACGTCAGTGTCAGCCAGCAGAAGGCGAGCGAGCGACGGGCATCAACAAAAATCTAACCCCAAAGAGTTACATTAATATTTAAAGTTGTATAATCAAATTACATGAATTAAAATGAGGGAAAATATTGTGTCAACGTGCGAGAAAAGTTTTATTCAGCAAATTGTATCAGAAGGTTATGTGAGTAGATTAAAAAATCAATGATAGGTTTTACTAAAAACATGACAAAAACAATAAAAAGTACGTTCAAATCTGTTTCAGAGATTAGACGGCCGCAATTTTAATGAAACTAGAAACTTGCAGATATCTTTTGGGTCAGAATACGGGAGTTGTTTAGTCACATTAGGAGAAACAAAGTAAGTTAAAAATTTGAAATCAACTTTTTCAAACTTTATTCCTAAAACCTGTATCTTTAAAAGGTTCCGTATCCAAAGGGTAAATATAGGACCCTTCTACTAAGTCTCCACTGTCTGTCCTGTTTGTCAACCAGGGGCCTTATTCTGCTATTTGGCCAACCATTGTCATTATATCGAGACTCTATTGATATTATATCGAGATTGTGACTTTATTTGGTATTCTGCTAAAGTTTTAATAACATCGCAATAGAATCACTATGGAGTCTCAATGGTATGGTAATATTTACCTTGCAGGTGTTGCTTAGCAACATGGTATATGTTGCTAAGCAATATACCGTTTTGACAACTATCGAGATTCCATTAAGCCACGGTTGTAGAGAATACTTAAGTGAGTCAGTGGTGTGTCAGTGGTGTTTCGATAGAATAGTCAACGTTAGGAGAATACCAATTTGACATGTAATGTCATATTTTTGACATTAAATTTCTATTACGATTATATCGACACACTATTGAAACACAATTGTGTTAGCAGACTTAGGCCCCAGGCTGAATTATATGAAACATGTTAGCTCGATAGTCTAAATTTATACAGATGACTGTTGGTCAGGTGATGTTGTCACTATAACAACAAATAGTAAATACAGAATATAATGGTATGAAACCCTTCGTACGCGAGTCTGACTCGTATTTTGCCGGTTTTTTATGTCTCTGTGTCGACCCCATCAGTTAACTCCTGTGTAAAAGCCAAAGCCCTGCCTGCCTAGCATGAAGACCAAAACACGATACGATAAAGCTATATCACGCGATATAACTACATCAACTCTCAAAATATGATAGATAAAGCCGCCATGTTGAATTTTTATTATAAATTGCGATAAAAATTATGATAAAAATTCAACATGGCGGCTTTATCTATCATATTTTGAGAGTTGATGTAGTTATATCGCTTTATCGTATCGTGTTTTGGCCTTCATGCTAGGCTAGCTGAAAAGACTTTGTTTGTAAATAAAACTTTGATAATAAACTTTAAAATAAACTTTGTTTATAAATAGGATCCGAAACGACTACACTGATTTTGTTGTTTCCTTATATCTTAGTACGGTCAGCTGCATAATTGCAGACCCACCCACCGTAGAGCTCCAAAACGGCTGCTATAAGAATGTTTTCAACACGAGCAAGATTCTAGACACCTGCTTTAGTTGAAGTTTAAAGTCATCTAACTCATCAATATATCAAACAAAAATTATTAGAATAAAAACATTCCAATAATAGTAATTTTCGAACTCTACCGAGGGATCCTATTATGCAGCCGACTGTACCTTAGGCTACTAACACAGGTAAAACCAGGGGAACTGCTAACACCTATAATAAATTAACTTCCAGAGTATTAGCCCAAGTATCATGTGAAGTAGTCCAACCCAAAGCAATTCGTCCAAACGAAGGCATCCTCCATATCAACGTAGAACTGAGTCCGATGGCGTCGCCCCACTTCGAAGCTAACAGACAGACCGATCAATCTGTCTATCTGAATAGATTGTTGGAAAAATGTTATAAAGATTCCAAGTGTGTTGATCTTGAATCTTTATGTATCGTGGTTGAAGAAAAGGTATAATTAATATTACTTACCTATTTGTTTTTTTTTGTTATCTGTTTTATGTTATCTTTCTTCCTACTATAAACTACCTGCACACCACAGTTCCACTTAGAGGTATTGGGATAAACCACAGCCCAAGTGTTAATCCAGGTCTCCATCTGTCTACATTCTGAGTTTTATTACAATCAGTTTAGGTACTAGTCTTTGTGTTAAGAGGTAACAAACACAAACTTACTTGCTACTCATAATGTTAATAAACCTCCTGAGTTGAAAATTCTGTCCTTTTCCCTGTGCCAGGCTACCCATAGTATCCATTTTAATTGTAGTTAAGAGTAATTGATACACTGACTCTCAAAAACATCACCCACCCACAATTTTCATCACAAATTCATGCCTCCATCCATATGCTTAAGACAAATTAAGTTATTATACTTTTCTAATTTTATAACAAAACTAGCGACCCGCTCCGGCTGCGCACGGCTATATTATGCATGTATTATACATGTAAACCTTCCTCTTGAATCACTCTATCTATTAAAAAAAACTGCATCAAAATCCGTTGCGTAGTTTTAAAGATCTAAGCATACAAAGGGAAATAGGGACGGCGAAAAGTGACTTTTTTTATACTATGTAGTGATGATGAAGGGGTGGGTCAATTTATTTGGCGGCCGGTAGTATAGAAAAAGAAAAGCTACATTTTATTGCAATATTTCCACGTGACCGAAATTATGCGGGTTCTAGTCTCTATATTTTGGATCATGAATTAAATTTCACCTTAAATTCCAGGTATGGTCTCTCCGAGTAGACGTAAAAATACTAAACCACGACGGTAACATGATAGAATGCGCCAGTATCGCGACGCTGACCGCTCTAGCACACTTCAAGAGACCAGACATCACTCGTAGCGGAGACCAGATTGTAATACACACTATGGCAGAGAAGGATCCTATACCGACAGTGTTGTACCATTATCCTGTTTGTTGCACTTTCGCTATTTTTAGTAATGGGTAAGTATCAAGTTTTATAGAATTATGTTTTGTCCCTTTTCATTTTTGATGAACATGCCATGGTCACCATGCCGGACTGCCAAACACAGGGTTGCAGGTTCGATTCCCGCCTCAGACAAGTATTTATGCTTAGATATTTGTCTGTGGTCTGGTTGTATTCTATATGTATTAAAAGTAAATATTTACAAAAGAAAAGTATGTAAGTATGTAGTCTAGCACTCATGACACAAGTCTAGTTACTTAGCTTGGGGCTAGATGGCGACATGTTGAATGTCCTGCAATATTTATATATTAAAAAAAAAAATTATGATATGCTCCCCGCGGTTTCACCTTCGTAAGTGATCCCATGGAAATCTATTTAAATAAAAACCAATCACCAGGGGCCGTGAGTGTAAAAAATATATAACTCAGGGTGAGAAACATCGGACTTACGCGGGTGAATCCGCGGGGCGCAGCTAGTAAAAAATATATGTATAACTCAGGTATATATATTTTTTACTAATTGTGCCCCACGGATATATAAAAATATATAATTCAGATATATATATTTTTTCCTACCTGCGCCCCGCGGATTCACCCGCGTCAGTCCGATGTTTCTCACCGTTTAATTAAACCATCCCTTGACTACGATAAACATTTCAAAACCGAATCGGTGACTATTGCGAGATTAACAAACAGCAATAGATTTTCATTTATAGATATTCAAAGTTTGGTATTATAAAAAATATGTTTAGACTCTACACTTTTAGTATGAAGTCAAAATCTCGATTCTACTTAACCTTGATTTTAGTCCTTACATTTGAAACATCGAATTTAAAATTGTGTCAAAAATGTATGATCAAGTTAAGATTTAGGTACCTACTCACTTAGTAAAATGATCTTGCGAATTTGCTACAAGTGGCCCTTAATATTTCAGCATAGTAGTATCAGACCCAAGCCACCCCGAGGAATCAGCATGCCTCAGCAACTCAGACGAAGACACAAACACAGGAGTCGGTATCATGGTTATAGGAATGAACCAGTACAAGGAGCTATGTCTGCTTGACCTCACAGGGGCAGCCATATATGACTCCCATATTGTAAATAAAGCAATGCTTAGTGCCTCAGAGAAGTCTAAGGATGTTGTCGAGTTGGTGAAGAAAGCCATTATTAGTGATGATGCATTGAGGTAATTTGAATTGTATTATTAATGTTAATAATTCCAAAGAAAGAAGCTTTCTAAAGACTATGCCTTGTGGGGATGCCTCGGACATTTTCTATTTATAAAAATAGGTAGGTATTTAGGGTTGAGATTTGTTTTGTTTAGTTAGTTTTTGTTCAAAGTTAAAAGGAGTTGAATAAAAGATGGCAAAAATCTGATGGCTAATCACTCAACAAAGCCTGTCATAAAACTGAAATCAACTTGCTAGGTCCACTCGTTCCTGAGAAATCGGTGGTGACACACATACAGACAGACAAGAGACTGATCTTTTTGGGGTTCCGTTTTTTACCTTTTGAGGTACGTACGGAACCCTAAAAAAATCATCTCAATCGGTTGAGCCGTCTCCAAGTAATCGATGAACATACATAAAAAAATATAAATATACGCGACGAAATGTGAAATTCCTCCTTTTTTCATCTTTTTTTGAAGTCTGTTAAAACGACGACCGCGACGGCCGCCCCAAGATTGCCACAGGATCGAGATTATTCCGGATTGACGCGCTTTGACCTGCGACATCTTCTGCGTTGGATTTGAATTGTCCGAAATTCTTAGCGGATGCCAACGTTATACCTAACAGCTCTTTGTATGCCAAATTTTTGAGCCGGATTTGTGCATTTGTTTGTGCTGTGTGTTGATATCAGTCAGATAAAATGTGTCCGTCAACGTTTGGCGAAAGTTTGGTTGGGTTCGATTTCTGCCGTTTAACAAATGCTATATGTGGCGGATACATATTCCTGTATGTCAGCATATACCGTCGTATTCTATTTCATGTATTCTATCGCGACCGCGGAAGTACGTGTCTATATTGTATCTTATGAATCTCACGTATAAAAATACGTGATAGTAGGTAGACTAGGTAGGTTATATCAAATTATCAAAAACAACGTAATTTTTCTTAGTGCTTTTCGGAAAAGAGCTAATACATAATGATGATACGTGTAGGTACTTCACAATCGTGAAAATTATATATTTTGAACGTTTTACTAGTACCTAAGTCCTTTTGTCACTCAAGACATTGCCACCAAATAGACGTTTTAATATGCCGTCGTTCTGCAAACTACGGTATTTTCTGTTAAGGACCGAGCTACTGTTGTCTAGATAGGAAAAGGCAACAGTAGCTCGGTCCGTAACAGAAGGTCTATCATGGAAAATGACGAAGTTTGCAGAACGTCGGCATATTAAAACGTCTTTAAGAGGAAAATACCGGGGGCTCTCTCCATACAAATTATTACAAACGAAGTCGACTGTTTTCTCCCTGGATAATGACACTAGAGCAAATATTTTTGGTGCATAAAACTTATAACTGCCATGACCATTGACCATGCCCCTATTTTTTTTAATTTTATTTTCGATGATAGTTAGAAAATTATAAAAAAAAAAAAAACATAGGGGCATAGTCATGGCAGTTAGGTTTTATGGCACAAAAATATTTGCTCTAGTGTCATTATCCAGGGAGGAAACAGACGACTACATTTGTATGGAGAGAGCGCAGGTACCCTTTCACCCTATGGTGGCATATCTGCGTAGGGTGAATTTTTTACATGGGCCTTCAGGGTTATATCCTAAACTATAAGAGATAGCTGAAAATGCTGAAAGGAGTTGCGTGCCCGATTTTGACAAAAACATTAGATTTTTTTAAGTCAATTAGGTACCTTGCTTTGTGTATATTAATCATGTTTTATGTTCTTTACTGTGTTGTACAAATAAAGTTATCTATCTATCTATCTACCCTAGCCAGGAATCGAACCTGTTAATTTTGCAAAAAAATTAGAAACACCTATATTTTTATACCACTCGACAGTGTTGCTGATAGAGATCAATTCTTGGAAACAAATATAGTACCTACCTATGGCAAATCAAAGGAAGTTGCAAAATTTTACTTGTCTAGTTACTTCATTTAGGGCGAGATGGCGCTATGCGATTTATTATTAATGTCTTACTATATTTTACTTATATCTTTTTCCAGGCAAAGAAGAATAAAAGTAAACTTCAGCGACATTATAACAGATGATCAACTACTATCCCTAACTAGAAAAGACCTAAAAATTCGTCTGAAACGGTACCAAAATGATGACTTGACGATTAAGGATGAAGAAATGAAGGGTGAAGATATGAAGTCTGAAAGCAGTGATGATGATGTTATTTTTGAAGAGCCTAGTAAATATAATGGTATGTATAAATGTATAATTATGTTTTATGGGTTCATCATGTCAGCCCATACACGTCCACTGCTGGACATAGGCCTCCCCCATATGACGCCACAAACAGCGGTCCTGAGCCGCATCCGTCCACCGACTACCCGCGACCGCTACAATGTCGTCGGTCCAATGTTTTATGGGTTAATTTCTATTTAAATGACTAATAAACATTTTTCCTGGAATACTATCCAAAATAGATTTGTGTGTATTCGCAGTCTTGGCACCAAAAAGCATGGAGAAGGAAGTAGAATTTTTATAATTTTGAAAATGTCACTTATCTCGGTAACCGAGACCTTCACTGAGCATACTTAACTTTTATTTTTCCGAACCAGCGGTGTCCTCTATCTGTAGAGTGGATAAACACGGGTACCCGTTTATCCATTCATTACGGAACACCTTGTATACTCTGCTTCATGTACGAAGCAAGGTTGGTCGCAAGTTTATTTAGCAGTTTTATTAGTTTATTTACAGCTTATTTAGTTTAATTAGCAGTTTTAATTGTTTAAGCAACAGAAACAAACAAACAGACACACGAATTTTAAAAACTACCTATACAGTTTCGTTCTATGACTTTTTCTAAGATCCATTCTTTTTAATTTGCTGCCATGTATCCTCTCTTCCTTCAATATATATTTATTTATCATTTTTGATAGGTACAGTTGTAACCCCATGAGTTTCTTGCGCTTTCTTCTCATTGATGGGCGCGTTCCGAAGGCACACAACCTAACTTAGTTTTTAAGACGTTTCAATGTGATCTTTATACGATTGTATTAAGCATCCAAAAGAATAAAAAAAATTGACTTTGACTTTGTAAAATATAAAATATGTTTTAGTCAAAGTATGCCATGCATGCATATCCGTTGGTCTAGCTAGAAACATGCTTTGTACTGAAATTTTCACTATCATAGGAGGGTAAAATAAAAACCACAATGTTCTAACAATATTGTGGTTTATTGAACAAACCAAAGTTAGTTATCAATTTGATAACACAATCGCTGGGCCTTGTCTACCTACGTTCTTCGATTGTTTACGGTCGTGCGGGTCAAGCAACGCCTAATGCAATCATTACTTCGGTGGGTGACCGTTTAACAATGTGATACAAAAATTTAATCTAGAGCTTCGTATACTTCGGAGGGCATATTATGACCAGTGTGAGGCTGTAAATTTCCATACAAAAAGCGGTAACGTTTCCCCAATAAACGAGTTCGATTTTGATCATTTTTGAAAATGTTCTAGATCTAATGGAAAACTAGGTTTAACCGTTTTTATTTTAAAGAAATATTGCCTAAGATAAAAGTTATTAGTATCTGAATATCTATATTTTTAACTTAAAAACTTCATCGAGCGTTTCAATTGTTTTTAACGCATCCAGTGCCCATGACAGGAATTGACAGGACATTTTCGGTAGACTAAACTGAATTACCAAAAAAGAAACGTATAAACCTAGAATAAGATGCAGTGAATGAAATGAGACGAAATTTATTTCATTTTGTGAAGGATAAAGGGGGTAAAAACGTTATAGCCCGCAACATTATTTGAAAGCAAAATGAAGGCAATTACGTCCGAACTTAAACTCTCTCTATCGCACGATACGGGTCATTTTTGAAAATACCTACTCGCGCCGCGTATCGAAAACTCATGATTCTCTTAAGCCTTTGGCCCTAGTTATCTAGTAGTATATGATTTTATACAGCGCTAGTAACGTTAATCTATGCTATTTAGTAGTAGTCCCTGGGGCATATATTAGAGGGAGTGGGGGCTTCCCAGAACCTATGCCTCTCAGCTTAGCCGACCATGTCCAGAGGAAACAACTAAGCCGCGAGTTTCATCACGATGTTTTCCTTCACAGCTGAGCAATGTTAAGTTATTTAAATGTGGTTTGTTTTTTAGGGGAATAGTCTTCTAGGAGCAGTGTTAATAGTGCACATTTTGTAAGAATAATCCATTGGTCCAATTCGAATTCACGATCTTCGGAATGAAAGTCGTATCTACCATGCCAATACCGCTTTATCCCTATACGAGAACTACGAATATAAACCTATATTTTCCCATTATTAATTACTAGCGACCCGTTCCGGCTTCGCACGGCTATCATGTATTATACATATAAACCTTCCTCTTGAATCACTCTTATCTATTAAAAAAAACCGCATCAAAATCCGTTGCGTAGTTTTGAAGATCTAAGCATACAAAGGGACATAGGGACGGCGAAAAGTGACTTTATTTTATACTATGTAGTGATAGTGACTCATCAAAAGGATGAACTATTCACCATTTTCCTTACTCTATTCCCTGGAAATTCTCAAGGATTTTACCTCAACCTTACCTTTTTAGTTCAAGCATTTCTAAGTAATATTTCTTTATAACTTCCAGTGACAGCATCAGCACCTAAAACAGTAGAAGCGTTCCCAAAAAAAGGTTCGTCAAAATGGATAGAAATATCATCGGAATCAGAAGAAGATTAAATGTAATAACATTATATTTGTTAAATAAAATGTAAACTATTACATTGAAAGTTGATGTTATTTATAATCTCCTTAATATATTAGCATTGCATTATTCTTAGAAGAAAATCGACATCTGTCGATTGTTTCCAGTAGTTCCTTATACCTTAACAATGAAGCTGTAAATCGATAAGCTATCTTACTTGCTCCAATTCGTCGCGGATATCTTTTTCTGCAATTTTCAAGTCAATATAAAGACTACTGTCCAAATGAATAGCACTTAGCGCTATATCGTGAGGTTAGCATACTAAAAATGATTTCAGCACATGCGTGCGGCTGTAACCATAATAAAAAATGCTTACAACGCATGCGTGTGGCCATATTATGTCCATAATTAAAATGCTTACTGCGCGTGCGCATGGCTTTATATCCCTTTCGGACTTTATCTGCGAACGACTGGAGCAAGTATGGTAGTTTGTATTGTACTTTCAATCTTGTCTGTATAAAATACAAAAAACATACCTAAGTGAAACATAAATAATTCCCTAACTAATGTTTCACTAAAGAACGTTTTTAAGTGCCATAATCCATGAAGTTTCCTATGATATCCCTGCCAAATATTGATTAAAAGAATAATGAAATACTTAGCAATAAAGCTGCAATATCGTGAGATAAAAATCAGTGTAGATTACTCTCATTACTGCACTAGTTCGAAGTTTGGCACGATAAATCGCTAGTGTTAAAGCCTAATAAAAGAATAGAAAAAATTGAAGATTTTTAGTAGGTACGTTGATTTTATTATGGACTTCATAGCGTGGCATTTTAAACGTGAGATTAGAGTTATTCTCTTTTGCTTTGTTGTTTTATCAGTGGAGTAATTATAGACAAGACTGTTGTTTCTTTAAAGGAACTAATAAAAACAATCGCTTCAAAGATACAGTGGTATTGTCTAAAATAAAACTAATATAAATATTTGATCTAGAAAGTTATGCATCAAATACTACAATAATATCTACTAATATTACAAATGCGAAAGTTTGTTGTTTTTCCTTCATCATGGTCACATAGCTTGATAGATTACGATTAAAATTTATACAGGTTAAGCCATGTGGAGGATATTAGCTACGATGTGAGTGAAACAGCGAGGCGTAACTAGTTTTATCATAATTATTATGTAGACATACATTTCATTTCACAACACATACATACAAATTGGCATGAAGTAATATACTTCTTCAATACATTTTCAATCCATTATTATAAATAATACATTTGTATTTGCAAATAGAATTGAGACTGAAAATTTCAAACATAAAATAGTTTACCTATACTTACATGCAAATGAATTGACTCAAAGGGGTAGTAACATTATGAGTATGAGAATGGCATAGTCGCCTTAATATTTTGTTTTTTATTTTTCTGTGCCATCTTTTAAACCTATGGCAACACAAACAAACAAGAAATGCCATGTAACAAAATCTCGTAAAGTCACTTTTGTCTGTTATTTCTTTTCTCTTCTTTATCCTAGCCTTATCCCATTATTTGGGGTCGGCTCTCCTAGTTACTCTTCGCCAGGACACACGGCCCTGGGACTTTTTCCTGTTATTTGATGTTAAAAAATTGTTTTTAAGATATTTTTTAATTTGTTACATAGCAGGCAAATCTGACACTCTTTCGCCCGAATACTGAAAGGCTACTTATTTTAAGTGGCAATTAAATTGACATTTAAGTGTATTTTTTACATAGAATAGGAGCCATTAGGAGCGTCTTAAATATTTAAGGGACCCTTAAATTTTGGAGTTTCGGGCATTTGAGATTTTGTTACATGACAGTTGTTGTATGTAATAATGTCCTCTATATATTGCCATGAGTTTAAAGGAGGCCACGCAAACAAAAAATTAATTTAAAAAAAATCATTTACTATGCCAAAATGTTACAACCCAAAACTAGGGTCAATTCAACTGCATGTAAGTGTCTAATATAAATCTAATTATTCTAATTAAATTCTACATTTCATAAATAGTCACAGTGCACGTTTAAACGGAGTCTGAGTTCATACCGTTTTTGTGGTCTAATTTATTACCACTTGTTTTAACCATGTAAATAAAGTAGGTCATTATTTCCTTTTCATTTACTGGCAGAGATTTGAAGTGTTTCTGTACAGCCTGTAACAAATAAAATGCACTTTAATTTATTTATTTATGTATAATAAAAAATTTGGCAAACTTAAATTCTAAACTATTTTTGAAATTTCTTCATTTAAAAAAAAAGAGAAAATAGCTTTTTTTGAGTCTTTATTTGTAAAAGGTAAGATGCAAAATGTGCCTTCAGCAAATGAGAAGATTAGTTGCAAAAGTTAAGTAAATTACTTTTATTTTGCGACTTTTTGCATAATTATCTTGGTTGGTAGCTTAAAAGTGCTCATTCTGCATAGGTCTCGTTTTGTGAAATGCTCATCCTGCAAAGTGCTGGTTGTGCCAAGTTTATCTCTTGGGACCAATGCACATTTTGCATCTGTTCAAACTAATATTATGAGCTGAAACTAATACCAGTCTACTTCAGGTGTGTCCAATGTGTCCATGTCAGCTTTCTTACTAAATATAGATAGACTATTATGATACTTACATCAGCTAGTTGTGCTTTATTCAAGCCTTGCCGTGTCTGCACCTTGAAGTGTTTCTTGTACTTCATTAAGAGTGTTGAGCTGAAGCTGATACCAGTCTACATCTGATGTGTTCATGGCAGCTTCATTACTATATATAGATAGAGTATAATGATACTTACATCAGCTAGTTGTGCTTTGTTCAAGCCTTGCCGTGTCTGCACCTTGAAGTGTTTCTTGTACCTCCTTAGAGTGTTGAGCTCAAGCTGACACCAGTCTACTTATGGTGTGTATGTGGCAGCTTTCTTACTAAATATAGATAGACTATAATGATACTTACATCAGCTAGTTGTGCTTTATTCAAGCCTTGCCGTGTCTGGACCTTGAAGTGTTTCTTGTACCTCCTTAGAGTGTTGAGCTGAAGCTGATACCAGTCTACTTATGGTGTGTATGTGGCAGCTTTCTTACTAAATATAGATAGACTATAATGATACTTACATCAGCTAGTTGTGCTTTATTCAAGCCTTGCCGTGTCTGCACCTTGAAGTGTTTCTTGTACCTCCTTAGAGTGTTGAGCTGAAGCTGATACCAGTCTACTTCTGGTGTATCCATGTCAGCTTCATTACTATCATTGTCGGAATCCTTTAGCCTTCTCTGCTTAGTTCTGGCACACTGTATCATTGTCTTGTGGTAGTCACAGATGTAGGTATGTCTTGCCTGGAATAAAATAATGTTTTTAAGCATGTTAAAATTAACTACAGGTCTATCTAGTTATAAGACAACCTATCTAGTTACTAGTCATCATCATCATCATCAGTTAGTTACTATTTTCTTGTGGTATTTTTTTCTATCTACTTACACACTAGTCACGCTCCATGGTTTTTCCTGCGGTATTTTAAAGCTCCAGCTATCTACACAGGAAGTCTTATTGTTATCAGTTCAGTAGTTTTTGCAAGAAAAGGTAATGAAACATACTAACAATAATTCCTAGAAACATGTCTCCAGAGGGAACATCCTTGATGTTAAATGGCATGGATGCCACACCACCCTATGCTTAGTTTTGTGACAGAAATGGCGATTTTTTAGAGAATATTATTAAAATTTGTTGTGAAAATAAAATTACACATAATTTTATGTGTAGCGTCACCCGCCAACTAAGCAGTTTCATTGTTCTGTGTGTGTAACTTAGTGCGTGGTGTTATTTAGTGAAAATGAGTATTTCAGCTTACCTGAGCATCAATGTTCAGCTTGAGCCTTCGCAATGCGACGGTCTTCTGTATCCTTTTGCTGTAGGATGCGTTCCCAGCGGGCCTGCGGCACCGATCCCCGTCATCCACAAGGCAACATATTTGGTCAGAATTACCACGAGAGTCCTCTTCTCCTGTACTAAACCCGTTGTTCATTTGATACTCCCGCTGAATCATATATAACAAATGAACAATACCCGCGTATCAGTCCTCTCTTCGCTCGCACCGGTCGACACAAAATACTCCGACGTAGGTATTCACAAAGCCACACGATTGAGGTTAGGATTTTTAACAACAAACTCAGTCTTCAAATAAAACAATAACATGTCAAACGACGCTGAGGTCCTCAGTTTCTACGACACTATAGCCTTGTGGACACAGGAATTTTAAATCACTGTACGCGAGAAATTTATTCGATGCCAATTTCTATTCACAAAACTATTTTAGTATTATATCGAACGCGCTTGTTTGACCATTCCCGCCGGCAATTACTAAGCAAATGAATAAGGTTTTACTAAATAACACGTTCTCCGACGCCGAATATAATAGAAGAAAAGTAAAAATACTTTCTTTTCGCACTCGTACCGACTGACCGAACACAACGCCATTACAAATAAAAATATTTTATTAGGTCTCGGGATGCCATTCATTCACTCATTCTTATCAATAATACAAGCGAAATGCAACCCTATTGCACTTGGTAATACATACTCTAATCGAGTAACTATTATGGATTGTTATGAACTAAAATTGTTCAATTTGTAAATGTGTGCAATAGTGCATTGAAGACGTATCTGTATTGTAATATAAACAAAAAATAAAGCGAAGTCAAATCAACTCATTGGTTGAAAATTGGCGGCAGATTTGAATTGGACCAATCATATTGTTTTACGACTATTATCGCCTACTCATGTATTCAGAAAGAGGAGCGAGCGCGAAGTTTCCTACGTAATAAGCGCTGAAATCGTGTGCTAGTTTGTTTTTACCAAGTCGGTGAGTTGATTTTTTCTTTACATTGGTTTTTTAACATTACTTTGTTTTCTACAGTTACTTACTTTTTAACAACAAAAACTACAATCAATTTTTATTGTTTCATTGTGATATAAACCCTAAACTGATTTTTAATTTTGCATTCTAATTTTGTTGGCAAATGGCTGCCGAGTTCCGTCCACCGAAGTGTGGTGACAGATAGTCTATACACACATAGGTATACATAGTATATTCATTGGTAGATTGCTTATGTGTAGATGCATGTTTTGAACTTAACTCACACAGACACAAGTTTAGCAACACCTACTCAGCAGTTGCGCCAATGCTCGTTGTATAGGATCTTAAACTCGAAACCTTTCGATTTAAAGAGTAGGTACCTACATAATACCTATAAAATTAATAATTATAGGTACTAAAGGTACTTATAGCGGCAGATACTTATTTATTATGAGTTATTATAACAGATACTTTATGAGTTGTATTATGTTAACATGATTAGGTATTAAAAACAAATTCTATGATCAAAATTTAATTACTTATCTTCTGATGTTTGAGTTTATTTAGCTCTGTGTGCCTTATTTATTAGAAATATGAGAAATGTTTGCTACGAAATTTTTTAAAACTTTCAAGCATTGTTAGGTTCGTATGCAGATTGGTTCTTACTTAGTTAGGTCTTTATTTATATTTATTATTAAGTAAATTTTTAATTATTCAAGTATTCGGTAATTACAATGAGTCTTATTAATAATATAAGTACAAGCGAACTCTGCCATACAGATGGCGTTCAAATATAAATAGCTAACTCAAATATAAAAACTTACATCTAAATAGGACTAGGTATATTTATTAGTAATGTTATTTCTCCTTAGGTGCTATAATAAAAAGCTAAACTATAATTTTAATAACATTAGACTAAGTATAACTTTATTGTAGGTACTTAAACTAAATATTATAGTAACAAATGCCTCTAACTTAATTTAATTAGATGTGTATCAAATATTATGTTAACATGCTTTTGTTTGTGTCAACATATTTATGAATTTCGAATTCTATGATCAAAATAATACCTACCTTCTGAGGATTGAGATTGCCTACCTAACCTATACGTAAGTAAATAATTATAAAAATTTCAGAAATGTATTGTTACATACGAAATATTTAACACTTACAAGCAATAAGTTAGATTGATATGCATTTAGATAGGAAGCATAATACTGTTATGATTCGCTCTTACTTAATTTGATTACCACGCGGCTTACCAACAAAAGTTTTCAGCTTCCCTTTCACTAAATATGCTTTAGTTATAGGATAATTAAGGAGGGAAGGAAACTAAATTAAAACCCTCATATAAATACCAGGTCATTAAATACATAAATTAATTATAATAATTAAAATAGTTGTGATTCTGAGGTGTATGACAGCGATAAAACCACAAATAAATTAGTTTTCTTTCTTGCAACAGCCTATGCCAAACTATTTAACTTAATGTTTGCTATTATGGTAGAGGTAGAGCACTTCATTGTTACGTCACGATAGTCACGATTCATCATTCCAATGAATTATTTCGTTGCAATGTTGAAATATAAAAGATGTCAAGATGTATCTCAGCGTATGATGATCAGTAAACACTCAGGATTCCTCATTTAAAATTGACATTTAATTTTAAAGACGCTTTTGAATTCCCTGTTTCTTGATTAGTGTCAACGTTTTGTTGAAATAATAATCAAGTCATCAATAACCAGAAATGGTGTTAATAGGATCTACTACTCGAACAAAAGAGCATCTTAAAAGTTTACACCGTAAAACACATCTGCAAAAAGGGTTTATGAAGGAAAATAGCGGAGTCTGCGATTAACGGAATTAAAAAAATAGAGATTTCAGACAAAAGGTAATATAATATTTTAAGAATAATTAGCATAAAAGGGGTTTTTTAAACGGGTAAGGGTAATAGGGAATAAATTGTATTGTTTATGCTTACGTACCAGGTACTACCTGTCATTTATGGTCGATAGAATAGCATTTTCCAAGAATGCCAGGTGCCTCTACCGAAGAAAAGAAACATTATCTAATGACCATAATACCTAATGCTATAAGTAGAATCATTAAGTTCGACCTAATTTAATGTATTGTGGAATGTAGGTACTCTGTCTTGATTTGGTATCTAGTCCTAATTCTTCTTTGAATTATACTTGCAATGTAATATCTAAATAATAATATTATAAATAAGTAGTCGCTGCGCCTCAAGTCTTTTACTATATTAGATTTTTTTTTTACAAAATGCTTTTTTTTATCTTTCTCTACCTCCATGACAATTTTAATATTAAAGTAGGTAGGTACCTACTAACGTAGTTTTTAGTAAATATGTATACTTTATTTGATTTAATGCAAATTACTATCAAACCTTTGATCATTTAATTATTACACAAATACTCTATTTAAGTACTTAAAAGCTTATAAAAACATGGAAGGATCCTCGTATCACTACTGAATCAGTTGTTAGTGACATGGGGAGTATTTTTATTGGTAGTAGGTAAGTCTGGTAATGACAAGGTGCAATAAACGAAGGCAACACCTTAATATTTTATTTCAAATGTCTTTTCATCAAGCTATTAATAAAAAAATATTGAATCACTTTGACCTGAGTTCATAGTTAGGAAAGTACCAATATATTCAGGCACCAAGTAACTAGAATTTCAAGGTTTAACAGGTAAGTAGCTGAATGCCTACTTGTTAGTAAAATTTTAGCAACAACATAATTTACATTTTTACACTTGAACGTAGAATATGTTACCATTTCTGGTAGTAAAAAAACTATACAAGCAGGTAAGTATTTGGCAAAAATATTCGATTAGAAACTTAAACATTTTTGACTTTTTTTTTGTTTATTCAACAACAACAAAATCCATTATAAAAGCAATTAACAATAGTCGTTTATTGTGTAAAAGGAAAATACTTATGTGATTTGAAAAAGTTTAAATCATGTTCCTGAAACAAAAGACATTTTTGGAACTACTTCGCGTATCATGGAGAATAGCCATGACTGCGCCAATCATCTTATTGACCGGTTGCTGGACGGGGTTGTTGCCAGCTCGTGCACCTTCGGTCTCTACTTCGTATACATTCGGAAGTTTTCGAATGATCCGCTGCGCGTTGAGGGCGCTTGTGTGCACATGTTTGGCGTCTGGCTTTGCGACGTTGCCAACTTTATTGACTTATGTACAAACGAACGAAGACAAAACGTACGCGTGTAGAGTAGAACTTACAGCCGGTAGCTTTTGACCAGCAATTTGCTTGAGATTGTGCTTTTAAGTGGTTGTGAAGAAAAATAAAGACATAAAAAGCTATAGTGGAAATAAAAAAGAGAAGTCTTTGTGATAAAAATCGATTTTTTCGAAAATTGATCGTGTTTCCAGAGCACAAAACATTTTTAGATCGGTGATTAGTAATTCTAGTTTAGAGAAAGGGACATGTTTTCAACAGTAATTGAATGAAACTTATCGAACATTTTGAAGTACTCAAGTGGTAATAAAGAAACTGGTTGACCGCAAGCACCAGTTACAAGATGGGGGATAGGGGCGCGACGGGGGGCGCTTGGGGTGCGCGCGACGATGCCTCGTGGTGGCCCGGTGGCGCAGGTGAACTGCAGCACCAACAACAGCTAAACGAAGAGATCGCCAGAAGCACAGCTACTTCGACTCATCAACTATACTCTTTCAAGATGACCAGTGGTTTTTCTAACAACACTGGAGACACAAACACTGCTGGTTACGACTATCGTTTAATGTCAAATAACTCAAATGCTCGAGAAGAATCTGCTCAGCAACCTTGGTGGTTTGCATCTGGTTCAGTTGAATCACAGCAAACAAATTCTCCTACGGTATGAAACTTTATATTAATACCTACTTATTAAAATTATCAATGACTTGCTGTAGTACCTACTTATTACTTATCTTCTGCAATATCTATTTGCATTTTGGATCCTTAACCCTAAAAAAGTAAAGATAATTCTAAAAAACCTGAGATGTATTTAATGAAGGTATTATAGCTGAAACCAAAATCTTAATAAAATTACTTTTATTTGAAATACACTTACCTTCTATTAATTGTACTTGCTAATAAGTGCTATAAAAACTCTGAAATAAAAATGTTCCTGCGCTGCTCATTGTCTTTATTTTCTTGTGTCTCTTTTGTTGAACATTGTTTTGTTTACGTGTTTGACGGTGTGTGTGAAAGTGAGTGAGTGAATGAGATAATATTTACGAAAAAGTCCTGGAGATCAATTTTTTGGGAATTTTTCAAAAAATATGATAATTTAACTAATATTCAATGTATAAATACGGTTGTAATTTTATTAAGGCAAATAGATATTTTAATTGGTGTAGGTGGAAAACTAAATTAACAGTTTGAACTAAATAGATGATGGGGTACAGACAGCTTTCCGTTTCCGGTTTTCCATATAATCATTCATTCATTTTCCCAAGAATTCTGTACATTTACTTTAATTAGTAATCTGTCACTGTCATTCATTTTATTAATGTCACTCTCGTGGGCTGGGCTAAGTTCGGCGCGATTTATTGAAAACAAAACAAAGTGCTGTAACTGCTTGAACCATGATGTATTGTCACATGAGTAAACTCATGTGGTATTGGTATTGTACAATAATTAACTAGAAGTTAATTAATTTTGAAAGCTATAGAGATAAGAGGTATGGAACTTAATAATTATTATGTACAAATAATAATATCTGTAACCTGTCTGTCTGTCAAGAATGTTTGATTAATTTCTGAATATTTTTAAAAACCTAGCCAAGGCCTACCTACCTATATTCTACCATGCCAAACGATGCTGAAAGCATCGCTGTACGCGTACGCCCTAATTACAGTCAAACGATTCCACCAATCCATCTAAGAAAGCCCATCTTAATTAACACCTATTAGAATAAGACATGCCTAATAAGTACCTACATTATACATTTGGAGGTTTCAAATTACAAGGAAACAGGTATCTTATAGATTTGTCACACTAAATGCGTTCTAAAGAAGCGGTCCGGTCAAATCGAAATTTTCTGAACAAATCTGTGCGACATCATTTCACTGCCTGGACTGCTGTCCACAAAACGCATCCAGTGTGAAAAGTCCCTTATAGTTTAGCATGCTACATCTTTGGCCAACACTACTTCATCTGTTCAACACACGGTTCAACACTTCTTCCTACATAATCAAAAATACTCTGACAGAAAAAATATCAATCAGTGGTTGATATTTTTTGTCTTCTTTCATGTTCATAGCTCTTGTTGCTATCTGCAGCATAGTGATCTGCAATGAGCAACACAGTTGTCCGCTTTCGCTGGGGAGTTCTGCCATCATCTGGAGAGTGGTCCATTGACCCCAACTCTTATCTCCTATGTAAATCTGAGTCGTAGGCTAGATATACTATGCCTATTTAGTATAGCGAAACAGATGTCGTCTTTAGCTGTGAGGTCATTAGACATTTTGTTAGGGTGGATTCTCAATCTGTCCAAGTATCTATTCAAGTAGTTTTTGATTTCGTCTCTCACAGTGAGCAGTTTGAGGTCCTGATATATATATATTTATTGCTGATATGCCATGGTATTTGAATATCATCCTGAGCATTTTAGTTTGGAATCGCTTAATGAGGTTGATGTTGGATTTAGCAGTGGTAGCAAGTATGTGTTTTTGTGCCAAGTCATTCTTCTTCATTCTTTTATCCAGATGGATTCCCAGGTATCTAGCGTCATCATTCTGAGGTATAGCTTGTCCGTTTAAAATGACTGGTGGGCATGTTGGTTGTCTCAATGTAAATGTCACCTTGGGATCAGTGGTTGAATGCGGAACTTTTAGTCTTTTAGTCTTCTTTTTTCTTCACATTATTATCTGTTCTTTTTTATTCTCTTCTTTAGTCTTCATTAGGTGTAGTGTATAACCAAGCATCCAGCAAGCCATTTGGAGACATTCAAATGGTTTTTAGTTTTAAGTTTAGATTTATAACTAGCAGCGCTCCGCAGTTTCACCCGCGCAAGTCCCGATCCCGTGGGAATATCGAAATATAAAATAGCCTAGAGCCTTCCTCAACAAATGGACTATCCAACATAAATAATTTTTCAATTCCAGTAGTTCTTGATATTAGTGCGTTCAAACAAACAAACTCTTCAGCTTTATTATATTAGTATGGATTTAGTACCTAGTAGAGTAACGCCCGAACACTGAAAGGCTTCTTATCATAAGTGGCGAATTAATTGACATTTAATTGTCATATTTCAATAGGATAGGAGCGTCTTACATATTAAGGGGACTCCTAAACGTTTGAGTATTCGGGCATATTATATAACTGTTTGTCTTCCTCAATAAGAAAAAATAAAATAAATATAATATATTGTCACTTACCATCAGGTGATTACCTACTTAACGGTCAATGCTGAAATTTTAATCAACTTTGTTACAGACTCGAAACCAAGCTAGCCCTGATTCTGACAACCAGCAGTCCAACGGGATACAACACAACCAACTGCAAGAGCAGAATCAACAGCAGCAACTGCAACAACAGATTCAACAGCAACAGAACCTGCAGCAGGCGCTGCAACAACAGTCTTTGCAGCAGAACCAGCAGCAAACATTGCAGCAGATGTTGCAGCAACATCAGCAACAACAGCAGCAGCAGCAGGTAAGATATTTGTTACAAGAAAACTTGCAGCGAGCAGTAGAACCAGCAACAATTGCAGCAGCATATGAGGTATTGTAACAGGTATTGCAACAAGTTGTTCACCAAAAGTAGAATTTGCAGCAACATTAGCAACAATAACAGCAGGCTTTTTTTACTCAATATACAGGGTGAATTCTTTATATTTATCTTCAGGGCTATATTCTGAACAAATTTTGACAAAAAAAATACTAAAATATAGGTTGATTAATTTTTTGGAAAAAGAGCAGATTCAATTCCTGATTGTAATGACTTTTCCAAAAATTTTATGATGCTGTTTTGGTTTTGGTCAAAATCGGGCACGAAAGTCCTTTCACCATTTTTTGCTATCTCGTATAGTTTAGGATAGATATAGCCCTGAACGCCTATTTATAAATTTACCCTGTGTTATATAAGTTTGTTATTTTGCTGTAATTCGGCTTTAGATTCTCAAATATAATAGGTACTTAACTAAAACACATTATTTTTATAACAGCAACAACAGCAACAGCAGCAGCAACAAGCGCTACAGCAGAGCATACAGCAAACGCTTCAAGTAAGCCAGGCACAAGCCCAAGCACTTGTCCAAGCTCAGGCAGCGTTGCAGCAACAAGTTGCTCAGTCGCTGCAGCAGCAACAGCACTCGCTGCATGCAAGCCTTCAAGCTGTGCAACAACAACAGATACAAGCTGCTTTGCAACGCCAATCTGCTACTTTACAGGTACCTACATACTGATTAAGTTGCCATTTTTATTAAAAAGTACTTGCTAAATGTCATTTATTAAGAACTAGGTGTTGCCCGCGATTTCGTACGCGTGGTAGCTTTGTTTTATATACCAAAACTTTCCTCTTGAATCACTCTATCTATTAAAAAAAACCGAATCAAAATCCATTGCGTACGTTTAAAGATTTAAACATACATAATGACAGACAGCGGGAAGCGACTTTGTTTGTATACTATGGAATGAAGTAGCCTATGTTACTTCCAATTAGGTAATCATGTTTTATCAAAATCGGTCTAATATTTTCGGAGCCTATTAATTACAAACAAAAAAAAAGTAGATAAGGCTTAAAACATTATTTTTATAATATCTTAAAATGCAAACATTCCAATTATAGTAATTTTAGAATACTACAAGGTTAGGTTTGCAATTCTGTTGCCAACTGCACATGAATACGTTTTCTGCATTTTTATTATATTATAGTAAAGATAAACAAACAAACAAACAAAAATATCTTTCCTCTTTACAATATTATTAAAGATATAACAGGATGGACTAGGAGTAGGATTTAAAGTTACTTAGCTAAAGTGTTTCTCTTCATAGACTGGAGAATATGTTATTGCTCCCAACAAAATAATACAACTTGTAGGAATTGCAGCAACAACAACAGCAAGCGTTGATTGCTCAGGCCAGCAAGGGGAGGATGCCTCGAGCGCGCGCCGTGAACAACAAGCCGCGCGGCCGGATCACCGCGTACGCTTACTTCATACAGACATGCAGGGAGGAACACAAGAAGAAACATCCAGAGGAGAATGTCGTCTTTGCTACATTCTCGAAGAAGTGCGCTGAGAGGTGGAATGTGAGTTTTTATATCCTACTAATATTATAAATGTGAAAGTTTGTGTGTATGTATGTTTGTTACTCCTTCACGCTAAAACTACTGAACCGATTGCAATGACATTCGGTATATAGATAGCTGGAGACCTGGCTTAACACATGACACTTTTTATCCTGATATTCCCACGGGATCGGGAGTTACGCGGGTGAAACCACGGAGCGTAGCTAGTAAAAAATATAAAGAAAAGTATATAAGTAGTATATCCGTTGTTTAGCACCAATAACACAAGTCGAGTTACTTAGTTTGGGACTAGATGGCGATGTGTGGAATGTCCTGCGATATTTATTTATATCATTTATAACTGATAATCGAAGACCAACAGACAAAAAGAACTGGAAAATTGTCTTGAATAGTAATTAACGCGATGAACTTGCATTACAGTGCATTTATGTTGTATTTTCAAAACACTGTAATTCAGGTATTGATAGGACTTAACAAAAAAAATCGGGAAAAGGATGTTTTGGAACCGAGGGATTTTTTGGGAAAGGGTATAGGTGTTGCCATCTAATACGTGGCCCGAGCAGTAAATAAATACATCATTTCTTATAAAACACAGGTATAGATTTTTTATAATGAAAATTCACCAAACTTTAAATAAAGTTTGTAGGTGGCCTTAGTCAGCATGGATTAACGTTGCCGACATTGTAATGAAGATCCGATATAGACAAAATACCAATTAATCATCATCATCCGAGCGATGTTCCCGGTTGCATCCCTCTCGGGAGCCCGGGGTCCGCTTTCCTGCTTTTACGCCTCCACTTCGCACGATCTTCGAAATCCCGTTTGGTTAGGGCATTTGCACGCATATCACCACTTACGACGTCAAGCCAGCACTTCTTAGGTCTACCCAATTCGCTATGACCTGGCGGAGGTGCAATGGCAAGATGTTTGTTCCCCACGCAAGAAAATACCAATTAAAACGTAATGATTCCAGACAATGACAGAGGAAGAGAAGCAACGTTTCCACGAGATGGCTGACGTTGATAAGAAGCGTTTTGACCTCGAGATGCAGAGCTACGTGCCACCCAAGGACGTGAAGGTTCGCGGCAGGAAACGTCACACCATCAAGGATCCGAACGCTCCCAAGCGATCGCTGTGAGTTCAAACCGGTCATGATTATTCCTTTAAAAATTAATATTATACCCTAAGTTTGTGTCTATGGATGGATGTTTGTTACTCCTTCACGCAAAAACTACTGAACCGATTGCGATGAAACTCGGTACCTAGATAGCTGGAGACCTGGATTAACACATAGGCTACTTTTTATCCCGATATTCCCACGGAATTGGGAGTTACGCGGGTGAAACCGCGGGGCGCAGCTAGTAATATTATAAACACGAAAGTTTTTGCGTATGGATGCTTGTTACTCTTTCACGCCAAAACTACTGGACCGATTGCGATGAAACTCGGTACCTAGATAGCTGAAGACCTGCATTAACGCATAGGCTACTTTTTATCCCGATATTTCCATGGAATCGGGATTTACGCGGGTGAAACTGCGGGGCGCAGCTAGTAATATTATAAACACGAAAGTTTGTGTATGGATGTATGTTTGTTACTCTTTCACGCAAAAACTACTGGACCGATTGCTATGAAACTTGGTGTGTAGATAGCAGGAGACCTGGATTAAGACATAGGTCACTTTTTATCCCGATATTGCCACGGGATCGGGACTTGCGCGGGGATTTTTTAAATACATACTCAAAATAATACAAAGAAACACCAAGACAGATATTCGTTTAATAATAAATATATTTGTTAACAAAGAAGGTTGCGGGAATTGATCGATCCCGCGTCCTTCAGCATCGTAGGCAGGTGTTCGATCATAGCGCCAAAGAGGTCACTAAAATATTAAATGATTTTCTTGAAAACTGTACTTAATTTTTAATCATCTATCACTCACGCATAGAGGCGGTTTGTGACGCGCGAGCGGAACGCGAGCGCGTTCAAAAAAGCCGAGATGCAATGCCACACGCGTATCGTACGACGTTTTTTTTATCACAGTTGCGAATAAAATACTTGTTAAATTAAAGTTAACAAAATATTTGTGTATGTTTACTATTTTGACGACCTCTGTGGCGCGTCGGGCGAACACCTGACTGCGACGCAAAAGGTTGCGGGTTCGATTCCCGTCGGGAACAAGTATTTATGCTGACCATAAATTCTTGTTTCTGGTTCTGGGTGTTTCCTATATGTATAATATGTATATATTTACAAAAAAAAAAGTATATAAGTAGTTTATCCGTTATCTGGCACCCATAACACAAGCATTAAGTTGCTTAGCTTGGGGCTGGATGGCGATGTGTAATATGTCCTGAAATATTTATTTATTTTATTATTTTTTTAGGGAATATTTTTTCGTTAATTATACTCACGAAAGGGCAGGCAAAAGACTTTTCAGCCTCGTCCGACAAACAGTATTTTTTTACGGTTTTTTTTCCATTTATTTTTGCGTCGGGGGTTAAAAACAGAATATAATGGTACGAAAAAAAAAATATTTTAGTAAAAAAAAAAACAAAACTGAATTATTAATCATTCGTAAAATTATTGCCGTTCGTAAACCGTTGTTGTTGGTACAATCCAAGGTCAAAAGTCTGCCCACCGTTACGTTTACAATCCCGTGCAGCACTATTTGAACATTTTATGAACGTAACCTGTGGATCGAACCCACGTCGGTTGGTGTAGCGGGTGGCGGCTTATACCACTCACACAACTAAAGACATAGCTAATATATTGAAAATAATAATCACACTGAGTACTTTCAATTCAAGTATTTAGGTTTGTGTGTAACGTCTATTAGAAGAAGGTCGTAACTCCAATACTTGTTGATAGTATTATTGTAGCAAACTGATCATTTACTTATGACCCTTACTGTACCTACCTTTTTTTATCCATCAAAACAGTATAACCTACATAAATTAAGAATGTTTCATCTACATAACATGTAATTAGCAGTAAGATACATATCGGGATAACTTTAAAGCGCTAGTTGTATCATAGGCAATGATTGATTGATCAATATTTTCCTCTTCCAGGTCAGCGTTCTTCTTATTCTGCAACGACGAACGTTCTAAGGTAAAGGCAGAAAACCCAGAGTACACAATGGGTGATATTGCTAAGGAGCTGGGGAGGCGTTGGGCGGCCGCACTTCCTGAGACCAAGTCTAAGTACGATTCGCTGTCGGAGCAGGATAAGGCGAGATATGACAGGGTAAGTTCATTTGTTATTTGATAATTGACTCTTTGACTGTTTTCCAGTCTGAAAAGTCGTAAATGTTAGGGCGCGTTCACATATACGTACGTTTTTACAGGATTCTTTTTAACAGATCCGTCGCAACTGGAGATAGTATTCACACAGCATATAAAGGATCCTTTTTAACGGATCCGTCGCTACTTTCCGATATGGATCCGATAAACGGATCAGTATACCTACTGGATCCGAAATACTGTATTATGTGTGAACTGGCTCATACAACTACATACGCTAATAGCACATACGTTTAAACCGCCCAGGAACTTTAATGAGTAGAAGTCTAATTGTACTTAGGTTAATACGCTCCTTCGTCAAAATGTACAATGTGCTGGGGTCATAATGTACTCGCGAACTGAATGATCCTATGACAGATTACGACAATGCAAAAATGTGCAATCGGACCTGTAAAACGGATTGCTGCTTATTTTGTCGGATCGGTATTTTCTACTGGATCCGGAATACTGTATTATGTGTGAACTCGCTCATACAACTACATACGCTAATAACATACACGTTTTAACGGACATTTAAAACGGACGTTATATGTGAGTGAACGCCCCCATAATTAAACATCTTTTTAGGGTTCCGTTACCTCAAAAGGTAAAAAGGACCCTGTAAGATCACTCTCTTGTTTTTCGAAACAACGTTTATTAATTGTAAAGAAAATGCATTTTTCTTCATTAATTTGAATTATCGCACGAAAATAGTCGATGACGTTACAGACCATACTAAAAGCCTCACTCCTTGGAGGATTTATATTTTTTTCCGGTAAAATGAATTGCCATTAAACAATAATAACAGAAAAAATGTTCCACTAAAATCTAATGATGCAGTTTTAGTTTTTGCAAAAATCGGGCACACAACTCCTTACAACATATTTCGCTCTTGTAGTTTATTAAATGGCCCTGAAGGCCCATATAAAAATATCACCCTGTATAGATTCAATTTAACAATTTTGTAAATAATAGAATTTAAACCAAAATAATATTTAAAACTTATATATTCATTAAAAAAACAATTAAATTCAACAGGAAATGACCGCATACAAGAAAGGACCTCTCGCTTTAACGAAAAACCCAGAAGAAGACGAGGTTCCAGTAGAGTTCGACGTAGAAGAAGATTACAAGTGAATACAGACCTCCTTTCAATCGAACTTTTTAAGTGAACAACCGTCAAACGCATATTATTTTTAATGTTACCGTTTAACAGAAGCAATTTTGATAGGATTTTTGATGTCGAATACTAAATAATAAATAGGACACAGTTTTATACAATTTTTCCATGTTGTATTTAGTTTATTGGACAAGTGATAGTTTTTAGTGCCCTATATTTTGCTATGTTAACATGAAAAACGACAAAAAGTAACATGGGACTGTGACGCCAGACATGGCAGACAAATGTCTCTGCGCCTTAAAGACGGCAAAAGTTAGCTTGGCGCGGTAACGTCTGACAAATATTTTCGTCACCCGCCTTATAGTCGACAAAAAGTTAGTTTGGCGCAGTGACGTCTGGCAGTCATACGTCACTGCGCTCTAAAGACGACAAAAAGTTAGCGCAGTGACGTAGGACTAACAAAAACGTCACCACGCCTTAGAAACGAAAAAAGCTAGCATGGCGCGGTGACGTATGACAAACAAAAATGTTACCGCTCCTTAAAAAGACAAAAAGTTAGCTTGGCGCAGTGACGTTTATAAAAAATAATAATGATAAATAAATATCACAGGACATTATACTCAGCGCCACCTAGCTCCAAGCTAAGCAATTAGCCTAAAGAGCATACATCTTATTATAACAAGTATTTCCATTTGTATGTACACACACATATTTTATTCTTGTTTCTTCTTATTATTGTAGAATATAGTACATGCAATTGTCCGTTGTCTGGTCTCAATAACACACGCCCAGTTGCTTAGTTTGGAGCTAGGTGGCGCTGTGTGAAAAGTCTTACAATATTTATTTTACATATATTTTGTATTTTAATTGAAAACTATCACTTGCAACTTGTATGTATACTAATAATTCGAATAAACACAGACAATATTTGCAATTACGAGTTCTGTTTTTCGTGTTTTGTTTATGTTATCTATAGTTTTGTCTTAATATTATTTTTAAATACTTACCATTATGGTAGCCGTTTTTTTTCGTGTAATTTTCTAAAGTGTTAGAATAAGAGAAAACTATTTTGACTTCTAATTGGTCAGAAAAGGATGGATATTTTAGATCTGACTCTTGTTTCGTAGTATTATTGTACAGTACGACCAAATTATCTGATTGCAGCTAAAACAGCTATGAGCCATGAAGCTCGAATAAATGAATTTGTTTAAATATGTTTTAATTTAAAAACACGGACGCCTGGCAGATGTGAATCATCGACATTATTTTGTAAAAGTAATATGCAGAAGAGAACAGATTGTGATAGAATCGCACAGTCGATTACGGTGTGTACACACCGTACACACTACTGCATATAGACTGTATATATATATATATATACCATCATATAGGCATGCGTCGCCACGCCAGAAATCGGTTTTACGTGCGGCTATAGATGTTTCACATCAAAAATGTAAAATGAAATAAAAAAATATGACCGCAAAAAGCCACACGCCAGATAAGTTGGTCTGGCTGTAAAAAATAAAATAAGAAAAAGGGCAGAATTTATTTTGTTATTGTTGCAAATTGTTTATTTTCGTATTGCTTATGAATTTTTCGACGTTTTTGTTTGTCGATCATTTTATTGTTTTCAAAAATTAAATCGTTCGATAATTGCCTCCATTTTAAAAAATACTGACCTCAAAAACATCGACATAGCCCTTCGTAGTTTTCATAGTGTGTCTTTGTATCCAATAACATAATTTATATTTAATGTAAGAATTTAATTACGCCCTGAAGTCTTGGAGACGGGTGAGTATTTCCGAAATGAAGAGAATGGTTTAGTTTTTGAATCCTGACTCATTTGTACCAAAACTGTGGGTAGATCGATTTTTATGGCGATCAGTGCAGAGGCAGTCTATTTGAAAATGGAGGCACGCTATTGGTTGAAATTTTGACATTCGTGTAATAGTCCAATAGCACTCACCTTAAATTTAGAGTGGTGCCATTCTGTTCTTGATATTTATGTGTTTGTTTTACGGTTTTGACCGCTTAAGGTGAAAGGGTACCTGCGCGCTCTCCATACAAACGTAGTCGACTGTTTCCTCCCTGGATAATAACACTAGCTAGCACAAATATTTTTGTGCCATAAAACCTATAACTGCCATGACTATGCCCCTATGTTTTGGTTTTTTTCATTTTCTAATTATCATAGAAATTAAAATTAAAAAAATTAAAAATTAAAAAAAAACACAAAATAGGGGTCATGGCAGTTATAAGTTTTATGCACCAAAAATATTTGCTCTAGTGTCATTATCCAGGGAGATAACAGTCGACTACGTTTGTAATAGTTTGTATGGAGAAAGCCCCCGGTACCCTTTCCTCTTGTTCAAATTAAATTGCAATATCATTCCAATTGCATTTCGAAAACAAATACCCTCAAAGTAGCTTTTTGAAAAAAATGCTGACTTGTAGGAATCAAAATGATGTTGCAATGTTATTTTATTTATGAGAATTAGCCGTCAGGATGAAATCGTACAAACCCTCATCAAAATCAGTTCAGTAGTTTCGGAAAATACATATACCTCTTTATAATACTAGTACAGATTAGTACATGGACTTTTCCATAACCTTTATATTTTTATTATTTGAAGTACATAAATAGTTTACCTAGAATTGAATACTGGGTATATGGTTCATATATGCAAACCTTTCAACAAAAAATGAGGTCTGGAACTCAAATCAATCCTTAGAAACAAAAAGTCTTATTTGTAAAGTTCCGACTAGTTCGAAAATGCTACGAAAATAGAAAATTTTTACATTTATGTGCCTCACAAGGCAGGGTTTTTTTTTGAACTTCACAAAATTGTTTTGATATTATACCACCATACTACCAGGAGTTTACTTTGAAAATTAGTTTAGTACTGCAAAAAGTATTTGAAACTGTACTTAAGTAAAAAAAAATGAAGCTGAACTGCCTTAAATGTAGCTAGTTTGTAATCTAAGAAATGGATTAAACAAACAGCTATTGAAACGTTATGAAGCAGCTGAACCATCAGCCGCCAGGTTTGCAAGTATAAGCCTGTTACCCTTTATTCTCTTAAGTTTATAATTTGGCCTCAGTTCGGTAGTCTTCTTAAAAATGTGGCCTTATTATTTCGAATCGTCATTCTAACGAAGCAATAGGCATATGTCTGAAACAAAATTTTAATCTTAAATATATAAGTCGTTTAGTTAAGTAAATATTTGTAGTTAAGGAAGTGAAAAGTAAAGTGCGAGTGAGATTTATTGCTTTTATTAAAGTGTATAGTTAAATTATATTCCTTTATTTTTTATTGATTTTTTTCTTGTTTTTTAATTAGTTAAATAAATTTATCGGTAGAACGTTGAAACGTGATTTAGAGATGGCGAACAATTTTATGTAAAACTACAAAAGATTACATAGCGCTATGAAATTTTCTGTTTATAGTGTTTTTCCTGATTATAAATCCTATAGAAAACAAACTTAATATTTGATGACAAGCCACGGCCTTTTGAACAGTGTGAATCTATAACCCTGTAATCCCTTTTAGGTATATGTAGGTACAAAACGACCTAATCCAAAAAAAATATAAGTAAATAAAATGAAAGTTGATTTTGTTTGGGAAAATTACCCTTTTTCCCCAATGTTTAGGAAATTTCCAGACAACACCACCACACCTAAGGGCTCGCTGCCAATATTGGTGTTGCCATATCTTGGAAATTCCTTAAATTTTCTGGAAATCAGGATAGTTTTTCCAAACTTTAATATGTATTTAAAAATATTTATATTATTTTCATGCAAAAATATATATTTTTTGGTAATGTCCTGATGGTACCTACTTGTATCCGAGAGAGTAATTTTCTCGAATTTTAATTATTATCTTATTGTCATGCAAAAAAAATATTTTATTTTTCTTGTGGTACCTACTTACCTAGTACCTACTACTTAGCACTTTAGAGGGATTGTTATACACTGTATGAAATAATAAAAATACCATAGGTTAAATAAATGTTCGCCAATCTTACAATTCTATGAATTTAGAACGTTTCCACGTTAATGTCTGTATTATAAGAAAATTGTTCTATATTGTGAAAAATTAGTTTCTTATCGTTAAAAAATGAATTGTTTCTCTCAATATGCCGGGTTCATGTAAATAAAACGACTGGAATTCGTGATCGTACTTAAATAAGTTGAAATAGTTTCGATTGAACTTAGTCTTACTTAGATTATGGTCGTTGATTCTATGTTTCGTACCTACTCTGTTTACTATAAGGTTGAGTTTACTTTGAATGTAGCGAAGGAAAATGTGCTTAAAAATGTACCCACTTGAATCAAACCATCGCAGATTTCTTTTTTTCATACATAACGCACAGATAAAGGATGGTTTTTTAATAATATTAGAATTAGACCAGTGCCCTTTTTTTGTTTTTCTATGTTCTACTTCTATTTTATAGGTTCCATTGTCTAAGCAATCGCAGACGGTGAACTTTTTGTCCACCAAATTTACATAGTTTGTGTACCTAAGAGGCGTGTTCTCGTTTAGGCAGACAACAAGTTCGTCGTCCATGATTGCCTCAAAGACATTTCTACCAATTTTCTTCGCTACTTCATCTCAAAAAAATAAGCCATTTCTCAATTAGTTGTTATAAGATCGATTGAGGATTAGTATTGTACGGTATCGTAAGATTTGACTCGTGGAGTTTGTAGTGTAATGTTGGCAATATTGTTTTGATAAGTGTTCCGTTCTGCAAAACAATATAGTGAATCTTTTACACAACTATGGTTTTTATTTGTAGTTTTATTATTGGTTCTAATTAGTCTGTGATTTTTAGAATAGGTTGACTAAACGAATCCTACGCCTTGAATCTATTTGGATCAATACTGATGACGTCCTTTTGTTTCGCCTAACACGTCACCGCGCCAAGTAGTTTTATCGTTGATCCAAATTAGTCTGTGATTTTATAATCGGTTGACTAAACTGCACTTACATAGAATCTAGTTGGGTCACTGCTGATGATGTCTCGCCCAATACGTCACCGCGCCAAGTAGTTCTGTAGTTGGTCCAAATTAGTCTGTGATTTTTAGAATCGGTTTCGCCTAATACGTCACCGCGCCAAGCAACCTTTTATACCTATTGTTTGTCTGGCGTGGTGGCGTTCTAGTAAGCACTTGCATACAGTGTTTGTACCGCATGATTATGAAATCGATAACCCGATTGGACCTGGAGAATTTTTATGGAAACAATCAAGCCGCCCATACGCCGCACACTATTGCGCTCCCATAGAAAGTCTCGGACAATATTATTTGTGATGTGAATTCACTAAATATCATCATAAAAGTATAGAAAATAAATATATTAGGTACTATTAGTTCGTTCTGGATAACCTCGTTCAGGACGAACATCATGGAATAAATACGTTCTCCTTTTTATCCAGCCAAGCCGAGTATATTGTGAGAAATATATCCTTTCTGCGACTGGTATCAAAATATTTAGTCTTAATTTTATCGAAAATGATTGATACCTTCGACCGACTAGCAGTTTGTTGAATAACAGGATCTTGAAATAGGAAATCAACAAGTTCGCGACGAGTAAACTCAACCACGCGTCCTATGAAAAACATTTAAAAATAACATCGTGGGTAGCAATCGGTAGCAACATTTATTTTAATAACATAATAATATAGAGTCTAAAGTTTTATTTAACATAAGTTAGAATCCGGAAAGCGATGGAAAGTTTATACTTTTAGTCTCGTAAAGATTTATTTTTAGTCATTTTTGGGTCGTTTATATTAACTGTCTATATTATGTAAATAGATGTACTTTTCAAAAACACTAATATAATTTCTTAAAGACAATACCTTGAAATCCAGAAGCCATGTTATACATTGGAGTAATAATAATAAATATATAAACTGTGAATAAATGAACTACGTTAAGTTTTCGCTTCAAGTAATCGTTATGCTCAATGGTCTAACTATCACAGATGATATTTTATAGTATCATATAGAAAACTTCTCATTTGTTTATTAAATTATGTGATATACTTATCCTATTTGCCTGTCAAACCATTTTTTTTAATGTAACTTCAAGATTTAAAATTCCGTTTTTGTCCGACCGCGGCAACAGTGTGCGCCGTAAGGGTTTTCAGTACCTACCCATATTCACGCTAGTTAGCTATGTTCATTCAATTTGGACCGTAGCCTTCTTAATGACAGAAAAAGACATTCGCGACTAACTTGAGTCATTCATTACCCACCGCACTACCAGTCAGAGGACTTTTTTTCCCTTTTACACTACTCGCCAGTAGTGTTAACATCTCCGTGCATAATAACAGCTTAGTCAACCATTTGCTCTATAAAATAGTCGTTGGTCTATAAAAAGTACTAGGTAATCAGAAGTTAGTAGAAGGTACGAATCACACTTATTACGTCATCTCTCTTTCTTTAATTTTTCTTTTCAAAAAGTATGTGATGGCCATGAACGAATTGAAAAAGAAAAGTCTTGTCTGCCCTTTTGGAAGTATGAAGAATAACAAAAAAATATTGCCTAAAAATAGTGAACATGAAAATAATCTAAAATTCTTAAAAAATGCTTAATTATTCTGTTTTGATGGATAAAAAAGGTAGGTACCAACAAAGAGTTTTTACTCCAACAAAAATTGTTGTCTATAAAGTCGGTTTACGAACGTGATAACGTGAGTTTTGTTTTTTTTGTGTTTTCTTTAAGTTCTTAAATATAGTTTTTTCCGTACCTACCATTGTATTCTGTTTTTAACCCCCGACGTAAAAATAAATGGAAAACACCCTAACAAAATATTGTATATCAGACGAGGCCGTATAGGTTAAAAGTCTTTTGCCTGGCCTTTCGGAAGTATAATTAATTAACAAAAAATATTGCCTAAAAAAATATGAAGGAGCTATTTTCACGCAGCAAAATATTTGATAAGTTTCTACCCTATCGGGTAAGGACATCGAAGTTGTCACCCTATCGATATTCAGATTTAACTTCGATCTCAGCCCCCCGATTCATAAACCAACGGAAGGCTACCGAAACGAATACAACTGAAAAGACAAGGACAGCAACACGTCAAATCTCGCGGGAGTGAAAGAGCACCAAAACTTTTTGTCGTTTCGGTTGCGACGGTTAGTGAATTAGCCTACTGATTGGAAATATCTGACGGTTTTTTTATAGGATACCCTCTACTGAGTTCTGATTGCCTGGTACTTACAGACCAAATTACTATAATTTACACGGTAACGGAAAGAGAACAGTTGAAGAAAGAGAGAGATAGCGTTATAAATGTGATTTTATACCTTCTACTGACTTCTGATTGCCTAGTACTTATTTACACGATAAAGGAAAGAGAAAAATTGAAGAAAGAGAGAGATAACGTTTTAGGTGTGATTTTATATCTTCTACTGACTTCTGATTACCTAGTACTTTTTACACACCAACGACTATTTTATAGAGCAAATGGTTGACTGTTGACTAAGCTGGTATTATGCACGGAGATGTTAACACTACTGGCGAGTAGTGTAAAAGGAAAAAAAACCCTACGACCCTACCGGTAGTGGCGACTGGTAGTGCGATGGGTAATGATGAATGACTTGAGCAAGTATAATAAGTAATCGAGTCACGGCGGTTTTTTTCCCATTTGTTTTATTAAATAATTCTATGGTCGAACTAACGGGTTTTTTTCTCTTACTAATCCTACGCATATGGCAAGATTGCGTTTTTGCAAACAAAACTACGCTGTCAGCACAGGGTTCAAAAGGGTAGAAAAACAAAGTAGTCATTTGAAACATCATTTTATTTTATAAAAATAAACGTTTTGACGACAAATAGTTTATAATATAATATTATCGGGGTTCTCGCGAATCGCGTCGATCCGTCGCATCACCGACAGAAATGTTTCATGTTATCGAGACGTAAAAAATTCCGTTTTTTTTATAAAATTATCATTATTATTTTTTTTATCTTAAAACATTAACAACATTACATTTTTTTCACATCTAAATCTATTAACGGTCAATCACTTTTACGTAAATTACATAGCGTTTAGGAAAATAAAGTTTTTATAAATACGTAAGTTGTTATTATGTTTAATTATAATATGATGATACATAAGAAAATGCGTCGCACTTTTACCAATTTAAATTAATTATTTCAATTTCTTATTTTTGACCAATTACATCGACATAAATGTGTTGCTAAATATTACATTTTCTAAAGTCTTTATAGGCACTCCCACGTATCGACAAACTATAAGAAAAGCTACTAAAATTTTGCTTTCGGATACATAATACTACATACAAAATTACTAAAATATTGACGTTTAGAGCTTCCACAGACGTGACTTGTCTGCCAAGAACACCCGGTTTCTACCAAACAAGTTTGCATGACGCGGTGACGTTCTTGGCGGATATTCCTCGTCTACGCAGCCCTTTAATGAGTATAAGCATTCTTTATTTTTTTTTAACTTATTTTTTACGTAGTGGGGGACATGGTTACGAGCATTTTACCTATTTCAAAGCTTGGGGTTTCGGTATATTTTATACAATGCAACTTTACCTAAAATACTTAAAACAATTTATTATACAAATCGACATTGCATTGTGACTAGATTCAACACTTTATGCTTGTCTAGTACACTATTACAAAAATGAATCTACGCAGACGACGGACTTTTGATTACCAAAAATGAAACCGTTTTCTAATACAAACTTATGAATTTATCATGTGTGGTAACGTTTTTGGCTGACAAAAGTCCCTTGTCTGGGCAGATCCTAAGTCATTACTTTACAAATAATTGTCAGTACTTTCCGTATACCAGGCTAAGACGAAAGCTCGTTCGAACATATTCTACGTATTATGGCGCATTTAAAAATAATATCACGAATAATAAATGCAAAATTGTAGAGATCAATTCGAAATTCAAACAAAACGCGTATCGAAACTTAATTACCCTGATTGTTGGTAAAAAAGATACTGGCCGTTTCAATTTGGTGTTCGAGAAAGATTTATTTTTTAGACGTTCTATTTACAAAAAGCCAAGTTTATTAGGTGAATTGCTATGAGACATCTGCTTCGCTAGGATCGGGAGGTTGTTGAGGGATATAATTCCATCTCGCTCGCACTTCGGTGGTGGCAGTCGGTGCGGAAGGAGGCGGTGTCGTTGTCGCTGTCGCTGCTGCTATCCTCGCTCTAACAACTGAGAGATGCCTCTGGATGTACTGTTCGTGGGGAGCGAGTGACGCGGCTCTGGTAAGACATTCCTCTGCGATTTCTAGCTTGCCTCGTTCCACAGCCACTACGCAAAGGTTGTGTAGAGCTTGCACGTTGTCCGCCTCCAGTTCTAATATGCGGCGGTAACACTGAAATTTTGTTAAAAGCAGCTTAGTGGAAGAGTTTTAAGCAGTGACGGCCATTTTTACGAGAACTGATGAGGAATTAAAAAGTCAGTGAAAGTAGAGGCAACATTTTAACACTCTAACTAAACAAATAGAGACAAAAGTCTCTCATAGAGTTCTAAGTTTAATGTGTTTGTTTTTTTTAATCTATTGTGTAAAAAAAGTGGTCTAGAACCTAACTTACACTCTCAGCAGCATCCAAATCTTTCACCGAATTGATGTAAATATCTCCCAAAAGCACCAACGCCTTCACATGGTCCGGATGGTGTCTGACAAGTTGTTTCAAAAATGGCGCCGCTTCTAACGGCCTGCGTCTGTCAGCCAATAGGAGGGCGAGGTTGAATAATGCGGACCGGAAGTCCGGTTTTAAATGAACTGCGGCCCGGAACCAACGTTCCGCGCATTCCGCATCGCCTTCGTCCATGCAGACCATGCCTAGGTTGAAGTGGACTCGTTCGTTTGTTGCTGTAAAAGAAAAAAAAAGATGGTTTTAAATTGCCAATTTCTAATCTATATCTGAAGAAATTTGCAGATGGTCCATCTGATATTAAAAGATATCACTGAGGGAACTTATCCATTTAAGATTTTCCAAGGAAATATAGCCATTCTTATTTCTGTCGCCAAGCAGTATTGTAGGTACTGCAAAACACAGCAACGTAAATATTAGAACTATTGCAATAGGTAGCTCGGAGATTTGAGGAGAGAGAGGACTGAATGCCACATGTTCCTGCAACTTCATTATCTCCCAAATACATATACATCAACACTAATCATCCAGCTTTACTTACCATCTTTATCCAATAACTTTAGAAGCCGTTGTCTAGCAAGATGCCTCAGGTCTGCAGCGCCCAGTTCTTGCAGCAGTATGGCCGAGTTGAGCAACGCTTGCTCGTGTTCCGGCTCCAGTTCTAACGCTTTGTCTAAGTAGGCTAGTGCTTGAGACGCCTTGCCTTGCTCGAGGAGAACTACGCCCAACTGTGAAGAAATAAATGAACTAGTTATCACAAAATACCGTATTTTTCCACACCGGATAAAGAAATCAAAACTTACGTTGTAATAAATGTCTGGATTTCCGCTATCATAAAGCAAAGCTCGTTCGTAAACCTCTTGTGCTTCTTTCGTTCTGTTCAATTTTATCAGAATATCTCCTCTATTTATGTATGCTTGCGTATAATCTGCTCTCATGCTTATAGCTTGCCTGTAAAGCATATCTGCTTCTTCTAACCGCGTTGCGTTCTTGGAAATCAAGTTAGCTAGATTCAGGAATACGTTCAAATGGTTAGGAGCTATCCTTGCTTGGTAGGATTCTCCTGGTTTTGCCTTCGGAAGTAAAGACTTCGCTTTTACGTAGGCGTCTTCGGCTTCTTGATATCTGCCTAAGTGATTGTATGTCCTGCCTACGTTTATGTGAGCTCCGACGTCGTCTGGTTGGACGCTCACTGCTGTGTTGAAGAATTCTAATGCTTCGGCGTATTTACCATCTGCTTCTAGTGCGTGACCAACATTGTTGTAGAGCTTCGCATTGTGACGGTTCACCTGAGAATAACATTTTTTAAATGAAACTGAAATGTCAGCGGAATTATTCAGTGTCAGCAATCGTAAGAACTTCGAACACTTACTCAGATAAAAATGTTGACTATTAACCTACCTTTAGACCCGAAGCAAAGATAGAATACTCTGACTTCCAATCCCAGTTTCTAACATAGGTCTTCGCACTGAACGCCAGCAGCAGGAAAGCTAACGCCGCAGCTGCCAACTTCGCCCGTCTTTTGGCCAACATCCTCCACCCATGGGCGACCAATAAACACCAGCCCATCGAAGGCATGTAGAGGACACGTTCAGCAACCACGAAACCGACGGGGAAGAACAGATTTGAAGCTGGTAGAAACGGTAGAACCAGTAGTGCCAGACCCTGAAAGAAGACCTTTTATGTAGAGTCGATCTAAAGTAGAATGAAAGGGAATCATTACTAAGACTTAATTTTAGTGAACTTACCATCGTCAAGGCAGAAGATCTAGTTCTCAATGCGTGAACAGCAGCTGCTATCAGAATAGCAGCTAGGGCTAAGGTGGCGAGATTCCTCGAGTCCTTCCAAGACCGCAATAATGCTACCGTGCCCATTGTCCAATCACAGCATAGGGCTTCGGGTAGCGTCAGCAACCACGCGTTCAAGGCTGGTAAGTAGGCGAATGTCAAATGCCTGGAAAATAAAATAAAACAATAAGAATTAAGTCGTTGATATTAAGAGGAATGGGTACCTGGGTTTTTTCCATACAAACTATTACAAACGTAGTCGACTGTTTTCTCCCTGGATAATGACACTAGAGCAAATATTTTTGGTGCATAAAACTTATAACTGCCATGACCATGCCCCTATTTTTTATTATACTTACTTTTTATTTTTTAAATCTTAATTTCTATGATAATTAGAAAATGATAAAAAACAAACAAAATATTCATGACAGTTATAGGTTTTATGGCACAAAAATATTTGTGCTAGTGTCATTATCCAGGGAGGAAACAGTCGACTACGTTTGTATGGAGAGAGCGCAGGTACCCTTTCACCTTAAGTCCAAGGCTGACCTATATTTGTAAAAAAATAAATGACCTAGTCTGAGCTTAGTTGGTTATTTTTTTCAGTCTCTATTTAATTTATATTTAGGTACCTACTTACTACCCTTACGCCCTACCCTTTGAAGATCCATAAACCTATTTAAACATGCAAGACATTGTTTTTTCTGTGACGTAGGTACTAGGTACCTACCTAATGACAGGCAAAACACCGTCAAAAAGTAAGTTTTATTTTTGTTAAAATCGATATTATACTCTAATCACGGTTACCAGACCACAATATAATAGGAGTTATATTAACCTATAGTTTGAATTTATGAATTATTAATTCAATTCACGAAAATTCGTAAAATTATAGACAATTAAATAACAAACAATATGAAATTAAACTGAAAATAGTACTCAGAAACGGTAGTAGACAGGTAGGACTTTTGGTAAGTAATAGTGATAATTACCAAGTAAGAATAAATAAAGGGTTGACTGCTGATTTAATTATAATTTAACCCTTCTAATAAATACAAAAACCTTGTAGAGTATCGGTGTAATTAAAACTAAACAGTCTAGGTTTGTTACTTTTATTTAATCGGTGTGGTTGTTGAATTTTCTAAAATTGTTTCTCATCGGATGCCTACGTCATACAAAGAACACATCCTCGAAGTTTCGGGTCTCTACGATCAGCAGTTTAGGCTATGCGTTAATCCTTCAGTCAGTCGTTCAGGACAAAGCATATATAGGCTACTATTAACACCTTTGTCGAACTATTTACGTACCATTTCTATGAATAAATAGGAAGCTATAGCTTGTAGTTAATTACGTATAACTCACCTAAGCCAATTTTAGTTTCATACGCAAGCCGAGTGCTTTTTCACGACTGTCATAAAATTAATGTGGCTACTATCCTTCCTTAGGAATTGCTTGTCAAAGCCCGACATTATCCTCTGTCCTTATTACTAGTAATAAAGAAAAACTTGCCATTTCCTCTCGACAAAACACAAGAGACATAATGTAGTCAATTTGTACAGACCTGCGATTTACGACGTAGGGCATAAAGCTACGTTATTCGCGTAAAAATATCTTTGTATTCAGATACTAGAGTGTCTAAGTTTTACGATCGCCTTGACTTGAAAATGGATTTTTGTAGAGGGACTTAGGTACCCACTTAGATTCATAGTATAGGGGGCAAATGAGGGAACATGCAAAATCATTATTATAATAAATACCTATACCTACATAGGTACTTTTATGGTGACTGGCGAAAGAAAGTTATAAGTTAGGAATCTGAAAGTTTGGATGCTTATTGAGAAAAAAATGTTAGTACTTAAAGCAAGACCCCAGCGCGTCTACTTAAACTTATGTCTAGTTAACAAGATATACACTGCAAAAAGGTTTCTTGAAGCAAGAAATAATTCTCTCTCTAAAGACGCTAGAGTTAATTTCTTAGTTTTAGTAAAAAAAAACTTTAAATGATTACCAGTAGATATTCTTTTGTCTGTTTTTTAATTTTATTACTTATTATTTTTAACAAGAAAGTTTAGTAATAACAAGTAATTATTTTGTATCGTCTTTAAGGAGAGGATTAAATCTTGTTCCAAGAAACTTTTCTTCTGCGTGTAAGTAGATATTTCTAGTTCCTATATCTGGTTACCTTGCAGGTGGTGCGGCAGCACCAGCTGGGTTGTCGAACCTCGTGAACACCGGCAACTGTGCGCCCATAACATGCAGCCTCGCAGCGAGCAGCGCTAGAGTCGCGCAGCACACTGTGGCGACGCGGCGTGCTGCCTCGCCGCATGCGCATCCCCAGCCCGAGCCCTTGCCCCACGCGTCTACCCACGACCATCGGCTCACACCGCCTGAACTGCGACGCTGGAAGGTAGGTACAAGTGGTAGGTGAGGTTATTAACACAAGAACAGATAGGTGTGATGTGATATGGACCTATACCTAAGTAGCGTCTGACGTATAATTTGTCAGCGGCGGCGGCGTATTCGGCGTTATCGGCGCGGTAGGCGAAAAAGAAAGTAACATGACAGACATTTTTTTTTTGTTGCTTTTTTTTGTATGAAATTGACATAAGCCAACGTGGTCTTGCGATGGTCTTGCGTTAGAGAAAAAAAATGGTAGAATAACGTCATCTTACGCCAATTTCACACAAAAAAATCTGTCGATTGGATATATGTTATATATATGGCTTATAGGTACTTGGAAACAATGTAATATAAATGTTTTTTATTTTTGTTAGTTACTTCATCGTATTGGCTTAGCTGTAAAGATGCTGTAATTTAGTTTTAATAATAAATAAATAAATAAATAAATATCGCTAATGGAAAGGAATCTTGTCTATGAGGGCTGTACGGAGCACATAAGTAGAGAAGGACGTACGGAGTTCGCCCATATTGTCGACAAATCGCGCAATTTTGAAACTAGAACTCAAGATTACTCTTTTTTATCTCGCGCCGATTACGCCGACACAAAAGCCGGCGGCGGCGGCGTGCCTAAATTTACCGGCATCGTGCGCCGCGCCGATCGATGCCCATCTCTAGTACCTACTTATTTTGCTCGATCATTTCAGAAACATTTTTGAACACCATTGTAAGTAGTTGGTACATACATACATCGCGTAGGCAGTTACCTAAAATATTAAAATATCGACCCACTCATTATTAATTCTAATATTCCAAATAAATATTATAACTTGGCAAGAAAAACTTCGGTTCGGTACAAACTGTCTTCAAAAGAAACGTTAAGTAGCTAACAACAGCTATTCTTAGAACATTTTGCTTACAGCTTCCTTATTTTTACAACACAACATTTTACGTCATTATTCAGTTCGAGAGAGAGAACAAGTAACAAGGACGAACGAAGCGTATAAAAAAGGCATTCATCTTTTTTGTTGTACACTGTACACCTAAGAATCCAGGGCAAATACCTATAGCAAATTTTTCAGACAATATTCTTTTATGTAGAAATATTCGTTTGGCGTCGTCAAGCTTCCTTTTAACCTTCCGGCATTCACAGAGTTACATAATTAGGGCGTTTTCCCTTGTTTTATAACGTTAGGTACTTACCTATAAATATATTGTACGTACAGTGTCGTTTTTGCAGGGGAACAATTAATTACGCGTGTGTCGTGTCATTGCAAAGTTGATAATCCACGGTGGAGCGATTCATTACAAGATTTTTTTAATAATAGGGTGTTAAAAGTGTTTCTACTGAGATTTGGTATCATTTTAGGATCTGGTTATTTTAAAAGGGAAGTACTTTTATATTTAAATTACCTTTTGAGGTACGGAACCCTAAAAACTTCCTACTAACTATTTCCAAACTCAACTAGTGTTATGAGTAAATGCGAAAGTCCGTTTTTTTCTTCACTTCGCGGGTTAAATGGATCGAATGAATTAGATTAAAATTCACTTATTAAACAGAAAATATCATTTTCACAATATCGGAGGGTAGACAGATTTTATCGGAATCATCTCGATATCAATCTCAGCTACAAGTTAAGCTGAGTCAGTATTTAAAATGAAAGGGTAAAGTCGATAGGCAACCCCTTTTTACCACCTTGCAAAAATGTTTCAATTTGGTTAATGAACTTTAGAATAAGCATGAAAATCTTAATTTAGAAGTTAGATAAAACTCCGACTCTCATTCGACGGATACTTTTTAGGAAAAACATCTGGAAATTGAAAAAAAAATATGTGTTTTTTTTAAGTTACCTTTTGGGCAACAAAAAGCTCGTAGATAACACAAACTCCGGTGACGGTAATGCCTTGTTCTTTACACAGCATTGCAATGCCGACGCAGGCGGTGCAAGCTGCCACATACCGCCAATCTGGAATAAAAATAGTTTTCGAACTCATTGCTGTAGTTTTTTTCCTCGACCCACTTGACATTGGCAGAATTGCGCCTTTATGTCAGCAATCAGCCATACAAAAAAGTTGAAGTTGAAGTTGAACAAAGATTTAACGTTTAGGTTGTTAAAATTAGATGTTGCCTTCTATAAGTTTCTATTTTATGGTGATTTTATGTGATGACCAAAGACGTAGGAAGGCACTATAAAGGAATGTCGAAGCAGTTTGCGTATCTGTAAAAATAGATCAAAGATGGTCGAATATTCTGCCAAAAAGGTCAGTTGATAACCGTTCAATCTCCTTCGTACTACGTTTCTTTTTTTTAGATCCCCAAAGAGGTGGTACTATGTCGAAGGATGTAAACATAAATCAAAGAAGGTCGCATATGTACTCTCTCAAAAAGGTCAATTAAAATGTTTCTTGATAGGAAATCCAACCTTCTTCATTCTATGCTTCTTCTAAAATGGCGTCGTTGTTATTACGTTTACAAGTAGATATACAACGAAAAAACAGCATAACGGGGTAAGTTCATTTATCATCACTTTACTACATACATAGTATAAAACAAAGTCGCTTTCTCTGTCCCTATGTCCCTATATCCCTATGTATGCTAAAATCTTTAAAACTACGCAACGGATTTTGATGCGGTTTTTTTAATAGATAGAGTGATTCAAGAAGAAGGTTATATGTATAATACATGCATAATATAGCCGTGCGAAGCGGGTCGCTAGTATATTTACAAACAAACTAATTAATACAGGGGCTGATTGATAGTGTTTCTCAGTAATTCTCAAACAAATTACATGACGTTATCAACGCGGCTTCAAATTGAGGTGTTTCCTGATTATCTGTATCTATAATTAGAGGTAATTCAGCAAATCCAAGCCGACAGCTTGATTTGTAGGCACCTCTAATTCTAGCTTAGGCTGTTGTCGTCGGTTGACGCGCATTCACTGTTGTGATTTGCAGATAAACGTTGATTTACCGGCTATACCTACCTACTTAGTTTATTGTTAAATCATTAAGTACCTACCTTTAATTAAAATTAGAGTTACACTAGTAGTTCGCCCCAAACTGACACATCACGAGGTAATTTTTTACCGATTTTTACTTGTCAGCCTAGAGTAATTATGACATCACGACAAAAAACTCCAAATACGACAGGTCTATTTTAGTTAAATGATAAATGTCAATAGTATCGCTATCATCAGACCCTGAACATCGGATGATTTAGCGAACCCAAACACGATAGGCCTATCTTGTTGAGACGATGAGTTCTAAAATAATTCAGCTCAATCATCAGAGCCTGGCGCAACCTTCGCAAACTTTGCACTCCGGAAGTGCCAACAGAAGTAAAAAAATAAATAAATCCCTATATATATAAAATTCTCGTGTCACGGGGTTCGAAGTTGAACTCCTCCGAAACGGCTTGACCGATTCTCATGAAATTTTGTGAGCATATTCAGTAGGCCTGAGAATCGGCCAACATCTATTTTTTATTTTGTTTCTTTCAGTTTTTTTTTTTTTTGTTAATGGCAAAACAACGTTTGCCGGGACAGCTAGGTAATATATAAGTATATAAAAAAAACCAATAAAAAAAAACTTATAACTTGAAATTTATAAAAATATATATTTTTACCAAACAACTACAAAATATAATTGTACATGCATATATGCACACACTGTAGCTGCGTCTCGTAACGGTGTCGCGAGTTCGGAGATTTTATCTCATCTAAAAATATGCGTACCGCGATATAAGAAGTTTTCACTTCAAATACTAAGTCTTACCTGTATAACGTCTTCTGGTAGCAGCACGCGCGTAACATAGTAGAGCACCGAGAAAGAATAGCGACGACAGCATCTCCGCTCGGCCCACGACTCCGGTTACCTAATAAACAATACGAAACGATATTAAATAGGTAACAAAATACTTTTTCATTATCCCTAATAGGAAACGGTCGCTTAATTAGACCTCTATCATCCCCAAAGTAATACAGTAAGATAATACTTAGAATCGTAAGTACTTAGCTAAGTTGGGAGTTAGGGAGTACCACCTACGAAGGATTTTCCTAAAAGACGTAGAAGTATAATTCGGATTATAGGTAGGAATGTAAATAATATTAATTTGACAGTCTTTTTTATAAATTGGGAAACCTAATAATTCACAACCCAGTTGGCACAATTATCACCATGCCAGACTGCCAAGCACAGGGTGGCGGGTTCGATTCCCGCTTCTAACAAGTATTTATGCTTAGATATTTGTCTGTGGTCTGGTTGTTTCTATGTATTAAGTATATATTTATAAAAGAAAAGTACATAAGTAGTATATCCGTTGTCTAGCACCCCATAACACAAGTCTAGTTACTTAGCTTGGGGCTAGATGGGGGTGTGCGTAAAATATTCTCGACATAAATCACTCACATACTATTGTGGAAAGTTCTGCTAAACTACACACAAAACATTTCAAGAAACAACAAAACGAAACACCGCAATTCACTAACATCATTGGCACCGGAACAAAAATAAAGGAAAAGTCCAGCTATAGGTACTTACGTACGTAAGTACGAGAAAACATACTGGTTGTTGGTCGGCTATAAACTGGCAAACATTGTATTTGCTATTCCGAGGCCCGGGCCGCAGGACACCAGTCGCCTTGATTCCTTACGACTTCATTACAAACATGTCTCACTGAATTTCGTGGGCTTTTCGCCAAATATATAGGTGGATACTAGAGATTTTCTAACGCAATTTATGTGTTTTCTATTTATTTTGCTTTGTATCGGTATATTAGGGGTTTAGTTTTATTTTGGTTTGTATTTAGGGAAACTACTATTGGCAGAGCGGCTAGACGCCAGAAGTCTTTGTGATGTTTTACATTCAGAAATTTACATTAATATAAGAGTATTATATGGAAATGTATGCCGTTACAAATAATCTTACATGACTTCTGCGAAATCATTACAACGAACATGCACTGCAATTCCAGTGAAACAAGTAACATTAAATTGTCTAGGAAAATAATAGACGATCCTTTCTCAAATTACGTAAAGGCAAGCGCAATCCCAGCATGTCTTGCTACTGCTACCAATTTAAAGTAACATCTTTATAAACATGTGGAGCGAGTACGCGAATAAAAATGATTCAATTTGAGTGGTTCCAAGCCAGTCCCGAGAGCAATCCAGAAAGTGCATGTCCTCTGAAACTTGTCACCAAATGGAATTGGTAGTAAAGTGTGCTCGGAATTGTACTTTACCATCATATTAAATTTATGCAGATGGAAAGTACGAATCGTAAATAACCTCTTCACAAAGAAAACCTTTGGGCTTTGGTCGGCAAGAGTTTAACACGAAAGATGCTAAATATAATTCCCTCAACTGCAATCCAAAACAGGGATAAAAACTAAATGCATTTTAAATGAACGTTCAGAGAATTTATTTCTGTGCTGTAGCGGGATTTTTAAGATTTATTACGCCTTGATTCCGTATGGCTGGCGTCACGTTGAAATCTCCATGAGGAGATTAGGCGGTAGAGCCACGTTTACAGATAAAATGGAAGGAAAATGTACGAGACTTTCATTATTTTTCTTTCCTGTTGCCCTATCTACTTGTATTACGTGGAATTATATTTTGAGTACCACTTGATAACCTATATAAAAATCTTATTATAGGTATGTATGTACCTTACAAATCATCCTATTAGATACCGCATATAGAACAACAGATGCGCGGAACACATTATTGTATTTAAAAATTGTATTGAACTCGTATTTATCAGGAAATATTCCTCGTGGATACACTTTCCTCGTAGATACAGTTTTGGAAATCATGCACTTGTGTTTCCGTAAGATGCACTTTTTAAAAACCTGAACAGTGTTTCTTCTTAGATACACTTTTAGGTACAAATGTGTACTAAATAATTATGTATCAGGTCGACACTGATGTCGTGATTGTTATGCTAAGGATACACGTCGACACTGACACTCAACACAAATGTCGACACTAGTGTCGATAGCGTACACAATGTAGCATTTTTTGATGTCGCGGCGATGGACACACGTAGACACTCGATGTATACATCAAGTGTCTAGTGTCAAGTGTCGTCGTGTATCCTTAGCTTTATAATTATAAAGTATCGCTAGGATCACAAAATCACAATCCAGTGTCGGTCAAGTAGACATAACCATAATTACGAGTTCAATATGATTTTGAATGTTACATGCATCAATTATTATTGTTCTTTATGCGGCATCTATCAGGGGATAATCTGTGGTGTACTTTATCCAGATCTACCAGCTTTTCTATATAAGGGTTGCCTGCAAGAGATCGCTTTTAAGAAGCAAGCCATACTGTAATTTCATTTTTTTTTTCAAACAAAATAGGCTTGCATTTGACCTCATCTCACCTGATGGGAAGCGAGGAAGAGGTCGAAGATGTAACATGCTCGCCTAGAAGGTACCTATTCACTCTAGACTTGAAGACTCCAAGGTTGTAGTTTTGTGGGAACAGCGACGCGGGTAGAGAGTTCCATTTCTTAGCAGTGCGTACGAGAAATGTGGATGCATGACGCTTTGTGCGCGAAATTGGAACTTTCACTATTTGTGTGGATGGCGAGCCTCGAGTTTCTAATATTTCTTTTGTATATTAAGTTTCTATAGCATATATCTATCAATCTGTCTTGTTTAAATGGATCTCGAATAAAATGTATATGCCCTCAAATAATACAATCACGTTTTCATCCCAATCACTGCACACAGTGAATACAAATAGCATAAATATTTTAATAAACTCAGTGAAAACAAATCAGAAAATACGTGGACTTTTTATATCTCCTATTTGCAAAGTAAAACGTTTAATTTCCCGAACCGTGTATTACAGCATAAAGCTGGACAGTAGGTACATATTTTATTGGATCAAAGTTAAAGCTTTCAATCCATAGCGGAAATGAAAACGAGGTTCATCCAATCATCCATCTAAACGTTTCGCATAAAATTCGTTTTAGCTGGATTCATTTTTGCTGCTATACGAACAAAAGGTCCGTTGCATTGCTTTTACAATGCTTCGTGTTTGCGTATGGTATTGTTTTTGCTAACCAATACGATTTGCTGCTTCACTGTTAGCGTAGTGCTAGATTTTTTTGTCCTGTTACATTCTGTATAGCAGAATTGATAAAATCTCATGAGAGTCGCATTGTAAAAAGTACAGTCACATTACCAATTAACTGAACCCCACGTAACCTAGAATTCGCTCGCACATTTGTAAGGTTGTAAAGTAATGTTACGAAAAAATGTTTTTTTTAAACAATACAATATAAAAATTATAACAAAATAGGTAAATATTTTTAACAGATATGCGAGTGAGCTCTAGGTCACGTAGGGTTCAGCTAATTGTTAATGTGACTGTACCTTTGAATTATGCAAAGGTACTTTTTACATTACTTTTATCCACTTACCGCTTCTGTATGTATTGGATGTACAGCAAACAATATCGCAGCGACGAAACTTGCAAATTCTGGCAGGAACATAGCGCATACTCTGAAACAAATACGTCAGATTAGCGCAGAAATTACAAAGTTTCTTACTGACTAAAAACCGTAGTTTAGATCGATATCTCATTGGTTTCACTACACAGCGCAATATTCGCCAAAGCAAATGCCCCAATAAACTTAAATAAAACCAGAACCGTAAAAAGTTTATCTATTCTATACGGTCCCTAACTTCTAAACTAGTTTCGTAAAGACAAAGAATTGAGATAGAATCGTGCAATCATCCGTCAATTGTCGTAACCAGGTTAAACCTTCAGAATCGCCGCAGACTATAGACTATATTCTTTCACGAGAGCCATCCGGCGACGATAAAAAAAACTAACGAACAATTGCGTTCAAATGTGAACTGTCGTTAAGCTATCGGTAGAAAGTTTGCAGTCTGCGGGTGCTCTAAACCTTTGGCAGCCTAAGCAAGTTATCAGATAGCTTCTGTTATATCGGCCTTAGTTCTTGGAGCTTAGTTGCCCGGATCGATGTGGGATGTTCGTGCTGTTGGCACTTTGAAACATCTTCGGAAACTTTACGAAGTTTCTGTTCGTGAGAATGAGATCTTGTGTTCTTGTTTCGTTGACCTCCTTGACTGTTTCAACTGGGAAGTGCATCATGATGGGGAGGAAAGGGGAAAAATGGAAAGGGAAAATTGGAAAGGGGAAAAATTCCAGCTGTGTTCAATGTTTTAGAACTTATTATAGCATCGTATTGCGAGGTTTCGACGTTGTTCTATCTAGTATCAGTACAAGTTTTGAACAACCTAACTCATCAATATTCCTAAAAGTGGTTAATAGTTTCAACCATTTTACAAGATTGCAGATACAAATAACTAACAACTCTGCCCTGCAAACTGGAAATTCAAACTGTTCAACCAATAGCGAAGTCAACAGAAAACTTTTTCCTTTACGAAGCACTGGCGTCGAATGACAATAATTGAGCAAGTTTGTCCACAGGTAGAGCTGTGTGGGGAGAGGGTGCGGTTTAGACGCAGTCACGGAACAACGACTAATTGAGACTAACGCCACGGAGCTGGAGGTGCTGCGAACTTCGTCCGATCGGAATTAAGTCACTCGTTACCAAGTTTTTGCAGACTAGTGCAATCCCCGGGTAACGACAACAGAGACTCTTAAGCTTGATCTAGACAAACAGACGCGTTTATTCGTGACCCAGATAAATAAATGTTTAGAAAATAAAGAATTTTAGACCACGCCACATGAAAAATATTCACGTAAAACGGAATACCGTTAAATTTTATTATATACCTACGTTTTGATTTAGGTTGTCCGTAGTAGATACACCAACACTTTTTAGATTTTAATTGGATTTTTTTACGTATCAAAAACGTTTGGTGATAAAAATATAAGATAGAACGAAAACCGTGACGGCAAAACGGCAGTAAAATTTGACACTGTGAGTCGTTAGTGCGAATGCTGTAGCTATATAGAGTTGCCATATTATCACTAGAAACTGAAGCCTTGCAGTTTTTCAAACGCTATCAATACAGACAATATTTATGATAGTTATCCTATTTCCTATTAAGGTGAAAGGTGTAGTCGACTACGTTTGAAACGTAGTCGACTGTGTCCTCCCTGGATAATGACACTAGCACAAATATTTTTAAGCCATAAAACCTAACCATGCCATGATTATGCCCCTATGTTTTGGTTTTTATCATTTTCTAATTATCATAGAAATTAAGATTTAAAAAATAAAATAACAAAAAATAGGGGCATGGTCACGGCAGTTATAAGTTTTATACACTAAAAATATTTCATTATTCATTATCCAGGGAGAAAACAGTCGACTACGTATGTAATAGTTTGTATGGAAACAGCCCCCGGTACCCTTTCCTCTTAATACTATAAATGTATAAGTGTGTTTATGTGTATGTTTGTGGTTGTTGATTACGATGAAACTAGTATTCACCTTAAAGAGTACTTTTTATCCCGATAATATTCCCACTAAATCGTGGCTTATGCGGGTAAAGCGAGGACACAGCTAGTATTTAATAAAATTGTATATTTTCTAGTAATAAGGTACCAAAATTAATGCCTATAGAGCAATTAATACCGAATCTGTAGCTAGCAAATTGATATGAAACACACGTGACCTATCAAAGTCCGCTAAGTTTATTTCACGAATAACTAGTTCTTGTTACGTTACAAAACTAACGTATTAGCTTACTTAGCTACTTGTTATTCGGAATACTTCATTTTACCTAGTTGTTTTATCAAGATTTTGTGAGTTATTTGGCTAACATCCAAATTATTTATTAGGTATTAGTTGCGTCCCGCGGTTGCACCCGCGTAGATCCCGATCCCCGGAGAATTTCGGGATTAAAAGTGGCTTATATCCTTTTCCATCCTTTAAACTACGACTATGCCAATTTTCATCCAAATCGGCCCAGTCGTTTGACTGTGAAGAAGGCACAAACCAACAAAAAAACTTTTGGATTTAAAATATTAGTTAGTACTTACTTGAGTAACTGAGTCTGTAGATACGTATAATATTAAGAAGATTGACGTTAAGTACTTAACAATTCATGTCAAGATGGCTGGTGTTTTCAAATAATAACGAAATTACGTTCATACTTTGAACTTAAGACACAAAAGCGTCTACTTACTTTAACCACATTATTTACTCATGTGCTTTAATGTCTAAAATTTTCTGAGGATTGTCAGTCAGCCAGACTCCTGTCACATTTGTTAATATTCTTATAAAAGATGTAAGAGTAATTACCTATGTTATTTAGAGCTTCTTCTTGTTCAACTGAACCACACAGTTGTGTGGTTCACCAATTGTTGGTTTTCTGAAAAAATATCGTATGACGTATCGCAGGACCTTGATTTTTATACACCTAATAGGGACTATAAACCTCAGTTTAGGTATGAATTTCAACTTGCTAGGTTCACCCGTTCCTGAGATAATCGGTGGCGCGACACACGGACAGACAGACGGACAAGAGAGTGATCTTATAAGGGTTCCTTTTTTACCTTTTAAGGTATGGAACCCTAAAAAGCCGCTACGCGGGCTTCTGTTGATCTAACGACCCCTACCCATGATCGCAAACCGGGATCAAACCAGCCCAAACCATCATACTTAGATACTTAAATAATTGGTAATGGCTTTAAGCCATTGATGTATGGATAGACTGTTTCAGGCATACGCTTCCGATCCCGAACCGCAGACGATCAATCAAATCAGGACAATGTAGATACGCATTCATTACTCATCTGTTCGAATATATGGTTATGAATATTATGATTCGAGCCTTTATGCGAAACGCTAAATATTTTTTTCACACGATTGGAAACAGAAGCGTGATTTGCGTTTTGCAAGGACGTGAACGTAAAAGTAAGTATTTTAAAAGTTGAAAGTACTTTTATCCATTATCGACGAGTGTAGACCCTGTTGGCACAATGGTCACCATGCCGCCAAACACAGGTATGCGCGTTCGATTCCCGCCTTAGACAAGTATTTATGCTTAGATATTTGTCTGTGCTCTGGTAGTTTATATGTATTGTAAGTATATATTTACAAAAGAAAAGTATATCCGTTGTCTAGCACCCAAAACACAAGTCTTGTTACTTAGCTTAGGGCTAGATGGCGATGTGTGGAATGTCCTGCAATATTTTTGTATTATTTATATTTATTTTAAAAGTAAGAACGTAGTTTTATCCGCTCTGTCATAATAATGTGTGATTTCGAGCAAATCTTAAATAAACTATAGTAAAAACACTATGTTACAAAACGTTACGGTTCTTTGGTAATTTAATTAACAGTATTTCCTCATTTCTTCATGTGATCTTTTTAACCGAAGCTAAAATAAATGGCGCACTTATATTTCTTAGAAACCGGAAGAAATTCATTAAGAAATGTATTAGTTACTCAGTTAATTACTTAAGTAATCAGGAAAATTGTAGATCAAACACGTTCGAGGCTTATATTTTTACAGCTTCGAAACATTCAGTGATCGTTACCGTAATTAGAGTCGTGATCGATCGCGATGGTCATGATCGTAAATTAAAAAAAAAGTTTTTAGGGTGCAGGTTTTTACATTTTACAATTCAGAAATTTTGGCATGGCATAGACAATAATTTTACGGACTGTTTTTCGCAAATATACCTCTTTAGTTGAGTCCCTTTTGCTTGCCTGATGCCTATTCTATCTCTCAGCTTAGCCGACCATTTCCAGAGGAAAGAACTGGTTCAATACTTCTGGAGCCAACAAAGCCGCGGGTTTCATCATGATGTTTTCCTTTATCGTAAGAGCAATGTCAATTAGCGCACATACATTTTTTGTAAGAAAAATCCGTTGTTGCATGGCAGGAATTAAAGTCGAGGTATATCTACCACTAGCTCACTAGGGCAACACCGTTCCTAATCGGTACTATATTTAATTCGATGATATGGTATTGTAGCAAACCTCAGTACAGGGCACTCTCGCGACCGTGGTCCTTCGAGCCGTAGTCGGAACCTATTGTAAATTACCTACTATATTTATTAACATCGGTATCTGACCCGGAATTGAATGGCATAGCTACCTACTTACCCTAGCTAATCTTTTATCATCAAATCTATGACGTTTCCATACAAACTAATAATAATAAAAAACAGCCTTTATCCTTTGCTCCTATGATCTAAGAACATTTTGAATAAAGTAATTTATGTTAGTATTTTGTAATTAATTTAGGTTATTATTAACGCAAATTATTTCATAGGAACCCCACGTGCTGGTGAAGGCCTCCTCCAGGTTGTGCCATTATTTCCTATTTAGGACCTCCACACGGTTTTAATTTCTAAATGAAATAATACAAACTACTTGGTTGTTTTCAAATGTTGAACAGATGCTGAAACGTTACTATAGACGGTTACCTTTACAGCCAATTTACTACTAAATCATAGAAAAACTTTCATCTTACGATGAGCAATTACTTTGGCTTATGCGAGAAAAATCACGAACAAAAGTAATCGTTCTAACTAGAACTATTCAAAAAGTTCCAAGTTAATTTGGAGTTAGTCGGGACCTAATTGCTACTTGAAGCATTCAATACCTATATATACCTACATTTTATTTAATATTCATACAGGGGTTGTTATGTTAACTGTTTTTAATAGTTAGGTATATTTTTCAACAACTTACATCATAAAGTAAGTGTTTTGATGCAGTAAAATTTCTCATTCCTCTCTTTAATTAGTTACTTATTTATCTACAATTCTATAATACTCGTAACAATTGATTGGTTTATAATATTTGCTTTTTAGAATCATTTAACTGTGTATATAGATTAAACGAAAAAGTAGGTTTCAGATGTACCTAAGATTTGGATTATTTTGACAACTAATGTTATTAAATAAAAACAAAAAACTTGTAAAAAGAAAAACAAACTTACTAAAGTTTTCTTTTAGTTAAAGTCTTACACCTTTCCCAAGATAATAGTTTGTTGTGTTTTATAAGACCTAATATCTGTTGCCCATTATACCTATTAAAACAAAATAAAACTAAATGATTTGTTGACCTAACCTGCATAAAACCATTGAAAATTAGGCCGGGAGTTTCGCATGCAAAACTGATACGAACCATGAATTTGAAAGTAATTCCATTATAAGTTAGGGAGAGTTGAAAATTTTACGAGTTCAAAATAACGTGGGGCCTAAAAGTTTCATCTGATACTCTAATGTGATTGGCCACTAAACATATTTGCAAGTTTTGAGTGGCGTAAACAAGTTGTTTGCGACTTTAATTTGAATGGATCGGGTATTGAACCTTTTATCAAGTTATCGATTTATTCTGCTCCGATGGTTTTTGACGTCCATATCGAATTAGGTGAATTTAAAGTGAGGCGTACGTAGGTACTGTTGTTGAACGCTATGCGGTGTAAGCTCTTAGATTTGTTCCTAAGTGAAACTTTTGGTAAACAATGGTTAATCGCATTTTCGCTAACTGTGGATGTCACTCACAAGAACGAGACAAAGCGTTTACGTGCAAATAAGGGCTAACGCAAGATGAGAAATCGGTGTCCTTTTTAAGCTTATCCGAATTTAAATAAAACAACAAAAATTAAATTTTACTTTGGAACGTTTTTCAGTGCCGTAAAAGAGCAAAATGTATGTCATTTATAGCAGGCTCTGTGGTCACTTTAATTGCTTTTAATCTTGTTTTTAATTTCTTTATCAAACGAGTATTTCAATTTATTTAATCACCGACTCAGATGATTTTTGTTACCAAATGAAACTAATCTAAAGCAAACAAATAGAGTTATTATCTTACTTAATATTATAAATGTGAAAGTTTGTGTATATGTGTGTGTGAGTGTGTGTATGTATGTTTGTTACTCCTTCACGCAAAAACTACGGGACCGATTGCGATGAAACTCAGTATCTAGATTGCTGGAGACCTGGATTAACACATAGGCTACTTTTTATCCCGAAATTCCCACGGGATCGGGACTTACGCGGGTGAAACCGCGGGGCGCAGCTAGTGAAATATAAAATCGAAAATAACATCTTCGCACATTTCATAGACGTCTTTATTCAATTTTCGAATATCTAATACCGTATTATCCAAATCGAATCCGGAATCTGGAACAATTTTCGCATGGCGCAATAAAATAAAATTGAATTTGGTTACCGTAGGTAAATAAGCAATCAATTTGTTAAATTCATGACACGTCTGTTAACATTTGCCTATGCGTCTGTGAAAAAATAAACCAGTCAAGTGTGTTTTGGACGCGATCAACGAGGGCTCCGTACCTACTGATTTTATATTTGCATTAAAAGTTAGGTTATTAAAGCCTTAAATACGGTAGATTAATTTCTTTGGTTATAAATGAACTAATTTCTTAACACTTTACGAATACTTTGAGTGGTGTTGGCCTAGTGGTAGGTATATATCTCGACTTTCATTCCTAATGTATGGGTTCAAATCTCGACCCAGGGCTCTTCGACAATGGATTTTTATAACAAAATTTTAAGAGAATCATGAGTTTTCGATACGCGGCGCGAGTAGGTATTTTCAAAAATGTATGACCCGTATCATGCGATAGAGAGAGATTAAGTTCGGACGTAATTGCCTTCATTTTGCTTTCAAATAATGTTGCGGGCCGTAACGTTTTTACCCCCTTTATCCATCACAAAATGAAATAAATTTGGTCTCATTTAATTCAATGCATCTTATTCTAGGTTTATACGTTTTTCTTGTTTGGTAATTCAGTTTAGTCTATTAAAAAACAATTGAAACGCTTGATGAAGTTTTTAAGTCAAAATTATAGATATTCAGATACTAATAACTTTTATCTTAGGCAATATTTCTTTAAAATAAAAACGGTTAAACCTTGTTTTCCATTAGATCTAGAACATTTTCAAAAATTATCAAAATCGGTCTTCGTTTATGGGGGGGAAACCGTTACCGCTTTTTGTATGGAAATTGACAGCCTCACACTGGTCTTAAGCGCGCTAATTAACATTACTCATATTAGCACTTAGGTACGGATTACGGCTTAGATAGCTCCAAACGTTTTTGACAAGTTCTTTTTTCTGGCCACTGTCGACTAAGCTGGGATGGTTTAGAGTCGGTGTAAACCAACAAATACATGCCCCAGGCACTACAACTCAGTTGATATCACTGTATAAACCATCTAGTTCACTACATAGTATAGAACAAAGTCGCTTTCTCTGTCCTTATGTCCCTATATCCCTATATATGCTTAAATCTTTAAAACTACGCGATGGATTTTGATGCGGTTTTTTAATAGATAGAGTGATTCAAGAGGAAGGTTTATATGTATAATACATGCATAATATAGCCGTGTGAAGCCGGGGCGGGTCGCTAGTTAGTTATAAAAGCCAATAATAAAAGTTAAAATTATGTAGTGTATTTCAATTTTCTGCTTCAACATCGAAATATTAAATTAGAACGTACCACTATTTTCTTTTATTGCTTAATTTCAGACTTAATTCCTAGATATTATCAATATTGAACAAATAATGTTCTGTATTAATTACAAATAGCCATAAAATTGTATGAAATTTTAATTGAAATACTATATTCTACTATATTTTAATATGAACATTAGCTCATAATGAGCCTATAACTCGATATACAACATATAGTTAGTTATTGAAACACATGCAGTATCATTTTAATTAACTAAAGTTAGTTCCTGAAATGAAAATCCATAAATGTGAGGTCGGAAATCGTTAATGGGATTATGTTAGCAAATTGGATATTGAGAGTAAGCCGAGTTAAGTTAGCGGTGGACACACCAAGTATTTGTAATTAGCAGTAACTAAGGGGATTCGAGGGCTGATTAAAACGGGCTTAACTGAAACTCTAGCCCTGCCTTGCTTGCAAGCTCGCCGTTCGACGCGTCGCCTGCGGATGACCCAAATTCAAGCTACTTAATAAGGGTAACATCTCTTGATATTGCAGTACTTGTAACTAATTTATTTAGAATAGAGTTGAACAAATTCTATCCGTAATAGAGATACGGATCAGTTGTAAAATATTTGTATCTCTCTCTTATACAAAACTGCGCGCCTACTTCCTAAAAGGTAGCTCTCGTAGCTCTTGTAGTATCAGAGATTTTATGCTGTCTCTTTCGAAAATTGTGTCTTTTCTGCTCTTTTTTATTTATCTTCTTAATTTAAATATTTTATGTGTCACATTGTTTGTGCGCGATGGACTCCTAAACTACTTAACCGATTTAAATCAAATTTGCACACCGTGTGCAGTTTGATCCAACTTGAAAGATAGGATAGCTTACATCTTAATTTATCCCGATATGCACACGGGATCGGGATTACGCGGGTGAAACCGCAGAGCACAGCTAGTATAGGTATATTTTATATCTATATCTATGATTCGGCAGATTCCGAATAAAAGAAGTTGATATTGGAAGAAGTTCTTTTAAATAATAAACAGCGACTGAAACCTTAAGGCAGAAAATTTAAAGGTAAAAAGCACTTTGAGATTCATGAACAAAATCTCTCTTCGAGTCGGATATATCTAGAGATCTAATCAACCCGGATTTACCCATCTCTAATCTTAAAGGTAGGTATATAATTTCGTTTTGTTAAATTAAACAGCGAGGGTTCGTTCTAGTTTTATTTCGGATTCAATGGCCCCGAGTTCGATTGAGATCCGAAGATAAAATTTTAGTTGTTTTTCAGTTAAAGCAACTTAATTAGGTATCGGATTATGTTAACGATTATTGGAATTGTACACCGACTTGTTTTTATTAAGGACTATCGGATTACCTAAACACCTAGGTATTCGATTTTATTTCTTTCGATTATTCTAAATCTTCGAGCATTTAATTCTAAATCGATTATCTCTAATCTAGCTGTGTGCTTGCGGATATAACCGAGCCGCTTAAATCTGTATCCTGTGCGGAAATACCTATCGTAAAAACACATTTAGCCCTAAGGAACTTCTGAGTAAAATTGCATGTTTCTAGTGTTTTAGCCCTTGAATACAGACAGTGTTTCGTATACGAGTTTCAACGGTAGTTTTCGTGAAGTCCATCGTTTTTGTTAGCTTTCGAATTGAACACTTGACGAGCTATCGGCCGATTAAAGCATCAAAGGGAATTTTTTTAATCACTCACGGTCTTTCTGCGAACTTTGGAATCTATTTCATGTTACCTTTAGGCACGTACGGTTGCAAATTCAAAATGAATTTGCGTTCGTTAACTTTACGAGTATTTTATCTTGCTTCTACAATATATACCTACATAGATAAATTATTGAAAGTTACTAGGCTCGAGGTGTAAATTTCTCGGCTGTTAACTACTTGAATTATATTCCCTGTCGACAGGGCAACTTAATTTGCTTACAAATTGTTAATCAGTTCGAAACAACTTAAATTTGTGTGTGCCAAGTCCACTCCGTCCGTCGTCGCCCGCGTCTCTTACAAAATTATTAATGAACACTGAAACAAAACTAGGTACTTACTGTCAGCAAAACAACCGTACAACCTTACAATTTATTATTAATTAGAATAATAAAACGGTACTGAGAATGTTCTTCGGTTCACAAATTAAAAGGAAAAATTAAGGAAAATATACCAGCGGGGTTTAATTAACCTACTCTTTAATTAAAAATGAGGAATTCGTACAAAAACGGTGTTAAGAGAATAATTAAGTGTTTATTTATTGATAATATTTTCACCTTAACCTTATTATTTCATTTAACACTGCTTTCAACGATATTTTATACCGTCTCACAATGATATTTTTGAAAGAGACAAAAAAATAAATAATATGCCAGGCACTAATATTAAATTTAAAATCCTGACTGACTGACTGACTTATACATCAACGCACAACTCAAGCCAATGGATAAATCGGTCTAAAATTTGGCATACAGACATCCGCAAAAAGGATTTTGTAAAATTCAACCCCTACGCGGACGTATTAGTTAAGAGTAAAAGCTGAGGTTCAAATTCGATTAGATTGCTAAACTAACGCTCTACCCTGCTGTTTTCCTGTAACTCATTAACGGATAATATACTTACCTACGTAAATACAAAACCATTTAATTTAAAGTGAACGTTCAAAATCGATGACAAAAAACACCGCTAAAAAGACATATTTTACGCACTATAAATTTATCTACAACGCAAAATGTCAGTTAGAATAAAATCTTAGTTTCTTCGGTATTAAAAACAGGCATAGACTCTTTATTGTTTAAATCATGAAGTCTAATAACGTTTTCTTCGAGGAAGGTGAAATATTTTTATGCATTAACAAACTTATATTCGTACTTCATGTTAGCACCTCGTTACAGCAATATTACGGGTAATGTTTCATCCGAGCTTCATATAAATAGCCTCGCCAGAGCGTCTGCAACACAAACAAACGCTATTATTTCATGGACTATAAAAATAAATTAAACTCTCTATAGGTAGATACAGTCGCAAAAAAATAGATATATAATTATATAGATATATTTTATTTTCTATGGTTTAACATACCTATAATAAATCAAATATAATTATAAAACAAATAAAATATTAAACGTTTTTTGGGAAACTCCGTCGAGTCTTCTCGTCGCCTATACCGCAGTGCTTAAAGACAAAAGTCTTTAATCAGTGCGTCCTACCTGTGATGAGTTACGGAGCCGAGACGTGGACACTCACAGCTAGGCTAGTCCACAAATTTAAAGTCGCTCAGCGAGCTATGGAGAGAGCTATGCTCGGTGTTTCTCTGCGGGATCGAATCCAGAACGAAGTAATTCGCCAGAGAACTAAAGTGATCGACATAGCTCAACGGATTAGCAAACTGAAGTGGCAGTGGGCTGGTCATATCTGCCGAAGGACTGATAATCGTTGGGGTAAACTTGTCCTGGAGTGGAGACCGCGAATTGGCAAACGTAGTGTAGGACGCCCTGCGACCAGGTGGAGCGACGACATACGCAAAGCGGTGGGCAGTGAATGGAGAAGAAGAGCCGAAGATCGGGCTCAGTGGCGTATCTTGGGAGAGGCCTACGTCCAGCAGTGGACTGACACCGGCTGATGATGATGATGACTAAATTTAACTCTCTGTACTCAACTCTACAAAAAGTATGGGACGCGTTCAAGGATGGAAAATATAATACATTTTGATATCTCCTATTCGTCTTATTTGGGCTGTTGGTAGGTGTATGGGAAGGGTCAATCAAAACTTCGAATTCAGTAACATAATCTGTATGTAATGTGCAAATAACACATAAGGGAAGTGTGGTATTATATTTTTTATGGTTAGAACAACTTTTATCATCATTTCATGGTAAGGCGCACTTAGTTTATACGTCGTCTTACCTTAATGATAAAAACTTGTGTCTTTTATTGGTTATGTAAACCACTCATCTTAGTTTTTAAGACAACTCAATGTCATGCAAACGATTCCATCTGAATAAAGAAATATTGACAGTGACTTCGCCATCTTGATTTAAAAAAAAAGAAGTTTAATAACATTCCTTTTGTCAGTGATTGTACCTCTTGATGACGCAAACAACTTAAAGCATGTGATTGGACGAATATTGCACTGAATAATTAAAAGTTTTTCCACGCCTGCTCGTTAATTTACTGGATCATTCAGACCTTACAATTAAAAAGTTCCCGCATTCAATTAACGATTAAGCGTTTACAGATTCGTATTGGACTCTAGAGTTAATTAAATCGTTCGATAATATGAAGGTCACTTGTAAAATATTTGATGAGCTGTTCGATTTAAATGAATGCAAGGTATGGGTAAATGCCGACCCGTTTAAGTACCATTTACAATTTTTAAGTATTAAAAGGTAGGTACGGAGAATATACTTCTTATTTGTGCAACGCATTATTTAATTAACAAGCAGCGTTTTTACCCGGGTATCCCGCTCCCATGAGAATATCAGGGTATAAAGTAGCCTATTTTTCTCCTAACCTTAGTTTTTAACTTAAGTTTTTTAATAGGTACAGTCGGCTGCATAATTGCAGCCCTCGGTAGAGTTCGACTATTATTGGAATGTTTGCATTCTAATATTTTTTGTTTGATTAATTGATGCCTAAAGCAGAATTAAACATTAAGAAGCTAAACATTCTTAAAACAGCCGTTTTGGAGCTCTACGGTGGGTCTGCAGTTATGCAGCCGACCGTACCTATCTACTTAAGTTTTTGCAATACCTGAAAAAGGCGCTAAGTTATCAAGTCCTAAATTACTTTAAATACCTCTGTAACACTTAGCAAGCAAATAAACGATTGATTGATTGATAAAATAATGCTCCCATGAGTTCCTTGTGTCTTCTTCTTATTGGTGGGCGCGTTCCAAAGGCAAATCTTAACTTAATTTTTAAGACGCTTCCAAGTGATGAAAGGTACTGGATGACACCAATTAAATAAATTTTTGAGTTTGAGTTTGAATGTATTCACTCTCAAACCAAATTTAATCAAAATCGGTTAACTAATTACGTACAATAAGTACTTACATTACTAAACCGATTTTGATGAAATTTGATATGAGAATATATTATTTTGTGAATCAATCAATCGTTTATTTGCTTGCTAAGTATATACGAGTAATGAAAAATTGAAGGCATGAGAATTCAACTCTCATTGAGTGGGCCTAATCAAATAGGTAAATACTATGGACATAAGATACCGCTTAAATTCAGGCGGTAAGTCCCTAACTTTCAGCACTAAGAGTTTCCTAACCATTGGATCAGGAATCCTTCCTTTGACAAACTTCTAGTTAGCTATTTCCCGCAAAACTCGGAAACCACTTAAGCCAATTAATAAAATTGAAGTTCATCCTGAGGCTTCATCTACGTCTTGTTAATTTTATTTGAGACAGGCAGGTAGGTTATATAGGATTTCATCTAATTAATACATCCTTCCTTATTCTGATTTACTGAGAGTCGTCGACCTTTATCCGTATTAGGTAGGTACTTAATAAAGCGTTCAATACACGTTCAAAAACGCTTCAATCTCAATCATCAAATTTTAAGCTGCACGTAGGGTAGCAATAAGGCTTTTATTAACTAGATTTAATCCGTGACTACGTCAGCATAGGGGTTGAATTTTCCAAAATCTTTTTATAGCGGAAATTTTTTAACCTACCCGTCCAATGTTTTTTAAGTTGTGCGTTGATATGTAAATATTGCAGCAAATAAATAAATACTGCAGGACATTCCACACATCGCCACCTAGCCCCAAGCTAAGTAACTAGACTTGTGTTGTGGGTGCTAGACAACGTATATACTACTTATATACTTTTCTTTTGTAAATATATACTTATAATACATAGAAACAACCAGACCACAGACAAATATCTAAGCATAAATAGTTGTCTGAGGCGGGAACCCTGTGTTTGGCAGTTCGGCATGGTGACCACTATGTGCCAACTGGGTCGTCAAATATAAGTCAGGACTTTGATTTTTATATTTATAGATTTATATATTTCAGTTTACAGACTTTTAATAATAAGCACAGATTAATTTAATTTTTGGGGTCTTTAGTTTTTGATCTTTAGTATATAGGTACTTTGTTTGTCTTAAAACAAACTTAAATGAAGGAATTGATAAGATAAATCTGAGATAACTACAACAAGCTCGACAATTAATTGACCAAATCAAACCAATACACAAAAAAAAGAGGATTTCTTGAAGAAAGAAATGATTATCCCCATACAGACGTGAGAAAATAATTTCTTGGTTATAGTAAATAAAATGATATGCAGTATTCTTAATTTGAAAGCAATATTATTAAAATAAGAATACTGCTTTTTATTTCCAAAAACATTACTAAAACTAAGAAATTATCCTCTAGCGTCTATAGAAAGAGGTTTTCTTCTCACTCAAAGAAAACTTTTTTATGTACAGTCACATTACCAATTAGCTGAACCCCACGTGACCCAGAGCTCACTCGCACATCTGTAAGGCTGTAACGTAATCTTACCTTATTCTATTTTTTTAACAATATTTTTTGAAAAATTAATTATAAAATAATCAAATAACTACATTTTAACAGATCAGATGTACGAGTGAGCTCTGGGTCACGTGGGGTTCAGCTAATTGGTAATGTGACTGTACGTCATCAGAATCCTAATCTTTGATGATTTCCTGTTTTGGACGCAATAGTTGTCCAATCATTTCAGCGTTCACGCTTCGGCAGATCCAAACTTCATGTTTGAATTTGACACATTATTTGAACGTGTACAGGCTACTTAATATTTATAGAATAAATAGTAGAAATCTATATACTGCTCCGCTGTAGATACCTAAATACTGCGTTCCAATTTACATTTTAACATCCTAAGTTGAGAATATACGTAAAACCACCAATCGATTGAACAATCCAAATATTTTCTGGAATCATTCCAGTTTCTTTTGGTATGCTGAGTGTATAGTAATGTAATTCAAATTACTTTTTTTGTATTGTTAATGTTTTAGACTATATTAAAAGTTAGACCGACTAGCCGGGGGTTTTCAATTTGAAGTTTAGTATTTATAAGTTTCCATTGTATCTTGCTAGTTTTATTCGGGTAATTTCCTCTAGAAAGTATCTTTTAATCGATTCCAAAATATTTACCTACACACACAAATCTATACTAATATTATAAAGAGGTTTTTTTTTTCTAACGAATAGGTTCCGAAACTACTGGACCGATTTTAATAAAACTTGGTATGAGGATACATTGATTCATTGGTATGAGAATACTTTGATTCATAGACTACTTTTTCAAATTACCCCAAAATTTCGGTAAAGATCTCACCTACAAATTCCATTTAATTAAGCACTTTGAGAAAAACAAAACACATCACTCAAAAGTGCTGAGATATTAATTGTAGGTGAGATCTTTATCGATATTTTGGTGTAATTTAAAACAAAAATTCCTTGTCATTTTAAAGTTCTACTAGTTTTAATTCTTACTTTTAGGATAGCTTCAAAACTAAAGGGAATTTTTGGCTCAAAGTCACACCAAAGTGTCGGTACAGATCTCGCCTACAATTTCATTTCAGCAATTTTGAGAAAAACAAAACACATTTTTAACAATCAACAATTTTCATCAACGAAGGCGACCGGTGCCGGTAGTGACTATTTAGTAGGCTGTGTAGCAAGGTCGTTGGCTTAAGGTGAAGTAGGACCTGAAAACCCCTATCTTCCCTTTCGCCCGCGCGCCACGAATTGCCGTTTTAACTGTTTTATGTAATTAAAAAAGACTCACATCTATTTTAGTGAAAAACTATCTGTACTACCTATAGGATTTGATGTAAAGTTTATGAAACGATAAATCATTTTTTTTTAGGATTTTCACGTTTTTTCTATCGAGGCAAATCACTCTAACCGTGTTTCGAAGTGAATGGCAATACAAAGCATTTTTTCACCCTTACGACAGTAGGAATATCATTCTATGAATTTTAGTGGTTGATACCCAAAAACTTCTAGTCATACCACTTCGGCTTACCTGTAGTAGAGTAGCGACACTAGAGCATGTAACAGCAGGTTCACTAGATGATAACCCGCCGGCTGCAGCCCGTGGACTGCGTAGTTCCATCTGAATGTCAACACCGTCAATGGACGGTACGACTTGTGGGATTGTTCCTGTAACAATTACAAATACAAATAAATATCGCAAGACATTGCAAACAGCGCCATCTATCCCCAGGCTAAGCAACTAGGCTTGTGCGGGCGTGCGTCCGCGTAACACCGTTGTATCCATTTAAACAAGCAACTTTAATTCATTCTTCAGGGCGCTGTAGTTCTTGGGATATGTATTAGATGGAATAGTCTTGCCCAGAACCTATACTACCCTCTCAACTTAGTCGACGGTAGGTACTCAGAGTAAAGAATTCGTCAATACGTCTGGAGCCAACTACGATCACGATGTTTTCCTTCACCGTTTATTAGTGCACATACATTTTTTGCAAGAAATATTCATTGGTGCACGTACGGCCGGGATTCGAACCCATGACCTTCAAAATAAAACTCGAGGTATCTACCACTCACTCGGCTAACACCGCATACATATAAAATATAGTCACGTAACATTCCTATCGAAAACACTTTACAAACTATTTAGTTATTATGAAAACGCAAACAATTTGAACAAATTACTAAACTATAAATCACATAAACCCTCTGGTTACAACCAATTTGCGTAGATAAACGATAAATATATAAATCAGTTTTATTGAGCGTGATACTACACGCACAAAAATGTGGCTGTCTCATAAACGTGATTCATACGCCAACAAAATTAGCAAGTGAAATAGCAATATCGCAATATGCTTCTTTAAATGAAATTCCACGTCAGGTGGTCCTAGTGTAGTAATGGGACAACATATATCATGTACAACAATACGGTAACGCTAATAAATATCAGTCGCAAGTTTCCAAATCCTATTAAAAGGTCTCCCTCACGTGCGGTGACGTTGGGCCCGCACTAACCCGACTGCCAGCAACAGCAACGGATTGAAGTGATTTTTCAACGGCCTTAGGCGTTGTAACATGCATACATACCGGTGACAGTTGATCTGTCCTAGCCTACGGGTGGGTTTGAGTTAGATCGATTTTTCAATGCCACTTTATTTTCAGTTTAAAATAGCATGGCTGACTGGTAGAGAATATACCACGACACTCTACGAATTCCACGAGTCTATAAGCTGTAAAGTCTACGACGGGGATAGGATAGCCGTAGATTCTACGATGTAGAGTTAAAAGTCGTAGACTCTGTAGTCTACGACTTAGAATCAACAGTCGCAGAGCCTAAGCTACGATGAAGACGCGATAGCCGTAGCGTCTACGACGTAGAATAGATAGCCGTACAGCCTACGACGTAGAATAAATAGCCGTAGAAGCTACAATGTACAATTATTGATAACCGTAGAGTCTACGACGTATAATAGATAGCCGTAGAGTCTACGACGTAGAGAAGATATAGTCGTAGAGTCTTCGGCCTAGAATCGACAGCGGCAGAGTCTATAACGTAGAATTCAAAGCCGTAGAGTCTACGACGTAGAATAAATAGCCGTACAGTCTATAACGTAGAATAGAAAGCCGTAGAGTCTACAACGTAGAATAGATAGCCATAGAGTCTACGACATAGAATAAATAGTCGTAGACTCTTTAGTGCAGTTTGCAGAATCTATAGTTGACGAGGATTCTACTTTGTAGACTCTACCTAGGCCCAAAATAATCCATAACCTTAGAGCCTACGTCGTAGACATTAAAAATGTAGCAGTATAATGTCAAGTATTTTTCATTGAAAGCGTAACGTGTTTACGAAAAACCTAATTTCGTTTAACCCTCGTTCTGCACTGCGCCGCACTCATCAGTCACGGTTACAAATTGATGGCTTTTATATGATAAATAATAGACACATCGAGACCCGAGTAAGGTCGTCCAATAAAATCTGTCCTGTCGGCTGTCACCGTTTGCAAATAATTTAGTATATATCACAACCACCTTTATGCAAGTTTAATGCGTATACACCTTAGTAATAAAGCGCAATTATGAATGCAGCTCAGCAGCAGATGTGCTTGTGCAATGTTTTTTATTTCCTTGTTTGTGTTGTGTTCTACCTAATGGCAGTTGTTAAGCGAATTAAAACGAGCATGTAAACCGACTGTAATCTGCTTTGTTCGCAATCGAACGACTATGATTTTTCCAATAGAAAATATGATTGTACTCGTATAATGGAAACGGCTCAGGTTTTTGCTCGCGGTTATTTCTTATTTATTCCGCGTTCTACGTAGCTTAGGATTTTAATTAAAACAACGCTTTGACCTAGAAAGATTTAATAAAGGAGCCTAATAAGGTTCGGGTATAACGAAGTACTCTTAATAAAAGTGATCTAAACACAGGCTTGTAATTTAACTCTACGGCTTGCCGCGAATCTTTTGTGATTTACTTAAAATTTGATATTTTCTTAGGTATTTTGGTTGAGTTTTCTTAAAAAAATTTGACCCTTAAATAAATTCCTGTCAGCCATTTTTCCAATAGAACCCTTGTTCAATCATCCAATTAGGTTTTTTGCGTGCTTACCTATGTAAATTCCGACGTAGATAAAGTATTTGATTTTCCCTTTAGCTTAAAACAAATTGCTAAGTTCTTTATACTTACCTACTACGTAAATGTATTTTTGTACGGGAGAAAATTCTGTAATCTTAAATCCCATGCGACATCATTAACAAACCAAATAATCCGTGTAAATTTGACGTGAAAAAGACACATTTTACATCTAAGAATGTCAATTAGTCACCTTCTCTAACAAAAACATATATTTATCAAGATTATACCAGGATATCTTTATAACGGCAGATGGTAACCGGTCTGTTTGCATCAAAGATTAATGCTTCAAAAATGCTTCTTGCAAAACGAGGTGGGTGGGTGGTGTTTTAGACCTTTTTGATAACAAAGGGAAACTCTTCTTACTTTTGTTGACTTTTTGTTCTCATATCTAGCAAATTAAATACTTTTTTTACGCTAAATAGTCTTGCATTTGTCTTCATCCCACCTGATGGGAAGTGACGATGTAGCACGCTTGCCAAGAAGGCTCATATTCAATTTAGACTTGAAGACTCCAAGGTTGCAGATTTGGAGGAACAGCGATGCGGGCAGAGAGTTCCGTAAGCAGTATATGCACAAGAAAGGATATGCATAATATGTTCACATTGGAATTACGCAAACAACATTGGATTGTTCTGTTTAATATCTACATTCACTTAAAATAAAAATTGTCAAAATTTATTTATCTATACATATAAAATAGTTTTAACTAACGGATCAACGTACAGCCTAAACCGCTGATCGTAGAGACCTGAAACTTGGAGGGTGAGTTATTTGTATGACGTAGGTTAGAGTCTTTTTATCGGATAAGAAAAGAACTTGAAAAATTCATAACCTCTGCGGACAAAGTTGCGGGCAGAAGTTAGTCTTAAGATATTTTGATATCTATAAAGTACTAAGTACTTACTTACGCTGGCTCAGCGACCCGAACTGGATCTTGGCTTCCAACACAAAAAGGCGCCATTGCACTCTATTCTGCGCCAATTGTTGCCAATCGGCTGCATGAAGGGCTTGCAGGTATTGAGAAGAATTCTGGGGCCAACCATGGAGGAAGGAAAAAAGGCGCCATTGCACTCTATTCTGCGCCAATTGCTGCCAATCGGCTGCATGAAGTGCTTGCAGGTATTGAGAAGAATTCTGGGGCCAACCAAGGGAGAGGATGGCTCATGGAGAGTAAGGAAGAATGTGGAGTTGGAAGAACTTGTGGCTGAGCCCAATATCATCGGCGATCTAAGTAAGTGAGTTCTAGAAAATTTTATGTGAAATAAAGAATTTAAAACCGCAAAGGATGCGTAAAACTTTGTAAATCTATAAGTATTTGTCAAAATTTCGACTTCGATCGAGATGAAGTGTATCCGATGTCTACCACACTAATTCTCTACAATCTCTATAACAATCTTAATGATATCTACAGAAATTTCAATTGTCGAACGAAGGGAAACCCAATTTCAGCTTAGAACAATAATTTGTCTTTATTTAACTCTTGGAAACTTCGCGCTCAATCTATTTTGTTTAATTAATTCTATTGACTCAAACTTTGCGTAATTGAAACTTTAAAATATAACTTATATTATCTAGAACTTTGAGCGTGAACACAGACTACGGACTTTTCATCAGCTGATAGCAACGACAGTTCCATTCGAATGCAAACAATGGTAAAATGAACATTTTGAAATTGAACAGTCAATAATAAGAGTTACGTTACGACCCATATTTTTCTCTGCTAACCGTACTTCAAAAGTTTACGGAGGCATGAAATCCAAAATAATATTTATATTTTTTTTTAAATAACTTTTGGAGGCATGAGATGCATTAACCTAAGATCCCTTCATCGAGCTGTTTAATGGAAGAAAAGCATTTTATATAAAATTAAATAAGCCAAAAAAATATTGCAAATGGGTTGTCTAAAAAAATTCAGTCCAGAATATGATTAATTAACAATTTTTTTGTTTGTTTTTTAAACCTTTCACTGGTTTGTTTATAAGACCTAATTTATACCAGTTAAATCGATACTAGTCATTTGCACTGTTCTGGTTAAAAAAAATAAAGTTAAGTTAAATACAATGTATGATAAAGATATGATCAAATTTTAGGCATGAAATCAATTCAATTTATCGGTTAATCGATAAGTTTATAGTCTGCGGTGTCCCTGAGTGGTTACGTGAGAGTTAAATTCTAATGGTATAATTAACTTTAGTTTCGAGTATACTTCGGTATTAATTAGTCTTTTGATAATACGCTAACGTAATATTACAGAAAATATTCGTAGATTACAGTAACGAAGGAGCAAGTTTCGGAGTTTTTAAATTATCAGTAGTACAAAGAGTACACACAGTGTATTACTTAATATCTAGGAGGTTTTTATGATCAGGAGATGCCTAGATATCATACAAATAATGTGTTATGTGATTTTATACACTGCATACTGTGCCGACCCCAAATACATTAGGATAAGGGCAGAGGAGGATGAGTATGTGATTTGATCACACACATCCATGATTGACATCCAGATAGTAAACACTAGAATAACTATTTAATTTTAGCTGCACCCCTTCGGTTTTAATCGGGTAAGTTCCTAATACTCTGGTACGTAGATGGCTGCTTTTTATCCCGATAATCTAGTCAAGATTCACCGCAATCGGGGAAGCAATCGCGTCATTTGTGTAAAGTTTGTTACCTACAAACAAATTTTCACATTTATAATATTTGTAGGATTTTAACACTTTGTTGTCTACCGAGAAATATAGCAAAAAATTACAAAGAAATTTATTTAAAAAAAACGACTTGCGAGTTTGTAAAAAAAACCTTGAAATATGAGCTTACCTTTTGTTCCAACATTATAATATTGAAGGTGTCAAGAAGTGAAGTCACGTAATGATGTGTCAGTTTTCTGGTAGCGCCTACGAGGCAACTGACTCCGTCGAAATTGGATCCCTTTATTGATAACGGGAGGGAAATATCAAAGGACACCCTCCCACTTCGGTTTGGTACCAGAGGACAAGCGTAGGTACATACATACATTTTATTTGACAAAAAAGACAATTTAAACATTATATGACATTATTAAAACCGGCTAAGTGCGAGTCGGATTCGCGCACGACGGGTTCCGTACGCATGTTAAACGCTGTTTTAGCATTTGTTATTATAGTGGCAACGATCTCTTAATGACAGTCAATTAGATTTCTTAATGACAGTAGCCAGAAGGTCAATTCTCGTAATTATAGCTTAATGCAATCTTAAATTGATCGAAGTGAAATGATATTGAAATTTAACTGTCAATTGGTATTCTGCTAACCATAATCATAATAACATTTCAGTTACATTTCAATTACATTTCAATTGCATTTCACTAACATTGCGATATAAAATCATTCAGTCATTCATTCATTTTGCTTTGTTAGGTTGGCTATGTCACAAAATTTAAAAGAATTTCATTTGGCGCCTGTTTTATTTTGGAGTGTGTTTGAAGAAACTTTGTGATATGAAGGTCCATGAGATAAATCGCGCTAATGCTCTAGATAGCAATTGATGTCGATAGCAATCAATAGCAATAGCAATAGATAGCGATTTTTTACAAATAAAGTAAATAATGTGGGCCATTTCACATAACGCCATCTAGCCCTAAGCTAAATAACTAGGCTTGTATACTTAAATACTTGTTTGGGGCGAGAATCGAACCTGTAACCTTCTATATCGAAATACAAGTAAAGTAAACTCCAGTCGCGCTTCGGAGATGACACGCATTATTTTTTTATTAGATTTACACACCAACCCAACTAAGTTAACCTTAAAAATTCACTAAATTCGTTGTTTCATGTCGATTACATTTCAATCAACTCTCGATCTCAAATTTGACGTTTCTTATGCGACGAGAATACGGTCTAGATAAGTTCGATTACATTTCGATATCATTTGTATTTGGAGAATACCGTTTTACGTACATTTTAGTTTCGGTTGCATTTCGATTAAATTAACATTTCATTCGGATATCATGTTGAAATCTTAGTTTATGAGAATACCAAAAGATGACGTTTAGTATATTTTTTGCAATCGAAATGCAATCGAAATGATATTGAGATGTAATTTTAACAATTTTATTTATGGGAATTGGCCTTCAGTTTAAAACTGCACTCAATGGCTTTCTTGCTGAAAAAGCGTAGGTATTATCAAATTCTTATTTAATTTTATTGCATGATTTTATTTTTATATCGAGTCATTTAGGTCAATTTCAATTTCAAAGATTCTTTATTAACATAGATTAAATAGTGCATACAATCATTGTTACAAGTATTGATATCAACATAATATTTATAATTTAAGACTTTCACAGGCTAAAAGCGCCTTTAAAAAAGCTTACAATTTATTTATTTCATACATTTATTAAACATGAATTACAATAAATTAAGGATAATTATAATTTAGTGCGAGATTTTTATTATACAAATTTCGCTAATTGCATTTATGGGGTAGAATTAAATAAGTTGCACCAAGCAAACTACTAGTCAAGTAGTTTGAGGTGCAAGCAATGCAACCAGATTAGAGGTAGCGACGAGAGCTACCATATCCCCCGCTTGCCTACGCAATGTAGGCGCGAGAGGGGAAAGTGTGACGACTCGTCAGTCATTTAGGTAATTTTTATTTAAATTCTTTCTTTTGACATCTTCATATGCCGATAAGGCGAAACATGGCTGTAACTTCTTAATCTTAATGAACATCACTTTTATAGGTACCCATGTTTTATGAAATAAATGAATATGAATGAATCTGAACGAAAATACATAATCTGTGAACATTCAACTGACTAGCTATCACGGTTCATGAGATACAGTCTGGTGATAGACAGACGGAACGAACGAACGGACGGATCGACGCGACGACGACGGAGAGTAAAGTCTTAGTAATACGGTTCCGTTTTTACCCTTTAGGTACGGAACTCTAAAAAAGACAATTTATACATCATACGATAATACATTATGACATTATTAAAAATGACATCTTTATATCTTTATATACAGTATATTTTACTAAATTCCATTATTTAATTGAATAGCTATTGGGCTGGTTTGTAAGGTAATTTATTATACCAATAAAATTACAGTCATTGACATCACGCGAGCGACGTGACTCTATTGCTTCCGGAAAGGGTCAAGTTACTAGTGTATATTCTAGGAAACGTGCTACATCTTACACCGTATCGTCTCTTAGCATCCTGTGAAAGAGTAATCAAACGTTTACCTATATATTGTAAAAGATACAGTCAGGTGACAGACGGACAGATAGACGGACAACGCGGTCTTAGTAATAGGGTCCCGTTTTTACGAATACGGAACCCTAAAAACCAGCCAAGTGCGAGTCGGACTCACGCACGAAGGGTTCCGTACCATTATATTTTGTTTTTACTATTGTTTTTAAAGCGGCAACAGAAATACATCAACTGTAAAAATTTCAACTGTCTATAGCTATCACGGTTTATGATAGCCTGGTGACAGAAAGACAGACAGTGGAGTCTTAGTAATAGGGTCCCGTTTTTAGGGTTCCGTAGCCAAATGGCAAAAAACGGAACCCTTATAGATTCGTCATGTCTGTCTGTCTGCCGTATGTCACAACCACTTTTTTCCGAAACTATGAGAACTATACTGTTGAAACTTGGTAAGTAGATGTATTCTGTGAACCGCATTAAGATTTTCACACAAAAATAGAAAAAAAACAATAAATTTTAGGGTTCCCCATACTTAGAAATGAAACTCAAAAAATTTTTTCATCAAACCCATACGTGTGGGGTATCTATGGATAGGTCTTCAAAAATGATATTGAGGTTTCTAATATCATTTTTTTCTAAACTGAACGCGAGAGACACTTCCAAAGTGGTAAAAAGTGTCCCCCCTGTAACTTCTAAAATAGGAGAATGATGAAACTAAAAAAAAAAATTTTTGATATACCATGCAAACTTCCACCCCAAATTGGTTTGAACGAGATCTGGATAGTTTTTTTAATACGTCATTAACCGTAAACCGCTATTTACCCTTCATTCATGTATTTTTACCACTAGCGCCATCTATTTTTTTTATTATGTGATGATAATGGTACGGAACCGTTCGAGCGCGAGTCCAACTCGCACTTGACCGGTTTTTTTACCTTTTTGGGTACGGAACCCTAAATCTATTTTATAACTGTAGGCATTGATTAAAGCACTCGTTTTGTATCATAATTATTGTTCTACCTTTTCCCCAGTGAGCTATACCTAAAATTTTCCTGAAAACAAACCTACTCCGAAATGCCTTACAAAGAGAATTCTCATTTCAATTTCAATATAATATTTTCGTATAATTTGAGTGAAATATGAATAGGAACATTGTGCTTTAGTAAATACTCGTAGAATGCGACCTAAAAACTTCTGTACCTACCTATTGTTGAAATGTGGCGCCAGAGGGCAACACAATGAAACTTTTTTCATTACGAAGTAAAACATCTGAGTGCAATTTTATAGGTAAGGTAAGGTACGGAAAAACACTTAAATTTAACCATTGGAGCAGATTAAATTACGATTGTTTCATGTTTCGCCTTTTTATTTGGTAATAGGTTAGGAATTTTACTTTATTTAGACGATATTGTCTGCTATAAGAGAAACGGTAACAAGTTTAAATGTGTATGAATGTTTTTCTTATAATATACTAGCAGCACTCTGCGGACTCTCTCTGGGAGTTACGCGGGTGAAAACCCGCGTAACTCCCAATCCCGTGAGAATATCGGGACAAAAATTATACTATGTTATCACTTCACTACGTAGTATAAAATAAGTCACTTTTCGCCGTCCCTATTCCCTTTGTATGCTTAGATCTTTAAAACTACGCAACGGATTTTGATGCGGTTTTTTTAAATAGATAGAGTGATTCAAGAGGAAGGTTTATATGTATAATACATGCATATTATAGTCGTGCGAAGCCGGAGCGGGTCGCTAGTTTCCAATAAATCAATGTATCCTCATACCAAGTTTCATCAAAATCGGTCCAGTAGTTTCGGAGCCTATTCGTTACAAACAAAAATAAATGCCGCTTGCGACGCAGAAAGTTGCGGGTGCAATTCCCGCCTCAAACACGTATATATGCTATGGATATTTATTTCTGGTCTGGGTGTCAGTATTACGAAGTATATATGTATTCTATCTGTTATCTAGATCCCATAACACAAGCCTAGTTGCTTAGCTTGGGGCTAGATGGCGGGGTGTAAAATGTTCTACAATATTTATTCATTTATTTTTACCTATATACTAGCAGCGCTCCGCGGTTTCACCCGCGTAACTCCCGATCACGTAGGAATATCGGGATAAAAAGTAGCCTATAGCCCTCCTCGATAAATGGACTATCCAACACAAAAATAATTTTTCAATTCGAACCAGAGATTCGTTCCTGAGATAGGCGCGTTAAAACAAACAAACTCTTCAGCTTTATAATATTAGTATAGATTTTTATTGTACGTAGTACCTATATCACTTCACTAAATAGTATAAAACAAAGTCGCTTTCTCTGTCCCTATGTCCCTATATCCCTATGTATGCTTAAATCTTTAAAACTACGCAACGGATTTTGATGCGGTTTTTTAATAGATAGAGTGATTCAAGAGGAAGGTTTTTATGAATAATACATGCATAATATATCCGTGCGAAGCCGAAGATTTTTAACGTTTGCTACGGTAATATGAATCGGGCTAGTTGTTCGAATTAATAAAAATCAGTCGAGATTGCAGTGACAACTAAACGGCCCTCGCTTTTGGACACCCAGTGATTGATGACAGTCGAATTTTTAATTTTAACGATCGACACGCATCCAGAGCAGCCTGACCGTTTAAATTGATGTCAATAACTAAGCTATTCAGATAAAATGTTAACTCCATAGTCCATACATATTTATATTGAGTTTGTTATTTATGTTTACGTAAAAAGTTTTTATTTTTTAACCATAAGCTAGTCATTATTGCGTGTGGTATATACGTTGCTTAATATTCATATTCTAGATTGAATATTCAATCTGAATTGAATAGAGTTCCGAGTCTTTTTTAATGGAAAAAGTTATTTATTCGAAACAGTTTGGTTTATATTTTTTGGGATGACACTTTTTTTAAGCTTTGCGGTGTTAGTTTTGAATGAATTACGGATGGTGAACCTATTGTTGAAAATTGTTAGTTAATAGAAGTTAAATATAAAATAACTAGCTGCCCTCCGCGGTTTCACCCGCGTAACTCCCGATCCCGTGGGAATATCGGGATATAAGCTATCCTATCTCTCAAGTTGGATCGAACTGCACATGGTGTGCGAATTTTATTATAATCGGTTAAGTGGTTTAGGAGTCCATTGAGGACAAACATTGTGACACGAGATTTATATATATTAAGATAGTTGGAATTCGAGTTTCCGTCAATTAGACCATAGGTACATTTGTTCCAATCAATCAGTTGTGTAGAATATAAAAAAATAAATATTGCAGGACATTCCACACATCGCCATCACATAGCCCCGAGCTAAGTAACTAGACTTGTGTTATGGGTGCTAGACAACGGATATACTACTTATATACTTTTCTTTTGTAAATTTACACTTATAATACATAGAAACAACCAGACCACAGACAAATATCTAAGCATAAATACCTACTTGAGCCGGGAATCGAACTCGCAACCCTGTGTTTGGCAGTCCGGCATGGTGACCATTGTGCCAACTGGGTCGATATTATCGCGGTATTAAACTCCTATACTCTAATAACCAATTTGCAAAAGGGTTCGTAATAGGGATTTTTGGAAATTCGATAAAGACCTGAACTGTAGTATAAAAAGATAGAGTCACATTTGTAGACAATAAGAAGAGTAGAAGACCTATATTTCTAATCCCACAAAAAACGGTTCCTATACATACACGACGGTGTATGAGGCTGGCGTGATCAAAGATTGTGGTCTTTCAAAAACTATTTATTTACTAACTCTATCACTATTAAACTATACTGTGGACTGTAATTTTATGAAAAATGTTCGCACTATGTACTATTCACGCGAAAATCCGTGAAAATACCATGAACATACCTACAAACTTCTAGACTACTAGACTATGAATGTTCTGGAAGTCGAACTTTCGTTGCCGTCAAAGTCAGTGCTGCCATCTGGTGACGAATAGAGATAACTATGCACAGAGGTATTTTATCTGTCATTGTCACTATCGACAGTTTTCTGTCAAACACTTTTTTTTCCTATTTCCTTTGTCCTGCACAGTTCCTATAAAAATAAAAAACTTTGCCAAAGTTTGCTTTGACAACAGAAGCCGCGGCTTCATTTCGTTGTGGCTCCTTTTGAATGACTACTTACTTTTTAGGGTTCCGTACCTAAAGGGTAAAAACGGGACCCTATTACTATGACTTCACTGTCCGTCTGTCACCCAGGCTGTATCTCATGAACCGTGATAGCTAGACAGTTGAAATTTTCACAGATGTTGTATTTCTTTTGCCGTTACAACAAGCAATAAAAAAATATTTAAGTGGAGTTTCAACATGGTACGGAACCCTGTATGCGCAAGTTTGACTCGCACTTGGCCGGTTTTTTAAATAATAAAATCTACAAAATGTTATCCTTGCCTAGAGGAATAAGTACTGAGGACTAAATTCAAAGATAATATTTGAACATTTTACCAAATAGCACGTTTGTAATCTAATAGAATAGAGCAATTGTTATTTTTAATGACAAGCTGTTTTCACAGGTTCCATTTAGTGCGCGGAGTGAAGTGCCTTTGTGAAATCTAATAATATAAAATTCAAAGTCTTACTGACTGATATCTCAACGCACAGCTTAAATTGCTGGTCAAAAGACATTAAATTTGAATGATGTGTTCTTTGGGATGTGATTCACTTAGGGTTTTTCGAAATTTCACCCCTAAGATGAACTGGCGGGTGAAGCTACAGGCAGAAGCTAGTTGTGTAATAAGTAGATAAGTGATGATTTTTTGGGTCATTTAGATAGATATATATAGATCAGTGTTTGACCACTATCTATCTACCACATGGTAGGTGACGATGCGGCCTAAGATGTAGCACGGTTTCCTAGAAGATCGCGACCCACTCGCAACTTGAAGACCCCCAAATTGTACGTAAGGAAAGACATGCAATTTCCATTTTCTTCTTAACTTTTCTAAAAGTATTCCTATTTGCCTACATCTATCCTAGAACATTCTGAAATCAAAATGATGAAGTGCTAATTGCTACTCGGTGACGATCAAAACAACAAACTTTTAATGGTGAGCGCACACCTAGCCGCACCGCACGCGCCGCAGTCTCCGTTCTCCTGGTGACGTCATCAGCATCGGCCTTGGGGATTTCCTTCGCTGCGGCGACTGCGTTGCGTGCGGTGTGGCTAGGCGTGCGCTCACCTTTAGCGGTGAGCGCACACCTAGCCGGACAAAGACTTGGTGTTAAGTAATTCATCGCGTTCTATCATGTTATCTAGGTATGCCGTTCTCCTTCTAGGCTAGCATGCTACATCCTCGACCTTATCGTTGCTTCTGAGGTCAAATACATCATACCGGATTTGTGAAAAGTGGTTGTCATTTCTTATTGACCGTAGCAAACGCACTTTAGTTACACCTGTCTACTATAAATGATTGATCGTAGCCAAAGTACTTTATCTTTATGTACAATCGACTGTCAAAACTCCATCGCCATTGTAACGTTTACAATCCTGTGCAGCACTATTTGAACATAATAACAACGTATAACCTGTGGATCGAACCCACAGCGGTTGGTGTAGCGAGTGGTGGCTTATACCACTCGGCCATCTAAAGACATAGCCAACATGTTGAAAATAATAATCACACTGAGTACCTACTTTTAATTCAAGTATTTATGTTTGTGTGTAACGTCTATTAAAAGAAGGTCGTAAGTCCAATATTTGTTTATAGTATTATTGTAGCAAACTGATAGTCGACTTATGACGCAAACTGTACCTACCTATATAAATAAAATATATTTACAATAAACCAACGTATACCTAAATCAGAAAAGATAAGGAACGAATATCACAGTGGTGTTTATCATTACAAGTATAAGTTTACTGTTTGTTATGAAGCTTTCCTTTTGGAAGAGCGTGTTAGCTCGGTCGCCTTACTATTTGCATACAAATTAACTTTACTAAAACATTTTCTTCGCGTAAACGACTTCGGTGCTTCCAAAGCGATTAAGTTTTTAAGATACGGGGCGAGTTATATTTTGTTTGCTTGGTATTTTGAGAATCATTGCTTATTTTCGTTTCATGAGCTGTTTACCTACGAATCTTATAAAGATTTTTTGTTAAGCTGTTGCATAGCTTTTACGCGCGACGAAAATAAAACCTAACACCCCCACTCTTTTTGTCGCACACACTACTAGGTGTTTTGTTTGAAAACGTCAAAGAATAAACGGTAATAAATGGGAACATTTGAGTGCATAAACACCCTTAGTCCAGTTTTTTAGCTGTTTTTACGGTCACATCTTATGGGACCAATATTGGAATGTTTTGGAGCAAACGCCCTGAACTACCTTTCACCCTAAATGCATACCATTATCGCCCTCCGTTCCGTCGTGAGTAAAAAGAAGATTGACAAGTTCTTTTAAGGGAGTTTTGGCGGGAACGAGCCAACAACATGTCGTGCTGCAGTTTTATTTACACGAAACTTAGTTGTAAACCGAGTTAAATTGTATAATTCCGGTGGAAAGTTATCTAATTTAGTTCCGTGAAAGTGCACAAGTGTAGTGAAAGTAAAAATCAGTGTCAAACATGGACTTTTCTTATAGTAAAGTAGCCACCGCTTTACTATGACCCCTGACTTGACAAACTGTGACTTGACGACTTGACCATCTTGAAACACTTTGAGCCCGATTTCTGTAAATCGGGCCATAACTTGATGCAAAATATTACTTGATACTGGCTATATGCACAAACCGTGCGAAGCCATAACTGAAGAAAAAAAAAAAAAGTTCTTTTAAAAGTACGATTGCAGTATAAAAACACGCGAACATGAAACGCGTTCTACTTTAAACAAAATCATTAAATTCTTACGACTAATAAAAAGGATTGCGCTAAAAAAACTGACCGCTTTATTGTATCAATATCAATTTATTGAAAGCCGAAACAAGCCCATTCCAAAGAGCATCCAAATAAATTCTATTGGTGAACACTTATCCTGGCTATTCAACATTAACTACTGTCGTAAATCTACGAATTGATTGCCAAGTGAAGTTTGATTGTTGGAGGGGGAACGAAAGAAATGGTCATTTTATGGAGTTACGAACGAAATGAGATTTTTAGAAGTATAGGTAAATCGAGATAAGAGGTCCACATTTGTGGGTTAAGAATTCTAGGTAGGTACAATCGGCTGCATAATTGCAGCCCCCCGTAGAGTTCGAAAATTACTATTATTGGAATGTTTTCATCCTCATAATTTTTGTTTGAAAAATTGATGTGTTAGAAGACTTTTTTACTTTAACTAAAGTAGTTGCATAGGAGTCTTGCTTGTGTTGAATGAAAACATTCTTATAACAGCCTTTTTGGAGCTCTATGGTGAGTCTGCAATTATGCAGTCGACCGTACATATCAAGTATGTATTCCATAATTTAGTTTACTAATAAAGTAGACATATTATATCCAAAAGCTATCCCTATTTCAGATTTAAAATATATTCATTCACAAAAAAAAATAGTAAAGTAAGAAATAATTCTCTCCCGTAGACGCTCTAGAGAATAATTTCTTGGTTTTAAGAAACAATCTTAAAATTAGAGGCAGTATTCCTAATTTAAAAACAATATTCTTAAATCAAAAATACTGCTTAATATTTTTAAGAACAATTACTTATTATAACGCGACTTATCTGGTGTCTATAGGGACCATTATTTCTTGGTTTGAAAAACCTTTGACGTGGTAACGTCTAATAAATTGATGGAACACCTGCATTCACAAAAATGTGTCTGTGCCGGGTAACAGACATCGTCATGTTCGAGTACCATGACGGTGTCATGGTAATCGTCACAGGTCTCGTGTTTGTTTTATATTGTTTAATAATAATATCGCTCATCTGAGCTTGTGTTATGGTGACGTGTGACGAATAGAAGACTTATATAATGTAAACAAAATATAAAGGAAAAAAAAAGAAAAAAAAATATGACAATAAAAAATAAAAATTATATACATTTTTATAAGTTCTTAAGTAAAGGAAAAACGAAATTAAAATCTGAATTTTTTTCTTAATGACGTTATCACGTAAAATTACAGACAACCATCCATTTTTTTTTTGTATAAACAAATGACAATATTTACAATTGATTAGTTATAATAGCCAACATCTAAGTAGGTAATCCTACCAAACCAATCTCATATGTCGTTCGAAGTCTTCGAAGGCTAGTCAATAATTGGAACACGTTTGTAGAAAGTGGATAGTTGCTCACCTCCGACGCTTGAGTGTCCTTTCAACTAGTAGCTGTTAGATGTCCTTTGAACAGCTGATGTTAGAAGGTGCCCTGAACAATTTCAATAAGAACGTTATTGCGCCCTGGACAATGCCGCAGCGCCATCTCAACTTGCGTTCATACTCGACTGATTTATACGTTGCCGTCAAGTAATTGCTTCTTGTCTTGGTTTCCCGTCAATGGCGGTTTTAAATTAAATCTCTTTGAGCTACACTACGAATTAAAATGTAATCTGAGGTTTGTTTGATGTTAAACTTTTAAACTGAACTTAGTACCTATACCTAAAGAAAAATCTATATAGGTGAAAATGAATCACCGAAATGTATGTAAGCGGATAACTTCCGAACGACTGCACCAAATTGGATAATATTTTTTTTTTGTGTACACTATTGTCAGGACAAAGTTTTTATAACAGAGAGTTAAAAAAACCTTACGCAGGTGAGGCGCAGCTAGTAATTAATGCAACGGTGGAAAGGTAAGTATTAAAAGGTTTTACAAAAAAACTTGAGAGGTGTCAAGGGACACCCGGATGGAACGAAGTTCCTTTCGATTAATTAGTGAAGGAATTGTAAATTGTATTTTTTAATTTTTTTTTTAATGAAAATATCTGGCTTGCTTTCTATAAGAGAGAGACAGACAGAGAAACATGCGCACGCCGCACGGCTTACAATATCTTACTAAAGCAAAAAGTGTCGTTACAACTTTTCGTAAGAATTTTTTCCGTCTAGCCCCCTTTCACAACGCGCGATAAGGAACTATCTTTCCAAAAATACTTTTATAATACTAATAATTTTATTTTATGAATAAACGTAACAAAACAAAAACTTTCAATACTTAGATACTAATTATTTTAAGTAGGTAGGTATTAATAATGCTTATTAACATAAGGAGAGTTCTGTAACAACTCTAAATAAATAATGTAGGGACTACCTCCATAATGAATCCAATGTATTACGAAATTTTCCCCACACTTATATTCAAACAAATTATGTTCACCAAAAATAGGCCAATCAACCAAGTTTTCACTTTCCAAGCGTAACAAAATAAACAATTTCAAGACAGTTAAATAAAATTCAAATGTTTGTCCATCCGTATTCAAGTTTCATTTCCAAATTGTAAAATAAGTCATAAAGCGGGCACAAAATTTGAATTGGTAGAGGGACTGGTGTTTATCATAAAGTTGCCGTTTGTGTGCGACAGCCCTTAGTATTAAAGTGGAGTAATGTTTCCCTGGGGGCGATGCCAACATCCGCGGACTTTATCGAGTATTTGGTGGCACGATGTTTAGGAGTTGTTTTAACAGTGGGAGTCGACGACTGGGGGCTGTAATTACGAACTAAAGTGGCCGGTTTGGCATCGTGTGTTTATGTAACTCGTGTACAGGGTGAATTTTTGACAAGTCAGTTGGCACAATGGTCACCATGCCGGACTGCCAAACACAAGGTTGCGGGTTCGATTCCTGTCTCAGACAAGTATTTATGCTTAGATATTTGTCTGTGGTCTGGCTGTTTCTATAAATAATAAGTACATATATTTACAAAAGAAACGTATATAGGTAAGTAATATATCCGTTGTCTAGCACCCATAACACAAGTCTAGTTACTTAGCTTGTGGCCAGATGGCCATGGTGTGGAATGTCCTGTAATATTTTTATTTATTTTTTACATGGACCCTCTATGCCTTATACGCTATTATTTTGCAAGAGCCGGAAAGATGAAAATAGTAGAAAACTACTAAAAGGGGCAAGGGGCAAGAGGCCATTTTCTTTGATTTGCCATACTATGTTTGTTGCCAAGAATTGTTCTTTATAAGCAACACCATCGATTGGTATAAAAATTCGATTCCTGGCTAGGGTAGTGACTTTTTAAAAAATCGAATGATGCAAATTTAGATTTTGTCAAAATCATGCACGCATTTAGGCATTTTAGGATCTAGCCCTGAAGGCCATGTAAAAAAATCACCCTGTATAACTCGTATGTACTACTCTCTCTTGTTTCCTTGTAAAATAGATTTATTTCGGATTTCTATACAATGGAGGTTACTAAATTTCAGATGAGTGAATTCCGTTTGTTTAGGTAACATTCCACCTCTTAGATGTATTGAGATCGATCGTACCACTTAGATGTATTGGCGATCTATGCCCGCCGCCGGCTGGGTATTTCGTTTACATACAAATTATTATTTTTGCACGTCGTCGTGCTAGGCAAGATGCTGGGTAGTTAAAGGTTTTGCAAGTGGACTCTGCCAAATAGTTTGCAATTAATTTATACACACATTATTTTACGAATATGTGAGAAATATCTATTTAATTCATTTTTATCTAGAAATGACTCATCAAAAAATCTCTGAAACTTCATAAGTAAAGTTGGGTTGATCGCCTTTTTAACCGACTTCAAAAAAGGAGGAGGTTCTCAATTCGGTTGTATGTAGGTATGTTTTTTTGTTATCATTAAGATCGTCTTTTTTCCGTTTCGATCGCCTTTTGTTAACCACTTAGTTGAGTAGTTTGACTACGGGGATTTTTTTTCCTTTTGGACAAACTTGTTTGACCAGAAAGTTTGATCAGCAGGACCGTACCTTTCTTTTAGGTCGTAGGCGAGAACTAAGAAACCATTCCTGAAAATTCGGCCCTGTTTACCCCTTTAGATTTTAAAGGGGTAAACAGGGCTGATATCACTATCACTACATAGTATAAAACAAAGTCGCTTTCTCTGTCCCTGTGTCCCATATCCCTATGTATGCTTAAACCTTCAAAACTACGCAACGGATTTTGATGCGGTTTTTTTTTAATAGATAGAGTGATTCAAGAGGATGGTTTATATGTATAATATAGCCGTGCGAAGCCGGAGCGGGTCGCTAGTTATGTATAAAGTTTAGTACAAAGTTCATACAAAGTTGCACAGAACCAAGATTTAAACATATTAAAGCTATTAACCATGCATTAACTGTGAAATATTCAACTTCACATCACAAAACATTACCTATTCATCCTAGGACCGTTACGGAACTTTATCACAAGTAACTCGCACAAACAAACTCGATTCAAAAGAAAGTAGTAACATTAAAAACTCATAACAGAGCGGAGTAAGTTCGTGAAATGTAATCTAAACGTTCCTCGCCTCTGGCAAAGAGATGGAGACTTCTAATATGCAACCCTAGGAGCCTCCGGCTATCACTTGCCGCTCTGTCATGTTTTGTTCTATCTTTCTTCTATGTTCCATAGGTTTTATTTTATCACATTCGTTTCGTACAATCTATCGGAAGTTCTTGGTAAAATATTTTTATTCTCTTCGTGCTTTTGACGACCTCTGTGGCGCGTCGGGCGAACACCCGACTGCGACGCAGAAGGTTGCGGGTTCGATTCCCGCCGGGAACAAATATTTATGCTGACCATAAATTCTTGTTTCTGGTTCTGGGTGTTTCCTATATGTATAATATGTATATATTTACAAAAAAAAAAAAAAGTATATAAGTAGTTTATCCGTTATCTGGCACCCATAACACAAGCATTAAGTTGCTTAGCTTGGGGCTGGATGGCGATGTGTAATATGTCCTGAAATATTTATTTATTTATTTTATCGTTTTTCGTTGTGATATTGTAGAAACCTCATGAGATTTAGAATTGACAATTATTAATACTCAACAAAAAGAATTACAAACCTAAACTCTATTCTATTTTCACCATAAAAGTAGTATTGAAATAATAATACAGGTATGATTGGAAATTCGTATTGAATAGGTATGAATGACGTGATAAATGAGTTTGAATCTTATAAAATTAGATCTTGAATTAAGTTAACTAAAGAGATAACAATAGGTTATATTAAATCACTAGCCTTCCGGATTTATTCACGTTACTGTCTATAAAATTACATGTACTACGCTACGCTAAGTTACGGTGCGATTTAGATTATTTTATTTGTCAATTTTTCCTCGACGACTTTTGCAAAGACCAGTGTACGAATAGAGAGTCAAAGTATGGAAATTAAAAAATAATAATTTAACTAGTCCAGTGTACGAATAGGGGGTAGGAGTGTACCAATCGGCAATAACCCCTTTTTACACATGATATTGTTTACTTAAAAACAAAGAATACATAGAAGTCACAACGAACTACAAACTTTAACAGCCCTTGTTACTGCTATAGAGGTAAAATTTTCAAAAAAATATTTCTTATTGCGCGCCTAGGCCTACGCCTTTTATGGAATCCCCATGCAAAATTTCAGACTCGTAAGCTCTAGAAATTTTGAAGCTTTTCCTCTTTTATATAATACTAGCTGCGCCCCGCGGTTTCACCCGCGTAAGTCCCGATCCCGTGGGAATATCAAAATGAAAAGTAGCCTATAGCCTTTCTCGATAAATGGACTATCCAACACAAAAATATTTTTTCAATTCGATCTAGCAGTTCCTGAGATCAGCGCGTTCAAACAAACAACGGAAGCCCTCAAAGATGAATAATTTCCCCCGTTTTTTTCCACATTTCTTACTGATTCTTCACTACTATTGGTCGCAGCGTTATGTTATATAGCCTAAAGCCTTCCTCCATAAATGGACTATCCAACATAAAAAGATTTTTTTAATTCAAACCAGTAGTTCTTGAGATTAAACAAACAAACTCTTCAGCTTTATAATATAACTAGCGACCCGCCCCGGCTTCGCACGGCTATATTAAGCATGTATTATACATATAAACCTTCCTCTTGAATCACTCTATCTATTAAAAAAAAACCGCATCAAAATCCGTTGCGTAGTTTTAAAGATTTAAGCATACATAGGGAATAGGGACAGAGAAAGCGACTTTGTTTTATACTATGTAGTGACTATAATAATAATAAGTATAGACTTAAATAAAAAGGACTTTAAATTCTTAATTGAAATAATTATTAAATAGGTAGGCATATTAAATAAACAATGTTTAATGAAATTTATTTTACCATCATAAATATCTAGATTTATCTGGAAACCTATTTGAGAGCAGCAAACAAAGTTAATATGATTGTTGTATTTGTTATTTACCTTGCAATTCGGGATTGAATGGGATGTGGTCATTACGAGAATTGAACTCTCTCTGTGTTCTATAGGTACATAATATATTATATAGGGTTGCCATATATCTAAGTTTTTATACGGACTCTTCGATTTTTAGATGCGTACTTTTTGTATATTGTAATGCCTGTTTTAGCAATTTTCAAATAGGTAACTGCTTTACAAAATTGCGGTCATTGACTTCGTTCAAATATATCAAATCGTCTTTAAATAAGCCCTAAAATTACAAAAAAAACAGCGCACTCCGGGAGTGCAGGCAGAAGTGAAAACTGTATATCTGTGAAAAATCTCATCTGTCGCGAGAACGGCTGAAAATGCTCACCCACAAAAGTGCCCAACGCGCCATAAGAAGTTTTCACTTAAAAAAAAGTGTGTGTGTCAGCTCCGACGCACGACTGGAGTTTACTCCTTAAGTACGAGTATCTAACCATATGCAAAAAGAGTTTTAGATGACGGACGACAAATGTCGGACGACTATTGACGGACATTTGTCCTCCGACAAATAGTTGTCCGACATTTGTCGTCCTACAAATAGTCGTCCGACATTTGTCGTCCGTCAATAGTCGTCCGTTAAAAAATACCATATGTACGTCTTAATACACTCACAGCCAAATTAAAAAACTGTATATCTGTGTAAAATCTCATCTGTCGCGAGAAAATCTCATCTGTCGTGAGAACGGCTGAAAATGCTCACCCACAAAAGTGCCCAACACGCCATAACAAGTTTTCACTTCAAAAATACTGGCAGTTAGCTTCCTTTAGACCCATAAAACCAACTACGCAAAACACCCAATTCGCAAAAAACCAACTACGCATACTTCGTTTTACAACACCAACTTTGTTTTAGAAACAAACAAATAGAAACGAAAGACGATCGAAATGATGATCAAAATGGAAACAAAAGACGATCGAAACTTAACCGTCTCTGTCAGAGCAGAGTCAGACTTGAAATAAAAAAAGAACAGATTGTGATAGAATCGCACAGTACTGCATATAGACTGTATATATATACCATCATATAGCGTGGCGACGCGTCGCCACGCCAGAAATCGGTTCTACGTGCGGCTATAGATGTTTCATATCAAAAACCTGGTACGGCTTCTTTAACTGGCAACCGCAGATATATGTTGCACGGTCCTGATGGCAACACTATCTTCTATGTGTTGTTTATGCATGTATAGCTAAGCCCGTAGGTATGTTTGTGTGATAGTGATTCATCGAACACGAGACTTGCATTAGTCGATTGGATTACCCACTCGGTTTTGACTGCTTATTGCTGCTTGAAGCCCGTTTGAACATTTCAATACATTGCAGTGGTATTATTTACTTTAGGCATGGTTTAAACACTAGGTATACGGGGTGGGTTATTTTAATAGGTTATTAAATAAATATATAACATAATGCAGGACATTCCACACATCGCCATCTAGCCCCATGCTAAGTAATTAGACTTGTGTTATGGGTGCTAGACAACGGATATACTACTTATATACTTTTCTTTTGTAAATATATACTTATAATACATATAAACAACCAGACCACAGTCAAATATCTAAGCATAAATACTTGTCTGAGGCGGGAATCGAAACCGCAACCCTGTGTTTGCCAGTCCGGCGTGGTGACCATTGTGCCAACTGGATCGTCGAACCCCTGTAGCTACGAGAAAGCGTTCTCAGGAGACCTTTCATTATTTTTGAAATAATTTACTACTATCTATTTATTTATTTTTATTTCGAAAAAAAGATTTTGTTACATAATCGTACATAAAACCAACATAGGTGAGAGTATCAGAAACCCCGCAAATCGCAAAAAGCTATATCCATACTTTTTGTTCTGAAATCAAGGTAAACCATTTAATAGGCAGCATTAGCAGTGTATGAGACCGAAAGTAAACCAGTTTAAAAAAAATGCTGACTCCTATCCTACTTCGTTCTAATATTATAATTATGAACGTTTGTGTGTTAGTATGTTTGTTAAAAGCAAAAACTACCAAACCGATTGCGTTGAAACTCGGTCTGTATACAGGAAAAGTATTTTTGTAGTGCACATTTTTTTTCTGCTGAATATATGTCAGCAGTGGAGTACATTTACACAAAAAAAAAAAAAACCAAAACTTAATGTGAAAAACTTCCTGCAATTTCTAAATTATTGGGTATCTCAGTATTGATACACACAGTGACACGTAGGTACCTACCTTCATTTAGAGCGCGCTATTAAACTCGCTGGTGCTAGTATTGTGTCCATGGAGTTCGTCGTTTTGTTAGAAACACTTAAATGGTTATAGCTCTGAGAGTTTTTGAGTTAGCTCCAAAATAAAAAAACAGTATTTTTTATTTTAATGTGCTTAAAACATACCGAAATTTGTGCACTACAAAAATACTTTTCCTGTATAGCTAGAGACCTGGATTTATATATAGGTAGGTAACTTTTTATCCCGATAACCCCACTGAATCAGGACTTACGCGAGTGAAACTGAGGGCAGCTAGTTACTTATAAATGACTTGACCAATTTCCATGAAAGAAAGAAAGAAAGAAAGAAAGAAAAAGCATTTATTGAGTACAAACACACGACAAACACAGGAATAAAGAAAGAAACATAACAATGAAAATTAATTAAATAAAAAACAAAAAATGTCAAAAAACAACATAAATGAGGAGTCGTGTGCTGACCCAAATGGGTCGACCTCAGCTAAAAACTGCAGCCAAACATGCTTAGCTGCAGCGCTGGTCTTCCAGCCAGACCCATCTAGCTAGAAAGCTAGATTTAAATAGCGCATGAACATATCTGAGAACACTTTTACGCGACGACAGCGATCAAAGTGGGTCTTAAATTCAGATATAGTACCAAGGTAGGAACATTAAAGTCACCGTCATTGTTTGACTGCAAGCGATATAGGTCCTCATATTCCCAGTGTTATTAGGCAAAACATCAAAAAAAATATAAAAGAAAACAAAAATATGAAAATTAACAAAACCACAAAAATGTTTTACATCTTCTCTCACATTTCCTCGCGTTGGAAAGTAGGTACCTACGTGAACATTTTACAATATTACAATACTCATACGTATATTTTAACGATGGGGCATAAAGGCTATGGTGCTATAAAAAGTATATGATGTACCGATACATCATTCGCGCAAATTGTATGAGGCGTTATTTTTGTTCGTTCCAAGAACTTTGACCTAATCTTTTTCATGGTAAATGGAAATAACACCAATAGGCCCAGCACCTATAGTATCCTCTTAGCTCACAGCTAAACGACGCTCGCTGATCGTTTACGGTCGTGCGAGTTAAGCGAAGCCTGGCGCGGTCAATACTTCGATGGGTGGCCAATTAGTAGTGTGGCAAAAATGTGTTTTCGTGAGCCCCTTTAAGCCGTTGGTCCCGGTTGCTACCGCTAGTAGCAGTCGTTAGGTCAAGTTAGAGTACTTAAGGCGATCTGAAAACTCTAACAATAGGTGAGCCACACCACTATACGAGAAGAAGAACAAGCTTAGTATTTTTTGCTTATTAGGATGTGCATTCGAAGTTATGTGATTCTCTGTACCTAAAATGTAAATAATTCTAGTTTTGATATCATAAAACAACTGCTTTATCACTTTTATTTATTTCTATTTGTTTATACCTGTTATTGGCCATCTGATTTATATTTTTCTAGTTTGTAGTAAATTACTTCATAATAGTATGTTTTATTACAGGTTCAATGCGGTGTTAGCCTAAGTAGTGGCCTTGACTCTTCGAATCGCTACAGGATCGTACATCGATTTTTCTTATCGAAAATTTGTAACATTACTTTTACGATGAAGGAAAACATCGTAAATCCACGGCTTAGTTTGAGTCTTTTTCTTTGAAATGGTCGACTAGGCTGGAAGGGTGGTATTGGTGCTGGGCCAGGCTACTTCATCTTATGAGTGTTACGTGGATATCATTATTCCTGGCGTTTTATAAATAATGAAAATTAAATTTAATGGTAATTGATTACTAAAGCTATAGGTACTTCTCAAAAGGAAGGGGATTTCCAGTTTGGTCTTCATATCATTTTTCTTTACATTTCTGGTATTATTTGAAAAACTCCTGAATATATCTATTATTTACATTGTTACTCATAAACAACTCTGAAAATTGTTGTAGGTTCTTAGGTTGTTTGTTTATTTAAGTGAATTGAATACAGAATATTACAGAATGAATACATTCACTCCGAAGGCTCGGCCAAGATTATAAAAAAACTATCCGATAGCTATCATCTTCACATAAAATGTGGAAGCTCAATATTTACCCATAATAATAACCAGAAAAATTGGAACAAATACGAAAGGCAGCGTTTCCACAATTCTGGTTTTCTGCTGAAATGGTTATCGAAACGCGCGGCGTGCGCTCCCGAAAGTAAACTTTCACAAATGAGCTGTCATAAAAATGCTACGTAAATGGAAAAGTATATTTCTTCAGGGGAATTTTTAAAGTAATTCCTTAGGATTTGTTTCTGAATCACTTAATAATGCGGTGGGTGTACCGAGAGCGACGCGCCCCGCCCGGGGAGTAGGTAAATTCGGCGGACTCGGGTCGTCCCCGACGGCTTAATTCGAAAAAACCGTGAGATTGCCGGATCTTTATGTACTGTTTGTGAATTCGACCGTCTATGTTTCAACCCTTCAAGGATTCGCCACCTACAATATAAAAGTTATTTTCGGCGCCAACGAGTCGGCTATTTTTTACGTTCGCAGCTAGAACGGTGGGAAGAACGCATCACCAGTAAGTGCCACTTTATTACGACATGTTTATATTTCTGTGAGAGACAGGGATATGTTAGTAAAATAAGGGCAACCTAAACGAAAACATAAACAAATATTGATGGTGGATTTGTAGTTTAATGAAGAAGTCGTAACTTTTTACGATTAGTGAAGGGCTAAAATATATTAAAACCATTACCTGAGTATTATAGAACCTACATAGGAATAAAAACGATGTAAAGAAAGAGGCGTATAATTCGGATAGGACGTGAGGTCGGCGGGATGTGTTCCGGAAATTCCCGACAAATGATCAGCACTGAAACGTGAAAGTTCCAAATTACGGGCACCGGTCTCACTCCGGCTTAGTTCACTGAAATATTACGGCATCACTTCTCCTATCCCAAATTATTTTCTTAATTAAATTTCACAGTTTAAATTTCACAATCATAGTAGGGGTTAGATACTTACGTAGGTACATTGAAACTCGAAATCGACGCTCAGTGAAGACAGAAGTTGAAAATGTCTTTCCAGTTTGTTCGAATTAAGGCAGCAGAAAAAATCCATTTGCAGTTGGAAAAGTCTCAAATTCGCTGACATGGCAGACGTTAGTCGGTCAGATGCTTCTCTCCCCTTGACAGCTGATTACAAAGTTTCAACAGTATGGATGCCGAGAGAGATTTTTTAATGAATATTAATTCGCTTCGAGAGAAACAAAGTTTGCTTTTAAGCAAGAATCGGTAATTGATTCGTTTTTCGTTTTTGCCTACGTCGTTCTTAATCCCAACAAAGATTGTCGAAATGCTAATACAACCGAGTTGTAGCAAAGCCTTCCTTTGTTCTGATTGATGGAAATTGCGTTATCTTGTATAACTTGCTAGCGAACGAAGCTCTTAGGGAATAATAGTTTTATTTTATACTATAGTTCACCTTTTGAATAATCTATTATGAATGTATACAAAATAGCTTTGTTATCAATTTTATGAGATCATACGAGATTCAAAAGAAGCGTAGTCAATATTATTTTTTTGAGCTCGTATGTATATGATAAAATAAATTAACATACTACGGCACAGCGAGAATAATGTTATCATCCAAAGTCAATAATGTCAACGCAAAATAAATTGAATATGATTACCTAATAATTTCTAATTACACTGAAAATATAAACCGTGAAATCACATCTTTTGAGAAACAAGAGAGCTCAAATAAAGTTAGAATATTACGCCTCGAGCGAAATAAGCCGGCTTCCTCATAATTAGGCACTCAGTATTTTTAATGTTGCCCTATAGCGGGAAATATTTTGTTATTTTTTGTTATTTCATTGTGTTTTATAATGTAATTTTTTGGAGATTTTTTTGCCAAAACAATTGAAATGAAGATTTTCATAAATCCAACAGCCTACATACTCCACACACTGACGCAACACAAGCTGCTAACGCTGTTAACACTGTTAACACAAGTTTCTCTAAAGATAAATTTCTACATCTGTCAAAGTTCATAAAACTTATCTTAAGAGGAAACAAAAATATTTGCTCTAGTGTCATTATCCAGGGAGGAAGCAGTCGACTACGTTTGTATGGAGAGAGCGCCCGGTACCCTTTCACCTTAAGATACGATTCCCATTTTCAGTTGCAGTCTATTCCAATACCATCCATTACAGTAATATCATTACAGGAAACTAAATCTGGAGGGACGTCGACGATGCGACGACGCGGCTGTGTCGGCGTAAAAGCAAATGTGCTTTAATAAGGGCGAAAGGAGACTATCCTTACTATGACATTCTATAATATAAAGTACTAGTAGGTACTACAGAGGTTAGTTAGTTAGTGTACAGAGGTTACACTTTCTAGTTACATTGACAGTATAGGCAAAAGCATTCACTTATTTTATTAAAATTATTTTTTAAACGACAACCCGGCAGACCACGCCGAAGGTGGCGCGACGACTTGGACAAATTTCTGGCGGATTGGCAATCCGTCGTACAGGATCGCGATCAGTGGAAGGGGAGTAGAGAGGCCTTTGCCCTGCAGTGGGACACTATAGGCAAAATAATAATAATAATATTTGATAGCAACTAAAAAATTAAAAAAAAAATTAGAGAGAAATTAGATTTTTATTTTTTGTATTTTTTATTTTTTTTATTACCTGTGTGTGCAATAAAGCGTTCTATCTATCTATCTATAAGAAAACAAAACCATAATAAATTTACTCATATCTATAAATATGACAAACGTGCATATTATTGTTTATTTATTTATGTTTGTCTATAGATTTGAACGGTCGGTGAGATATCGACCGATAGAAATATTTGTAGTCCCTAGGTACACTTCTCCAGACAAAAGGTGGTTTTCTGAAGTTCCCGATAAGAGGTGAGAGACTTTAACTTACTTTACGAAGCGATCTTGTGTTATCATCGCAGACAGTTTTGAGCCCTATTTTGTTTAGGTATATTTGTATTGTTTTTTAAATCTTAGATGTAACATTCATTTGTAAATGATTAGCTGCGCTCCGTGGTTTCACCCGCGTAACGTCCAATCCCGTGGGAATATCGGGATGTAAAGTAGCCTATGTCACTTCCAATGAATTAATTTATCGTTATACAAAGAGAGGCTCTTACTCTAGATCTTTAAAAAATCATCTCAGGAGCAGACAAGCAAGCTAGACCTTGCCCGGCAGCTTCTAACACCACCCCCCGGACAAATTCAAGGTTCCAAGTAACTCATCGTGTTCCATCATGTTATCTAGGCATGGCTTTCTCCTTCTAGGCTGGCATACTACATCCTCGACCTTATCGTCGCTGCCCAGGTCAATCTATTTCCAGTCAGTAGAACAATCGCCATTAAAATAGAAAATTTATATTACACGAAAAGTAAAGATAAGATTGCTATTGTTAGCCGTGGAGAGCGGAACAAAGGCATTGCAGAGCGGTCACAATGGGCCGTTGCACAATGCCATTTTACATATCGCTGAATGAAACAAAACGGACCAACACTTTTATTGTCTGGTTAAACTGGAACATATGGAAATGGTGGCATTCATAATGTTATTGTCGATAAGTTAAGCGTTTTAATATCGATTTTTTTTTAATTTATCACAGCTGCTCATAAAGTGGATCTTATTACACCGCTTTTAGGCTCATAATCCAACGTATTATGCACGCGTGCGTTTTACTTTACCATAACGCCCTAGTGCTGTAAAGTTATCCAGATAGGTTAAATTCGTATCTTACTGCTAATTACATGATATGCAGATGAAGCATTTTTAATTTTACTGGGTTATACTATTTTTTTTTTGTATTAATAAAACGGTAGGTTAAAACGTGTGGACCTTTGTCCCATGCCTTTGTCTCGGTTTCGTAAGATTGAACTGCGTATCAAGTTCGATATATTATTCCTGTGGACTTTTGTGCGGATATGAAAGTGGCTAGCCTTCGGTCCCTTTGCCACATCGTCTGAGGTGGAATATGAATACCAGCGCCCTATGGATTTGATGAACAAGAATCGTCTCCATCGACCAGCATCCTCGGAATACCTTCGAGATCAAAGGTCAGTGGTACAAAACTGTAACTCCCCTACAAATATTATAAATCCGCTTCACTTACAAACGACTCGTCCGATTTGGATGAAAATTGGCGTAGTGGTAGTTTAGGAGATGAAGAAGGACATAGAATACTTAACACGAAACTCTCCGCGGGATAAGAACTTATGCGGGTTAAACAGCGGGGCGCAGCTAGTGATAAATACAGATGAGAACATAATTTTTGGTCACCTAAAATACTTTCTACCTGATAGTTAATCCCTCAGTAAATATTTGAGTTAGATACCTGCAAAGACTTTGAATCATATTAAAGAACAAGGGCGAATTATTGTCTCAAAACTTTTGGCGTCTTAAAATTTGAGTACAACCATGGTGTTTAAATAATTATATAATGTTTTTTGGCGCTAATTATTTATTCTATATAACCACCGTTTATAAAATCATATTGATTAGTATAAACACGATTATTTGGTACTTCCGTTCCACTCAGTTTGCATTTCGGTAATACCAGTACTAGAGCATTACTTCTATTTTAAAAGTTTTAAATATTGAATGACACATTTTTTCTCTATGGATATGTATTAATATTTTTAATTATTGTGCATTATGTAGGTACTTATAATAACTAATTACTTATAATGAATCAAAGATAATGAAAATACAAAATAATGAACTAAGATATTTTAGCAGTAGAAAATAAATTGAAATTATGGCAACACTAAACTCAAGTGACGGACGAATGACATGCGACTCCGGCGCCGCCGAGCGTGTTGTTTGCTGAGGTTGTTTGTGTTTCATTGCGATTTTGTTTTTTTATTATCTTTTTAACGGCGGTTCCTATGGAGAATTTTGGTTGTTATATGTATTCTAGGACTTGTGTAGATTGTTTTAGTATTTTTTTTACATCAAGACGCCAAAGTTTTATATAAAAGAAAACCATGTATGGAAAACTGCCCATGTTCTTTCAAGCTCTCTGGATACTTACCCACCTACTTACTATGTTTCAAGGATATTAACAATTTTTAGTTTCGGCTGGGACGAGCTTAAGTGGACCTAAGTAAATCTAACATCAAAGAGGGATAATCAGCCATCTTTAAATCCTCTGGCGTTATTCTAACGGGAGGCTATTTTCACAATTCAGTTTTTACCTACAAACGTGTCTAATGCCGTTGTTTTTACTGGGTTCATAACAAAATATAGGTACACACCGTATTCAAACTGCTTATTGTTATTACAATGTTTCCAACTCAAGCAAGATTCTGAAGTCCTGCTTGAGTTAATGTTTAAAGTCTTTGAAGTCAAGAATTTATCAGATATACAATATTAGAATTATAACATTCCAATAATAGTTATTTAGGACTCTACTGTGGGTCTGCATTTCTGACTCCGACCGTACCTTATACGAAGAAATTTTTGGTTAGTGTTAAATTATGCTACCAGGTAGGTAGGTGTAGACAACGTCTTGTGATTTGTCTAGATTAATTAGAAATTAAAGATTCAGCGGATTGTACCTGTTAAATGTTTTCAAAACGATATGCGAATATAGGATGAAAGCCAGAACTGTCCCGCTAAAATATCATACCGCCTCGAAATGCACTTTGGCTATTCAAAACTCCATTAAAATACTAACACGTCTAGAAATCTTTATTTTTACCAACGTACGTGTCGATTGTACGTTCGAATATCCCGTAGAAAATAAGTCCTCCTTCGTTTCCAGTACATATTCGAAAAGAGAAAAAGAGACAGCGACGCGGTCGGCTCATAAAAATTTTAGCATTCGCTGGACAGTGCGCGGAAAATGCTGAAAATGTCGACAATTCCCCACTGGCATTGGTTCGACAAATACGTGTGAGAAATAGTTCAAATTCGCAAAACCTAATAGACAGATTTCATTTGCGGTAAAGGGTTTATCTTTGTGAAAGATTTAGGTTTTAAGTTTCCTTTAAAATACCTTTGTCTAAAGTAAAGAGTGAAGTTGGATAAGGATTTGGACAAAACAAGCGAAAGATAGATAGATAAGTAAATTATTTATTGTAAACATCATTTTTAAATTACATTAAATCTAAGTTGTTACAAAGGGCGGCCTTATTGCTCAAAGCGATCTCTTCCAGGCAACCTTATCGACAGGACCTGCGTCAATTTACAAATCATTCATCTATTGTTAACCTACGGAGACGATCTAAAAAAGCTTTTTAGAGATTATTATACAAATCCCGTGGAATTTATTAGCTTTCAATACCCTTTTTCGCAACAAGTTTTCTTTGGATGAAAAACGATTTATTCCCACTTTACTCATTGAACAGCTTCACAATTTGAAAGAAGGCAATTTATAGCAATGGCTTCAATGCATTCGATATTATAAAATACTTTTATGTGAGTACCTATTGAAATTAAATAATTTGTTTAGCACGATTTGGTTCAAAGAACTCGAATACAAATTCAAAGAGGTTTTTTAAAGTCTTTTTCATTTTTATAAAATGTAAGTAGGTCGTTTATTAATTAATTAAATTTTTTAAGTATTTAATTGTTATAACTATCACTTCACTACATAGTATAAAACAAAGTCGCTTTCTCTGTTGTATGCTTAGATCTTTAAAACTACGCAACGGATTTTGATGAGGTTTTTGAAGTGAAAACTTCTTATGGCGCGTTGGGCACTTTTGTGGGTGAGCATTTTCAGCCGTTCTCGCGACAGACGACAGATTTTCTAGCGACAGATGAGATTTTACACAGATATACAGTTTTTTTTAATAGATAGAGTAATTAAAGAGGAAGGTTTTTAGATATAATACATGCATACTACAGCCGTGCGAAGCCGGGGCGGGTCGCTAGTAAAGAATATAATACAAAGAGTTGTGTTTGTTTGGGTGAAATCAAATATCAAATCTAAGGCAGACTATTGTCTATTCTGTGCCGAAGGTATAAAGTTTACTTTCGGTTTATAATGTCCGGAATTCGTATTCATCGAACATAAAAACTGAAAATTGATTAAGCCCTATTTCAGAAACGTTGATTATTATTCAGGACGATAGCACTCTAACATTTCGGTGTAAGTTTAGAGCTCCTCAATTTTGAAGGTACTTATTAAAGTGGGTGATACTTTAAAAGGTAATTTGGCCTCCTCCTTTATAAGACAGGGTTTCAACACTTTCTAAAAGTAGGTTAGAGAAATTTAGAACTTAAATCACATTAAGAACACCGGTGGGACTGAATAATTGTGAACTGGTAATAAAGTATAGGTACTTATAGATGTTTACCAAGTAATAGTATATTCTTAAGATTGTTACACAGAAAAAAAAGGTTTCTTAAGGGCCAACGATACGCCGACCTTGGTACACAGCCTACTAAATAGTTGCTACTGGCACCGGTTGCCTTCGTTGGCGAAAATTGTTAATTTTTACTAAGATGGAATTGTAGGTGAGATTTTTACCGACATTGTGGTGTGATTTTGAACCAAATATCTTATAGTTTTGAAGCTATCCTAAAATTAAGAATTAAAACTAGTCTAGCCTTAAAATCACAAAGAATTTTTACCTCGAAATTACCCCAAAATATCGGTAAAAATTTCACCTACAATTCCATCTCAGCACTTTTGAGAAAAATAAAACGGATTCGTTACAATCAACAATATTAGTTGTAAGCGACGGGTATCTTTGGCGCGTTGCGTATGGCAGCATAATTAGCCTTAAAGTCTCTACTTATAGACGCAAGAGAATAATTTCTTGGTGTTACTAAAAAATCTTTAAATAAAAAGCAGTGATCTTAATTAAAAAGCAATATTCTTAAATTAAGAACATAATACTGCTTATTGTTTTAAGAACATTTGTTACAAACAAGAATTTATTCTCTGGCGTCTATAGTGGGAGGTTTTTGATTCTAGAAACCTTTTTTCATTGTAGTAGGAAAATAACCTTTCTTGTGTTAGAAGTTTGTGTTATAAGTGTTAGGTACTAGTTTGACGTCAGACAAAGGTATCTTTTTGAACGGATTTATCGATTTGATTTAGTTTTTTTTTGTTTTAATGTTTAGGCGGTTTTCTGCCAGCTGAGAGGTTAAATCGAACGTGTCCTTATAGGTATGTTTGATGAATCGGTTTGGCTGTTTAATATCTATGAATTTTCCCAGTGAATCGGGGGTTTTTAAATTGGTCTAACAAATAAATTATTAAAGGCGACTTGCAAGCTTGAAATTGTGCTTAGACAAAAGCTAAAATCTAGCTAAATATAATTAACGGATAATCTAAAATTAAATTCTATTTCTGTAATCACATGGTTTATATTATTTTATCAGCTTGACACTTTGACCACTGGTTAAACAAAGGTTTTAAACCAATTTATTTTTTATTGTGCAAGTCAACCTGAGCATGCAATACTTAAACCTGAGTGTACGTTTTCCAACATTTGATCTTCAAATAGACAGTTGCCGGGGACAAACGATTTTAAATGATAATTTAGATTGTTTTCTAAGCCTAATTAATAAATCAACGTCATGAAAATACGAATTAATTATTTAGCTGTCAAAGATTTTAATATTTTTTACTACCCTAGTCATTTCCGAAGGAAAATTATGTACCTACATTTGATCGACATTAATTAATTTGCCATCAGAAAAAGGACATCTCATAATTAATTTACAGAACAGCTCTCAACTTAATTATGATAAAGTATAGAATGATATTTTAAGTAACATTTTACTATAAAGAACGTACTACTTGAAATGTAAAAAGAAAATTAAATTAAAGCGTGATGAGCGTACTTAAATATTTCATCATGTTTTGGCTTTTTTTAAGCTAGTCCGAAGCGCTCGATAGATGGCGGGCTCCAAAGCTACCGTACACCAGGTCAAATTTAAAAAAAAAGTTACACCCGGTCAGGGAAAGTAAAGTCTAATCTTGTTTTTTTTGGGCAAAGACATACTTCAGAAAAAGATGCTGCTGCTATTTATCAAGTCATCTAATTAATCTATACACCTGCGAGTACAGTCACATAGATCCTAAACCTTAAGTAAGGAACTTTCATGTTTCTAGATAGAGTGACTTAGGCTATGCGTTAGTCAGCAAAGGCAGAATAACAGATGATATTTAGCTTAATTTATCACAAAATTACATAAGAAAGACTAACAAAGCTGAGCTAAATGGGAAAAAGTTGCCTATTCAGGCTAAGTATCCCGAAATGATCTCTCATGGAAGTAAAACGGTCATCACAACCGAACCGTTCATTGAAACCGAGGCTTTGTTGTGGAAATGCTCGTAAGGGAATGAGGATAAATAGGTAATTAGTTCAGTAATAAGATGGCTGGTCGGATTAATGGCTCCCTTCAATGTTGCTAGCGAGCTTCGATGCCCATTTCCACAGTCAACTAAGGCGAAGTGAGCGAAACCAACTCAGCCAAGACTCGATTTATAACGTCTAGGGTCATTACACTCGTAATTATGTTTATGCGAGGTTTTTAGACGCGATTCTTGAAGGCAATTAAATGGATTTGAGGAACTTCAGCGACAGGAAACGTTTATGCCGAATACTTTAACGTGGGTATCGTATTGCTTCAAATTAATTGTGGGTGACTTCGTTTTCGGAAGCTTATAGCTATACAATTTCAAACAACTATTTTACTTACATTGTGGTATCTTGTCAAATTTGTAATCTAGAAATTGGTTTACCTGAAACAAAAAAAATCACAATTTAAACTTTTATGAAAATATTTCAGCCATTTTTAATTACGCTCGGTCTTATCACATCATATTAATAATCTATGCTGAAGAGTTTGTTTGTTTGTTTGAACGCTCTAATCTCCGGAACTACTTGTTCGAATTGAAAAAACAGACATAAAATGATTAAATCAAATGAACAGCGTTTAAAACAAGAGCGACAATTGAAGCAGACAGCAAGCAGCAAATACAATCGACATCACAATAATTCTAAAGTGAGTGTTATTAAAAATAATATATTTTAACACATCAATTTTAACGACTGAGAGTTAATAAATCTAGAAGTTTATGCTTATTAAACGTTCGAACTATTACTAAGTTGTCTGTAACTCAGCACGCAACTCTAACAACCACGCGACGGCCTTTATATCCCGCTAACGTGCCCAAAAATAATTAGATAGCAGCTGAAAAATAAATCGTTTGTGTCTGCTTTACCGACCACTATAATAGCCAAGTAGATACTAGGCTTAGTTAGTCGTCTGACTGTATAAGCAATGACTCTTCCTATTGTCACTGCGCGGTGCAAGAAGATATGTTTGATTGATGATTGTGTTTTTCCCCGCTCTAACAATAGCTAAGAAAAGAGTAGCTAAGAAAAGGAACAATTTGCAGGTACCATAAAAATCCAATCATTGATTATTTATCGGAAATTTTTCAGTCTGAAATTTATCTTTTACATATCAGCCACAGGACGTACACTGCTGAACATAGCCCTACCCTAAAGACTTCTAGAGCTATCAATTTTAATGCCTTAAGTAGATCCAAATAAAAACCTGCAGCTACAGCATCCTCGGAACCTATAAATATCAAATTACTCCAACGATCCACCGAAACTGCCCAACACACAGTACCTACTCGTACAAACTTAGGTTTTATTTGGGGAATGAAAAATGTAACAAATTCGTTGAGGTTACATTTTCTATTGTTAGTAGGTAGGTAAGTAAAGAATTTAGGTAAAGTGGGTTCTGTACTTTTATGGAATATAAATAGAGACCCACATTCGAAATGTCTTATACGGATCGTGAATGTAGTAACTGATGTTATCCTCGTGTTTTGGGCATTAAAAATGTTTTTCATCTGCCTACGCTTTTAATAAATCAATGCGGTATAATTCAGGTCATTTTGTAGAGAACATTTTGAAAATGTAAATGTCCTTGAAAAAAAGAGCAGTATTAACTTAAGAATAACTATTAATTTTAAATTAAGAATACAGCTTAGAATTTTAAGATTTTTTACTAATAAAAACCATTCTTTGTTTTAGTTTGTTTTTCTTAATTATTCTGTAGCGTCTATATGTATAGAGAGCGGATTATTTGTTGCTTCAAAACATCTTTTTTTCTGTGTACAAGATACAGAACAAATTTGGCTTAAAACGGTTAAAAAATTCCCCTTAGAACCTTTTGAACGTCATGGGGAAAATATTAATATGTCGACGAAACCTTAGAAATATGATTTCACATTGTTTCAACTCTACGTAATGAACGATATACTTCTATACTTCCAACAGAATTTTAATTTAAAATTTTCGCGTATCAAATATTCGACTAGGCTTTCAAGCCCTTTACAACGATGCCTCATAAGGATCAGATATATGAGGGGAATTTATTACGTCATTCGGCTAAATTCCTTCAGCCATGTTGTAAATTCGACGGGAAAGAGGGTAAGCAGATGTTGCCCTTTGTACTTCGTAGATAATTTTTTATATCGGATTAAGCGCCCGCGTCGTGCGTAATTAAGTTAACTTTTTATGTCAACATGATTTTTTCGGAAATGTTGCGTTCGGGCGTTCTATTGTATTTTATTTTTCGATGAATAACCCAATTGAGTTTTGATTGTTTCTCAGTAGTATACTTGCTACCAATATAGGGCTTAAAAAGTATTTAAGTTTTATATCCGTTTTTTGACCACCATAACACAAACCTAGTTGCTTGAAGGTCGCTGCATTCGTGAAACCACGGGACGGAGACATGACGTACATCGTTTATAAAGTGTTCGTGATCTTTGAACATACGTAACGTGATTTTTCTCGTGCTTGACGATTTCTTGACATCGTTTCATATAAAAATATCACGTCCCGTCCGGCACAAGAAAAATCACGTTACGTATGCAGCGACCTTAACGTTGTTAAAAAATGAAATAGAATTGAAATTTTAACTAATGTGAAACTTTTAGTTCTCGATGAAGATTCCTAATAGGTACTTTGCTAATTAACTAATTAAAAATTATTCATTTAAACATAGTGGAACATTCGAAACAATACAAAATACATACATCTATTTAGAGTAAAGCGTGTGCGAGCTTATTGACAATGCAAACAGTTTTCAATAGACTTCATATCTGTACTAGAATTTTGGGGCAAATGTTATTATGTGACACGTTGACGAGGGTCTGTACCTTCTCGAAACATTACATACCTTTTAGTTAACGTTAGGTATATTTATTGTGTATATCAGGACAGAAATATGTTTGTCAGAAAAAATTACGCTACAAACAGCGCGCATTTCGTAGATCCATCTTGTAAAGATGAAGCCAGATAAATTGGCAAAAAATATTTCATTGTGAGATAAATAAATTCCAGGGCAATTTTACCTATCTAGCTAATGTTAAATTTAAGATATTACATTATAACCCGATGTAGAACCTTTCACTCAATATTATTAGAAAATACTTTTAGCGCATTAGAATTTGATTCGTGATTCGTACCCAATGCCTACCTACAAAGTAACCACAAATTGACAAGTTAAGCTCGGATATATGTTTAAAAGGGTTTCTGCAAGAAAAGGTTTGCAGAAATAACAAACTATGCCGACTTATTCCGCGGAATTCAACGAATTCCTTAATACGGGTCTGCGTGGCTTTTCACCCTAAAATCAACAAGTCTATCGTTGACAAATATAAGACTTCAAAGCGTTTCAACAAATCAACCGCCATGTTTGTCGAATAATAAAAAGGTAAATCCATTACGCAATAAAGTATTAAAAGTTGACGTGACGAGAATTTCTTTACCCCGATTGTACTTAACTTACATGCTCATTTTTATAGGTTAGCTCTATAACAGGCAATCGCCACACTCGGATTAAGTGGTTTAAGATTTTAAAGCCTCTTTTACTGCACCGCAGTTAAATTTTATTGCGTTTTTACACGAAAACAAAGTTAGAAGTCGTGAAGTCACTTCTGATCGTGTAATTCCGAAATTAGATATGGGTATCGATCAAAAATGAGATACGAGAAAACCTAACAAGGTATAAAATTCACCGAAAACATGACAAAAGTCATTATTCGTTGGATACCTAACCAGCCGAGAATAATTGCCATAATAACATATACAATTTCGAACGTGTTGACACACAAAGAACGCTGTTGAATGTTATAAACACTAAATCATATCAAAAAGTCAGAAATAAAAAGACAGGGCAATTAATAGGATTACTGATAAGATAAATATATTGCGGTATATTATACTAGATAATGAACCTAGCAGTTTACAAACTTTCTGTTGTAGAAAGTTTGCCGACAGTTTTTTGGGAACATATAAAAATAAGAATAAACAAGTGAAAATTTAGGATTTTAAACCAATAGTTGGATGGGTTGCTTGTAACAGGATGCTTGTAGCAGCATATATAGCTACTCAACATAAAAATAAAAAACATGTCTGGCATCAAATAAAACAATGGTTGTCTGTAAGTCGATTTACGGACGATAATTTTAAGTGATAACGTCATAAGAAAAGATTTATTATAACCATAGCAATAATAATAAGTTGATACTTACCTTGTCAATAACTCACGTTCCCGTAAGATGACAATGATATGACACTTTTTTGTGAATGCGTTACGGTGTTCATCGATTTATAAGATGTTTTCACGTCAAAACGGTTAGACTATAGGAAGTATGTAGCAACTGACATTTTGTATGTGTAATGAATAATGCCACCACATTTTACTTATGCAGATATAATATGTATGTTACGTAAAAGCTCGAACTAAACATTTATTCCCAAGTTTTGTGTTGCTTTCCATTTGTTTCAGCCACATTGTTAGAGAAATACAGATTTACAGATAAGCATTAATTTGTTATTGTTAGAATAGTTTTCTGAATGTTAAAATATTTAAAGAGAAAATATTTATGGTTATTTTTTCTGTCTTGTTATTTCAGTGGGTAATTTTATTGAGGTTGGTTGTAGCAGTGAATAAAATAATATATGTTTTTATAAAACCACAACCTCGCCTCGCGTATGTCCCGATCCCGTGGGAATATGGAAATAAAACGTAACCTATGTGTTAATCAAGGTCTCCAACTATCTAGATATCGAGTTTCATCGCAATCAGTACAGTATTTTTTTGCTTGAAAGAGTAACAAAAATATTCTTCTTCTTTTCGTGTCGATTCGGTTATTTTTTTCATTATTTAAATTTTTATATTTTTGTATTTACTTAGTTTTTTAATTTTTTGGTTTTTTATTTTTTTATTGTTATTATATTATACAGTATCCAGCCCAATGAGTGGCTGCAGCCGCGGCGTCATCAGTCGCCTGATAGACGTCTTGTGTGGAGCAAGACACAGGAACAGAAACATAAACAAACATATTAGCACACAAACTTTCAAATTAATAATATTGGTAGGAGTAAGATAGGATTTTGTTAAAAAAGACTGGTATTAACATAGTTTTTTAAAGTACTAGTAGCAAACGAATGTAAAACAGCAAGTAGTCGAGTGGGGGCGATGTGGCGGACAGTAAATATATCAGGCTGACAAGGGCATTCATCTTGAGGATGGAGAACGCCCAGCCTTTAAACGATTTACGAGGGGCAGTCGGCTCTACTGGTAAACACCACGGATCGAGTTCACCTACATAAATAACGTCATTTTCTTTAATCGCTCCTTTTCTATTCAGTTGAAAAAGCAAAACAGATGCAACACAAGCGGTGCGGGCGGGAATGCAAATGCGCAGCGGCCAGCATCAGTTTCAAAATGTAAATTGAACGGTCAGACTCCGCGAAGATTCATGAATTAAGCATCCCCTTAAAATTTCACATTTAAGGGTACTACACAAACGGGATCGGTTGGATTTTCTAATTTAATTTGCAATCTGACGGACCTTTGTTGTCGACTGACGAACGGATAACAATGTTCGGACCGCAATTGTGGCTTTACGAGGTTTTTGTCTAAACGTCCTAAAGAGGTTATTAATGAGATCGCATGAAGCTCCTCCTGTCACTTTTGCGTAAACAATAAATATTTGCGAAGGGAATTGCGACGGCGGGCATGCATAATGAATTAGACGTATCCCTAGAATATGTTGCGTGGATTACTCTACTTATAGGTATCGACTTACCTATACTTACGTTTATAATATCGACAGCTCCCCATTAAGTCAGATACCTATTGTTATTTTTCCATCGAATATTGGATAAAGTAAAAGAGCGGTCATTGTTATTCGAATGAAATATGAGTGAGTGGCTTATTCGAGGGGTATTGTCTGTTGGGACAAAGAGATCGGCGTGGACCGTTCGAAGCGGGCGAACTTCTTCCGAGATACAAAATTTAATTTCTATGACTTCGACGTCGTTCTTTCGCGAATACGGGCTCTTTTGTCGTCGATGCCCTTTATGTGCCTCGAGTTGGATTCCAGTCAATAGAGACGAGATATTGCGCGGCATTTGTACGAAATGACTAGGAGCCCTATTTTTGAATCGTTCGCCCCGCGTCGAGCGTTCGATTTCTACTGATATTCGTTCGACATCGGAATTTCACTATTTTTGAATCGCTCCATCGCAACGAGTGGTCTCCACCACTCGTCGCCGATAGGCGAGTGGTAGAATAAACATCAAACAATCATAGTCAAACATTCGGAAACGGTCTTTGAAAAATATTTATATCTTTTGGGATAATTTCGGATGTCCGCTGGTAATTACCGCTTTTCAAATAGTTATTTGAAAAGCGGTAATTACCAGTCAATTCAATGTCAATTTTTATTTGTTTTACGCAGTTGCGTAAAACGAATAAAAATTGACATTTTAAATTTCGACGACGAACGATTCAAAAATACAGTAAATTTGTGTCATGCGACTTGGAAGTCGACTTGGAGCGTGACTTGTAGGCGCATACGACGAAGCTTTGTCACACGAGCGATTCAAAAATAGTGCCCTAGGACACTGTAGTGTCTCTGAACAGTTGCGACCTCTCTGCTCCGTCGAGATATAAAGCGAATTTGTTGAGGTGAAGTGTGCAATATTGCGAGTTTCATTTTTCTATCAGTGTCTCTCCCTATTGTAGGCTTTGTTCGTTGTACAGATTACTCTTTGTGTCTAAACGCTTTGTGTGTTATTGAGCGTACTAAAGGTTTCACAAACGCTGTCAGCGAAGGGAACTAAGAAACTATTTTCTTTTAACAAACAAGATTCTATACTTATAATAAAGTAAGAGAGGAAAAACTACTACTCGGAATCCTCATTGGAATCAAATTTAAAAAAATAATCTAGGTGACTTAGTCTGTCATAAGTATAAATTGCCAGGAAAAAAACTAGATTGACAATGAAAAATTACTTAACAACAAAGCTAAACCAATTTTAAGGAAAGAGAACACGCAGAATATTAAGTTTTCGAATTTAAAATGCGCGTATATTTTGTAGCCACATTTTCAGATAAACAAAGAGACAGACATAGAGATCAAACTTTAAACACCCTTCTTTTTTATTCGGGACTGGTTAATCAAGAAAGAAAATTCCGTCATTAAACACGGACCAGATCGAATGTTTTTTTTTCTAATTAGCCTAATGCCGTAACCACTTTCATTACCTTTGAGAATAAGGCTGAATTCAGCTATATCTCATTAAAAGCGCAAACTGTTTAAGGTTGGGATTTTTAATTAAGATCTTTTTTACACATTCATTAATACAAAGTGGTTGGGTTAGCCTGGTACAATCCAACGGATGACCTAATTATCGACTTTGAGCCTTAATTCATTGGAATAAGGTAAAAAATTGTTAAGCAATTTAAACTTTTTTGTACATTTTAATGTAATTTGCAATCAGCAGAGATATTTACTGAGAGACTGTGCCAAGGGCTACTTTACCTTGTCCACTTAATTGTGGATTCTCTAGGTTTGTTGTGCGGCTTAATATTTTGGAAAGGTTTTAAAGAAGGAGTAAGTAAACAATGGCTTTTGAGTCATTAAAGGTGAAAAGCTTTGACGTTTATTTGGTTTAGTCTTTCCTCTGCACTTAAGATCTTCATTTCAAGATTTAACTTCTCCATCAAAATTAAATCACCTACTTGTGTTACAGCAACCAATATTTTGTGCAATTTTTTACTACTTATATTTTTTAATATACTGTATGCCGCATTGAATTCATAAGTGCGATATATATGGTGTCATGTGAAAACTAAGCGTTGACTATTCGTTTACTCAATGTATAACATAGATGTTCTATGCATTTTATTTCGAACTCAATACTTAACTGTTTCGAATTAAGAAATTATTTAAAGTAAATGTAAATTTAAACGATTTACAATTAAAAATTTAAAGCACTCGTAAAATAAGCGAAACAGTGCAATATTTGACGAGTCACGATTTGATTTTACAAAGGGAAAACGAAGTGAAATTTTGCTGAGGAAATACCTGCACGACAAGGAAATAAAATTGGCACTGCTTGCACTGTGTGAAAACAGGTAACGTTGTTTTTAGTACTATAGAAACAATTCCATTTACACTTTTAAGAACATTTTCAACTGTAGGAGTGTAAAATGCATTTGAACTGAACTTGACACGAGATTGGATGCATAAAATTTATTGCGACGGTGGCGACGATAACTTCAGCTCTACACTCTTAAGTGGAGAATTTGAATTCCGATTATTCAGATTCAAAAATAGAATCCACTCTACTTTGGCTTTCTTAACCGCTTTTATAGAGTTCGGTTTTATTATGCATAGACAGGTAGGCTCCAGAAGGCAATGAATTGCGGGATGAGCTAGACTCCTATAAAAAAGATTATCCATTGTTCGATGGAATTTCAAGTAGGATATTATGGTATAGATAGAGGGTATAGATGGATTACTAGCTTACATTCGCAATTTCGTCCCCATAGGAGCTGAATTTTCCAAAAAAAAAATCTAATCGGATGCCGATGTCGTAATAGGTATTCCAAATTTTACCCCGATTCATGCATCCAACTTGAGTTGTGCGTTGATATAGTTTTTATATTTATAAATGAAAAGGTAAACAATGAATGGCAAGATAAGCTAGACCTCTATTCATCCATAGTTTGGTGGGATTGATTTTAATTAGACATTAAACTAATATTATATTAACGCAAAGGGATAAATTGATAAATGTCTTGTGTTATTACAAATAAGATTTCAACAAATAAATTGCTTTGATACTCCTTTAAGATTACGGCAGTAATTACTAACAAATTGTCAAAGACATGATAACAATATTAACAATAAATAAACAATGAATAACATGGATAAATCGATTAAAATCAAGTACATCTATCTCCTTTAACATGAAGCTTTGATGTAAATCCTGTTCCAGATTTAGCTTATAATCATTTTATCATGTTTTGCTCTGCCTACTGACAGTAATCAGATTTATTTTATCACTGACAAGCGCTCTTGCATGAAGATGCGACTACGAAGAAGCAGTTAACTTCGTTGATGTGGGATGTGCGAGTATGAATGGAATTAAGCCAGTCATGTTAATGACTAAAAATGGAAACCAGATTATAGATATGTAATTATTTATTTAATATTATGTTCAGTACACAAGAAACAAACAAAAATAAGATTTACATAATAAAGTTATTATTAAGGTGATTTTGTCTTACCCTGTGAGGAATTTTCTGCCGACAGACCTCTAGGGAAATTAAATAATATAGCGGAAGGTAATTAAAATTGTAAGTGCGGGTAAGTTTGTAAATATTCCTTGCTTATTTATTAATAGATATAAATTTAATATTGGCTTTTACATCGAATTTAGATTATTTGTACAGTGCCAGCAACTTTAATCCAGTAGCATGGATCAGCGCACTGTTGTACCAAAGACATGTATTAGATTCGCACAATGGCCCAAATAATGAGGCTAAGTGCGGAAACAGCCCCGTAAAACTAAAACTATGTACCTATTAGATTGAGTAGCCTCATCCAGCACCAATACCACCCTTAGTTTAGTCGACCATGTCCAGAGAAAAAAAACTGTATATCTGTGTAAAATCTCATCTGTCGAAATATCATCTGTCGCGAGAACGGCTGAAAATGCTCACTCGTGTATCAGTGATGGCGCTAGCGTGCGACGCGAACTGCGTACGGTAGCTCGCTGCGAACCTGCACCATCCACCGAGAGATGTCGCTGTTAACACTGTTGTACAGAAGTGAGTATCGTAGTTCGGCCGTTTGCACAGAGATGGCGCTGTTTTCAATATTGCATAGTAGTAGAAGCACAATAACTGTTAAAATCTCATCTGTCAAAATCTCATCTGTCGCGAGAACGGCTGAAAATGCTCACCCACAAAAGTGCCCAACGCGCCATAAGAAGTTTTCACTTCAAAAACTGTTCAATACGTCTGAACCCAAATAAACCGCGGGTTTCATCACAATGTCTTTTCCTTCACAGTAGAGCAATTACATACGTATACGTATGAATATGTAGGTATACATTTTCCTTGCTTATTTGTTAGTAGGTATAATAATATTGGCTTTTACATAATAATCTTGATGATTTATATATCGCCAGCTTTAACCCAGTCTATTCAGGGCGCTGTAGTCCCTGAAAAAGTGTTTTGACTTTGAAACAAGTCTAAATGATATTACTACATTTATTTATGCGTGTTCTGTTTCATGCCTGCTGTTTGACTTTCTATTTTTTATTATTAACCTAGTATAAACACCGGTTATAGAAAATTATAAATACACTTGCCAAAATTCAACAGCGTCGCAATAGCAATACCACGGCCTAGAAATTAGAGCAGTTTTGCTCAAACTTCACGCATTATCACTGAAAGTTAGAGCTATTATCGTATACTTAATTACTGAATAAACTAGGGTTTACATTCGTAGATATTATTGTTAATTACAAGATAAATGGTTAGAATAAAACTAATAAATCACACGGTATTTATCAAGTTAAGGCGTCGTGTTCTTAAGAAACTTTACCAGAATAGAACTTTGGTACTTACTATATTAACTAAGACTATAAAAGTTACATTTGAAAAAATGATGAAATGTTTTGGTTAATTTTAATATGAGAAGCTCGTTTCATTCATATTTTATATAGCATTCTGTGCCCATTAAAATCCATTGCGAAAATCGAAAATCAATGTAAGAGCTAGTATGGGGCATAAAATGTTCAGTAATACAGTGGGGATGTTGCGGTATCGTTTTTATTCTTTGTTAAATAAATAAATAATAATATTTCAAAATATTATAATTGGGCATATAGAAGAATAGTGAAGCAAACGAATGATAAAATAATGGCTTAGTTGAAACTCGAGTGGGGAAATATACGAATGGAAAGATTTCTACGTGGAATTAACGAGTAAAGGGAAAACGATCTAACTACTGAAATGAGTATCAGTGTATGTTTGGGTACGTACAGGGGACGAATACCTTTAAATAAAGGACATCGTAAAGTCCAGATTATTTTGCATTAAGTTAAAAGATGCGGTTTAATTCAATTGCCTGGAAAAAGGGTGGCGCAATTGTCCATAAATGTTTACTACTCGGACTATTTAAAATTCTGTATTTACGTCGGGTTTAAACGAGATAAAGTCTTTCGGATTTAATTTAGTTTCAAAATGGCCGCCAAGCGTATTTTACGGGTGATCAGTCCACATACCATAGGTACATAAGTACTAAAACACTTGGTTGGGTTGGTATTTTTTTTTAAATTAACCTATGTTGTACTACGTAAATTAAAAATTAAAAAAAAAGTACATCCAGTTATATAAATTACAAATAAGTACAAAGTCGCCAACTATGTTTGTTTCTTTTTTAATTTTAATTTGTTTTTCAGATATATATTAGAATTAAAAATTCTGGTTGGCTGATAATTTTAAAGTTTTTTGGAAAAATTAACTGCAACGCAGACGAAATTCGCGCTTTTACCTGTCTGCAATATAACACGTCGAAATCAAAATCGAATGTATAGGAACTATATTATCGGTAGGTACCTACCTTCATACTGATAAGGCTCATATAATAAACTAACACATGCTTTTAGATAAACTGTCAATTTACTGTTCTGGGCATTGTAATACGAATTTCAGCTATATATTTTACTAGCTGCGCCCTGCAGTTTCACCCGCGTAAGTCCCGATTCCGTGCGAATAAAAAATGAAAAGTAGCCTTAGGCCTAAATAAGCATAAATGGACTATCCAACACAAAAATAATTTATCAATTCAAATCAGTAGTTACTAAGATTAGCGCGTTCAAACAAACAAACAAATTCTTCAGTGTTAAGTCGTTCTATTCTGGGGATTGATAAATTGATGACTGTAGTAATGACTGCATAAAAATTACTACTAAGTTCTTCCTAAGTTTACTAATGAGAGAGAATCTCTAGCTGTCTGTCGGTTACCCTTTTACGCGACTAAAATGCCAAACAAATTTCTATGACTTTGGTTTCAGTAGAGATTGATGGAACTTTGGAAAAGGACAGGCTACTTTTATCCTGATTCAGGATTTACGCGGGTGAACTAGTTAGAATTGAATATTTGTAGTCGAAAAGTAAAACATTATTTTACATTGCTTTGACCTAGAACTAAAATACCTCTTGGTACATAAATGTTATTGTACCAAATTAAATTCTGCGATGCGTGGGGTTTGTCACGCAATTGGCTACTTTTTTCAAATGCGTATTGGTAAATTTAAATGAGTTTTCACGAAGGGACCTATAAAAATATTCGTGCTTCAGACTTTTTATAGCTACGTTGTTTTTATAGAGACATCTGAAATTCAGGCTCGCTACCGTTCAGTAAATTACAAGTGGTCGAATGTTTTATTTCCTGTCAGAGCACTGATAACGAGAGCCGGATATCAGTAGATACAATCGGGTCTTAGTCACGCGACGCCTAACTAGGGCGGGCGGCGGGCGGGCGGTGTAACATCGTTCTTTATTCATCGAGACTCAAAAACCTAAGCTCGACAAACAACCGAGATTCATACATATTAATGCTTTATCTACATTATCTAACGCGTTAGGGAGCTGTGAGCTGTGCTTCCTCTAATGTGTTCAAGGGAATTTCGCTTTCACCTGCCTTCGTTGCCTAAATCGTTACGTTTTAGTACATAACGCCGGCGGTGTCTAATACACTTTGTGAACCTACAAACTTTTACTGAGACATTAATTTTAATAAGTACGTCATAGGTGTCACGGTAACTGTTAGTAGCTTCGGCGATGACGTTGTAAAACTCTTTAATTTTTAGTCAGTTTCTATAAATTCTCCTATTTCAAAGTAGGTATTTCATTTCATTATGAATCATGAACACAATTAGAACTTTATGTTTCGGAAACTTTTCGGCGTACCTCACGTAAATAGGGTAGGTTTTAATTATTTTTCACCTCTGCGTGCCTGTAAAAGTTTTCGTCTGGCTACTAAATATTAGAAATTTGGTTAAGAAAAATAGGTTTATTTATTAGGTATAAGTATAGGTACTCTCAAATCGGGTTAAGAGGAAAGGGTACCGGGGGCTTTCTCCATACAAACTATTACAAACGTAGTCGACTGTTTTCTCCCTGGATAATGACACTAGAGCAAATATTTTTTGTGCATAAAACTTATAAGTGCCATGACCATGCCCCTATTTTTTGTTTTTTATTATTATTATTTTTATTTTATTCACTACATAGTATAAAACAAAGTCGCTTTCTCTGTCCCTATTTCCCTTTGACCGCTTAAATCTTTAAAACTACGCAACGGATTTCGATGCGGTTTTTTTTAATAGATAGAGTGATTCAAGAGGAAGGTTTATATGTATAATACATGCATAATATAGCCGTGCGAAGCCGGGGCGGGTCGTTAGATTCTATGATTTATATATTATAGGGGCATGGTCATGGTAATTAGAAAATGAAAAAAATCAAAACATAGGAGCATAGTCATGGCAGATATAGGTTTAATGGCACAAAAATATTTGTGCTAGTGTCATTATCCAGGGAGGAAACAGTCGACTACGTTTGTATGGAGAGAGCGCAGGTACCCTTTCACCTTAACTCTAGAAATGACTGGGAATAGATTCGAGAGGTTTTGAATTAAAGGTAGGTAAGTGATTGCTATCTCCAAGTACTATCCTATCTACCACAGTGTATTTTAGCGTAAACTAATTGGAGCTAAGCGAAGTAAGTACATGTTCTAGATAGTTCATCCAACTTGAAAGTTTGTCGATCGATCGGAAGCAGACATTGACCATCTAAACTCGTATCTTTAGAGAGTTGCTCAAACTCTAAGAAAGATTAAAGAAAAACTATTAAATATCTATAAAAATCTACTTTGGTATTGTATGTTTGAGACAGCTAAGAGTTACAAATAGAATGAAGCAATCCTGTTTCATAATGAGTATTTATAATTTTACACTTCCTAGATAGTTTTACACGTTTTTCAAAGCAGTAAAACTAAGAATTCGCTTAATAGCAACTTAAAATCACGATTTAAGTATGACTTAAGTTTAATTAAAAAATCAAGATAAGAAAATTAGTAAGTAGGTAATTTAATAAATATTTTTTTCATTCTTAGAGGCTTTGTAGTTTGTGTTTGAATAGGTTTCCGAAGGTTAAGGAAGGAAAAATCGGATTTTTTCTTATTATTTTCTTTTTTTTTTTCAATTTGGACCGGATTAAGCCAATCTTCATTGATTTTATTTCTATGCCTTTAAACGGATTGTCTCATTTTCGAAAATCTTCTATACGAACAAGGATTTTCACAAGGGCACTACTATCGGATGAATTGTTAAGATCTTATTTAAGGCTTACTCTACCCTCTTCGAAGTGAACTTACCAAACTCACAACCCAAACGGAGGTCGTCTATTTTTAGCCCGAGTCCGTAACAAAAAAATATAATCAATCCACTGAGTTTATTGATCGCTATTGTTAAGAGAAACTTTGAGAATTTGGACTGAGAATAGGGTTTCCGCTTAGAGTAACATTTGTATCGTCGATTACTCTGTGACGATTTTATTTACGTTGTAGATTCGTCTTTATTCCTCGGATATCTCAATGAAGATCATAATACCTTAAGTAAAGTCGGTAAGTATAAAATCACCTCAAAACATAGTTCAAAACAAGCAATAATACCTCTTGGTACAAGATTACCTCCTCTCCTATTTCGTACACGTGCGACTTTATCCGAAAGCACATCAAGTATGTATTACCTTTATTAAGGGGAAAGTTTAGACCCGCCCTAAAGCAACAAATACAATTCTGATATTCCTTTGTAACCCTTCCTAACAACTTTCGGTCCTCATTAAAAGCAAATATGAAACTGGAGAGGCTGGAGACGTAAAGAGAGCTGGTAGACTTCAAATTTTCTGTTGGCCGATAGGCACAATCCTACCTAGAAGAAGACTGTTTTCCATTCTTTGTTACAGGGTAGATTTGAAGAAAATCTTTAACTAATTTATTCTTAGATATACTTCAGAAAGTCCGTAGTCTGTGGTAGCCCTTGGGCAAGGCTCCGGGAAACATCGCCAGACTACCATTGACTTAATAAACTTCGTAATTATGAGCACTTTCCGGACTCGTTGTGTAAAATGCAGGCTACAAAATTATGCCACTCATTTAAGAGCTCCATCTTGATTTTGCTTTATAATTTGTTGCTGGATTTTTACTTGAAGCTTTAAAACATCTAGAATATCTGTTAATCTATGCAAAATAAGCATAAAATAAACCAGATAATTATTCTGATTTAACGATGGGATTTCAGAGATTATACCGATTATAATATGATGAAGCACATTTAATATCATATATATAAAAGGATATCGGAAATCGATAATACTAATCAAAACTATTAACAATGTGGTTTTGACACAGAGCTATAATAGCTATAATAATGACATTGTTTGTTTATTATTCAAATCACTACATAGTATAAAATAAAGTCACTTTTCGCATTGCCTTTGTATGCTTATATCTTTAAAACTACGCAACGGATTTTGATGCGGTTTTTTTAATAGATAGAGTGGTTCAAGAGGAAGGTTTATGTGTATAATACATGCATAATATAGCCGTGCGAAGCCGGAGTGCTAGTAGGTAGGATATATAATTAATACTTAGAACGAAGGTGAGATACAGCGCTATTCTATAAGGGAAAGGAAAAACTAGTCTAATACTTTACTTGTATAGCGGTGTTTGGCCCAGTGATCGATAACTCAACATTCATTCCGAAGGTCGTGAGTTCAAATACCGGTCGGCCGTGCAATGAATATTTCTTGAGAAAAATTGATGTGCGCTAATTGACATTGCTCTTACAGTGAAGGAAAACATCGTGACAAAACTCGCGGCTTAGTTGGCTCAAGACGTATTATCACGCAAAAAGGGCCCAAAGGGCCTAGTTGCGGAAAAAACAGCCCATATACATAACTTCTATTTATATGTAGGTTTACTAAATAAAGATTGCGTGTAACGTGTGTATTAACGTTTTATCTCATAATTCACAGCTGACTTATTCAGATTGATTTTCGTGTTCTTCTTCATCTTAGTTACTTTTGTATGCCAAACTTGTCCAAGCTTGTTTAGTGACAGTACTGTGTAAATAGTGAGGTGTTAGGTTTAGTTACAATAGCCCCGCTTCATCTTACCTACGAATAATACCGTTTTGAATCCGACCTAGAATTCAAAACGAGGTTTCAGAACAGTTGCCTTTGTGGCGCAAAATGCTATGCATTGTAAGCACTTTAGTGCTAGTGCAATTCAGAGCGTGTCACTGTTTTATGCCTACGTTACTTTTTCTGTGAAGCATTTGTGCGTTGAATTTTGAGCTGGAATGAATTCATCATTATATTTATTTTAACGGATAAATCTCGTTTAAAACATGTGGAATGTTGTCAAACTACCATCTACTTAAAATTAATCAAAAAGTTTCTTATCTAACGCAGAATTGACTAACGATGTCCCGAGGTCTTGCAACTGTTGTTTGTTGGGCTTAGGACCTAACCGAATGTATTACTGGATCCCAAACTGGTGGTACTCTCCAACCATCAGCTTTATGAAAATTATTGGGATGTGTCTGGATTTCAAATGCCTCTGGAATGAATTATTAAAGTCTAAGATTTTTTCTGAATTTTACTACATCTCTCTCTCTATAATAGTCGGCCCCTCATGACTGAGGATCGTGGTCATCATCGGGAAGTCTGCATTTGGATCGGATGATGTATCTCCAACGGCTTCTATTCATCGCATCTCTTTTTACTAAATCCGAATTTTACTACATAAGCGAATGATTTTTCTGAAAGAAACAAATGTCGCTTAAATGTAGTGCTTAATTCTAATTCAGTAGAATTGTATATAACACAAGAACGAATCGAATAAAATAAGCTTTTAATTTGAACATGGCAATGATTTACAGTGGCAGTTGGGAAAACGGGGCAAATCGGGGCAAGCCGGGGCTGGCCGTTAATTGACCCAGCGCGCCGGGTGGGGTCACTGTTTGCATTGGCGCGGCGCCTACTCTATGTTTGCCCAGCGAAGTCTGATTGTCCCACACGATGTCTACAAGCCGGCTCTACTCTATTTACTTGGTAATTATAAGCCAGTGTAAAACATTGCTCAACTCTTATTACAAACAGAAAATCAAATCGAAAAAATATTTTAATTGACACCGACTTCTAAAAAGGTATGAAAAAATTCGGAAGAGATTGACAATAAAATAAATATTAATCTAAAAACCCGTTTTTAAGAGGAAAGGGTACCGGGGGCTCTCTTCATACAAACTATTACAAACGTAGTCGTACGTAGTTTTATTTTTTTAATCTTAATTTCTATGTTAATTAGAAAAAAAAAAAAAAATTGGGGCATAGTCATTGTAGTTATAGGTTTTATGGCACAAAAATATTTGTGCTAGTGTCATTATTCAGGGAGGAAACAATCAACTAAGTTTGTATGGAGAGAGCGCAGGTACCCTTTCACCTTATGTAGTTTGCTCTATTTTTACGAAATATTTAAATTAAGTTGGCCCTTATTAGCCGCAAGTACTTCACTCCTCATTTGCCTATTCAAGATAATTTTAAGATAAAAATCTGCAAACTTGCTTTAATTCCGCAGACTTAGCAAAATGTAAAAAAAGTATTCAAGAACCGATGAACTTGCAAGACGCATATCTCAGCGGTTTTTCTAAAGGAAAGTTAAATGAAGGAGATACTTTTAAACAAGGTAGCAAGCACAGCAGGTATCGCCCGCCCGGTGCCTAATGGAATTAAATCAGCAGATTTAACTGAATCTTCGCCAAAGTTTTAAGCATTTAAGTGGTAAGAAATTTTGTTGGAATTGAACTTTGTTTTGTACGTAATTTGCGCAACAATTTCTTAGATAAATACTGGTTAAATTAAATTCACGATGAATATAACCGTTTCGCTACCGGAAAATTATAATAAATTGCATATAAATGTCAAAGAGCACAGTACTTTAGTCGTAAAATCTTTGACATTTATCAATCAATGGCCTCTCTTCATTTTTAACACATTAATTCCTTAACAAAAATATAAACATAACACACATTAACTCCTTAATAATAATATAAACATAACACACATTAACTCCTTAACAAAAATATAAACATAACACACATTAACTCCTTAACAAAAATATAAACGTAACACACATTAACTCCTTAACAAAAATATAAAATAGATGAAGAGAGGCCATTGATTGATAAATGTCAAAGATTTTACGACTAAAGTAATGCGCTGTACAAAAAGCTTTACATTTGACGACTAACTTTAATATATTTTTACTAGCTTTTAACCGCGACTTCCTCCGCGTTAGGAGTTTTTTCAAAATCCTTTCTTCTCGGATGCCTACGTCATATAAAGAACACACCCTTTAAGTTTCATGTCTCTACGACCAGCGGTTTAGGCCGTCAGTCATTCAGGACACAGCATTTTATATGTATACTAGCTGCCCTCCGCGGTTTCACCCGCGTAACTCCCGATCCCGTGGGAATATCGGGATGTAAGCTATCCTATCTCTCAAGTTGGATCGAACTGCACATGGTGTGCGAATTTTATTATAATCGGTTAAGTGGTTTAGGAGTCCATTGAGGACAAACATTGTGACACGAGATTTATATATATTAAGATATAGATTGAAAACTGTATATAGGTACCTAAGTTATTTTTAAAATGAAATGAAACGTCTATTTCTACAACTCGTAGTTCTTTTCCCTTGACAAATTGATTTCCCTGGTTCTACGAAGTAGGTACCAACAGATGTTTGCCGTCAACAACTCTCTAAATTTCCACTGGCGACTCAAGTGTCGTTCTACTGTTTACTTTGTGTGGCTTAAGAGGGCTGGCTTTTGTCACTATTTGAGATCCGATAAGAACGAAATGTCTGAGCACTCGTAATTTTCTTTGACTGTTAACAAAGTAAATAAATTTAGCAAGGACATCGTATCTGTATTTCGAACCGAAAATGATATTTAGATTTTCATAGATTCTTTGACAATTTAATGTAATTTGAGGATCTTCAACTCAACTTAAATGGTTAGTTGAGTTTGTTCAGCTGTTTTTTCCCCGATGTTTTCCTCGTTAGGAAAAAACCTAAAAGCCAAATAACTAGTTTCAGTAAAAGAAAACAATAAAACTTTGAGTGATATAATCACTGAAAATTTTACTGTAATTAAAAAGCACAAGCCCACCCATTTATGGCTAACCTACATTTTGTTAAAATTACTCAGTAAATATACAACATTATAAAAACTACGTAATCACGTAATTGCCTAATTAAATCCCACCATTCGTTTCCTTCGTGAAGCAAAACAAAAGATGTTTACTTCAATTAGGACAATGAAAATAATAGGGATATGCCCGCTCTCGTAATAGGAGACCTTCTATATATACGAAAACTAACCGCGTACTTAAATACGGAGCATTTTTCCAACATAATATCATGTACTTAGGGGTAATGAATAAAAGGGAGGTACCTATAGGTACGGAGGGTTCTCTCGAAGGAGTTGCGTTACGTTATTATAATAGGGATGTTAAATCTAATATTAAAACAACTTGAAAATCGAAAAAGTAGGTTTTTATCTACATTTATCTCAGAAATCCGGATTTTTGGGTTTAGTTTAATGGTATCGTTACAGGATAGGTTTCATATCAGATTTAGGTACACACAGTGATGTTTCCATTATTATAATAATTCAGGTGTCTCCTCGCGACCATGACTATTGTAACATAGTCGAAACGTCGAGGTAAGAGAAATAAAAAATTAAAAATACGCGATTAAGGGGAAAGGGTACCGGGGGCTCTTTCCATACAAACTATTACAAACGTAGTCGACTGTTTTCTCCCTGGATAATGACACTAGAGCAAATATTTTTGGTGCATTAAACTTATAATTGCCATTACCTTGTCCCTATTTTTTGTTTTTTATTATTTTTTTATTTTTTGAATCTTGATTTCTATGATAATTAGAAAATGAAAAAAACAAAACATAGAGGCATAGTCATGACAGTTTTAGGTTTTATGGCACAAAAATATTTGTGCTAGTGTCATTATCCAGGGAGGAAACAGTCGACTACGTTTGTATGGAGAGAGTGCAGGTACCCTTTCAAATTAAGACCCGGGAAAATAATTATTATGAATAAATATATTATTATCTTGGAAATTCGGGTTTAGTCTCATGCTATTGTTACGTGTTAGTTTCATATCGAATGACACACAGTGATGTTTTCATTATAATAATTCAAGTTATGAAAACATTTAATTTGCTTTCTGGTGCTATTTTACGTTATGTTATTTTAATTTCTCTTGAGCTGTTTGGTTTCCTAAGATATAGATGGATAACTTCCGCGTCGCTTCCGCGGACAAATTCCACAAGAACACACAAGGACTAAAGTGTAGTGTCATGGAAGTGCTCTAACATAGTTCTAAGCTATCAATTATTGTTATAAAATATGTATGTTAGTCTATAAGGTATGTATCTATGGGCCTTCGTAGCCTGAAATAAATGATTTATTTATGTATATTATTATTTATTTATAACTTTATTTGTACCACGCAGGAAGAAACATAGAACAAAAATAAGTAAGTCTATGCTAGAAACGAATAGAAGCACGGGCAGCACTTGTCTATATGTAAAGATATCATTTATAAAAATGTACACTGAAAAAAAAGGTTTGTTGGATTTACCAAATTCGCAAAGGTTGGCTGAATTACAAGGAAACTACGATAAATACAACAAAATCTCGCTGTTGGACTTACAAAACTAAAAAGGTTGAAGTTGGTACCAGAGTTCATGGTGTAAATTAACAAATAATATTGTATATTTTACCAAACAAATTTCTACAACTAAGCTGGTTGGTTTTATCATAAAAATGTGATAAATATAACAAGACCTCGCAGTTGAACTTACAAGACTACAAAGGTTGCGATCAAAATATAGTCCCTACCAGAGTTCATGGTGTAAATTAACAAATAATATTGTATGTTTTACCAAACAAATTTCTACAACTTAGTTGATGGTGTAAATTAACAAATATTATTGTATATTTTACCAAACAAATTTCTACAACTTAGTCTTGTTGGTTATATCATGAAAATGTGATAAATATAACAAGACCTCGCAGTTGAACTTACAAGACTACAAAGGATGCGATCAAAATATAGTCCCTACCAGAGTTCATGGTGTAAATTAACAAATAATATCGTATATTTTACCAAAAAAATTTCTACACCTTAGTTGATAGTGTAAATTAACAAATATTATTGTATATTTTACCAAACAAATTTCTACAACTTAGTCTGGTTGGTTATATCATGAAAATGTGATAAATATAACAAGACCTCGCAGTTGAACTTACAAGACTACAAAGGTTGCGATCAAAATATAGTCCCTACCAGAGTTCATGGTGTAAATTAACAAAAATTTATTGTATATTTTACCAAATAAATTTCTACAACTTAGTTGATGGTGTAAATTAACAAATAATATTGTATATTTTACCAAACAAATTTCTACAACTTAGTCTGGTTGGTTATATCATAAAAATGTGATAAATATAACAAGACCTCGCAGTTGAACTTACAAGACTACAAAGGTTGCGATCAAAATATAGACCCTACCAGAGTTCATGGTGTAAATTAACAAAAAATTATTGTATATTTTACCAAACAAATTTCTACAACTTAGTTGATGGTGTAAATTAACAAATAATATTGTATATTTTACCAAACAAATTTCTACAACTTAGTCTGGTTGGTTAAATCATAAAAATGTGATAAATATAACAAGACCTCACAGTTGAACTTACAAGACTACAAAGGTTGCGATCAAAATATAGTCCCTACCAGAGTTCATGGTGTAAATTAACAAATAATATTGTATATTTTACCAAACAAATTTCTACAACTTAGTCTGGTTGGTTTTATCATAAATATGTGATAAATATAACAAGACCTCGCAGTTGAACTTACAAGTCTACAAAGGTTGCAATCAAAATATAGTCCCTACCAGAGTTCATGGTGTAAATTAACAAATAATATTGTATATTTTACCAAACAAACTTCTACAACTTAGTCGGGTTGGTTTTATCATAAAAATGTGATAAATATAACAAGACCTCGCAGTTGAACTTACAAGACTACAAAGGTTGAGATCAAAATATAGTCCCAGAGTTCCTGGTGTAAATTAACAAATAATATTGTATATTTTACCAAACAAATCGCACATCTGGAAGAACAATGGCACATCTACCAAAAATGCAAAAATGACTTTTTTTGTTCTAAGTGTATCGTGTGACAAAACGGCACAACGGTAGTTCGTAGGTATAGTTTTCGACAGAAGTCGCTAGTGTCGTTGTAAAATTATTGGATTTACCCCCACTTCTCCGTGTAACAACAGCTCATTGGTCAGTTGTGTCGGGACGCCTAACTAATTTGTTCAGACGGGTAAAAATTTGATAGAAGGGTTAAAAGAACAACGGCATATTTGCTATAACACACAGTGCTACAACGACACATTTAGTGTCAAATGTGCCGTTGTTCTCGTATAGTTTTTCAGTCGCAGTTCTTTTATGTCATTTTTAAGTCATAATTACAATAAAACAATAGCATAATAAAAAAACAATGGCACAACTGTAGGACTCTTCTTAGTTTATGCACATTTTTAGATAATTACACAAAACCAAAACAAATAAAATGTATCGTAATATATTTATAAATATATGTCCTATGGGTAGAAAACACAAAAGAACTTAAAATAAACCAATTTCTATATTTAAGGACCCCTTAAACCTTTAAACCTTGCTCCTGTAAAATTCACTAAATGTAAGTTGTGCTATTGTTTTTCCAGATGTGCGAAATTTCTACAACTTAGTCTGGTTGGTTTTATCATAAAAATGTGATAAATATAACAAGACCTCGCAGTTGAACTTACAAGACAACAAAGGTTGCGATCAAAATATAGTCCCTACCAGAGTTCATGGTGTAAATTAACAAATAATATTGTATATTTAGCGGAAATCCACAATTTAGTCTGGTTGGTTTTATCATAAAAATATGATAAATATAATAAGATTTCACTACAAAGGTTGAGGTCAAAATATAGTACACCTACCAGAGTTCATCATCAGATCTGCCTACCCTTATCCCACTCAAGTGGGGTCGGTACAGTGTGTGCACTTTTTCCATTCATCTCTATCACTCGTCATCTCAGCATTTACTCCCTTCTCATTCATATCCTCTTTCAGACAATTCATCTATACTTTCCTCGGTCGCCCTCTACCGCTATAGCCATTCACACTCAAGTTCATCGCCCGTTTTGTAATGTGGTCCTCCTCTATCCACATAACATGCCCGTACCATACAGGCGATGACTTTTCAACTTTTCCGTCACTGACGCTACTTTCATACTTCCCCTAATATAGGTAGGTAGGTACTCATTCCTTAGTCTATCCATTCGTGTTACGCCACACATCCATCTCAACATGCAGTCTTCTTTCATCCGATCCCTTTGTGGCCCAATACTCCGATCCATACATGACAGGTCTTATGACCGATTTATAGATTTGCCCTTGATTTTTCTTTCGAGGCAATACTGATTGGATGGCTAATGTGCCCAAAGAATATGAGAATTCTTTCTAGGTAAAAGGTTGAGAGCCGCCTGAATAACCCATGACGTTAATGTTGTAGGTAGCCTGCGGATTAGCCGTTTTTGTTCACAGAATAGACGTTTACATATTCAACAAAATACAAACCTATTTCTTTCATATTTACATGTAAAGAGGTTTACCTAACTTATTACTCTCCCAAAAATATGTTTGAATATGTCATTATTCATTGCAATAAACTGAAAACGCGTTAATTATGTTTTATCAGTGAACTAGCAGTTCCTCGTGGTTTCACCTGCGTAATTCCTATTCCCTTGCCATAAAAATGAATAAATATAGACTATTGTTACTCCCTGATAATGTAGCTTTCCATTGGTGAAAGAATTTTTAAATCGGTTCAGCCGTTTCAGAGCCTATTCAATGCAAACAAACAAACAATCAAATCTTTCCTCTTTATAATAGGTATTATAATAGTACATATAGATAATAACTTTAATTAGTTAATATCCCAAAAATCAAAATCGAAATAATTAAGGCTTTTACTTTTTGAATGTAGGTACTTATTGTAATCGTTAATATATTATTATGTCAAATCAAAAATGGCCATCGTCCTTTCAACAATTTGGTTTGATTGATTTTATCATAAAAATATGATAGATTGAACAAGATCTCGCGGTTGAACTTACAAAACAAAAAAGGTAGAGGTCTAATTATAGTCTCTATCAGAGTTCATGGTGTAAATTAACAAAGAATATTGTACATTTTACCAAACAAATCCCAACAATTTGGTTTGGCTGACTTTATCATAAACATAATATTATTATTATGATAAGTACATATAACAAGACCTCGCGGTTGAACCTACAAAACTAAAAAGTACGGCAATCTACGATATTTAAAAAAAAAATACGGCATAGTTACGGCAGGCCTGTCATTGCCGTATCACAGAATACGGCAATTTGCTTTACGAAAAACAAATGTATTTCACGACGAAACGCACATACTCTTTAGTTAAAAGCGTGTTTTTTATTATTTTATTTTCCCGTTTTTAATAGGTAAGTAAGTAATAATTGTAATTAAGAGTAAGTACCTAAATAAAGTTAGTAGGTACCTACTTAACTAATTGAAAAGTAATTGTATACCTAATCAAGACACTTAGACTTAGGTACCTACTCATTAAACTTAAAAACATATTTTTACACTGAATATTTACAAGTTAATATATTATACCTAATAGGTTTGTTCAAAGTCCATTACGTGACCTTTTTCAAAAGTACAAACTCGACTATGATACGATATTCCATCATGGAATGCCAGTGCCTATCTTCCGGCTTCATCATCAGACCTTGAAACTTAATCGTGGTCAAAGTGAATTACAAAACCTTTCTAACAAGTCCAAACACAGCTATGATACGATGTTCCATCATGAAGTTCCAGTTCATATCTTCCGGCTCAATCATCAGATCAGTTCGACAGTAAGTAGGTAGGTACTTACCTACCTACCATAATATTATTGTATTGTCATCGGTCCTTGATAAGTGTGCAAAGTTTAAAATAAAATCTGATCGCTTAAAGTGGGTCAAAATCGCGCCCAAAGGAGTCGGTTACATACAAACAAACATACAAGTGAAGCTAATATAAACCGTGTAATAAATAACAATAAACGGCCATTTCGTCCGTTTTTCCTTAAAATACGGCAATTTAGATGACTTTGTCAGACTTTGGCATACGGCTGCTCAGATTTTTGCTATAACACAGATGCGGCGCACACTGGACCAGATTCCGAAAATCGCAAGGACTTAGGGTCTCATTTATGTAAATCAATGTCTTTAGATGATTCCCACTTTTATAGAATAGCTTTTTCTTATATCGGGGCCCGTTTCCAAGAAAAATAATATTGTAAAAAAAATTGTATGGAAAAATTTAGTTTTTACTAATTAGGTATTTTAGCATCTCTGCCCGCTTGGCAGAGATGCTAAAACTAAACTTACTTGGGATTATAGAGGGTATAATAGTGCACTTATCTTAAGACTCTTGCTTCATATCTCTGCCCGTTCAAAAACGGCAGTACGAAAGTAGTACGTTTAGGTTCCCTTTAATAAGTGCGACTAAAAGTTGTACTGAAATCCATTTTAACCCGCTAAACAGCGGGTAATAATTAGTTTTGAATTTGGAAAATGAAACTTTTAATGTCTATCGCCAGAGACGACCAAGGAGGTCGAACGTCAAATACTGCACAAATTGTATGAATTGGTCGGTGAGACTCGCGCCTTAAACAAAAAAATATTGGTTAGATTGAATGTTGAGAGGTATAAAGAAAACATGGTGTCACCCAGTCCGACTTCCAAGTAAGTACTTATGTTTAAGTTATCAGCTGTCTTAGTGACCCGAAATGGATTATTTTTCACTTTTTTGTTTTTCTTTTCAGGTTTTTTAATTTTAGTTTCAGGTTTTTTTGAAGTCGGTTTTTAAAATTTTAATTTATTTTTTATTTAACCATTTTTAGTGCCACTGTCACTGAAAATTCTACTCCATGAGGCGAAAGCGACTGTTTCTTCAAATTGCAACCTGTACCTAATCATAACCCATTGAAGAGTTTGGTGATAAGAAGGTGTTTTCAGATGCTCCATTCATCGGTACCTATTTGTGTATGGGCCACTTCTATTAGTGGAAATGGAAAACAGCAATTTGTTGAATCTCGCTGTGCAGATCTGTTCATCACTCCGTAGATCATCATCAGATCTTCATTTAGGATAGGGTTCTCTATCAAAATTCATTCAAACCCAGTCCGGCGAGGCAAAAGCGAATATTTTATTCAAATTGTAACCTGTAATTGTAACCGATTGAAGAGTTTTCTGATGAGAAGGTGGTTTCAGATATTCCATTTATTGGGAACTATTCGTTTATGGGCCAATTGTACTGGTGGAAATTGAAAACTGAGCAATTTGCTGCACTCTCGAGGTGCAATTCTGTTCATCACTTCGAAGATCCTCATCAGAACTTCATTTAGGATAGGGTTCTCTATCAACATTCATTCAAACCCAGTCCGGTGACTAAATTCGACTAAATTCTTTAAATTGTAACCTGTAATCGTAACTGATTAAAGAGTTTTCTGATGAGAAGGTGGTTTCAGATATTCCATTTATCGGTAACTATTCGTTTATGGGCCAATTGTACTGGTGGAAATCGAAAACTGAGCAATTTGCTGCACTCTCGAGGTGCAATTCTGTTCATCACTCCGAAGATTCTCATCAGATCCTCACCAAAATTTTATGGGACCACTCCTGAGGTGTCACCTTTCGAACACAAAAAGAATCATCTCAATCGGTTGAGCCGTTTTCGAATGATCGCGTAACATACACACAAAAAAAAAAAAACATACAGACGAATTGAGAACCTCCTCCTTTTTTGAAGTCGGTTAAAAATAAATAAAGGCGGCAACTGATGTGCTGTGTAAGTGTGTATGTAGAGTGTACCACTCGGCATGAAAATTATTTTTTCCTCTGGCGATTTCCTTTGAATCCCTCGCTGCGCTCGGAAACTTTCAATCGAATGATGTATAAACAGTGACTTGGTGTATTAGTACGGAAGGTAGGGATTTTACAGATAAGGGCTAAAAATAAGTATCAAACGCTTACAATCCGTCAAGGTAAATAATGAGTGCCATTGTCTAAGAACAATAGCAGGTATAAGGTAAAATGGCCAATATTTATGTTTCAGGTACTTAGGTGGTATGAACCTAATGTGCTACTTCTTTCTATGTTTTCAAATAGAATAAGGTATTTTATACTTGTAGGGTCAAAAATGAAATTAGGTACCTTATAAATCGCCAAATAAAAAATTGAGTTCCGAACGCCTGCTGTTTTTGAACGGGCAGAGATATGAAGCAAGTGTCTTAGAAGATAATGTGCAGTATTATATATATCTTCTATAATCCCTAGTAAGATTGGTTTTTATTTTACATCTCTGACAATTTACAAAATAATTAAGTAGTACTAAAAACTACATTTTCCATACAATTTTTTTTACAATATTATTTTTCTTGGAAACGGGACCCGATATAAGTAAAAGCTAGGTATTCTATAAAAGTGGTTTAGAATCATCTAAAGACCTTGATTTACAAAAATGATACTCTAATTCAGACTTCGACCTTTAAGTCCCTGATTTTCGGAATCGGGACCAGTGTGCGGCGGCAAAAAAACAAACCGCCGCGCCAAGCCAAGCAAAAGAATGCCGCGCCTTACGGCCGCGGCCGTTTATCACACCTCTCTCTCACTGTGTCGCCATTGCCGGCCGTAGGTAGGGTTGCCACCTTTTTCTTTGACGGATAAAATATTTGTAATAGATTTTTATAACTCCGGGAGTTATGAGTTTGAGTATGATCTGATTGTTTTAAACAAATCTAGTTTTCCGCGCGCCACTAGAATTCTGTTCTGTGATTGGTTGAAAAAAATCTAGTTTGCCACATGCCGCAAGTTTTCTGTCTTTTATAGTTATTTATTTCTTTGCAAATGTGAGGCGTCGTCGGTGGCTCAGTGGGCGCGACTCGGTCTTTCAATCAGAAGGTTCCGGGTTCGAACCCCGCCACGTACCAATGTTTTGACGTGACAACGCCTTATAAATTGGTTTGCCGGGTGACACTTCAAGAAACTGCGTTACGCTCCGCTCACGTTATGCGCTCACAATGAGAGCGAGTGAGAGGCACGCGTCCCTTCCACTCGGGCATGGTTAGCCCGCCTAAGAGCGAGAGAGACAGACATAAAAAGTGAAAGGCACGCGTCCCTTCCACTCGAGCACAGTTAGCCCGCCACTCAAAGTCGTTGTCACGTAAAACTTTCGCCCGTATACCGACTTTACAGGCAACCAATTTTTTTCGTTTATGGAATTCATATGTACGTTTTTCCGACGCTAATACAGTGAAGAAAAACATCGTGAGGAAACCTGCAAACATCTTTGAAATATTTTCAAACCATGTTTGTGAAGTTGACCAATCCGCACTTAGCCAGTGTGGTTGACTAAGGCCTATTCGCCCTTCGGGGTAGGCTAATGTTTAGCAGTGGACACCCTACGGCTGATGTGATGAATGTGATGAAAAACATTGTGCAAGAATATTCCAAACTCGAGTCATCAAAAGCTACGCTCCGCCTTCGACGTTGGGCTTTTGATATACTCTTGTCCCATTTACGCTCTTCGTTAAACAGTTCGTTTATGTTTTATTTTCAGCTAATAACAATTTCGTATGTGCTTTACATAAATATAAAATTAATTAAATTTAATATTAAATATAATTAATTAATAATTATAATTAATTAATAATTATAATTAAATATAATTAATTAATAATTATAATTAAATATAATTAATATTCTATTTACGCTCTTCGTTAAACAGTTCGTTTATGTTTTATTTTCAGCTAATACCAATTTCGTATGTGCTTTACTTAAATATAATTAAAGCATCTAAACATGGTACGTAGTACCTACCGTACCACGTACCGTAAATTATAATAATTACCTATATATAAATAAGCTTAATGGAAGCTTTATTTCTCTCATCACGCCACTTCGCATTATTAACAGAAAACACCCTTTCTGTAAATGCTAGAGTGTCGGGAACGGACAGTAGGTAATCGTGACACCGCTTTAAGTATATTCGGAAAAGTAATTTCGTCGAAAAAATGGATTGCCATTTCTTCGCTGCACAAGAATCCTATCTTTATCGTAAATATCGTCATCTATTTTGAAATTATTTTCACTTATCAGAGTTTTTAAGTATAATACTTTATAATAAAAGTACGGTGGGCAACCCTAGCCTAGCCATAGGCGCTCGCGTCGACGGAGTTTCGAGGATATATAAGCGTATGAGTGCTGCTTTGCTCGCCATTTTGCGTCGGCAGTCGTGCGTGTATCGTGACAAAATTAAATAATTTTATCTTTGGTACCTAGTGAAAGTGTGGTGAGCGTTTTGTTTGTTATTCATAGCGAACCAAAACTGGGTAGGTATGGATATTGATCTGGAAGACTTTGTGGAGGTCGCCGAATATTTAAAAGAATGGGGATTATCTGAAGCTACAATAACAAATTTTGAACGTAAGCATTTTGATAGATATTATATACTTATTACGTAGATAGGGTCCTATCTTATGCCTAGATATTGACCTACCTTAGGTAGGTACATACCTAATTAGCTATTTTACTTTGATTTGATCAATTTACAAAACGCACTTCAGTAAAATTTACCAGATTAGTTTGGATGGCCTTTTAAATTTATGTAAACCTAACAAGTGAGAGTCATTTATTTCGAACATTATACCTAGGTACTTACTTAAATTGTTAATAATCTATACTTAATATTATAAAGCTGAAGAGTTTGTTTGTTTGTTTGTTTGAACGCGCTTATCTCAGGAACTGCTGGTTCTAATTGAAAAATTCTTTTTGTGTTGGATAGTCCATTTATCGAGGAAGGTTATAGGCAACTTTTTATCCCGATATTCCCACGGGATCGCGAGTTACGCGGGTGAAACCGCGGAGCGCAGCTAGTTTAGTGATAATATGAAGAGAATCCTATCTCATGCCTAAAAAAATAGCCTAAAAATACCTAAAAATAGCGGTTAGGTACCTAATTAGATATTTTAGTTTGATCAATTTACAAAACGAACTTCAGTAATATTTACCAGATTGTTTAGTGATTAATTCAATGTTAACATACCTACGAGAACACGCATAAAGAAACGGGTTGGGACTTGTTCGTGTGCTCTTTACTTGTACGGATGGGAACCTACCCGTACTGTTTTGTTTGGCATCTATTTCCGAAAGAAATTTAAGCCGAATATTTGCCCTTGCGTAACTAAAACTTAATTAAATGAGCTAAAAGACTGATGTAATTTCCTTTCACCGGGTGTAATAGGTATTTACTTATCTCTTGTTTTTTAGAAAATCAGATATCGTTCAATTTGCTTGAGCACATAGAAGAAACAGAATTGAAGGAGCTGATTCCAAATTTAAAGGAGAGAATATTGTTCAAGCGGGGATTAAACAAACTCCAGAACATTATTCATGTAAGTACCTATGTTATTTTTTTCCTTAGAAGTATTAAAAAGGTACTTATTACCACTGAAAAGGTAAAACTAGACCTTGTTCGGATCAGACCAGGGATGGGATTAGGATTAGATCATGATGTTTTCCTTCACCAAAAAGCCACTGTTTAAATATCAAATGATAGGTATTTCGTACCTACTTAAGTTTTTTGAACAAGCGTAGCAGTGGTAGGAGTCTGGTTTCGAATCGTGAGTGTTATAGATCTTTATATATATGTACCTAATTGTTGTTACAGGCGACAGAATCTGATGAAACTATAAGCATTGTTAGCAATTATTCTGCGCCTAGTTCAACGGCCAGTACAAGCAGTAATGATAATGAGACTACGAAAGAGAAATCTTCTGTAAGTTCTTTTGCCTTCATTTTAGTCAATGTAAGCTTGGTACTTCTCTGTCCATCAAAAATAACCTGATGTGAATAGATTTACCTACGTAGGTATAAATTGTCTTAATATCCTCTGCCGTTGGAATCGTGACTAGCAAAAAGTTAACCTGACGGTGGCATCTCTGTCTATATAACATGCATTCTGAAGAAAATATTATTCTGCATGCAAATATTCTGTTTCAATTTTAATGTATGGTATTTTCTTTTTATATAGAATGATGATTTAAAGACTATTTTAAATAGCAATAGTGCTGGAGAAATGTGTCTAGCTTCTTTAAAAAAAAATGGTAAATTAGACACAGCGGCACGGAACTGCTTGGTTAAATCTGTAGTGGAATACCATATGAAAAACTATGGCGAAATGAAAAAACAACAATTTCAAGATATTTCCGCCCAAATTGTTTCCTTAGTCCCAAATGAAGTGAAGGTATAGAAATGTGCAAACTTAGTTTTCAAATTGTAATGAAATACCTACCTATGTAGTTACAGCGGTCGTTTAGATTAGTTTATTTATTTATTTATTTAGAAAGGTTTAGTTTTATTTAATTGTTTTTAATTTATTTTTAGTTTATTTAGTTGATAGTATGATTATAAATGTAATTAAAAGTAGGTACTTTAGAAATATAATCAGTATACATAAATCTATAGTTGTTATATATGTTTAATATATTTTGTGGGATTAAAGAAAAAAGTATAAACAAAAAATTTGTGAATAAATTGAAGATGCATGTTAAGTGTTGATGAATTAAAAAATTTTAAAAATCGGCCAAGTGCGAGTCGGACGCGCGCACCGAGGGTTCCGTACCGTAAACTAAAAAAACGGCAAAAAATCACGTTTGTTTTACGAGAGCCCCGTTAAATATTTATGCTGTACTTTAATGCTTAGTTCCTCATAGTTTTTTCAAAAGTTTTAATTTTTATAGGAGACATACTACATTCCGAGCCAAAAATTTGGCAGAAATAAATATATTCCGGCTAGGGGAAAACTTGCTGACAAATATAACAATCACAGACGTTTGCTGCGTAAGAGTGGGGTAATAATAAACACCCGTACGAGCACCGACGATGTTCCAGCTGACACAACTGCAGTAGTTGAAAATCAAAGTGGTATGAATTTGAACATTCCTGTAGCATAATTTTACCTTTAATCGTTAATGGTGACAATAACCTGTAATTAAGTTCAAATCAGTTTACCATCAGTCAGCAAACAGTGTTTCCCCGGTTACATGAATAACAATTGTATGAAAAACAATGTATTGTATAAATAAAGGCTGAATCAAGACTAAACTTGATCTTTTGTTTACCAGTATCTAATGAAGAATATGAAGAGTTAAAAGTTTGGCTGAAATACAACAAGGAGCCAGTGCCCGAAGTAATCGAGAATTGGAGGAAAACATCCGAATTGCGCCTTAAGGAACTACAATCCGAAAAATATGCAAACATACATGACATCGTGAATGATTGGCCCTCATATAAATTGAGTTTCGGATATAAGTTGGTAAGTTGTGACCTTTTTTACAAGCTTTTTATTAGCTTGATCCCATATATTTGTTTGTTTGTTAGTTTCAAATCTTGTGAGCTATAGGTATTGGAACCATTTCCAATAAAACAAAATCGAGCCCAAAAGAGTCGCCTACATACATACAAACAAGCAAGCAAACATACAGGTGAAACTAATAAAAGCGTGTTAAAAATAAACCCACAAATAAACATTTATCACTACATAGTATATAACAAAGTCGCTTTCTCTGTCCCTATGTATGCTTAAATCTTTAAAACTACGCAACGGATTTTGATGCGGTTTTTTTTAAATAGATAGAGTGATTCAAGAGAAAGGTTTATATGTATAATACATGCATAATATAGCCGTGCGAAGCCGGGGCGAGTCGCTAGTACTTTATAATCGTATTTTTTTTTCTCAGATTGAACTGGATTTCGAAGTCAAGTTTAAAGGATCAGAGCTCCGACTATTCAAAAAATGGCCCATTTTCTTAGAGAAAGCGCTTATTCCTTTGAAAACAATTAAAGCTGCTTCTGTCTACATTAAATTAATTGAAGAAAATCCAAGTGAAGGTTAGTAAATACTTTTCGGCCATATGTAATTTCGAGCAAAGTATTTTTTAGGGTTCTGTACCTCAAAAGGAAAAACCGGAACCCTTGGTTGTCCGTCTGTCTGTCTGTCTGTCAAGACCCTTTTTCTCAGGAAAGTGTAAAGGTATCAAGTTGAAATTTATATCAAATACTGAAATCCACGTTCCCATGAAGCTATAAAAAAATCAAACTTCTATGTCCATCCAATCAAAAGATACAGCCGTTTATGCCGCAAATTATAGCATTTTCAAAAGAAAACTCCCAACTCGAAAATCTATAGTTGTAACCCGTTGACCTAGAATCATGAAATTTAGCATGAAGCAAGGTCTCATACATAACACAACCAAAGGGAAAATTCCAAAAACAGTGAATTATTTGACCAAAAAAACCAGTACAAAGATAGTTTTGTAGTTCGAATGTATGGAAGGCTATTATACATTTCAACAACAAGATTTAAATTGTTTTCCAAACCAACTAACTTTTACTGGTTTTAATAACTTTTATTCACTCTATATATTATTAGTAGGTATGTACGGAACCCTTAGTCCAACTCGCACTTGGCCGATTTTTTTTAAAGTATTGTATGATTATAGTGTTTGAACTATTTAAGTCAACGAATATGCATCATATTTTATTCCATGTTTATTTTTCAGATGTTAGAGACTTCTGTTATTGCGCGGCAATTGGATTTAAAATAGTTCCAACTGTTAGAATACAGTGCCAAGATACAGCTGGCAAAAAAAAAACCATAAAGCCAAGCATTCAAGAAGCTATGAACAGTTTCATTGTTCATGCAAAGGTATAATTTAACTTATAACACTTGTGAGATGACAACTTTCCATACTAACGGCGATAACGATTTCCACCCCCTAAGCGTTAGGTAACCGATTTTGACACATTTTGGATATACCGTCAGTCGGACCTAAATCTAAGTTTGTACGTTATCTAGTTTATTAAATATTTATTAATTATCAATAAACAGATATAAGTTAGGTTGAAATGTTTGTATAAAACACTAAAACAGGAATATAATAAAATCTATTAATGATATTGAAAAAAAAGAAGCGGATTGAAAATGTGTGAGAAATTGGAGGGTGGAAATCATTAACGCCGTTTGTATGAAAAGGCTTGCCCGTTGCTTCGCGATCCTCTGAATTATGAATTCCTTTATTCTTCTCACTTTGTTACTATGTGATGTAAGGTCAGATGGGGTAAGATAAACATAATATTCTTTCGTGGGTTAAGGGAAACAGTGGCCCAACTTCAGGTTCCATCTACGTAAAAGACTTCTTTATCGCGCAATTAAATGAAATTCATGTCTACAGCATCGCGAATGAACCCGAAAATCGGCATCATATATTATGTCGAAGTTACTTTCTTTTCAGTTATGTTCATCTTACCCCATCTGACCTTACACTTCTTGCTTGAGAGCTTAGCACAGACTGATCATAACGGTGAATTACGTTTCGAACCCCTTTAAATAAATATAATTGCAATACCAAAACAATACATTATCCTCAGTGTCAACACTGACTACGAATTATAAAAAATACTGTTAAAAGTAAACAATTCATTCTAATTTCCAGAACCAAAGCGAAGTCCTCACCCAGCTGGACTATCGGCGAAAAGCCCAAAATGCTAAGGGCCTACGGTGCCAACCGCTCATTATTGTTGTCGGACCAACAATCGATGCCCTAAAGGAGTTTTATGTGGCGTATGATAATATCCTTTATAAAATAGACTCGTTTTTGAAAGCGCTAGATGTATGCTTCAAAACTTTTCACTGTCTGGACGCAGAATATCCCACAGAAGCCGTTCACATTTGGTTATTCCTGCAAAAATATTTTTATAACATTGACACAAAATTAGACAAAAAGCTTTCGGGAGTCTTGTCTTTTATCTCAGACTTGGAATAAGTGATTTGTTTGGTTTAATCAAAATGTTTGGACTTTTATGTGGCGTATGATAATATCCTTTATAAAATAGACTCGTTCTTGAAAGCGCTAGATGTATGCTTCAAAACTTTTCACTGTCTGGACGCAGAATATCCCACAGAAGCCGTTCACATTTGGTTTTTCCTGCAAAAATATTTTTATAACATTGAAACAAAATTAGACAAAAAGCTTTCGGGAGTCTTGTCTTTTATCTCCGACTTGGAATAAGTGATTTGTTTGGTTAATTTAATCAAAATGTTTGTTTGTTTCAAATGTCTCGCTTCAGTTGAAGATTACAAAGATTTTTGTGAACATTTAAAAGACCACCATAACTTAAATGCAAACGCCACATATCGCTGTAAACAGTATCAATGTGATCGCGAATATCAAAATGTACGCTCTTTTAGACGCCACTTAATTTCCCAACATTTGAATACACAAACAATTTTTAATCAAAATCTCCCTACAAATAATTGCGCTTTAAGTGAAAATATACATGATACGTGTAGTTTGTTAGATTCTTGTGAATCCTATGAATATCATCCTCTAAACAATGTTTGTCGTGAGAACGCTTTGGATACTGCCCATAGTATGTTAGAGAAATCTGCGGCTACGTTAGCGCTTTCATTATTCAGTGACGGTGGGGTTAATCGGAAGACTGCTCTTAAAATATTAGAAAATATTCAACTGCATATTACCCAAGTTCTTGGTGATATTTTTAAACAAGTAATGCCTATTTATAATACGTTCAGTCAAAGTGAAATAGATAATATACATAAACTGATTTCAAATCCTTTTGGTTATCTACGCACAGAATATCAAATTATAAAATACTTTACAGATATCAATTGCTACGTTGCTCCTGAAAAGTACATTATTAATGAAAATGTTGCTGACAATACAGTCAACACTTCAGTAATGCTTGCCCCTAAATCCTGTACTGGCGCTATATTACCGCTTCGCTTAGTATTCAAGAAAATATTTGAATTACCCAATTTTTACAAATTAGTTTCAAATACATTAAAACCAAACGAAGTTGATTTTCCAAATTTTGCTCACAGTTTAATTTGGCAAAAAAAAATTGCAAGTAAAGAAAGCAAACTCTGTTGTCCTTTTTTTATATATTTCGATGATTTCGAATGTAATAATCCCTTAGGTAGCCACGCCGGTGTACATTCAATATCAGCTGTATATTATCAATTTCCTACTATGCCACAGGAATATCTTTCACTGCTGGATAATGTGTTTGTTGCCATGTTGTACAACTCTTCTTTAAAGATATACGGTAATCACTCGGCATTCTACGAACTCATTAAAGAATTAACATATTTAGAGGAAGAAGGTATAGATATAAATACTGAAAATGGTAAAGTGAAAATCTATTTTATACTTGGAATGATATTAGGGGACAATCTAGGACTAAACACAATTCTCGGATTTTCTAAATCTTTTAGCAGCAATTACTACTGTAGAATATGTAAAAGTCACAAATCTATAATGAAAAAACAAACCAAAGCAGATAATGCACTATTAAGAGATCAGGAAAATTATGCTAATGACCTTGAGCAAAACAATGTTTCAGAAACAGGTATAAGTGAATATTGTTGTTTTAATCAAATTCCTAACTTTCACGTAGTGGATAACTGTTGTGTTGATATTATGCACGATATTTTCGAAGGAGTGTGTCATTACGACTTAGCTCATATTATTTTGTATTACACTGAAATATTACACTGTTTTGACCTGGCCACTTTAAATAATCGCTTAAAATTATTTGACTATTCAGTAACAGAGCTTAACAATAAGTCTGTTTGCATCAAGCAAGAACATTTAGTTCGCAGTAAGTTTAAAATGTCAGCTTCGGAAATGTTGATGTTTGTCCATTTGTTCCCTCTACTAGTTGGAGATTTAGTTCCTAATGACGATCCTGTATGGCAATTTTTAATAATCTTACTAAAAATAATTCAGATTATATTGTGCAGCGTTGTAGATGCTCCGACTGTAAAATTGTTAGAATCTTTAATTACTGAACATCATGAAAATTACATTAACCTTTTTAATGATACATTAAAACCGAAACACCATTTGATGTTGCATTACCCGCATATTATTGAGCAGGTGGGCCCCTTAAAGCAGTTATGGTGCATGAGATTTGAAGCTAAACACAAAATATTGAAAAACACAGCTCATATAATAACTTCTAGAAAAAACATATCTCTAACGTTGCTAATGAAAGAACAGTTAGCGTTTGCAAACAGACTTTTTTTAAAAAAGGGATTAGAGTCTCGATTGGAATTAGGAAAAGTTACTGTACGGGAGTGGCGTGGGGATATTTCTAACATTAACGATACTTCTAATCAAGATGTTGATTTATCTTGTGATTTTCAATGGATACGTTTTAAGGGCACAAAGTATAACCCAGGAATGATAATAGTTACTACTGATGAAAATGATGTACATTTTTTTAAATTAGAAAGAATATTTCGTTCTAAATACTCTGTCAGTTTATATTTTCTATGCAAATCATTAAAATGCTCTGGTTTTAATGATCATTTTCAAGCTTATTCAATTGAAGGAGAAAACGATTCCATGGAGCTGTTGAAACCAGACAATTTAATTATTTCTCCCACTAATGTTCATGTTATTGCCACAGGTGAATCATATTGTCGATTTAGTTACTATTAAAATTAAATTTTAAAAAAATTAGTAAAGCCATTCCAGAGTCTAAGAATACGCTAACCTGACTGACATAAAGGTACCTAGCGTAAATATTAATAGATGTTTATGAATCACTATAAGAGGTGGGTCCTGTGAAATTGTGAACCTTATACTGACATAATTTTAAAATAAGTGATCTAGTGATTATTGTAATATCTATGTATACTTAGGTTAAGTTATTTTCGAATTTATATTTTACTTACCTATGCCTAGGCCCTCAACATCTGTACACGTTTAGGCGCATAATGACAAAAGCGCAAAATGATAAGTACTCGCAAAATGGTAAAATAGCAAAATGTTAAAATAGCAAAATGTTAAAAGAGCAAAATGTTATTAGAGCAAACTGATAAAGGAGCAAAATGGTAAAAGCGCAGAATGGTAAAAATTTTAGTTGTATAGTATATTAGCTGCAGGGTGACTTTTATTTTATTTTGTTGAATTGTGACCCCTAACAGGAAAAATCTCATAATATATCTAAACTTATATTTAATAAAAATCTCATATTTAAACGAGCAATTCTTTACAAGAATTGCTCGTTTAAATATATGAGATTTTTCCTGTTAGGGGTCACAATTCGACAAAATGAAATAAATGTCATGCTGCAGCTAATATACTATACAACTGAAATTTTTATCATTCTGAGCTTTTACCATTTTGCTCTTTTAACTTTGTGCGCTTTTACCATTTTGCTCCTTTATCATTTTGCTCTATTAACATTTTGCGAGTACTTATCATTTTGCGCTTTTGTCATTATGCGCCTAAACGGCTATACATGGTGATTTTTTTATGTGGGCCTTCAGGGCTATATCCTAAACAATAAGAGATAGCGAAAAATGCTGAAATGCTACATCATTAGATTTTTGAAAAAGGCATTACCCTCGCCAGGAATAGAACCTGTTGATTTTGCAAAAAAAAATAAACATAGGTAACTATATTTTTATACCAATCGATAGTGTTGCTGATAGAGCTTAATTCCTGGAAACAAACATAGTATGGCAAATCAAAGAAAATAGCTCTTTTTTGTAGTTTTCACCAATTCTCATCTTTCCGTCTCTAGCAAAATACCTAATAGCGTAAAGAGCATAGAGGGGAAGTAATATTTTTCAAACTCTTTAAATACGTTCTAAATACTCTACATCACTTAAAATTGGAAAAAAGCAGTTTTTGTTTTTTGTGCAGCAGTTTTTTACGTAATCAGCCATACCTCTTTTTTCAGGGACTGTAGTATAAAAATTACAGAAGACTACAAAAATTAGATATTTCCTTTGATTTGCCATACTATATTTGTTTCCAAGAATTGATCTCTATCAGCAACACTATCCACTGGTATAAAAATATTGGATGTTTTTTTTTTACAAAATCAACCGGTTTGATTCCTGGCTAGGGTAATCAATTTTTCAAAAATCTAATGATACAGTTTTAGTTTTTATTAAAATCGGGCACGCAACTTATTTCAGCATTTTTCGCTATCTATTATAGTTTAGGATATAGCCCTGAAGGCCCACATAAAAAATTCACCCTGTATATTTTGTGAGCTTGATGTATGTATCAAGCTCACATAATATACTACTGTATACTATATTTAATAGTTACTGCGTATTTTATTAGGACGGCAGTTTGGTGTAATAATTACAATATTCTTATATCTACATACTTAATCCTTTACATAAAATTAATAATTTTATTAATTAAAAAATACAATAATTTTAAAATATGTGAATATGTGATATGTATGTATGTGTTATTAAGGATAAAATAAATGTTACGTATTTACCAAAAATCAGTTTATTTTTCTTTAAACCTCTGTTTTTATTACGCCCTTATATTAAAAGAGGTTACTGGTAATTCGACGTATTCTAGAAACTGCTGATTTTCGGATAACCTACATGACCTTTTTAACTGCAAATTATGAGCTTTTGTATATTATATAACTCCCTAAAAAGGAATTATGTTGAGTTACCAATAAGCCTGTATATTTTTGAAGTGTTTGTCAAACGGTCTTAAAACCTTTTTTTTTTCAGATTCTGTATTTACTGTAAGGTTTTTCTTCTACTTTATTTTTAGGGTGTGGCCACGAAAGTAATACGTAGTTGAAAAATCTAAACTGCAATATGATTTTACTCTCATACCATGTCAGCAATATTGCAGATTAGCTACTAAGTTTCTTGAAAATTAGAAACTTAGTAACTAATGTGCCAGGCGGCGTCATCTCCTTTAAATGATACCACACCCTATTAATATTCTGGAAATCAATGTTTAGTAATATATACCTAAAAAGTCGTGTACATTTTACTAGTGTTAGTTTTATAAATGAACCAAACTAACACCAGTAAAATTTACAATATTTATTTGGTATGTTTTACTAAACCTAAGACCGGTACAATCAGCAGAACAAACACTGATAAAATATTGGTAGATATTACCAGTTAAAGTTTGATAATAACTACAGAACAAATCTGTTAGATATTACCAAACAAATTTTTGAAAAATACAAAACAAACACGATAGATAATACTTAATTATATTTGATAAAATCAGCGATACAGTTCTGGTAGATAATACAATATTACCTCTGATAAAAAGGACGATACACATCAGATAGATTATACTAAGCTAACTTTGATGAGAACTACATTACCACATCTGGTAAATATTACAAAACAAATTTCAGGAAAAATACAAAACACAATATGATAGATAATACTTAATTATATTTGATAAAACCTGCGATACATGTCTGGTAGACAATACAATATTATCTCTGATAAAAAGCACGGTACACATCTGATAGATCATACTAAACTACCTTGATAAGAACTGCATTACACATCTGGTAGATTATATCAACAACCTTTGGTAGTAACTAAAATTAAATCTGGTTATTATTACTAAACTAACGCTGATAAAATACACCGAACGTGATTAGTAAATACTGCTAAATTTTGTTTGTTAGAGTTTACCAAAGAAAATAGATTATACTTACGAGTTAAGTTTAGTTTTCTCTATCAAACTGATTTAATACATTCTACCATATAATAAGTGCTATCTACCAAATTTTTGTTGTAGATTTTACCAAATACCTTTGCATTTTTTATTAAACTAACTTCGGTAATTTGTACCAAAAAAGTAACACTAGAACATGCAAAATGTATTTAGTAAAATAGACAAGTAACATTGGGTAAAATATACAATATCTGTTTGGTAGATTGCAGCAAACTACATTGTACTTTTTTTACTAAAGTACTTTGATAAAAAGGTTACTAAAGTACTTTGGTTGAAAATCTACTAAAGTTCTTTAGTGAGAAACGTTACTAAAGTACGTTGGTAAAAATGTTACTAAAGTACTTTGGTGAGAAATGTTACTAAAGTACGTTGGTAAAAAATGTTACTAAAGTACTTTGGTGAGAAACGTTACTAAAGTACGTTGGTAAAAAATGTTACTAAAGTACTTTGGTGAGAAATGTTACTAAAGTACGTTGGTAAAAAATGTTACTAAAGTACTTTGGTGAGAAATGTTACTAAATTACTTTGGTAAAAAATTTACAAAATATAGGTGTAATCTACCAAATAAATTTGGTACACCACCAACTTAATTTGTTTGGTAAAATCAACAAAAATTCGCGATAGGACCGAAATCAACCGAAAACTTTGGTAACATTTACGCAGAATCTGATAAATTCAACCTAACATTTTTTTCAGTGTATAGTCTCGATGACAAAAGACCAGCTGAAAATCAGTATCTACCCGTGGTGTGAGATTTTTTGAATAGCAAACAATACTATCACGTTTGCGCAAATGTCAAAATTGTATGGAAAGTTGGAGCTTCACATTATATCCAAGCGTTTCAACTTTTCAATTCACGTTTACGCAAACGTGACAGTAGAGCCAGTAGAGTCTGCTATACGAAAAAACTCGCGTTTGAAAACTAAAGGTTCGGGTAACGCCTTAGTATTTTTTTTTCAATTAATGATGTCATCGTGCCTCTTACATATTTGGCCAGTATCTATCTTTGAAAGTAAATTTTTGTTTGTGCTTATGAGTTTTTCGTAGTTGGTATAAGTTATTGGATTAATTCAGGCAAAAGGTTGAGGATTCACTTTATATTCATTTATAGAGTCTTTATTCTGGTTCTTTTAATTTGTCCGGTTCGAATATAGTTCAAAAATATCAACCAAAAACATTACCCTTCTACGGCCGAGTAAAAAGAAGCATCTAACTCAAATTACTTTGAAAATCTATTTTCATTTTAGGTAATTTCTTGTAGTTGGTGTGAGTTTTAGGATTAAATAGGGCTTGAGGGCTTAGGACTGTAAACCCATCCATTTATAGAGTCTTTATTCTAGGTTTTTAATTTGTCCGGTTTATATATAGTTCGAAAATGTAAACCAAAAACACTGCCGAGTAAAAATAAGCATCAAACTCAATTTACTCAGTACTGTAATACCTGAAGTTATAATATATTCAAAGGTTTATTAATACACAAGAGTGTAACATGTAGGTACTATGAATACGTACATACATATGTTATATGATAATTATGTGACCCAACGTGCCACTGAGTTGTAAGACCCATCTGTAATAAATTTTGCATAATATTCACCCTTACAAACATCTCAAGGACTACATTGTAATTTATGAACTTCGTTATAGTTTACTTTGAAATGCTACACTTATGTTACGCATAAGCAAGGTTCTGGTAATTAGAATTTGATTAACATTAAATGTCAGCGCTCATACTACCGTTCGAGACTCTTCCCGCTGCCTGGTCAAGACTTGCCTTGGACCGTGTGGAAGTCACTTAACAGACTAAGGACTCAAGTTGGTCGCTGCAGGGTGAACCTGGGAAGATGGGGATGATCGATCCATGCCGGGTTCAGTGCGACTGCGGGGCTCCCGAGCAAACTATGCTCCACCTTTTGAACTGCCTCTCCAGCCCTAATAGCTGTACCAGATGTCAGCTAATACCTGGCAGTACACTGGAGTGGGCGGATCTAACCCTAATTCGAGCCAAAGCCAACACGTAGAGGCCCTTTACAATAATAAGTTTAATGGCAAAGTATGATCTGGACACCAAACCGGCGATTATCTCTGTCTGCACTATAAAATGCAGCCAAGGACAATCATTATTTATTTTTATCAATTTAGTAGCGTTATTGGCTATATACAGTGTAGTAGGCGCACATGTAGGCGTAGGTTCTAACTAAGGTAAGTTGTCAATATCTAATGTTTAGGTAATCAAATAGTATCGTTTGATGTTTGATTATACGGGTATCAGTTCCCGTCTCTCTATATTACCACCGAAATGGTTGTTAAGGAAAACGTCAAAAAATAAGATGAATTCGCTTGAAACGAACTACCTACGATGTTTTCTAGGATTTGGTTTTTAAGGTTCCGCTGGTCGATCGTGTTTCCGTACAAATGAATTTAGAGTGTTTTCCATTTATTCTTTATGGAATTTGAAAAAACAAAAGTTAAATCTACATAACAAGTCTATATCTAGCCCATGTAGGCGACGAAATAGACAAATTATATTTATTTATATTAAATTATATTATATTAAATATAATTTGTCTATTTCGTCGCCTAGGTACATGGGCTAGATATAGACTTGTTATGTAGATTTAACTTTTGTTTTTTCAAATTCCATAAAGAATAAATGGATAACATGGATTTGTATGGAAAACACGATCGACCAGCGGAACCTTAAACGTGATTAAAAACCCTAATTTATTGATTGAACTTTGAAGTTGTTGTGGAAGGAAAACAAACTAAACTTCTAATGCAGATGCATTCGGCCTAAATAGAAGTTTTGTTTCTATATATACAACCCGGTCACATTATCTTGAGACCTGGCGTAAATAAAAGTCCCACGAAAACAAGTCGAAAACCACCACGAAAACAACGAAAACAAGTCGACACGTATCGGCACTTTCGTTGCCGATACGCGTCGACTTGTTTTCGTGGTATATTTTTAAACATCATTGTTACGTTTGGACTTTTATTTACGCCAGGTCTCGAGATAATGTGACCGTGTTATATCTATTATGACTTTTCAATTAGCTGACAACTCGATTGCTTGATTTAATATAAAAAAGTAAATGTCTTAAACTTGTGATAGCGTTCCATGAGCTGTCGCTAACACTAACACTAATTGAAAAGATTTAAATAATAGGTAAACGATTTATAATTCTCTAAATTCCTGACATTTACAAAGAAGTACAAAGAACAGAATGTATGTACCTATTAGGGGAAGAATTTTAAGAAATAATTAAAGAAGGCAAGAGTAGAGTTGAGACCACGTTGAGACGTATTGTTGTTGCCTTGGCAGTTCCAGTTAGCGAAGTTTAAAGGCTGATGCAGACTATACGCTTGGAATCGGTCAACGGTCACACTTTCTAAAAAAAATTCTGGAAGTTCGGTTTTAGCTGTGGATATTTACCGTGTCACAGAGACCGCCAAATAATAATTAGAATAGTGTCGCTTTAGATGACCTGGACCTATATTATCAGGTCTTTAAAGGACCCTAAAGTATCGCCTGGGTGATATCACGGTCCTTAAAGTGAAATAAGACTTATTACACATATTTTGCACACACGGGCTTATTTCCCTTATTTTTTTGGCATTTGTTTCATAAAATAAATCACGGTAATATATAAATTTATTCGTATTTACCACGGCATCAATATTTTATATCATCATCATCTTCCTGCCCTTATCCCAATTTATTTGTGGTCGGCGCAGTATGTTTTCTTCTTCCATTCACTGCTAAGTCGTCATCTCATCGTTGACATTCATCTCTGTCATGTCTTGTCTCACGCAGTCCATCCATCTTTTCTTCCTCTCCATCCCTCTACATTCATACTTATCACTCTTCTAGTCACATGCGTCTCTTATCTTCTCATCACATGTCCATTATTGTCCATACCATATTTTAAATATTATAGATACATTAAATATTTATATACATCAAGAAAATAAGAGTTTAGTTTAAATATTAGATTTTTTCTCTTCTAATGACGGTGGCTGTTGTCTGCATTTAACCTTAGCAAAATTTAATGAAAGACGAGACCTTTTTGTCGTCACCCGGTTGCATACTGCAGACTTCGTCTAATCTAATTACTTACAGCCGTTCCACTGCGCTATTGTTGAGTACAGTCGGATAAATAAACTTTGTAATATTATTTCTGTTTTATTTGGCATTCGCTGGGTTTTTATTTAGATTCTTTGCTACTAATGTTTTGTTTAGATACTCACAAAGTAAGCCATGTTTAAATCGACGAATAAAAACAGATCTTTCTCTACTCTCTCTACGTAAATTATGACGATCAACGGTGAACAATGATTTCTATGTACAATTATATCGTTCAAGAGTTTTTCTGTAAACTGTTCTGTAACAAGCTCTGAATGAAGAGATAACGTAGAACTAGTCTAGTCTAAAAATGCACAAAAAATATAAAGACAAAACGAGCGACGACGCATAAGTAACCTAAATGAATTATTATATTTATAAAGTACTAGCTGCGCCCCGCGGTTTCATCCGCGTTAATCCCGATCCCGTGGGAATATCGGGATTGTGTTAATCCAAGTTTTCAGCTATATATAAACCGAGTTTAAAATCGCAATCGGCCCAGTAGTTTTTGCGTGAAGGAGTAACAAACATACATAGGTACACACAAACTTTCACATTTATAATATTAGAAGGAAGTAGGAAGAAAGAAGTAATTGGTAGCAAGGTTTGTTAATAATTCAATGTAGAGCTGTCAATTTTATTCTATGTTTAAAAATAAAACTGAAAAATAAAAACTAAAAAATGTCTAAATAGTTATTAGATAGATTTATGAGATACTATTTTTAGACTGAAATATTTATAAGTAAGTAATTAAATAATTCATAAGGCGTACGGAATAAAATTGATTACAAAAACTATCGCAATTTTTGGCAAATATATAAAATACCTATTTTGCATCGCTAAACAATATACCTACCCACAGACGACATTCTCCTAGATGTAAGCGAAATTGTTGCAATAAATTTTCCAAACCTGCGATAGAAAACTTTCGTATAATATGAGATGCGCTTGCCAAGACCTCGTAAGAGATGCTGGTATATGCGAGGTTTATATTGATTATACCTACTGCGGTTTAACTGCGGAATAATAAACATTTTAAAATCCCTATTTTTCCTAATAGGTAGGTCGTTTACTACCTACTATCAGGGTACAAATTACATAAACACTGTCATTAAATTAATAGTCGGAGATCCCTTTAAGAACATCGAGTTGTTTAATGGATGAAAAGTATTTTATAACAAACTAGCGACCCGCCCCGGCTTTGCACGGCTGAAAAACCTTCCTCCTAAATCACAATTAAAAAAACAGCATCAAATTCCGTTGCGTAGTTTTAAGGATCTAAGCATACATAGGGACGGCGAAAAGTGACTTTATTTTATACTAGCGCCCTGCCCCGGCTTCGCACGGCTATATTATGCATGTATTATACATATAAACATTCCTCTTGAATCACTCTATCTATTAAAAAAACCGCATCAAAATCCGTTGCGTAGTTTTAAAGATCTAAGCATACAAAGGGACATAGGGACATAGGGCCAGAGAAAGCGACTTTGTTTTATACTATGTAAGTGATAATAGTGATGACTATGTATGTAGTAATCAATAAATATATTGCAAATGGGTTGCCTTAAAAATTCAGTCCTTTAATTATACGAAAATTCAGACTTTACAGACAACAATTTTTTTGTTTTTTTTTCGTAACGCGTAACATTTTTTCTCGGCTAGGCTAGGCTCGCGAACCCACGATAAGGAACTTCGTTCGAAAAACTCGCACTCCAGCCTCTGAAAGTATATCCTCTTGTAATAAAAAGTCGGTCACCAATTGTCTAAACCGCGCGAGTTTCCTTATACCTACCCTATAGGTACCTAGAGTTCAATGTACGCTGTTGTTTGTCATCCCGTTTTTTCCTGATTCCTTAGAAATTACCTGTGAAACAAAGAAAGAGAGAATAATAGAAGCGCTTTTTTAATGTTGATATATTTTATGTATGTAAAAGGTTGAGTTTTTGAGGTAAAAACATTTAAAAATAACATTTTTGATATATATTCTAACTGTTTTACCCGCGTAAATTCCGATCCCGTGGGAATTTTAGGATCAAAACAATATTATTCGCTTTTTCATCCCCTAAACTACCATTATGCCAATTTTCATTAAAATCGAACAAATAAAAAAGCAAACTCTCGGATTTGTAATATTAACTAACTCTAATTGACTAGCAGCGCTCCACGGTATCAATTTTTTATTTCTTTGGATGCCTATTACATTAAAATTTGTATAAAGACCACTTAAAATCGTCTTAAAAACTAAGTTAGGATGTGTGCCTTCGGAACGCGCCCACCAATGAGAAGAAGGCATAAGAAACTCATGGGGGTTTTTTTTTCATGTGATCACGCTCACAAAGGTCAATATTACACTGAAAAAAAAAATTGTTAACATACATCAAAAAAATGTTAGTTGCTATCAAGTCACTTGTTTATATACGAGCGCATAAAGCTTTGTGATTACGGGAATCAAGTCTTCTTGATTGAGAAACGGAACAAACAGACATAGCACATTCAAACAAGTTATTATTGGCTTAATCAAGTCTAATCATTATTTTTATCAACTGCTCTTTGTGTTTGTTACTAAGACTCGATAGTCGTAATTAAGTTCTTTGATGACCGTAACAAAGTCACATATTTGCATATATAAAATAATGTAATAGTCTAAACAAGTAACTTGATTGATGTTATTAAGCTTGTATCTAGAATCAAATGAGAAACTTGATTGTTTTGATAATGAAACCTAGTTGAAATCATACAGATGCATAATCGATCTAAAATATATAAATGTATCGGTCTATCAAGTATATTATTGCGTTTAATAGGTATAGTTTTGTTTTTATCATACTATAATATTAAAAATAAATGTTATCTTTTTCAGTGTAATCAAGTGCTCTTATTAGAATCAACTAAGATGATGCTATATTCAAGTATTGTACTTTGTTGGGTTCATGTACCTATACCTATACATACACGATACAGAATGTCACAGAAATACCAGATCAAATTGTCAGAATATGATCAGTCAGTGAAACTAGCCGACAGTACTGACTGATCAACTGTCGCTCTGATATGGTATTTCTGGGACACCCTGCGCAAATAAACAAAATATTTTAAAACATTATTATTTATTATGAAAATTTAAATTATACATAACTTAATACATTATATAATTACACCGTTATAATTAGATTAAATAGTACGAGCGCGATCTGAAATCTGAGGGTCATTTTCTATCTAAGCATTGTAAAAACAAAATTTAAAGCCACGATGCAGCATTGTAGGACAGCGCTGTGTCTCTGTCACTCCTGCGTAAAATGACAGAGGCACAGCACTGTGCTACACTGCTTCCGCGCTGCTGCAGTGAGGCTTAAGTTATAGAATAACCCCCTTTAGTAGTTAAACCTTAGAAACTTCCAGGCATTAATAAACAACATTTTGTATTGGGAACAACCTTTATACTCGTCAAAAACATCAACTGTTTTATACGAAAATACAATAGGTACCTACTTGACCAAAATGTACATTTTTCGACGAGTAAATATAGTTGGTTTTAACCCATACAAAAAGTTGTTCTTAATCATTCATAATCCAAATTATAATATAAGTCCTGAAAGTTTCTAAGGTTAGTAAAATTATCAAATCAATCTCAGATCAGATCAAATAATCATAATTTTATATAACTATCGTCGTGCACGTGAATGATTTAAAACGCTTCCCGGCTTTTGGCTTTCGTCGGCTTCCATCTCTTATATTTTACCTTCGTCCTTTTAGCTGATGGAAGGTCGTTACTGGAGCTTGAAGAAGTAGACTGACCGGGCACTACTACTGCACAGGGGCTAATAAGTTCAGGCAAACTCAATATAGCCCCGAGATTCCTGTTTTCTTCTTCGTGTCTGAAATCACAAACATCTATATCAGAAAACAAAGTATAAAAAATATAAAAGTCCCATTTTTTTTAATTAAGTAAGAGGGACCTGTGGGAAACTGAACCCTACACATATTACAACACCTACTAATAAAATCTAATAATAAGTAATTTCTCTCTGTACCCTTGTAATTCTCAAAAACATGTTTAAAATCAACTCTAACAAGTAGGTAGGTACTTACGTTATTCTCAATGTCAATTTGAGATGATTTTGTAGGCGAAGTTTGCTGCGTTTTTCCACTGTTATGAGACTTCTTGTTGGCAGTAGTAATTTTCAATAAGCACTGGGAGTTCCTGAAATAAGTTTATTGGAATAGAAATAGGAACCTTTTAACTAGCTAGCACACACACATTGATAGAATACCTCATACCGAGACACATCGTAACCCTAAGGTTATTTTTTTATCTTTAGTAAAAATATGAGTTAAGATTTTTTTTTAATATCACATAGGTACCTAATGTTAGTACAATAACCCTCCTTTTGGCTTTGCCATGGTGGTAAAAATATTGTGAAAAAAATGACTAGGTTAGTATTGTAGGTAGGTATTAGGTATACTTACAAAAGACACATTGGTGAAATCAGAATCGGAGTGCTTGGGCCTTGAAACAGAGTCTGAAAAACCCGCTGCCCACGCTTTCCAGCATCGAAACAAACAGTGCTCTGGGTCCCAATTGAGGAATGATTTCCTTTATGTTGTCATTTGTCAGAGCCGCTAACGACTGCATCTTGATTTCATTTTCTGTGAAATTAGCAGGGAGGACTATTGATAAACATAATGAAAACAGAAGGAAAGAACTAAACACATTAAATAAATAAGTAAGTAGTACGTACTTACTTGCGAATTAGGTCCTAGCTCCGGGAGCTCCCAGGCTCTTTGCAAATCCATCACCTCTTGCATTTTCACTTCACAAAAACACTGCACTATATTGAACACTTGGTTACCTAGGTGTTTTAATTATTTTAAACAAATAAACTATAAATAATTCTAAACTGAATGTGTCGGACGGGCGGACGGACTGCAACTGATTGCAAAGCGAAACAGACAGGTGGAGTGCGAAAATATGAAACACGTTGTGACTTGCTTGAACATCAATGAAGGTACTTGTATGAAATATCTAACTACCTACATTTTTCAAATAAGCGCTTGTTCATTCTTAAAAAGTTTAGTGATCGAATGAATTATGAAACTATTCTATTAATTATTTAATAATTATTGAATTAAATAGGTATATAATTTAGATTAATAAAAATCTTTTTTAGATTAACTAATTGATAGTGTAGTAATGTTAAAGCAACTTGATAGATCTAAATAAGTTGATGATGGAATTCGATATTAACAAAGTAAACTTATTCAATTCAACACATTCGACTTGATAGACGTTCAATCATTTTAGCTTTATTGTGACAAGCAACTGTCAACTGTTGATTTTGATATTTTCTTGAATTACTCAATCACATTTTTTTTAATCAAGCAAAATTGTAACTTGTTTAGCCATTATTTTTTTCAGTGTACAAATATTTGAAAGTATTATTTGAAATGGAGCAACTAAAGTTACGGCCATGAGTTCTTATCATGGTAAGACGAAATATCATAATATGCCTTACTGCACAATTTATGCTTTATAAAAGTTTTGAACCCGTTATTGACCAGCCAATTGTGAACAAACGTTATGAAAAAAGGGAACAATAAAAAGTCTCATCAACGCGAATAACAAGGAATAAAACGAAATTGTTTTACGATAATTGGAAGAACAACTAAAATAACTTTTATTACCTACCGCTTGATAAACATGGAGGAGACTTGCAATGATATAAATTATGCAAGCGAATGTAAGTTAATAGGAAAAGTTTTTGCGCAATGCCGAAGTATGGTGATTTCATTATTCTTAAAGACCTTGCAGACTTCGGAATATGATATTGGTCGACAGTTCACATTTGAAGGCAATCATTCAATTGCCATTCATTCCGTCACTAAGAGGAAAGGGTACAGGCACTTTCTCCATACAAACGTAGGCGACTGTTTCCTCCCTGGATAATGACATTTTAATGCAGGTTACTGCCTAGACTATGCCCCTATGTCTTCGTTTTTTTCATTTTCTAATCATCATAGAAATTAAGATTTAAAAAACAAAACATAGGGACATGGTCATGGCAGTTCAAAGTTTTATGCAACAAAAATATTTGCTCTACTGTCATTATCCAGGGAGGGAACAGTCGACTACGTTTGTATGGAGAGAGCCCCCGGTACCCTTTCCTCTTAAGAGGGTTACAGAGGTTCTTTATCCATACAAAAAGAAAAAGCTATTTTCTTCCCTTAATGTTGTCCAATTTCGGTGTTTTTTTATGCAACTAATTCATTATAAACTAGGTTTGTATAACTACTTCTTTTTTTAATTCAAGTCACCTTAAATGGTCATAGAGATACGACCACGCGGCAGATCAAGGGACGATGGTGGTATGATTTTGACTTGTATAGGAATGACTGGTATGCAATGGCCACAGATCGCGATAAATAGAAGAAAGGTAGAGAGGCATTTGCCCTGCAGTGTGAAAGTTTGGCTATTATTAATCTTAAGTCACTTTAAGGTTGACAAAGCTTTTTTTTATTATAAAACTTATAAGCTTAAGATACAAACTAATCAAGACATTGACATCAATAATATAGCATTTTGAATGAAAATATAGATAGATAGATAAACTCTGTATTGTACAACATTAAACATTAATTCTAACATAAATTCCTGGTAAAACAAGAGAGTGATCTTATAAGGGTTTCTTTTTTGCCTTTAAACCCTAAAAACAATATAAACCAAACAATATGGCACAAAACAGAAAACAGGAAAACAACACAACAACCAAACAGGTATATGGAACGAAAATTTGATATGTGATCCTCTTAAACTATATCGTTTGATAGATAGTACGTAGTCTGCAAGGTCTACTCTTATTGTGTCGCCTAAAAACCGAGTTCATTGTTTATGGTTCGTTGATTCGATTCAATTTATGCGCTTTGTCAGATTTGCTCAGATTATCTCTCGAGTTGTGTTCGTATACCATGAAATTGTTATGAGAATGCAAGACCAGCTTAATTTACGATCTTTCATTTTGCTGATGGTGACTATTTTTTCATTTTCGTTGCCAGGTATGATGTGATTCTACATTTGGAACCACACCATACCAGGGGCCTTATTCTGCTATTTTGCATTAATGGATTTACCATTGTCATTATATCGAGACTCTATTGATATTATATCGAGATTGTGACTTTATTTGGTATTCTGCTAAAGTTTTAATAACATCGCAATAGAATCGCTATGGAGTGTCAATGGAATGGTATTAGATACGTCGCTGGTGTTACCTAGCAACATGGTATATGTTGCTAAGCGGTATACCGTTTTGACAACTATCGAGATTCCATTGAGCCACGATTCTAGAGCAGAATACCAAAGTGAGTCAGTGGTGTTTCGATAGAATACCTAGTTAACATTAGGAGAATACCAATTTGACATGTAATGTCATATTTTTGACATAAAATGTCTATTACCATTCCATGGACACTCTATTGAAACACAATTGTGTTAGCAGACTTAGGCCCCTGGCATCGAAGGTTTATTCCCACCAGAGCTCCCCGATTTTTCTATATTGGTGCTCTATAGCTATTTTAATAAAAATAATCTAACAACAACAATGGTTGTTTGTAAAGTTGGTTTAGGGACGATAATTTTACGTAAAAACGTCATTAGAACGTATCTTTGACTTTATCTACCATTTTGCACACTTCAATACGTTACTATGGTTACTTGTCAACAACACATGACGTCACACTTTTTTGTGAAGTGCATTCACCAATTTATAAAACGTTACCACGTCAAACAGTAAAAAGTACGACTATTTAGTTCCTATTAGCTATTTGTGTACGGATATCAGAATAAAAAACAGCAATTGGTTTTATTGTTATAGTGCTTTAATATAAGACTTAAGGATTACAAAGTTCTACTCCTCAAAGAAATAAGCAAAAAAGTAAAAAAAAAGTAAAAAAAAAGTAGAAACAGTAGAAGAAGTAAGTAAGTAAGTGTAAGTAGAAGTAGAAAAAGTAGAATATGATATGTTTAAGTCATTGTGTGAATCTACCTTTGTATAAAAACAGGATGAAAACAAACAGCAAAAACAAAATGAAAAATATATCCCATTTTGAATGGAGCTGTATAAAGTTTCATAGAATGTCCCCATATTTCAGATAAAGCTTTCTTTTCGACATCCCACAATAATACACAAATGCGAATAAAAAATAAAATTCGAAATATCGTACACATATTCTTTGGTAAATCTGTCGATATTTCCTTGTGATTTGCAGCTTTAATGCCAATGCTTGTTTGTAATGGAGTTACAATATTGAGCCTTATAACTTTAGCAATTAGATTGCTTGCACAGATGCACAGTCCGAATAGAGTGAACGGTCGTTTGGCACGTACCAGTTTTCTAGCATTCGCCTGCCAAAATGTCAGTGCAGTCTGAACTCCATTGTTGGCTATGGGAACGTTAACCAATTTTTACTTGTCGAATTTTTTTTGATACCCCTTCACGTAGAGATTTTGAATGCATTCACCGCATACTGAAAGGCGGACGTTGTTAGAAAACGTTATTGAATTGAATATCAAAATATATGTAGATGCAGATGCAGCTCAGTGGTTAATTTATATCTATATCCATAAGCTAGTTATGTCGTTTATATCGCACAATGAAGAGAAATGATTTTATATACCTACATAATTTGATAGATATACCGAATTCTATTTGTGTAAGTACGTATGTTATTGTTAGTAGGTGTATAAGCTGAACCAAAAAATATATTCTCCGCCCTTTTTTGAAGTCTGTTAAATTTAACAAATGAAAGATTTGTTTAGATTGTGTGTTTGTAGCGTACGCGCATGCTGCTACGAATTCTAATCGTAGCAAGCTTGTAGTACTACAAACGTTATTCGTGTAAAGTCACAGAATATAATAATACTAGCGACCCGCCCCGGCTTCGCACGGCTATATTATGCATGTATTATACATATAAACCTTCCTCTTGAATCATTCTATCTATTAAAAAAAACCGCATCAAAATCCGTTGCGAAGTTTTAAAGATCTAATCATACAAAGGGAAATAGGGACATACTATGTAGTGATGATAGTGATAGTGAAGTGATGTTGATTACATGTTTATATAAGTTGAAAAATCTCCATTTCATTGCAAAGTTAGTAAGTTCAACAAGGAGACTATTAAGAGGAAAGGGTACCGGGGGCTTTCTCCATACAAACTATTACAAACGTAGTCGACTGTTTTCTCCCTGGATAATGACACTAGAGCAAATATTTTTGGTGCATAAAACGTAGAACTGCCATGACCATGCCCCTATTTTTTGTTTTTTTTTAATTATTTAATTTTTTTAATTTTAATTTTTATGATTATTAGAAAATTAAAAAAAAACAAAACATAGGGGCATAGTCATGGCAGTTATAGGTTTTATGGCACAAAAATATTTGTGCTAGTGTCATTATCCAGGGAGGAAACAGTCGACTACGTTTGTATGGAGAGCGCGCAGGTACCCTTTCACCTTAAGGCTGTGTCGGCACAGAAGCGGCACGGAGAGAAGCGGAGCGGTTTCCAACAATAGGATTGCCTAAGAACTCCACATACGCCGCTCCACTTCTGTGAATAAGCAACCTTAGCCTGTGTATCAAAATTACCAATGAACAAAACATCAAATTATACAAACACTTTCCTATAATCTGAAAAAAGTACGTAAAAAAACAACATCACTATCACCAAGTTAACTTTAGATTTCCAAAACAAAGGTCAAAGCGATCGAAGCGTACAATAATAGCAGAAGCGAAGGGTACGCCAACAGTTACCATCAATCATTTTAAGACAAAAACGGATCCGACGTCGATAGGGCACGGCACTAGACGAGCTATCGGGATGGTGTACTTTGTCATTGTGTTACGTCATACGTCTGGATATCTACAGAATGTTGAGACTGGAGTGTGTTCTTTGCCAAAAATATGGTAAATATGCTTGGTATAATAGGTTAGGTAATATATGGACTACTTAAGCATACCTACATTTTGAGTTGAGTAGGTACTCGTGTTTCTTCTTAGGTTTAAAGATATTTATTCTCATAAGACAATAGTCATTTAAAATGAGATACAAACATAAAAGTAGGTATTAAGTATTCACCTCTGATGTGTTAACAGTTAAGTAGTTAGTTCTAATAACAAGTTAATTGAGAAGAAAGGAAAAAAATATATTATTCTAGTTTGGCAATATGCTATTTAAGTTTTCTTTAAAAAATATTTACACTATCGAATTCTTTAATATCATCAAGCAGATCGTTATATAGCCTCACTCCTTCAGATACTATATAGTTCTCTTCCCATATGTCGTTCTATGTGGTCTTTCTACAAGTTTATTTTTGTTTTGTCTTTTGTTCATTAACCCTTTTCTTTTTTCCCGACTGGTTATGTTTTTCGCGCACATTTTTTGTATTTGTAATATTCTTTATCCCTCGTATCTTCCAAACCACTCGATAGATTTCCTTAATTATTTAATATTTATGATTGAATATAATTTAATATTAATTATTTAATAATTAGAACTACACTTCGAATATTCGCTTTAATTTGGCTGTATTGTACCATTCGTAAGAACGCTTGCTTGATATTTTATGCTTGAGGTAATGCTCTAGTCTTTAATCAATTACTCACCTTTGGGATGTGTCAAATCAATTTACTACCATAGTTTTTTGTGAATTTTTAAGGTAAGAACATCGATTTACAAGTATAGGCAAATAATGTAGATCAATATACCTAATAATAAAGCAAGAATATTACGTTATTAACAAAACTTGAAGAGTTCTCAACGGACATACATTTCCGATTTTCGTACACAGTAAATATAAATATTGGAAATCTTATTCTGGATGGCTCTTATACCCTACTAGAGAGGACAGTGCGTAATAATTCTTGTGAACGGTCCATAGAGTAAGAAAAATAGATACGTCATCGTGACTTGGAAAAGTTTTTGAGCTGTTTTTGATGTTCAGTCTTATTGAAATTGATCACATGTTTGGAACGAAATAAGATATCTTTATGTCGCGAGACTCGACTAATAGCTTGAAAAATACCCCTCCGATCAAAGCATGGCTTAGATACAGTCGGCAACAATTAAAACATCTATGTATAATAAAAGTACGCAATTAATTGAAAACCCCCAACTTTTTTGAAGTCAGTTAAAAATGGAGGTCTATCGTAGTGTTCTAAAATTGCTATTATTAGAACGGTTAAAGGACTTAAAAGTTAAATAATAAATAAATATATAAAAAATAGCAGTCAAATACTTTACGGTTAATACCTATCCATTTTTGTTGCTTGATTGTAAAAAGTGGATACCTATTGTTAAATCTGTAACAACTTTATAGAAAATGCGTAAGTAAAGCTACGCGTGTGGCATTATCGTTCAATTTAAAAAATCGTTACTACAAAATAGTTACTAATAACCTTGAATGTAAATTGAAAAACTTTCAATCGGTTGGCTGAAAAATGTAGGTACGGTCGGCTGCATAATTGCAGACCCACCGTAGAGCTCCATAACGGCTGTTATTAGAATGTTTTCACACAAGCAAAGATTTTAGGCCCCTGTTTTAGTTTAAATTATTTTCTTTTAACTCATGAATTTATTAAACAAAAATTATTAGAATGAAATCATTCCAATAATAGTAATTCTAGAACTCTAAGGCAATTATGCTGCCGACCGACGAAATAAGAAATAAAAATGTTCTATCTAACCCCTTGTATACTCTTGGGTAGGGTCAGAAAGGCACACAACTCACTATTAGCGGAAATATTCGATCATATCGGACCACTAGCTATAGGTACCTTCTCTGCGTTTGGAATTTCATCTCCTTGAGAGCTCCCAACTATGCGCCATTTATTTTAGTTTCTTACATTTCTTATGGACGAGAAATAGACATGAGATATTTGTGATATTTCACGGGCTGAAGGTTTTCTTAGAGACCACTGAACGTGTATTTTTATTATCGTTATTGAGGTCGAAAAAGGTAAAATTTATTGATTAGTCAGGAAATAACTCAATTCGTTGGCAGTTTCTTGGCTTGTGGATAACATTATAAATTATTCTCCGGTTGCTTACTTTACTTTTTGGTTTGCTTGTTTATCAATTCATTTTAGTGACATTCTGTTACAATGTACAGTCGGCTGCATAATAGCAGCCCCCGGTAGACTTCGAAAATTACTATTATGGACACATGTCCATGAAAACATTTTCATTCTAATAATTTTTGTTTGATAAATTGATAAGTTAGAAGACTTTCAACTTCAACTAAAGCAGGTGTCTAGAATCTTGATTGTGTTGAAAACATTCTTATACCAGCCGTTTTGTAGCTCTACGGTGGGTCTGCAATTATGCAGCCGACCGTACTTATTTAGAGATCCGGATAAAAATAATCCCTTATCCTTCGACATGCTATGAACTTCCCCCCGTGTAAATTTCCATTCAAATCCGTCGAGCTTTTACGAACTAACTCAAACAAAAACGCATGTAAGAGAGATAAAACAGAAGTCTTGGCAAGACAAATATTATGATGCACCACAAACACGGCTTAGTATACAGAAAGCGGATGCAACAAACAAAGGACAAAATCTTCGCAAAACCTTGGCAAATGGAAAACAGGGGAGATGAAACGAAGCCTTGCAATGTTCTCAGAAACAACCTTTGTGTTTTTAAACATGTTTTTGTTGGTATAGAACATGCTTTGTTTCGAGATAGGAATGTTTTGAACACTGATTGATTTCCTATAACGACAATTCACAGCTTCTTTTACCTTCTGACATTGAAATGTTAGTTACCATACTCCTCCGAAACGGCTTGACCGATTTTTATGAAATTTTATATGCATATCTTAATATATATAAATCTCGTGTCACAATGTTTGTCCTCAATGGACTCCTAAACCACTTACCGATTATAATAAAATTCGCACACCATGTGCAGTTCGATCCAACTTGAGAGATAGGATAGCTTACATCCCGATATTCCCACGGGATCGGGAGTTACGCGGGTGAAACCGCGGAGCGCAGCTAGTATTATTATAATTTTATTGAGGTCTGAGAATCGGCTACTAGGTATCTATTTTTTATTTTGTTTCCTTTAGTTTTTTTTTGTTAATGGCAAAACGTCTGCCGGGACAGCTAGTATATATAAATAAAATTCTACTGTACGTGTGTATGTCACTGAACTCCTCCTAAACGGCTAGACCGATTTTATTGATTTTTTTTTGTAATCAAATCAGCCCGGCAGATGGCGCTGCAGTCGGTATCTAAATTATTTATCTATACTGCACAACGTTTGCCGGGACAGCTAGTGAGAATATAAAAAATAAAACCTATACTTCCAAATGTTTTTAACTGTATATATAAATAAATAAATATTGCAGGACATTCCACACATCGCCATCTAGCCCCAAGCTAAGTAACTAAACTTGTGTTATGGGTGCTAGACATCGGATATACTACTTTTCTTTTGTAAATATATACTTATGATGCATAGAAGCAACCAGGACCAAAGACAAAAAAAACTTGAGAGGTGTCAAGGGACACCCGGATGGAACGAATTTCCTTTCGATTAATTAGTGAAGGAATTGTAATTTTTTTTATATATTTTTTTGTAAATAATCGTCGCGACACCACACTGTTCAATGCGAAATAGAAAGACGAAACGAAAATAACTGGCTTGCTGTCTATGCAAAAAGTGTCGTTACAACTTTTAGTCTTAATTTTTTCCGTCTAGCCCCCTTTCGAAACGCGCGATAAGGAACTTTCGTTCCAATATCTAAGCATAATTACATGTCTGAGGCGGGAATCAAACCCGCAACCCTGCGTTTGGCTGTCCGGCATGGTGACCATTGTGCCAACAGGGTCGTCACCTATTGCCTACTAAATATAAATATCTTGACGGAAAATGCATAAAACTGAAGAATTCTAGGATAAATGTTTTATAACAGTAAAACCGATTAGGAAATAACAAGCACCGACGTGCTATTATTACGCTGTCATCCCCAGTCTTACCATGGGACCCACCAGATATTTCAATGTTACTTTATAAGGCACTAAAATAAGATAAGCTGAAATGAACTTTATAGCCTGAGAGGAAATGTTCAATTCAGCACGATTTCAAACTCGGAATAACAATGTTGAATGTACTATTATAGAATTCCTAATGACAATAGATCGAATAATTTGTCTCTTGTTGTTTATTTGAATAAAACTTTAGGGAATTATCAAATTCAAGGTAAAAGTAAGAACCATTGAGTGTGTTTTAAAGTTTTAATTCAGGATTTACCAAAGTAGAATCGTTGGGTAGTCAATAAATTCACCTTTTTTCACAATAAAGAGTTTGGAAGGAATTAGGTCGGTATTTCTGTTCGGTATTTTTAATTTTGCCTCTCACAAATCCTCACAAAAATGTCGACAAACGTTTGTAATATGTAAGAATTACCACGTACAATATTACGTCTTAATAAAAAAGCACGGCTCACGTGAATTAAAACAAAGGGCGCCCATAAGTCCCAAGCAAATTCCCAAAACAAATATGCACACACAAAAGGACAAATTCCTTAGAATTAGACGGGCGGGAGTTGTGAAATTCGTAATCCAAGGAAGGCATGTCGCCCTGCCATTAACCTCCCAGTTTTTGCACTGAGCCATACAACTCACTTCTCATTGTGCTGAGGAATAAATTTACATTTTCACATTCTCCAGCTTGGATGGAAGTTTTTTTGCTCCCAAAAGTCGTAGTTCGTAGTTGGGGCTACCGCTACCCTGGTTTGTTCCTAACTTGGGTGACGCTGATGAATTTTTGGGGAAATTCATCTAGCTGAAGTGACAAAAGAAAAAACCGTAGAATTGTACCGGTAAATAAAAACTACGTTGCCTAATATTATTTAAATTGGCCGTCATTTCTGGAGCAAAATCTTCGTGAAGTCAAGAATTGTCTGAGGGACGGAAAAAGAAGGTCTCTCATAAATATTCATGTTAAATTTAGCTCGAAAACTCATCGTTAAGTCCATTTCCAATAGATGTCGAGCCTTTTAATCTAAGTCTTACCTGTCTTGTGACAAAAATGGTTCAAATACTTTTAACAGATATATTATAAACTGGCAGTGCCTCGCGGTTTTGCTCTTAGGTTCTGATCCAGCTAATTTTGGTCTAAACGGTATCCTATGTCCTTTTCCATCCTCTAAATTATCACTATACAGATTTTCACCTAAATTGGTCCAGTACTTTAACCGTGAAGAAGGAATAAACAATAAAATATATTATTAACAAATTTCGGATGTATTAATTAGGATTAAGAAGTAAGGATTGCTCCTCCGATTAATTACTGACAATGAATTTGATGAATTTTTGTACATGTTAAGTTAATTCTAGAGCGTATCCGTGGCCATCTTGACTTGGCGATAACAGATGTGGCAGTTGCTTTATGGGCGGGGTGATATATAGCCGGTCTGTCTGCTAGAGTTAAAACACTTGAATATGCTAACCAACATGATTTTACAATCACCATAAAATCAACCAACATTAAAATAAAATTGGCTCCTATAAAATATTCCAAAAAAAAACCGTGTTAAGTTGTAGATTATTATTACACAAATTGATAGGATACAAACAGCAAAAGCACTCTGAATATTAATCAGAAATCGAAAAAGAGTAGGATAAGAGTAGCTATAGGATTGTCGCCTCTAAAACATTGAGTCTAGAGATACATTTTCCGAAATGGATTGAAGTGTTTGAGTTTGTGGGAAGTTCAGTTAGTATATATAGGTCAACAACCCTCGGGGAGGGTTCCGATAATTGGGACGTATGATATGCGAAGGGACCTTCGATTTTAAGGATTCCAAGGACTCCATTGTAAGGATGAAAACGTGTTTTGTTAAGATTCACTTTTAAGTTACAATTTATATTGAGATTAGGTAAAGTTCTCTATTAAAGTTATTTAAAACGATATTAATCATGTTTATCACGTCAAAAAGAGAATAATTTTATTATCTTTCAGTATTTAGCGAAGCCTTTATTGTTATTATTTTGTGGAGCTCGATACTTACCTATTTCTATGTTTTTACAATCATCATATTCAACGAGCCTTGGGTATACTGTGCTGTACTGGTAAGCTGGCGCGATGGCGGTCAGTCCGGTAGTGGCATTTAGGTATGGTTATTTTAAGTTAACTGTTGTACGCAGAGGGCATGAGAGTAATCGCTATGATGGCCCAATTCTCGTAAATAACATTGTTTAAATTACATTGCAATACCATTCCGATTGCAAAAGATACCCTCATAGTCAGTTTTTTTTTACAAAAAGCTAACTTTTAGGGTATTTTGATCTACTTTGAGGGTATTATTTTTAATCAAAATGCAATCGAAATGCTATTGAAATGTAATTTGAACATTGTTTTTTACGAGAATGGGCCTTCTGGAAGTCTTTTGTTTGGCCTATGTTCAGCAGTGGAATTCCTGTGACTTGATGCGAGTATGATGATGATAGTTTTTTATATTGTTGGTAACTATCAAGAATAATTTTATTTAGGATACTTAAAACACAACTCAATAACAAACGGCGACATAATGGCCGTGGCGAGCGGTAGTCAAGCAGTTAAAGTATGCAGTCTAACCAAACAGGCAGCTTTTTGCTGCTTCTATTAAAAATAAATGCTAATAACTCCATTTTCTCGTGCAAGCAGTCTAGAAATAGAATATAATAATAAAATTGCAAACGTATTTTAAATGAAACATTCAAGAAATATTGCATTCATCCGGTAACCTTCTCAGGTGCGCAATTAAGAACCGCCGACTGGAAGTTTTCCTTACAGCTACATTTCCCATTATGACTCCATGAATATCAATTTAACTTTACGACTTTAATTGGCACACCCGATATTAATACCATTTGCATGTTACTGGGATATTAAAACTGGCTATTTACTCTTACCACGTTAATTGTGTTTTGTGTATTCGGTGCTACAAACACAATTTGTCATGTTTTACTTGTTCAAATGGAATAATAGGTTAAGTAGAATCGAACTATCAATGTTCATTAAAAAATAAATAAATGTTTATTACTTAATCAGATCAAGATCCATACATTATTCAACCTAAAAACGAATACAAGACAAAATAAATTTTAATGCAAATATCATATAAATATTTATTAGTTACGTAAAAATAAACAAATACTTAAATCGATACAAAAAAATAAAAAAAAAATAAAAAAAAACATCCTAAAATTAAAAAAAAAAAAAAAACTACAAATGTTCATTTAGATTCCCTGAGTTATAATATTACTACCACAATTTTCAATGTAAGAATTTAGCGACCATTAATAATTCCTAAGTATCGGAATATACCTGTACTTGCAATAAAGAAATCAATGAAGTAGTTTGAAAGATATCACGGAATAACCTGCACGTTTCCTTGCAGTCGGGTAAAAATAGTAAAATAATCATGCAAAGGTGCACCTAAAAGGGCTCAACATGCAACATTAATAAAGCCAAATATGTGCCAAATAACTAACCTATTATAAGATAACAATCATGTATTTTCATCAGTTTTTTGACGACCCCAATTAAAAGAGGAGGGGCTCTCGATCGGTCTTTATACTTTTTATTTTTGCAGGCCGAAAAATACCTCTCCAACAGAGTATTAAGTATAGTTCTGTAATATTTCAGGAGTTAACTTTTCAGTCAAAGTTATGAACCATTATTAAAGCCTAATTTTAGACCTTGCTATTTTTACAAATAACTAAGATTGAATTCGGAAATAATCACTATGAATAATAAAGTAGGTACTAAAATATGCAATATTTTTTTAAATAAAGCAATGATAAAAGTTGTATTCACGTTGAAAAAATATTCAGTATTTTTCATTTCAGTGAGAGATCATGTTGATAAACAAAATAGTTGATACGTTGGTGTAATTTTCGTAATATTTGTTTTCATTCTCTTTGTAATTGATTTTATGTAAATAAATGTATGCAACAGTGAATCCATGCGGGATTTATTTTTTAAAAGCTCGGCATAATACAGTAGGTACTTATGTAGATTTTATTATGGTTTTTACCTCCCATGGCGGTTATTATTACAACAGCCGGCTTTGATTTTTCGAACCCCAACGTTCAACAATAATCGAAGGGGAGCTGTTTTTAAAATTTAGTAAGTCAGTTCTAAGTTGTTCTTCTAAGTTTCGGACAAAAAGGTACGACTATAGTCAGGCAAATAATCAAAACGAGTTATTTGTTATTTATCTTTATGTACTAATCTATACTAATACTAGCTGTCCCTGCAAACGTTGTTTTGCCATTTACAAAAAAAAAGGAAAAAGTAAACGAGTAATCGGAGAAACATAAAAAATATATACCTACGCGACGAATTGAGAACCTCCTCCTTTTTTGCGACACGACACGAGAATTTTATATATAAAGGGATTATAAAGAGGAACGGTTTGATTGTTTGTTTAAATTGAATAGGCTCCGAAATTACTGAACCGATTTTTATGAAACTTGGTATGGATAGGTACATTTATTTATAGGGAGTGCTATCTATACAGGGTTATTGGTAATTATACTAGCAAGCCGTTGAGGGCTACTTCTGTGCACCGTAACAAACAACTTTTGTTCTATGACTTTTGGAAATTCGAAAAAAAAGTAAATTTTGAGGGTATGTAAATTCGAAAAACAGCTCTGATTTTTTAAAACAAAGGTCATTTAGAATAAGAAAAGTAGATAAAACTTAAAAAATAAGTAAAATATTAAGGTTAGTGACCTCTCCGTGTAAGTAACAGCTGTTTTTAGGTAAACATAACCTCAAAATTTTCAAAAAAATGTTCGAATTTCCAAAAGTCGTGGAACAAAAGTTGTTTGTTTAGGTGCACAGAAGTAGCCCTCAACGGCTTGCTAGTATAATTTCCAATAACCCTGTATATAGGCTACTTTTTCATCTCGATATTTTCACGGGATCGGGAGTTACGCGGGTGAAACCGCGGAGCGCTGTTGGTACTTTGTATAGTTATAATGACGGTTTCGACACCAATATGCATCAGACCAAGAAACTTCTATATATAGGTAAACCATGGACGTTATTCCTATTTCATTGAGGTAAACCAACATGTACTTTTACGAGAATGTCAGCTGTCACCGACAAATGAAGGCCGACTAAGAACGCTGAAAATGTGGTGAAAATACCGGGTCGGTTTATATTCTTATTATGCTCCAGTATAGTGGAGACCTTTTAGTTACATTTATCAAACGCGGACGACATAGATTTTCTCAAGACATTACCAAACTCGGGGTTACAATGAGTAATTGTTTTACTGTCTAGATCCCTTACCCTATCAATAAAGCCTTAGTTTCCTCGCTAGTGCTGAGAAAGCTAAGACAGACCACCGACTTTTCAATCGGCTACATAGTTCAGTTTGAAAATCCGCTTCATCTTAAGTATACCGTCGGCCGACTGAAAGTCTGTAGTTAGCCTTCATCCTAAGTTTCCGGCAAATACTCTATCTTAAGGATTACTCGACACAGATTCCTGCGGTGCTGGATGTAGATTCCGATCTTTACCGTAATCGCTGAATTCAACACTTTGTCATGGTTTTAGGGTAGTGCTCTAATCATTAGTTTCGGTTTTCTAGGCGTTGTGATTATTTAACAACGAGTAATTTTCGCAATTCTTTGTTAAATCACTACATAGTAAAAAACAGAGTCGCTTCGCGCTCTCCTGTCCCTGTGTATGCTTAGATCTTTAAAACAACGCAAAGGATTTTGATGCGGTTGTTTTAAATAGATAGATTCAAGAGAAAAGTTTATATGTAAAATACTTGCATAATATAGCCGTGCGAAACCGGGCGGATCGCTAGTAACAAATAAACTCGGATTCTACTATCGTTGGACAACATTAGTGGTTCTCAACAATGTAAAATATTAGTTTTGTTTCTAAGCTATACCTAAATACCTACATTTTACAACATTGCCCTTTAGCGGACTCAAAAAGTAATCTTCTAGTCGCCATAGTCAAAATTCAGCCTACTCTAATTTTAATAATAAGCAAAAGAACACAAAAGTTAAGCCCTTTATTTAGTAGTCTTAATCCCACAAGGTTTTCACTATAAAATATGTAATTTAGGAGGCAGCCCCAGACTAATCCACGGATTACCGCCCCAGAAGCCTTAGTGGACGCAATCAATAAGCCAGCTTTGATCTTCCTGAGGATCATCCCAACTAAATGAAGTCTCTTATATAAGATCCTGAATAATTTTCTACAGTCATCCCCAGATATGAAAAACGTAATAAAAAAACCGACTTCAAATAGTAACACGCGGCAGACAAAGGCGACGATGGCGAGATGATTTTGACTCCTATATAGGAATGATTGGTATGCAATGGCGATAGATCGTGATCAATGAAAGAAAGGTTAAGATGCCTGCTGGGCAAAGGTCCAGCAGTGGGACAGTGTAGGCTCTTAATAAAATAGTAACAAATAACTGAAACTAAATATCCTGAATTTACCCGTCTTTCCTTTCTTTACATTTCATTTACCTGTCTAGTATCCAGTAGTTTGAATTTTGACCCAAAATTGTTTAATAATTTTGTCTCAACGAAAGAAAGTCATCTAAATGATACCGCTATTTTGACTGTTTCAAATCGATCCGTTTTATACTTACCCAATTTAGAAAACTAGGGCGATTTCAATTTAGTTTCTGATTCAGATATTTGATTTATCCTTTTAAGAAATTCTATTATAAATTAAGGTGCAGATAGAATTCCAGGTATGAAAGAAAAATAAAGATAGCCAATTTTATCCAATTTTATATATAGGGGAGTAGGGAGGCCTTTGCCCTGCAGTGGGACATTATGCTCATAATAATATAATAATTCATTGAATATACATTATTTTTAAAGCTTGCAAATTGAATTTTATTTAGTAACCTAGTAATAGGTTTTAGTACTTAGATATAACTGTTTTATAAGTTTTTTTAGTGATGTTATAATATTTTGTAGGTATTCATGTCTGTTTTTCATTCATTCGTATGTTTGTTTTTATAATAATCCAAATTTAAGAAAAAATGAATGAATGAGAATAATAATAATTTTAATTTAATATCCAGGAAAAAAATGCATCAAAAATACAATACATATCACAGTTCCGAACACAACTCAGCTCCCAGTTTCATTGTTTAAATAAAATAAATAAATAAATAAATAATAAATAAATATTTCAGGACATATTACACATCGCCATCCAGCCCCAAGCTAAGCAACTTAATGCTTGTGTTATGGGTGCCAGATAACGGATAAACTACTTATATACTTTTTTTTTTGTAAATATATACATATAGGAAACACCCTGAACCAGAAACAAGAATTTATGGTCAGCATAAATACTTGTTCCCGGCGGGAATCGAACCCGCAACCTTCTGCGTCGCAGTCGGGTGTTCGCCCGACGCGCCACAGAGGTCGCCACAGAGGTGTTTCACAAGGTAACATACAGTCTGAGTTTATGTTATAACCGTTATTTAGTTACTAAAACAGTTTAAGAACGTGCTCTCTAAAACTAAAGATCGCCAATTTTATCCAGGAAAAAAATGCATCAAAAATGCAATAACGTTACCAAATTAGAGTTCCGAACACAACTCAGCTCCCAGTTTCATTGTTTCACAAGGTAATATACAGTCTAAGTTTATGTTATAACCGTTATCTAGTTACTAAAACAGTTTAAGAACGTGCTCTCTAAAACTAAAGATCGCCAATTTTATCCAGGAAAAAAATGCAATAACGTTACCAAATTAGAGTTCCGAACACAACTCAGCTCCCAGTTTCATAGTTTCACAGAGTAATATACAGTCTAAGTTTATGTTATAACCGTTATCTAGTTACTAAAACAGTTTAAGAACGTGCTCTCTAAAACTAAAGATCGCCAATTTTATCCAGGAAAAAAATGCATCAAAAATAAAATAACGTTACCAAATTAGAGTTCCGAACACAACTCAGCTCCCAGTTTCATTGTTTCACAAGGTAATATACAGTTTTAGTTTATGTTATAACCGTTATTTAGTTACTAAAACAGTTTAAGAACGTGCTCTCTAAAACTAAAGATCGCCAATTTTATCCAGGAAAAAAATGCAATAACGTTACCAAATTAGAGTTCCGAACACAACTCAGCTCCCAGTTTCATTGTTTCACAAGGTAATATACAGTTTTAGTTTATGTTATAACCGTTATTTAGTTACTAAAACAGTTTAAGAACGTGCTCTCTAAAACTAAAGATCGCCAATTTTATCCAGGAAAAAAATGCAATAACGTTACCAAATTAGAGTTCCGAACACAACTCAGCTCCCAGTTTCATTGTTTCAAAAGGTAATATACAGTGTAAGTTTATGTTATAACCGTTATCTAGTTACTAAAACAGTTTAAGAACGTGCTCTCTACGTTATTAACGTTGTATTCTAAGGGATGAACTGGTAACACGCTTGTTACATGCGCGAATTTATTCCGAGGAAGTAAGCCCATGGGTAATAAAACCGTTGATGTTATAACTCCTATAAGGGTAAGAGATACTACACATTCGTCGTTTTTCACCGAAACGTATTATAATGATAGATAAAATATATTCATAGGTTCTTATAATTCCGGAATCGTTGAGGTGAAAACCGAAAAGGTAGAGATAGGTACTTACACAGTGGTTTATACATGTTTTTTTTTTTTATATATGATAGGTCAGCGTTTGACCACTATCACACCTGCCTGATGGTAGGTGACGATGCGGCCTAAGATGTAACACGCCTTCCTAGAAGATACCTATTCACTCGCGACTTGAAGACCCCCAAATTGTACACGTCAACGTGCTTCGGAATACTTCGTTTGTATCTTAACACCCATATTGGCCATGGAAATACTTAAAAACATGAGATAAAGCTTTTGGCCAGCAGTACAGCTATTTAGGTATGGCAGGCAGCAGAATTAATAAAAACGACACATGAATAAATCGAATGAACAACAATTTACTTGTGTTCTTTAACCAAAACTCAAAGCAAAAAGTTTCAAACTCCATACGCAGCATAATGCTCTAACACAACAAAACATCTAAAAGCAACTTTGTAACACAAAACTTATATGTACCTACCTCAAACTTCGTTCGCATAAAGCTCGTATAGCAAAATAGCAAATTCTATAAAATCGGCATTGTGCCGACATACAATTCGTTGAGACCACAACAAACACATTTACTCGTAACCCAGGGTACCAGGGCTCGAAGAATAAACTTTGTTGACAATGACTGATGCTGCGAGTCTTCGGAGAACATCGGAGTAGTTCGGGATGCTTCGGAATACTTCGTGGCAATGTGCAATTTACAAACGTGCCATTGAAAAGATAGAAAGTTTACCCTCACTACCTAACTCAATTTATAAAACTGCAATTGTATCGTCTTCTAAACCAAGTAAGTAAGTACCAATTGTGTGTATCCTGAGTCAATTTTAAAGTTTAGATGTTAGTACTAGGTACTTGGTATAAACAATTCCGGAATAAAACCTCATTCTGTAAATAACTCTGTATCGTAGTTTTTCCAAGCTTCTTTTGTCGTCGAATCTGTATCGTTTTGATACAAACTATGTGTTTGGTGTGTGGTTAGTAACTGCGGTTTGTTGCCGGAACAGTCATTAAGACAAATATTCTTTATGCTCAACTCAGCCGAAGAATCTCTTTTACTTACCTGAAACAAAGAAAATCATCTTTAAATTAAAGGAACATGAAATCATGAGAACCGGAATGAAACTTTTAAACAGCCTAATTTTAATAAAGCTTAATTCAAAATTTCCTTTAAAGTTCTTACTTAAGAAGGTCTCCAAATGAACATTAATCTCGAGACCTCTATTAATGTAAGTGGTGGCTCCGACATCACAGACAACCAGCTTCTAATTCTCAAATACGGAAATCTTGAACTAAATTTTAATGTGGATAATTTCAACGCATTAGCAAGAGTTTGAGGCTCATTACTGCGGTCCCGGCAACTTAAGAGAAGCAATATAAACACTGACAGTCGACTTGTTCCGAGCTTTTAGTGGAGAAATTTGCTCCAAACGAAATATTAACATATTCAGCCAGTTAAAACTAACATGTATATATAGATATACATATTTTGCAACCGCTTTACTTTAATTAAGAAACAAAATGTGGGTTTCTTATCGACGTTCTCGCAGTGTGGTTGTTATGAGTTATTTTAGAGTCTCTTCGGTCGTGGTTAATTTCAAGTACTTTTATTGCTCTATGAAAATACCCATTAAGTCATTTAACCCCTCATTGGAGTGTTTGTATCAAAAAACGTTAGGGCTGCAACAATTTTTGTATGTAAAAAAGGTATCACTCCTTTTTTTGTTTTGTAAAAAGATCATGCATTTAATTCTATAGTATGTTACATTGCACTTAATTAAAATCCAGTAGCAGAACAGGTTCTTAATATTATCTAATGCCGGACTGCTTAGATCAATGTAAATTAGTTAGGACAAGAGCACCGGCTTGCAGCTCGTCATTTGTCTCTTTCTAACCAGTTAGAGTTGGAAGAGACGCCCGCAACTGAGGTCTTATGGGGCACAGCAAAACTTGCTTGGCATGACGCCTTGACAGTGCAGCCTGTTTTATTGGAGCTGGCGCCAACAACCCAGAGATTTACCCCATCTGTAATGGTGCGTCGTTTATTAATAGCAACGAATGTTGTGGTCTCGTAATGTTTTTTGTGGTTAATGGTCGAAACATGATTTTGATAAATCCACAATCATTTTTAGCGGTTACCCGCCTAGAGCAGCGATACGCGCACGTTCTAAACAAATGACCGATATTATTTACTTATTGGTGAAATTTACGAAGTGGAAGTAATGAGAAACACGCGAACACACTTAACATTAATGAAAGGAAACTAAATGAGAAGTACGATAAAGGTTTTAGTAAAGAAAGAAACTACAACTATACATTCTAAAGAACAAGTTTTGTATATTATTGTTATTTAGTTCCAAGCACAGAATTGTCTACGTGACTTTGCATCAATTAGCACTTTAAACCGAGAAACTACCTCCTCCAGAGGTTCATTTGTAAAAGTTTCAGACGCAGAAACAAATTGCTATTGCCTCGAAAATAAGAAAACTGCCAGAAACAACAATCCTATAAAAGTAATCTACATAAATCAATATGTTTTAGTCCACAATGGGTCCCTAAAACAGATTTCTTAGACAAAAGTATCCATCAAATTCGAAGTACGGTCAATAAAATGGTAAGAATATTTGAACAATACCTCTAGGACATAGACGTTTGAGTCATTTCCCGAAGTTAGGTCAGAGTTACGATTATTTTATGAGACGATTTACGAAGAGGAGACTGGGTCGTTCCATAACGGATGGTAGTGAGTGGAGCACGGCTTCGGTTGTCCCAAAGGGACGAACTAACGTGATATTGTATGCGGCTACGGTAAGTTACCAACACCTACAGTTTCTAGTGGTTATTGTGTTAGAAGTTCTGATTTATGGGGTCACCGAACTGCGGACTAATTTTCATTCCATATTGCCTCCTTTTGGGATGAGCAGAACCAGATGTAATCTTCTTGGGATTACAAACGTAGAACTATAATTAGTTCTTGCTAAAGCACTTGTGTACCTATCCTTTGTAACAAACAAAGCTTTGTTAAGCCAAAATTAACGACCCCGATAAACTTTTTAACCTATATAGATGATTTGATATTTTTCTTGGTAAGGAAGTAGAGTCAAACTTGATGTTTTTGTGACTGTTACTAATCCACTTTAAAAATGATTCAATAATTTGACTGAAAAATCATTTGTGTTCATTCGTTGTGTTCTTGTTTATCACATTAACACAAGTAAATTACTCTTTACGTCAGAAACAAAAGTCGTTTAGAATTCGTATGAATATAGATGTAAGTAGGTAGATACTTAAAAAGTAAAAAAAATATATATATACCTATATATATTTTAGCCATAAAATGATAACATACAAATAATTATAATGTAATCTTTATTTATATTTTGATACGTCTCGTTGTTGTCATCGTGGTTAGAGCAAAGATGAAACTCGAGTTTATTTTAGTGGTTTCTGTGATTGAAGTTTGAAGCCGAATTACGTTAACTGGTTTTCCTTGGCAACATGTTTATTTTTCTCAAAAATATCAAACGAAATCAAAATCAGTTATTTAATTGTGATTTATGTTGTTTACTCTTAGAAGTTTTTGGTTTGGCACGAGGTAGAATTATTATGAATATTTCCGTGCCTGGCGTGAATACATTGACAACTCGACTTACATGTTTTTTTTTATTAGCATAAACGCTTCCTAAGCACATATATTTATATGTGTCAAAAAATCAGCCATTTATCTACATAAATTTTAGAGCTATGACCTTTGGCATCATGTTGACATCTCCCATTTTTGCGTGTTTTACTTGACATATGCAGATGTCGACAGCACTAACAATTAAAAATATCGAATACATCGACTTATTCAATAAAACGATTTTAAACAATCATATTATAACTTAACAAATCTAGATATCAAGTTACGGCCGGCCAGAATATTTTTATTTTATTTTAATAAATCGAGATATCAAGTTACGGCCGGCTGGAATATTTTTATTTTATTTTAACAAATCGAGATATCAGGTTACGGCCGGCCGAAATATATAATTATTTTTATACAGAACACACTTTTCGTATCTTTTTTCAGCATATGCTTTTTCCGAGGGGGGGAGGGAGGAAAGGTCATGTCCCACACCATGAAGCTCTACGAGGGGATAATCGACTCTCGGATCCGACAGGAGTGTCTCTGGGTGTCAATATGGTTTCCGCCCTGCATGGCACCATGGACCCTGTTTTCGCCCTAAGGATCGTTAAGGATCGTCGAGAAATACAGGACGAAGAATACGCCTCTGCATTTTCTATCCCTAGATTTGCAGAAGGCCTTCAACTGTGTTCCTCGCATGATGATCTGGTGGGCGCTGCGGTCCAAAGGGGTGCCGGAAGCTTATGTTGAAATCATGAGAGACATGTACCAAAATTCTGATTCCGTGGTGCGAACTGCTGTTGGTGACACTAAGTCCTTCCCTGTTACCGTTGGAGTCCACCAGGGTTCCATCCTCAGCCCGTTCCTGTTTAGCGTAATATTGGATGTACTGTCCGTCCTATCAGGGATACACACGAGCAGCCTCCGTGGCTGCTCATGTACGCTGATGATATTGCGCTGGCGGACTCAGATAAGGTGCGGCTGGTCCAACGTGTACACACGTGGAAGGAGTCGCTTGAGAACAGCGGTTTGCAACTGAATGTGGCGAAGACAGAGTACTTGTCTTGCAATACCGCAGATCCCACACCCGTCTGCGTAGACGGTCATATGGTCGAGCGGACAGACCAGTTTAAGTACTTGGCATCTGGGCTTCACGTCAAGTCACTCATTTCAGCGCTTGGGCCTAGTGGCGTGAAGTGACTGGTGTCATTTGCGACCCCAAAATGCCGATTAAGCTAAAGGGACAGATCTATAAAACCATCATTAGACCTGTCCTTTTGTATGGTAGTGAGGCGTGGCCGGTGCTTGAGCGACATAAGCAGGAGCTGCGTGTCACGGAGATGAAGATGTTGCGCTGGATGTGTGGAGTGACGTGAAAGGATCGCGTCAGGAATTCCCGCATCCGGGGCAGCCTTCATGTCCGAGACATTGCAGATAAATTGCAAGAATGTCGTCTACGCTGGTACGGTCACGTCTTGCGTAAACCGGCTAGTTACGTGGAGAACAAATGTCTTGCCATGGCGCCTCCGCCGGGTCGTGGCAGACTGGGTAGACCCAAGAAGTGCTAGCTTGACGTCGTAAAGGGTGATATGCGTGCAAATGGCCTTACTAACCAGGATGCCGAAGATCGTGCGAAGTGGAGGCGTAAAAGTAGAAAAGCGGACCCGGGCTCCTGAGAGGGATGCAACCGGGAACATCGCTCGGATGATGATGATGATGATGCTGATATTGAAGTTTCTGAGTCGTAATGTGATACGACTCAGTAACTTCAATATCAGCATAACCTGATGATCATTGTGAGGCGCATTACACAATGAAAATTCCATTAAGCTAATTTTTAATTTAGATTTTTTAATTTAACTTGGACAATTAAGGGTATTATCTATTTTTATCTTCATCTTTTCTTGCATTTATAAAATAAGATAAATTAAAAACCTACACCTGTTTATCCTTACTTTTATTATTATTGTAAAAATGTATTTTTGTTTCAAATTTACTTTTTTTTTAAATATTCATATAGCTAAATTTACGTTTTAACAATTAAAACAATAGAACTAACATGGTGAATAACTTGATTAATTAAAAATAAGTTAAAAATACGCTCTGTAAGTCGAGTTATCAACTTATTCACTGTAAATTACAGACTTGACATGTCTTATATTGTAAAAACTACGTACAATTTTAATAATTCATTAGCATCACTATAAAGATACCATAAAATAACATTCATAGCCACATAAACATCTACATTTAAATAATTTATCGATTCAGGACAACATGTCAAACCTTAAAATGGCCGCCCTGTAAAATTGGTGTTTTAGAGATGTCAACATATTCACGCCAGGCACGGATTTATTCTGTAAGTAATTTTGTTCTACTTGTCGATAATATTATAAATGTGAAAGTTCAGAGGTGTTAATATGTGTGTTTGTACGTTTGTTAGGTACTCTTTTACTCTCGGTATATATACCGTTGCTTGGTGTTATGCGTAGTTGGTGTTTTGCGTGAGTGGTATTTACCGAGTTAGGCGTTTTGCTTAAAGGTGGTGTTTTGCGTCGAAGTCAAAGTCAAAGTCAAATTTCTTTATTCATTTTGATGCTTATGTATAAATACATTGATCACTTAGAATCGTCTTAAAAACTAAGTTAGGATGTGTCGAAGTCGAAAGGCGCTGATAACCTGAATTAACATTTAGACTACTTAATATCCTGATATTCCCACGGAATCGGAACTTACGCGTGGCGTAGCTAGTTATAGCTATGGAAGATATTGAACTTGTGATAGTTTTCAAGTAGGTAGGTAAAGTAACTTTATCAGCGCTGAAGTGAGGCAAAGTTTTTCCACGGAGAACAAACACATTAAAGGATCGTCGGTCCATACCGGGGCGCCTGTGGCGAGAGGAAGACTCGAACGCGATAAACTCCGTGTGCTGACGTTGATTTATGTCTCCGTTTGTTTGTACGGAGACAGCCAGCACCGAACTCCGGCTCATCCCGGAATACCGGAGATAAGGCGTCTCTAATGCATACTACAAATTACTGGACGAAATTGCTGTTTACGCATACATGGGGATGAGACGGCGAGTCGCCAGGGAGTATAGTAGTTTGTTAGACCAAGATGATATGCCCGTTTCTCTCTAATGCTGCCAGCCAGTTAATATCGCTCAGTCGTTTGGGAATACATCCATCAATTCAGATAAACTGTGAAACTTAATAAATACCAGTTTCTAAAATGGAACTGCATAGTATATTAAATAGTTTTCAACACAAATTAAACGTATATGGTTTTATACCACGCGAAACCATAAATAAATACTACCCTTTAATGAATTTCTTGAAAGGTCACAGGAATTAGGAGTTCACGTGAATGTCCGGTCACGCGAGCACCGAAAACCCTTTGTACATATTTACTCTTAAATAATTTAGTTACGTTTCTTAACTACAACCGAACTCGCCGCCATTACAACAATATCCTTTCGTGTTCGAAAATTCAGGGATATTTTCGAAACGGCCCCATTTAAGTAGTAAGAATTTATTGATGTTGAAAATAGTTAATAATATGAATATGATACACGTTGCAAGGACCAGGACAGACAATGGGTCAATCACCTATCTGAAAATAAAATATAGCCCATGTTAATTATGGATAATGTAGCTTGACCAAAAAGAGGTTTTGCCTTTAAAAACATTAATAACAATTTCACCAGTAATTCCGAAGATAACAAATATCTAAACATCAATTTAACTTACAAACTCACCCTCTCTTTATGAAATACTAGCGACCCGCCCCGGCTTCGCACGGTTATATTATGCATGTGTTATACATATAAACCTATTAAAAAAAACCGCATCAAAATCCGTTGCGTAGTTTTAAAGATTTAAGCATACATAGGGATAGAGAAAGCGACTTTGTTTTACATATACTATGTAGTGATAATATATAAAGGAGCGCTCCGCGGTTACAGCCGCGTAACTCCCGATCCCGTAGGAATATCGGGATCAAAAGTAGTCTATATTATTCCCAATAAATCACTGTATCCTCATATCAAGTTTCATCAAAATCGGTCGAGTAGTTTCAGAGCCTATTCGTTACAAACAAACAAAAAAATCTTTCCTCTTTATAACATTAGTGTAGATATTGATGTGTAATAGTAATTCCACAAAAAAAAAACAATTTAACCTATGCTATAGAACAACCAACATACAAAAACGAATTAAAATAATAATTGATTGCGGTTTTAGTGCACGAATGCACCGAATGGGATTGTCAGCGAGAGGAAGTAACAATTTAACAATCGGTTAATATTCCAATCGAATCAAGGGCGTCAAAAAACAAAACGATCATCTGTTGTGGTCTGTCATAAATCGTAATTCGTTGTTGAATAATTGAGTAAAGCGTTCTTCTGTCAGATGAGGTGCTACAGTCCTCGGATATTTTCATGAATAACCGATATAAATTGTATTCAGCTCCGGTGAATAATTTATTCTCAATTGTCACGGTGCGCGCGATGTTGTCGATATCGAACTTTGTTCATCAGGTGTTCGATAAAATGTATCCAAACCCTGGTTGGTTCGTGTCACGGTGTCACCGTACGTTTCCGACGCCAACGAATTTAAATTTTCATTGTTTTCACAGGGACGTTAAGTCAACCCTACACAGAAAATGTTCTACCAAAATAATTCAAAAATGTTTGGGGAAGGCATGGGGAAGGCGACGTTTCAACAATTTTCTTAAATTATTCGAGATATTCTCGAGGGTCGCGGTATTAATCAAAGCTTAAGAAAGCTAATATTTAAAGCGACACTGGCTGAAAGTTTGTAAACAAAAACAGTGAGTACTTCGACGGAACTCGGCGAAAAACTTGTTCCATTGACATTGATGGATGCGGTCGGCAAACGCGCTAACGCGGACCGTTTTGCTAAAAGGTAAACCCAAAAAGTTGCTAGGCACGTATACCTATTTGTTATTCCGAAACAACGTTTAGGTACGCTGTTATAATTGAAATGAAAGCTTTGTTGTTTATCACTTCGGTAAATGTGTTTCGGACCATTAAAATGCGAGTATTTTACGAGTTTTTTGGAACATTCTATATGAAAATATGTGTATGTAGATAAAAACCATTAATTACATATATTTTATTGCAAACTACATATAAACAAATACTCCTAATTTAATACATAATATAGTTAGTAGGTAAAAGCTGAAAATAATTAGCGCTCACAGTACAACACATTTACAAATTCAAATCTAACTAACATCTAAATAATTTAAATTGCAACGTCCAACGTTAGTTGGTATAATGCATATTTGCACCCTGAAATTGTTAGTCTGGATTTAGGTAAGCTCTCGTGTGATATGACACTAATCTTATGACACTAATCCTATATCTAAATACACTGTAATTATAGTTGACCCCTTACTCGCTCTACCCCTCGCAAACAACACCCCAACACTGACAGCCTTTCGTCGCCCGAATTTAATATAGTAACTTGATTTTGTATACGAATTCATTGGAACAGTTAAATAGATTTACAAATAAATAGAGATTGGATTCAATTAAGTCTTCCGTGAAAATCGTTAAATATTTTTAGGTCTTCAAACGAATAGTGACGAAATGATCAATTAGATATCACATAATAATAACAATAGACTGTAGATTTAATCTAGATGATTTAAACTAGTAATTTTAATGCTGTTCAGGGCGCTGTTGTAGTGCCTATGACTGGATGGAGTAGGATTGCCCAGCACTTAAGAGAATTGTGAGTTTACGATACGCGGCGCGAGTAGGTATTTTAAAAAATGACCCGTATCGTGCGATAGAGAGAGTTTAAGTTCGGACGTAATTGTCTACATTTGGCTTTTAAATAATGTTGCGGGCCGTAACGTTTTTACCCCCTTTATCCTTCAAAATGATACAAAATGAAATAATTATGTCTCATTTAATTCACTGCATCTTATTCTAGGTTTATACGTTTTTCTTTTTTAGTAATTCAGTTTGGTCTATTAAACAACAATTGAAACGCTCGATGAAGCAAAAAAATTTCGTTTCAAAAATCCGTTCAAGAGTTATGAATATTTTTTATTTCTATGGGATCAGTTTAATTGTCAAAAAAAAACAAAAGTAAACCTACCAAAATATTTGCATGTGTTTTGTACTTCAACTTGGTTTGGAATTGTTCGAACTTTATGTATGAACAAAAAAGTTAAAATAACAATGGACTAGTAGATATCTTGTATTTAAGTAAAATAAGGCCTAAACACAAGCCCGCCCGGGCCCCCCTGTCGGTCGTGAGCCCGTTGGATTGTGACATCTTAAAACTAGAAACTGTAGACAGACCCCTTTAGGGGAATGGATTGATTAAAACTTCACAACGGTAAAGCAACGGTAGGGATTTCAAATCTGATGGGAGTTGTCAGAGTGGGGAACTAAGATCTCGGAAACAATTGTCCAAGCTCCCCAATCCCCTCGCCAATCGTTTGCGTTGAAATTGTCCGTTTACGAAAACGAAGGTTAAAATTTAGACGGTTTGTGAATTCTTTGAATTGTTTTTCTGAGTAAATTGGTAATCTTATGTGTTTATATTAATATACACAAATTTATAACAAACAAATAAATATTGTAGGAAATTTTACTCAACGCCATCTAGCTAATCAACTAGGCTTGTGTTATGGTTGCTAGACAACGGATAGAATACTTAAATACTTTTCTTTTCTAAATACATATTTAATATACTACAAATATAAAAACCCAGACCAGAAAGAAATACTGTAGGTACATACATATTATACAAATCCATACATTATGTTTTTGGAAAACAAAAGTCTAATAAGAAATAGATACACTAGATACGTGTTTGGATGTTCTTTATTTTATAGCGATGAAACATGCAATGAAATTGAAGCAAAGTCAACAAAATAGCTACTAAATATAAATACTAATTTAAAAGTAAAGTAAAGCAGTTATAATTTGTTTTATTTGTAACTAGCGACCCGCCCCGGCTTCGCACGGCTTATGCATAATATTATGCATGTATTATACACATAAACTTTCCTCTTGAATCACTCTATCTATTCAAAAAAACCGCATCAAAATCCGTTGCGTAGTTTTAAAGATTTAAGCATACAAAGGGATATAGGGACATAGGGACAGAGAAAGCGACTTTGTTTTATACTATGTAGTGACTAGCTGCGCCCGCGAAAGTCGCGTTCCCGCGGGATTTTCGGGATCAAAAGTATTCTAAGTCTTTTTCCATCCTCTAATCTACCACTTTGGCGATTTTCATCCAATATGAAATAAATAACCAAACTTTCGGATTTTTAATATTAGCTAGGATTTGATCACGTAAGATCATGATTATTGGTAATTTTAAAGATTTAAGCATACAAAGGGATATAGGGACATATAGGGACAGAGAAAGCGACTTTGTTTTATACTATGTAGTGATTTGTAATTCTGTATTAAATAAATTTACGGTTTTAGTATTAATAAGTATCTTTGTTTTTTGATAATCAGTTCCCAGTGCCAATTTATCATTTGTCATTTTTAATGACTTAGTTCAACACTATTTATAAGGAGAGAGGACGTTCACAATTCGTATATTTTTTAATATTAGTGCAGGCACAAAAATAAAGTATAAAAATGGTGTTTTCAAAAATCTTTCGACTACTTTTTACGCTTTGTAGTCGACAGCTCATTATAGCGTTTTTCCCTTGCTTATTTCAGAATAATTCACGCGATGCTGCACTCTCTAGAGCCATTAAAACTTTTATATTTTTATTTTAAACCGTCGTGGTTAACTCTTTAATACTTCATTTTTAAAGATAGAAATATGAACACTTTAGAGTACCTATATAATATTCAACAAAAACTTGCTGAGGTCGGATTGGGGATATAATAAAGGGGATTCTCGATCCCTTCCCTTAATTCAGACATCACGCTCTGTCGCCATTCACTTGCTAATGAATGTAGCGAGAACTAATCCTGAAGGTTGGAGTGAAAATAGGCAATCGTGTGCTCGCATAATGTTTCAAGGAATATTCCTTACTTTAATAAAAACACAACGAAAACATTGGGCAAATGTAGGTTATTCAATATTCATTGGGACAAAACAGAATACAGAAACCAGAACACTGTTACAATACGTGGTTATTTGTTTCATACATTTTATAATGCGATACTTTAATCAGGCTAGGTGCCAGGTGTTATTTTAATATGTAATTAAATAAATAAACCCAATACTTAACGTTTTAGGAAATTGTCGCAATGTAGTAAGTATAATAATATGGTCAAACAGGCTTTTAATTATTGAAAAATATTTTTTATAAAATGTAGGCTCGGTTATTCCCAATGTATGAATGTATTATCAAACCAAGTTTAATCAAAATTGATCCAAAGTTTCGAACCCTATCCGTAACAAACAAAAAAAACCAAAGTAAATCTAATGCAACTAAAACTTGTATGCATTTAAATTATTAAATCCTAAAAATTTCAACTGCGTGAGACTTAAAATAACTTAATTAATATACAACTCAATATAATTCTGTGAGGTATCAACAACATGTGTCTTGCAGCTGGGTAAAAGTGTAATTTCACTCTAGCAAGCAAACACTGATACCTCAATTACAGTCTAGTTTATTTATTGTATTATTTTTAAACAAATACTATTCTTCGGATTCCTAAATCATTTATCAATAAATTACAGAATAAGTAGGTACATTTCCAAAAGTTTTCTTGCAAAATATCAGCGACTCAACATGAATAATTAAAGGGCATTAGTAGGATTTGAGATTTACAACTTAGATGCGGACATAATTTATATCCCAGCGGTTTAAGAGGATCAAATCCGTTTCTCGACGACTGTCTTCTGAGCCAAATACTTACTAAAGATGTAAATGATGATCTCGACTCAAAAAATAGGTATTTATTAAAATAAAAAGTTTTCTGTTTTAGCCAACTGTCGTGTTCATTATACGAAGGTAAATGAGCTCTGAAATAATAAGTATGCAAATCTAGAAAACATTGAAGCCACAAAGTGGAGACGTTATCATAACTTTTTATGTCATTTTGTATTCTACATTGGGTTAGCAGTTATGTAAATTAATTCTATCCTTCAGTAAAGCGGTTGAATTTGCTTTGCTAAAGTCTCGCTTAGGTATTGCAAATAAGCGAGTCAACTCTAGGGGCGATGCCCTCACCTTATGTATTGGAGTTCCCCAGAAGTCGTTTAGGAAGATATTTGATATAGGTGTTTGTGGTCTTAAGTCTCTGTTTTCTTTGATGGCACTAATATCGTCAAACACGAAGCCGCAGTAGAGGCAGTTGTGATAAACAAGTAAGCAGGCGAGGACCAGGATAGCGCCCAGGCCTCTTCGCGGCGGTTCAGGCATCTCTTCGACCACCTGGTTCTGTCCAGCTAGTCGCCTTCTGCTGCGACCGGTCCTAGTCCTCACTGCTGACACCATTCCACCAAATCTGCACACACCACTAACGCGGTCCATTGTATAATTCACTAAAACCTTATTCAAAAATCCATGGAGCACTAAATGTCAGTGATGTTTTTGTCAGTCATCGATTCAAAAACAAGAACCCGATCCACCAGAAGCGTTCGGAGTAGCGAAAACATAATCACGGTGAGAACTGGGACTATAAATTTTGCTACACAAATTCAGGGATAATCAAAGCAGCAAATACTTGAGATTGTACTACCGGACGTTTGAATGGGTACGCTACTGATAGAATATAGGTTATTTTGAAGCACATGTCACTGTTTTTTCGAAATCATTTCATTTGACATTTGTGTTTTAGATTGTTGTTACACGCACGGACACACCCGGCAGACAGCGCGGCTTGCCGACGACTGCCGAAGTTCGACGAGCGAATGCCGCGTCGAGTCACGTGACCAGTCGTTTTACTGCGGGTCGTTCGGCGATGGCGCATGCGCGCGCGCGCTATGTCTCCGAAGGGTCAGTGGCGGTAAAATATTTTGTTGCATACTTTTAATTTGATCCTCAAGTAGCTGTAGCCAACCATTGTGGGCGGGCTCTCAACTTAGTTTTAACTTTTTTTGTCAATAGCAACGACGACGCGACTTCGACGACGTGTAAAGTAATCGATAGTTTATTTATATTGTTTCTTCCCATACCGTCTTTTGATAGATACCTACATAATTTGAGGTAAGTATACCTACTTTAATAAAGCTTACATAAAAAGGTAGAAATTAATAGTAAGTTAGATAGGATAAAAGCTTTTCTGTGTTGAGAATTTGTGAACAAAACTGAATTCCATTAATAACCGAAATTAACGTTTTAACACTGATCATAAAATGATATTTATATGTATGTTTCCAATAATTAACATGAAAATGATTTTAATACTTTGCTCACTTTTTAAAATATTTTAATTAAAGGTATGTATGACTACCATACCTAAGTACTAATAAGGTTTAATTTCAACTTCTATCAACTTTTTTAAAGATAACTAGCACTTATTTTAGTAAATTAAGTAATTAGCAAATAACTGTAATATTATTTTATTTTATATTAATACAAAATCCGAACTTCGAAAAATACAAAATTAATAATGCACGGACAATGTACACAACGCCATCTATCCTCAAGCTAAGCAACTAGGCTTATGTTATGGTGGCCAGACAACGGATAGAATACTTATTATAAGTTTCTTTTGATAATACATAATTATTATAAACTAGCTGCGCCCCGCAGTTTCAACCGCTTAATAATTGTCTTTTTTTTATAAGAACCTTCTCCGGACAATAACAAACACGCAACAAAAAAGAATTAGCGAAATCGGTCAAGCCGTTCACGCGTGATGCCGTGTCCAAGGGAAATAGGGATTATTATATAAGATACAGGAACACCCAGACCAGAAATAATATACGTATACATAAATAGTTGTTTGAGTTGGGGATCTAACCAGCAACTTTCTGCGTCGCAGACGGGTGTTTGCAACAGAGGTCGTCATACTTTGTCTTTAACAACTGAAGCAAAAGCCAATTAAATTAAGAAAAAAAGGGCATAATTAAGAAAAGGCTTAGAATAAAAAGCTTACATAAGTATGGGCGATTAATTCCTGTCTCTCCGAAAACGAGTAAAAGAGATGAAGTTTTGTCGTTTAAAAAGATATAAGGTACTTACGTAAATCATTATTTGGGCGTATTTTTTTCTTATCAAATTGACCCGATGCTTTTTTTCTTAATAAGTAATTGTTTTGTGAAAACCGCTATATTCAGGTGTCCATATTTTGATGAAACTTTCTTATTTTTAATTTATTACTTTTATTTTTTTGAGCTCGATTTTTCGGTGCTGTTATAAGGATAGTTATTGGTTTATATCGCATTTTAAATAACTTTACCAGTGAATGTATAATGTTAGTTTAAAAATTCTATATCATTCTATTAAACGATAACCTTTCGAACTTTCCGTACGGTTACGCAAAGTTCAAACAAAAAAAATTGGGACACCGTTGTAAATAAACAAAAACGGACAGAAGGAAGGAACTCCCATTTGGCAAACATTTTTCCTTCACTCCACAAAAAAGCTATAAAACAAACCAGTAAAAACAGAACTAATCCATACCCCGTGGGAAGGGAGTGTGGTTGGATTTTTTAGAGGTAGCCTCGCCTACCTTGTGCCTTTGTCCAGCCCATGCCATGCCTAGCAGCCATCAAGGGTTGTCGCTTGCAACTCGTGTCCAGTGGGACCGATAACCCTGAAAAAGCGGGTCCTCCAGTGATTGATGGAGATCCGGACACGTATATACAGACCCTCACGTCCCCAACAATGGCACTCAGGTGGACCCTGATTTTTTGTTTTAAATCTACACAGCGCTTGTCTAATACAGTGTTCGTGTAATGAGATTAAGGGATCTGCAGAGTGACGTACGTTACATAAATGGAAGTAAGGAAAGGACATGATAAGCTTACGTAGAGCGCCCCCAATTTGTTTGATAATATAAATTGTAAGTTTTAAGGTCTTCTCCTACTCTATATATACTTCTATTATTATTTGAATACTCAATTTGCATCGTAATTTTCCGATCCTTTTTTTTTTTTGACGATTTTTTATTAGTGATAAGGTTACAATTATCGGCAAACAACTTGAAAAGTACCTGGCGTGGAAGGGGTAAGTTCGCGCAGTATACTTACGAGCAAAATAAATTGGTGTCAACATCCATTACAACCTAATGTTTTTTTATATGAATCTCTAAATAAAATCTTAACTGATTTTAAGTAGGTAGGTACCTATTTTAGTTTTACTTACTTAAATTAGGGCCATTTTCACGATCTTTAAGAAGTTCCGAGGAGGCTAATCATCAAGTAGGGTACCTACTACAAGGGTGTTTATTTTCGACTAGGTATTTTTTGGACAAAATGGTATAATAAATATAAAAAAATGTAAGTATGAAACTTAAACATTGCTTTTATTTGTCGAACATAGAACAAGTAATAATATTACCTAAATATTTATGATTCAGTCCTGTAAAAATGAAACACCCTCCACTAAGTCGCATTCCCTTACAGCTGCAGTACTTGTGCCCGGAGTTGGTTCGTCTCTATCACAGCTTGAACTCGGAGTTGGTTCATCCCTATTTCCATGACTCCATGTCACCGTGTCCTCATCTTCTTCGTCATCACTGTCGCTATCGTCTTCGCTGTCAGAATCACTATCTTCAGTAACATTAATTATAATTTGGTCGGTGACCCCGTCAACGATATGATCACTTTTAATATATTCCTCCTCTATTTCTTTAACTTTGTGACATAATTTGTGCCATTCGCTGCCACCCATTGCTGCCACTTTTTCCTTAATAAGTTCCATTACTGATTTAATACTCCAGGTGACATTTTTACTGCTTACATGCCCTTTGATTGCAGCCCACGCCATCTCTATCGGGTTGAGATCTGGGTGATATGGTGGCAGCCGAAGTACTACATGGTTGTTTTCTAACAGTATTTTATCAATGTTGTATTTTTTAAAACGTTCCTTATGTATCTTTACTAACTTGTATAGTTCCGGTTTTAACATTGTGTGTTCGAATGGGATGCCCTTCTCCGACAACCATTTGTGCAAATCAGATTTTTTTGAATTAGCATTAGGGGCGGGTTCATATTGTTTATTATGATAAGACGCATTGTCAACTACTACCACAGAGTACGGTGGTAGGTTAGGTATGAGTTGAGTGCGCAGCCATTTCTCATAGTTGTTGTAATTCATATTATCGTGGTAGTCACCAGATTTCACACCAGCTTGGAATAACAATAACGCGTTTTCAATGAATCCGGCTTCCGAGCCGGCGTGTACTATTACGACTCTTTTGCCCTTTGATATAGGCGCTTTAAGGCCAGAAGTGGATCCATCTGTCCATGCCTTTGAAGCTGTGTGTGACGAATCCACATAGGATTCGTCTGTGTACACAATAGGTCTACCTTCTTCTCTATATATTTTAATTTTTTTTAGATATTCAATTCTCATTAGCCTTATATTCGTTTTTTCTATCAAAACTTTCCTATTGTTTTCACTTTTTCTCCATTTGAATTTTAGTTCTTTTAAAATACGACGAAGACTGCGCTCGGACCCATTAAAGTTGATGTCTGTTTTCAATTTTTTTACGAAGTTTTTCGACTGTTGGTAGCTCTTTTTCTGTAATATGGAAGTTATGGATGGTCCTTCTTATTACAGATTGTTCGAAGTTGTCAATCCCAGTAACTTTTTTTTGACCCGTCCTTTTCTTTCCCGGTGTCCGAAACACTGTGAGAAGATCAGAGTTTTTGGCCTCCGATAATATTCTTCTTACCGCACTAACTGATGTTTTTGTTGCATCCGCAGTCTTTTGTATGACATCCATCTCAGTTGGTATTTCGCGTTTGAAGTAACAATACACGTCATACACCATTTTTCTGGCTTGTCTTTTCAAAACTTTGTTGCTTCGCGGCATTTTAAAACCGTTTATAAAAAGTTTAATAACAAAACCAACAACACTTACAAACAATTAACAAAACACAACTAAACAAACTTAACAACAAAACAAATAACACTTACAAATACTTAATCAACAAATCTTTAACAAAGTCCTAAAAAAAACGAGTAACTAAACAACCTTAATTCAATGCACGCAAGTGTACTCGAGAGTGAACGATACGTCTGCACGGAACGAGACAAGCGGACCGAATAAACCCAAGTGCGAGAGAGCGCCACGATGATCAACCAATCAAGCGATCGATACTCCCCGCGCTCTACCCTCCCATACCTCGGCAGGTATCTAAAAAACACCTTCTGCGCATCCGCCATTTTTTTTCAAGTTGTTTGCCGACATCTGTACTAGCTGTAATCACCAGTTTCTAAAATATCATAAAAATCCCCAATTCATTGAGGGCGGCTTGCGGCAGATTGTGCTTAAATAATCATTTAAACTAAATATTAGCATAACAAAAACCACAAGGTTGAAGGATTAATCAGTTTGACACTTTGACTGTAGATTAAACATGTTAAAGATTGAAACGTATTTTTTTTTTGTGTAATTGAACCTTAGAAACATTAAAATAGCCAAAAGCATCTCAGGAATCTTCAAATTTTAAATTAATTGTTTTATTGGTTTTGAAGCTGAGATGCCACGTCGTGTCGCATAGGTACACAAACAAGCAGACCGACAAATAAACAAATAATTATAATAGGGGATCCTTATATCACGTTTTGTTTGTTAGGTATGTTTTACGAGGGCTTGAAAACAAAGTTTTCAACTGAAACCTTCCTAAACAACTTTTCTTTCATAAAATAAAGCAATTTCTCAATTACTTCTTCATCACGAAGTTATTCACGCGTACTTTCGATTCTATTAAAAGCTTTTAAGAAATTGTGGGCTTTTGACTTCTTCTCTGAGTGGGATAAATCAAAACTTTTCCATTAAACCAAATAAGGGATAGAGTGAATTATTGTAAGTTATTACTTTGATGACTTTACTTCGTCTTCTTTGTCTCGTAATATGGCTCACCTTTGTCACAGTTTTTAAGTCGTTCTAAGGTCTCTAATTTGACCTGATTAGGGGAGAGGGGGGCATGATGGGGTCCTTAAGGTTTGAAGCTCAATAAAATCGGCAGCATTTTATTTTCATAAGATTTTTTATTTGAATAATCATCATTGGTAATTAGTCTTTAGTAATTAAGTACTTTTAGGAACATTGGTAAAGTAATTTAATAGAAAAGAGTAAAAAAGTAGAAAAGTTCCCAAGACCCCGTCTTGCCCCACCCTCTGGGTAAGATGGGGTACCCCCTAGGGGTATAATGGGGTACAACAAATTAAAGTTGTTTCATCTTCTTCATCGTTTAAGCCGCCGCAGCTGCAGTGAGCCCATTGGCCCCATACAGCACTAGCAGCCCGACCTCATTACGTCCAGTTAGAGACTCGTACAGAACACACAAGGAGGATTTTAGTTATCATAATCGCTTTCCTTACATATGAAGATCTCACATTCTCTATCTTGTTGGTGACTGTTCTTAATTTTTTTAGTCTTGTCAATTTCTTAAGTTCTGTTTTCTTTTGCTTATTTTCTTCCGCAAGTTGATTTTTCTTCATGAATTCTTTCAAATCATCTTTGATTCCTTCATCTTTTACATCATCAGCCACATATTATGCTCTCTTCTTGCCAACTTCCTTTATCGGTCTTTCTTTATACTTCTTCACCATTTTACAATAAAATAATTACACGTTAATCCATAAATAATAAAAAAACTGACTACCCTCCTACCTTAAAAAATGAGAAGGGGAATGATGGGGTACCCATACCCCATCATGCCCTCTCCAGTCATTTAAAATTAAAAACATCACAGAAAAAAAACTGCCATGCAATACAAAGATAAACAAGTACTTACCTGTCAATGAGTTATTGACACATACGATTCACTATTTACCTAATCCAGAAAACTCTAGATTTCAACACAGTCATGATCTAATTAAATGGTAAATATCACAAGGGATATGCTAAAAACAGTTTTTTCCAAAAAAAATCAAATACGCTTGGGGTCACTGAACAAACACTGTGCCATCTAATGGCTTCCTACCCGTCGCACCCCCTCGCAGTCTAACAATTGTGATTGCTCCATTGGTTTGTGTTTTAAGACCAAGACCCCGTCTTGCCCGCTACCCCGTCTTGCCCCGCTCTCCCCTACTACCAAAAATTGCAACTAGGACCAAACTATTTAACGCGCCAGAGAAATAAAATAATTAAAAAAATTTCAACCTAATTTTAATTTTGCACAGTCCCTCCCTACTTCCCTATTTTCCCTATTCCCCGGCTTCGCACGACTATATTATGCATGTATTATACATATAAAAATCCCATCAAAATCCGTTGCGTAGTTTTAAAGATTTAAGCAGTCAAAGGGAAATAGGGACAGAAAAAGCGACTTTGTTTTATACTATGTAGTGATTTGACAATTTTATAAAACTGCTTAATGTAGGTATCTTGGCAGGTGGTGTATATTTTTTTTGTATAAAATAATTGAATTTCTATACTTTGCAAACATAGTTGATATTAACGAAATCGTTTGAAAATTGGTAATATGTATTTTCAAATATTTTGCGAACGTGTTTATGGTTTTAGTCCCACCGTAAATGTCTGCTTTGTAAATATCTATTACAATTCCAATAAGCTTATGAAAGTGGTAAGCAAATAAACGTTTAAATTGAAAACTTAAAAACTTAGCTTTCTTTTATAGAGGTTAATCCAGGTCACCGCTGAAGTTGTCCTACCTCGCTATAAATACATTATACATACAAAATTAACGGACCGGGTACTAAATGTTTCGAGGTCAAAAGGCCAAAGGGTATTATAGTCTCAGTGTCAAAATGTTCAAAAGCCTTGATGTAGGTATATTCATGAGCAAGTGTTAATAAGTTTAAAAGACATAACATCAATGTGACATAATGCATCAGTGTTAAATGTTCCATTGTCAAAATACCGTCTACGGAAAATTCGACTAAAACAATTCGTTTAAAAACAATTGGACTACAACAACTCAAGTCGCGAGTGAATAGGTATCTAGGAAAGCGTGCTACATCTTAGATCGCATTGTAACCTAGGTGTGATAGTGGTCAAACGCTGACCTGTCATTTCTAAAAAAAAATCAACTAAAAGAATTTGAAAGAGGAAAGAAGAATTTGGGTAAAAACAATTCGTTTCGGCCAGTTCGGCTAGAATCATTATATTCTACCTATTTTTCACTTGGTTACTTGGGTACAATTGAATGTTTGTTAGCCGATTTATTTTAGTCGAATTGTTTTTAGACGAACTGTTCTAGTCGAATTGTTTTTTAGACTAATTATTCTGAATTTAAAAATAATAAAACATCTTTTCTCCTTGGGTCGTACGATTAGTTGGGACGATTTGTACTGAGCTTAACTCAACTGCTGCTAAATAAGACATTTTGTTGCAAGGCAGGGTAAACAGTTAAGGAGTATAGGGGCTACTTTCTTAGAGCAAGTACACAAAGTGTTTACAAGAAAATGTTTAGTTTCTCCTCAAGTGCAGCTTGGGGCAGCATTATAAACAGTACTTCAACGTCCCTTTTGTATGGTTAATTAGAGTCTAACTTTAAAGTTAGTATGCATTTCAGAAGCAGATTCAGTTCATTTTTTAAGTGTTTCACACCTACGAGTCGGGCATTTTAAATTCGTCAAGTTGAACAGTTCGTTCATATAAAAGTATGTGAAACATAATTGTGTTCTAACTATACCTACCTACTAATATTATAACCTATCAACTGGCAGATCGAACTATTAGGCAGCGCCATCTTTCTGCCAGTTGATGAAATAAAGATGTAAGCTTTATGAGTTTGTGAGGTTCAGGGAGTAATCTCCGAAACCAGTTTACCGATTTTGATGAAATTTTCCATAGCGATAGTTTGGTAGAGATAGAAATAGCTGAGTGTCATTGGCTATTCCTTATTCCGGAATTCTCACAGGATCGGAACTTACGCGGTTGAAACTGCGGGGTGCAGCTAGTATTTTTATATGCAAAACAAACACTCACGTCATGCAATCGTATCGCCAGAGAAAAGAATGTGCGGTAACAGAACAGTACGGTTAAGTAGCTTGATTACTTGCACGTTGTGTGTTTTTGTGTTAGTTTAATTGGGCCGGCCATTTCTGCCACATACTAGATAAACTTTGGGCCAAAACACCACTTTAGATCCCAACCAATAGAACACAAGGCCGTCGAAGGTCAGGTGACCTGAAGGCCAATTCTCGTAAATAACATTGTTCAAATTACATTTCAATATCATTTCGATCACAAATAATACCCTCAAAGTAGCTCAAAGCACCCTCAAAGTTAGCTTTTTGTAAAAAAAAACTGACTTTGAAGGTATCTTTTGCAATCGAAATGCAATCGGGATGATATTGAAATGTAATTTAAACAATGTTATTTACGAGAATTGGCCTTCTGGACAAATTTCATTGCTAATCCGTTGCACAAGATCGCGAACAGTCGACCACTTCTACCGTTCGCGCGTGTATTTCTTTACCATACAGTGGGATACTATTAGCTCGTAATGGTAATAATATTGTATCACTTGCATTGCTTGGTCTTAATATGATTGTATTTTAAAATCCCTCCAAGCTGTTCGATCCTTGGCTAGGTAAGGCCAGTATTTATGAAAATTTATCGTGATAAAGTTTTTGGGGTCTTTCGGTACCGATATAGCATGACGATCCCCCAGAGGTACGGAAAGTAATTATTTTAGTAACATTACCACCTAGTGATGTTTGTATGTATTTTATAGTACTTACTTATAAAATAGAGTATAGTTGGTATCATTTACAATAAATAACTTAACAAAACATCGATCTTTGCCCATCGGTCTTAAAATGATGGAATGACTTTAAGCAATTAAAGCTTTTATAGCTAAGTGTCTCCGGAATCACATGTGTAGATATAAAGTAACAAGAATCCCGTCAACTATGAGCACTCAAGGATTAATTCCAACCACTTGTAAACGTTCAGAAACAAGTGCTTGAAATTGCTTTAAGTTTGATGTATTTGCGCCGACTCCTCTAGAGATAAATTCGTTCGGAAAGTTGGTGAATGTGAAAAGTTTGAAGCTCACTTCAATCCATTACACGAGTGAAATATTTCTTTGTTTTCCGACTTCACTGCGGGTTTTGATTGTACAAATCGGGACTTTAACATTTTCGTGCTGTCACCACTTCCGGGTTGCAAAGTTTTTCTCCTATTCAAGGTGAAACCAGACTAACAGACTTGAAATCGGCCGATACGACCAAATGTTGTTACCAATTTTTTTGGTTGATATCAATGTAACAGTCGGAGAGTCGATATGAACATGGTATTGACCCTAGTCTAACACTGAAGTCTAACTTAACGTCGTTAAAGAATCAAAAAGGCCGATGCAGGTCTTCTAAATAGATCGAAAATGCTATACTACAAAGGTATCCATAGAGTTAGAGCATCGTTGGTCTGTTAATAATAATAAATATTGCAGGACATTCCACACATCCACACATCGCTATCTAGCCCTAATTTAAGTAACTAGACTTGTGTTATGGGTGTTAGACAACGGACATACTACTTATATTCTTTTCTTTTGTTAAAGTCAAAAGATTTGTAGTTCTACTACTAAAAGGTTTTTAACCGACTTCAAAAAAAGGAGGAGGTTCTCAATTCGGTTGTATGTATTTTTTATGCGTAACAACAAGAAAACGATACTGTTCTAAAAATGTGTTTTCGTTGTAGTACACAACAACAAAAATTCTATATACCCATATTTATTTAAGTTTTTGGCGTCTTCATAAACATACATCGATCAATCTTAGCTGTGTGTAATAGAAAACGATATGTTTGAAATGTAATATGTGGGGTGGTTTATTTAATATACCACCCATCAATCACGGGCAGACGTTGCTGGAGCGATGGTGACAGATCGCCGAGCAACATGTGATGCTTTTGTGTAAAAGACTACAGATTTTTCAATCGGTCGATAATCACCAAATCACTACATAGTCTATAAAATAAAGTCTCTTTTCGCCGTCCCTATGTCCCTATGTCCCTATGTCTCTTTGTATGCTTAGATCTTTAAAACTACGCAACGGATTTTGATGCGGTTTTTTTTAAATAGATAGAGTGATTAATGAGGAAGGTTTTTGGATATAATACATGCAAAATACAGCCGTGCGAAGCCGGAGCGGGTCGCTAGTATAAAATAAAGTCACTTTTCGCCGTCCCTATGTCCCTATGTCCCTTTGTATGCTTAGATCTTTAAAACTACGCAACGGATTTTGATGCGGTTTTTTTAAATAGATAGAGTGATTAATGAGGAAGGTTTTTGGATATAATACATGCAAAATACAGCCGTGCGAAGCCGGGGCGGGTCGCTAGTATAAAATAAAGTCAGTTTTCGCCGTCCCTATGTCCCTATATAATATGTATGCTTAGATCTTTAAAACTATACGCAACGGATTTTGATGCGGTTTTTTTTAATAGATGAAGTGATTAAAGAGGAAGGTTTTTAGATATAATACATGCATAATACAGCCGTGCGAAGCCGGGGCGGGTCGCTAGTAATGAATAAACTAGTGAACAAATCGGTCAAATTCAAGTCCGTTATCTCCGTGTGTTTCTTATTTTAGTTATTATAGGTACTTACCCTAGAACATAACATAAGTACGTAGGTATAACACAGAAAAAAAGGTTTCTTGAAGCGAGAAATAATCCTATATAATAGACATTTTGCTTTTATATAATGTTGCGGGCCGTAACTTTTTTACCCCCTTTATCCTTCACAAAATGAAATAAATTTGGTCTCATTTAATTCACTGCATCTTATTCTAGGTTTATACGTTTTTCTTTTTTAGTAATTCAGTTTAGTCTATTAAAAAACAATTGAAACACTCGATGAAGTTTTTAAGTCAAAAATATAGATATTCAGATACTAATAACTTTTATCTTAAGCAATATTTCTCTATAATAAAAACGGTTAAACCTAGTTTTCCATTAGATCTAGAACATTTTCAAAAATTATCAAAATCGGATTTCGTTTATTAAACGTTACCGCTTTTTGTATGGAAATTTACAGCCTCACACAGGTCTTAAATGCTCCATCCAAGTATTATATTTACTTTCTCAATATTGTCTCTAAATTACTCTTATAGTAGTAATTTTTAGTTTACACTAGCGACCCGCCCCGGCTTCACACGGCTGTATTATGCATGTATTATATCTAAAAACCTTCCTCTTTAATCACACTATATAGTAAAAAAACAGCATCAAAATCCGTTGCGTATATAGTTTTAAAGATCTAACAATACATAGGGACATAGGGACGGCGAAAAGTGACTTTATTTTATACTATGTAATGAATGATAATGATAAAGCTAAAGTTAAAAATATATATTTTACTAGCGACCCGTCCCGGCTTCGCACGGCTATATTATGCATGTATTATACATATAAACCTTCCTCTTGAATCACTCTATCTATTAAAAAAAAACCGCATCAAAATCCGTTGCGTAGTTTTAAAGATTTAAGCAGTCAAAGGGAAATAGGGACAGAAAAAGTGACTTTATTTTATACTATGTAGTGATTAAAGTTGCGGAATGCCGTTGGACGCATGAGACCGATCGGTCTGGAAATCTTTGGGGGAGACTATGTATAGCAATGAACTTCCAGTGGTCTGTGGTAGGATAAAATATGATGATGATTAATATTATTGTATATATTACTCAGGAAGAAAACCGGAATAGATTTGGAGAAAACAATACCCGAGTACCTATTCACGTAAAAAGTAAATAAAACTTTCAAGCAACAGCAAGCTATACCTAGTCTACGCATCGAAGTAGGTACAATCAACGTTCAAAAGTCCACCGGCACCGTAACGTTTACAATGCTGTGCAGCACTATTTGAACATTATATAACAACGTCACCTGTGAATCGGATCCACGTTCGGTTGGTGTAGCGGGTGGCGGCTTATACCAATCAGTCAACTAAATTACTATTAATAAATTAATTGTTAAATGTTATAAAAAAGTTGTAAAAAATGTGTCTTGTTTTAAAAAAGGTCATAAGTCAATTACTTGTTGATAGTAATGTAGCAAACTGATACTGGACTTATGACGCATACTGTACCTAGTTATCTTCACGTAGAATCATTGTAAAACTTGATAACAAGTTTGTAGAGTTGAAGATGTATTCACTTTAACTTTCTAGACCGGAGACAGATTGTGCCCTACACAAGAATTGTTATTTCTAAGAAAGGGTTACAATTTGACGAATTTATTAAGTAGAGTAAACGAAAGTGACATTAGAATTTCATTAGAATTATTTATTGGTGAATACAGGTTGTAAAGTTGACTCAAGAAATCTTTACTTACTTATATTTTTTCTTATCTTCTTTTATCTACTTATCACTACATAGTATAAAATAAAGTCACTTTTCGCCGTCCCTATTTTCCTTTGTATGCTTAGATCTTTAAAACTGCGCAACGGATTTTGATGCGGTTTTTTTAATAGATAGAGTGATTCAAGAGGAAGGTTTGTATGTATAATACATGCATAATATAGCCGTGCGAAGCCGGAGCGGGTCGCTAGTTAATATTATAAAGAGGAAATATTTTTTGTATTTTTGTTTGTAACGAATATGATGATGTTGAAACTTGGTTTGTGGATAAATTGATTCATTGTTAATAACATAGGCTAATTTTTATCTCAATATTCCCACGGGATCGGGAGTTACGTGGGTGAAACCGCGGAGCGTTGCTAGTACATAATATTTATCTATATTCTACCTTACAGACAAACGAAATGACTCATATCTATAAATATAAAATTCATAGTGACTGACTGACTTGATATATTACAGTTTAAAGCAAGCAGTAGATGGATCAGGCTAAAATTTAGCAATAGCTGTTATGACGTAGGGCATATAGTAAAAAAAGATTTTGGAAAATTCAAATCGAACGAAGTCGCGGCAAAAAACTACTTCTAAAATATTCTATGTACTAGGTTATTTTTATTTTAAACGCCCTAAAACATTAAAAAATCATACATATTAATGTCAAATATTATATGAAAACTTTACGATAAAAGAAGATCGAAAAAATTGGTAGTCTTCCTTAGCATGATCCACACAATAAAAAAAAATTACAAATTATTCTCTCCCTATAAATGCTAGGGAATATTTTTTAATGTTCTTAAAAATAATAAGCAGTATTCTTAATTTAAGAACAGGGCTTTTAAATTAAGAATACTGCTTTTCATTTTAAGATTTTTTACTAAAAAAAAGAAACTATTATTCTCTATCGTATAGAGGGAGATAATTATTTCTAGCTTAAAAAAACTCTTTTTTTTCGGTTGAGACCTTAACATGTTATTAAAACTGACATTTAGACATAAATGCCACTGGTAATGATGATTATAATGTCAGTTATAGTGAGTAGAGAAATAAGTTCATATTTTATGAGGTTTGTGGTTGGAATCAACGCAACGTAGCGTCGTCCTAGTTGGCAATCGAAGCTACCTATGACCTCACTATACTTGACGGCAGCAATCTGATTTAGTTGTTTTTACTGAATCACTAGGTCATAGGTACGGTCGGCTGCATAATTGGAGACCCACCGTAGAGCTCCAAATCGGCTGTTCCACATTAGTTCATAATATTATTGTAGCGCACTGATAGTCTACTTATGACGCATACTTTACTTGTACGGGGCTGTTTTTCTTCAACTATACTTCTTTAGTTGGGTATTTTTTTACGTGAAGTTCAGTAGGCTTGTCCAGTACCTATATCCACCCTTTACTTTCTTAGCTTAGTCGACCGTGTCCAGAGGAAAGAACTTGTCAATAAGTCTGGAGCCAACTAAGCCGCGGGTTTCATCACAATGTTTTCCTTCACCGTTAGAGCAATGTTAATAAGCGCACCATTTTTTTAAAGAAAAGTTTATTGGTATTATCGGGATTCGAAGCCCTGACCTTTAGAATGAAAGTCGAGGTATCTACCACTGGGCCAACACCGCTCACCAGTGATTAGAAGTATTATTAGTTTGACTCCTACGCCTGTCTGTTTGTTTGTGTGCATCGGATCATAGCTCCGAAACGAATAAGCCGATTTTAATGCGGGCTTGTTTAATTCTGAAAGTTGAATGTTTCTGAAGTTTGAATGAATTAACAAGAATCGGTTCAGCTTTTTATATCTTTTTTCATTCTCAGTCGAGTTTTGTTTTATGTGTCTTATTAATATCTAACATATTTACTTAACTATGTATTGTGTGTTTAAAACATCACTTTTGTTTGTTAATGTAAATATAATAATACTAGCGACCCGCCCGGCTTCGCACGGCTGTATTATACATATATACATATAAACCTTCCTCGTGAATCACTGTATCTATTAAAAAAAACCGCAAGCATACATAGGGATATAGGGACAGAGAAAGCGACTTTGTTTTATACTATGTAGTGATAGTGATGTACCTATCTCTTTACCAAAGACTTTGATTTTCTATTATAATTCTGAAATTCTATATTTTGAAAGAGCACAATGAAAAATTGTGGGGTTATTCCCATGGCTTCAAATCTATTGTTCTTCGCGCACACATACTCACAAATCGAAGTCTATGAGTAGGTAGGGGACTAAGAGTAGCTATACAAACAATCTAATAAATCGTTTCCAGAGAATATCTCATTGTTTTTGCAACGTTTGCATTATGCGCTGATATATCATCCTAATCTCATATAACCGAGGTAAAATATGACCTTATGAAAGTTCCGCGGAAGCAATTCCCATCGCCCCTTGTTCTTCACAGTTTGTATGGAAAACGGACAATTCGGGTCCGCAACCCATCTCCAAACATTCACTTGAACTAGAACACCGAACCTCTAACGGAGAAGTTTTGATTTAGTGCTTATAGCTGTCCCAGTCGGGAGCCCTCTTTAAAGTTTAAGTCGAGTAATAGAAATAAAACTGGTCGAACAATGCTTCAGTTCGAGCATTCATAGTGAGATCGGTAAAGCACCGAATGTACGAAGATGCGATGATATTGCTGGCAACGCTTGGGGACATAAAATCTAATGTAACTCCATCGAATGAATATTCTAAACTTGGTTGAGCTGAACCGACGATTTGGATCGCTCAGCGAATGTCTCAGGGGGGTGAAACGGCTCAGCATTTTTGAATTCCCTCTCCTTATTGGCAAGGTGGAGTTTCTTAAATTAGGTTCGTAAGATTTGCGGATGTTACAGTCAGCAGTAGATGCTTTATATTCCAGCTTTTGTATTGAAAGCACTATAGAGGTACCTAATTAGATTTTGAACTGTGGGACTTTTATTTATGTAAAATAATAATAAGTTTTTCAGACGTTTCAATGTGGTTTCAAGCAAATTGTATGATTTTTTCTTAATATAGAATTTCGTCTATTCAATAGGTAAATAAATAGTATATAAGATTTTGAATATCGAATATCAGTTTTAAAGTGTATTATTACACTATAAGTTAATTTAGTTAAAAACATATTTAAAAATTATCGAATAAGTACGCACTGGCACGTATTTTTGATTTTTTAGTTTCATTTCAACTAAGCCAGACGAACGCTCGGAACACATCCGCTCATAGTCCTAGGACTGATGGCAGATGCACCAAAAAAAAAAAAAAAATTCAACTAAAGCCATCATGTTTTTTTTTTAATTTGATTTATCTCAGCAGCCATATTTAGGTATATTTAAAAATGATTCTCTTAAAAAAACAAAATTAGCTTTGATTCGAAAGTCTTAAATAATTTATCTATGTTCTACATTTAAGTTCCATCCTAAAAGACATTCGGCTATGGTACCTTATATCTTTAAAATTATATAAAATTTTATAGCTCGTTCCATTTCAAAACGAGCTATAATTTTTATACTCACTAAAAAAATCTAATCAGAATAAAGGTTGGTTTACGACCACCGAACGAAATTAAAACACGAGTTTTTTTTACCAAGCAAAGAATCCGGTCAATCTACCCAGGATCATTAAGGAAGAAACTGTCAAAATTAGGTTGATGAAACCGAACAGGGCGAGTTTTTGTTGTTGACGAGTTTCAAATAAAGCCGACGAACAAATTGAAAAAAAATATTGCGAAATAAGATAAAGTAAAAAATAAATTCTTTTGAGACTTTCTTCTTTTTTTAATACATCACAACTCACAACCTTTTACCAAGTTCGGAAGTTCCAATTGCATTTGTGAACAGAGAAAATAACTTCGTACAGTAGGCGTGCTTCTGACAAAAGAATAACATCTAAAAAGTGAAACAGAAAAGTTCTGGATTAAGTAATAAAGACAGCACATTTTTCAAGGGAATATCAAATGTAACTCACAAAGTCGCGTAATAGTTTTGTGTTGCTCTCTTGGTCTATTACAAAGTTTTGTTTCTAGCGAGCTCACAAAGAACAAGAACAAATGGGATCAGCTTGAAAAATGTGTAACAATAACGAAATGGGAAAACTTGAAAGTGACATTGGACCATTAGGCAGCCGACGGTGACGCGGCACTGACGCCGAATGTACACTCTAATGAATCAAAAGTTTCCAACCAAATGGAATAGTACGCTTGAAAAGTTTCAAGATGGGTAACATTGTTTCTTATTTCTGTTTGTTTTGTATCGTAATGCTGTGGTAAACAAAAGAAACGGAAATATCGAGTTAAGTGTCTGCGTTTGTCGTAAACTTTAGTTAGAGAAAACTATTTTTATGAGGTTTGTTGGACGTAGAGTGTAGACGAATGCGGCATAGGGAGAAACTTCTGACACAAATATTTGTAAAATAATTTTCTAATTCGAAGAGGCCCTCCGAGGTAAAAAATAAATAAAATAAATATTGCTAGACATTCCACACATTGCCATCTAGCCCCAAGCTATGTAACTAGATTTGTGTTATGGGTGCTAGACAACGGATATACTACATAGATACTTTTCTTTTGTAAATATTTACTTATAATAGACTAGCTGCGTCCCGCGGTTTCACCCGCGTAACTCCCGATCCCGTGGGAATATCGGGATGTAAGCTATCTTATCTCTCAAGTTGGATCGAACTGCACATGGTGTGCGAATTTTATTATAATCGGTTAAGTGGTTTAGGAGTCCATTGAGGACAAACATTGTGACACGAGATTTATATATATTAAGATAGCTGCCCTCCGCGGTTTCACCCGCGTAACTCCCGATCCCGTGGGAATATCGGGATGTAAGCTATCCTATCTCTCAAGTTGGATCAAACTGCACATGGTGTGCGAATTTTATTATAATCGGTTAAGTGGTTTAGGAGTCCATTGAGGACAAACATTGTGACACGAGATTTATATATATTAAGATTAAGATAAGATTAAGATAGAAACAACCAGACCACAGACAAAATAGCATCAATACTTGTCTGAGGCGGGTTTCGAACCCGCAACTTTTTAGGTATTTATTTGCTATGAATCTTGCGTCATTGCCACGCAAGATTCATAGTCGTTCCTAATCGCAAAGTTCAGCATTTCAATGCTTTTGTCATATTTTCGCTAACATTGAATGCCACTCACAAATGCGAGACAAAGCACTCTAAACAAACGCGACAATATTATTTCTTTATATTTAGTGACTAGCTGCCCTACGCGGTTTCACCCGCGTAACTCCCGATCCCGTGGGAATATCGGGATGTAAGCTATCCTATCTCTCAAGTTGGATCGAACTGCACATGGTGTGCGAATTTTATTATAAACGGTTAAGTGGTTTAGGAGTCCATTGAGGACAAACATTGTGACACGAGATTTATATATATTAAGATTACAAAATGTTTCTTTTTCTACTCCGCACTTAACTTGAGTATTATTTTTCAATGTACATTTTCTAAATTTCTTAAAAGATTTAACAAAAAGGTTTTTTTTTACAAATACAGTTCGAAAGCGTGATATAATAGTGAAGTTTTTGTGAGTACCTACTTGTCATGCGGCATTTTCCATATGAAATTCGTATTATGCTCCACAGATGTGAAAATAATAACTCGAGTAATATGGACCGTTTTTCCTAATGGTTATTTGAAATAGAATTAATTTATGTTGTAGTCTCCAAGCATTAACTAAATGACCCTTCCCAGATTTAGGTTATTTAAAATACTTATTATTAGGCAACGTTCTAAAAAACAGACTTCAAATATATGCCTATACTCTATTTGTAAAACTTAGATCAAAAATGTGAACAAAGAAATGTCAAATATTGACAGAAACGCCATTTCGTAAAGGTTGAAAGCCGCTGTAATTGTTGCCAGTGTGTAAAAAAAACTACCATCCAAATTTGAATATTGTAAAAACTTTGTTAAAAAAATTATTTTATATAAAATAAACAATCATATTTCATTTTTATTTTATTTGCAATAATATTTTTTAGAAATTGAGGTCATAGTAGTTTATTTTACCTAATTTCCACTTCCCTAAAAAAAACTACCAAAGCTTGATGTATTTTTTACTCTGATGACACCATTGTTTACATTTTTGATCTAAGATTTACAAATAGAGTATAGTTGAAATGAAAACGTCACCGTCTCGACAAAAAGGTTGAAAATAATGCTTAAATGGCGTGAAAAGCCATAGGGCATCAAAGTTTCAAGCTTCTAGACCCAGCGGTTTAGACTGTCTTATCATCACTCAAGAGGAAGATTCTTTTAGGTATTATATTAGGATAACAAAAAAATGTCCACTGACATTTCTTTGATACGTTAAGTTTCTGAAACAATCTAAAGGGACAAGTTTTAACGAGATCCTATTGACTTACTTGTCGCTTAGCAACGAACTTATAAAGCTTTATTTAAACAACTTTGGACAATGTTGGGAGAGCTTTCTTTGTAAAAGTTTTTTTATCTTAATAGTTTGGTTGGAAGAGGGATGAAGTAATTAAGAGTCTACGTTGACATGACAGTTCTGGCATAGTTTCTATGTAAAAGTCATAAAATCAGCTTTAAAATAGCTTATTAGTTCCTCGGTAAGAGTCGAACCCCATAAAAAACCGTAGAGTGTTCGTATTCTACGCTACGGAGCAATTATTTCAGGTGTGGTCAACCAGACATCGATGAGGCTAACACAAATATTTGTATTACAATATATTTTTAAAGATAAAATATTAATGGCAGGAACGACACCATTTACTTTGGGAAAATACAGGTGAATAAATTTCACAAAATGTCTACGAGTTTTATAATAATTGGTATAATTGGATACCAATTATTATAAAACCAAGAAAAAGATTATAGAACAAAGTAGTGATTTGAGTCGGACCATACGGCAACATAGTTATGGAAGATAAAGACGTAAAAATTACCATAATATAAGTAACCTAAAAGAAATGACATTACAATTTATAAGAAGAATAGGGAAGCGTGAATAAAATTATTTCAACCTTTAATCTTTCTGTCTTTCCTTCTGCCCGTGGCTTTGTACGCCATTGCAACCTGTACTTTACAAACAACACCTTTTATTCTAATGTCTCTAGGTCCTGACTGGCTTAAAACCACTGGGGTTTTAAGCCAGTCAGCCTGCCTAGCATGAAGATCAAAACACGATACGATAAAGCGATATAACTACATCAATTCTCAAAATATGATAGATAAAGCTATTTTGAATTTTTATCATAAATTTTATCGCAATTTTCGATAAAAATTCAACATGGCGGCTTTATCGATTATATTTTGAGAGTTGATGTAGTTATATCGCTTTATCGTATCGTGTTTTGGTCTTCATGCTAGGCTAGCAGGACTCAGTATTTCATATTTAAAGTTAAATTATAATTTCACACAACAGCTAATTATTACTTATGCGAATCACAAATCAGATATAGCCATAAATCATAACAGGATTATCTTGCAACTTTATTCAGGGAAAAACAAAAGCTCGGCTGAACGGTATATGAATTATTTAACTTTCTGCCCTCGATAGAATTTACTCGTAATTTTGTAAAAGTAAAAAAATATATATTATTTATTACTAGTGAAAGTTTTTCGGACGGTTTTTTTGTATGCAAATTAGACTTACCTATGTGTATTTTTTTATATCTAATTTAGATTTTAATTGATTAACATTTGTTTTTCCGCGAGCTTTTTTGGTAGAAGCCGGTTTATTCCAAACTATAGCTTTTGCCCGAGACTTCGTCCGCGTAGAAGTTGAAAATGGACCGAGGAATCACGTTGTCCCATACAAACTTTTCCCCCCTTTTTCACCCCCTAAGAAGTAGAATTTCAGAAAATCCTTTCTTATCGGATGCTTACGTCATACAAAGAACACTCCCTCCAAGTTTCAGGTCTCTACGATTAGCGGTTTAGACCGTGCGTTGATCCGTCAGTCAGTCAGGACAAAGGATTTTATATGTATAGAAGACTAGCGAACCGCTCCGGCTTCGCACGGCTATATTAGAAAGAAGAAAGAAAGAAATCCATTGCGTAGTTTTAAAGATCTAAACATAGGTACATAGGGACAGACAGCGGAAAGCGACTCTGTTTTATATTATGTTTGACGACCTCTGTGGCGCGTCGGGCGAACACCCGACTGCGACGCAGAAGGTTGCGGGTTCGATTCCCGCCGGGAACAAGTATTTATGCTGACCATAAATTCTTGTTTCTGGTTCTGGGTGTTTCCTATATGTATAATATGTATATATTTACAAAAAAAAAAAAAAAAAAAAAAAAGTATATAAGTAGTTTATCCGTTATCTGGCACCCATAACACAAGCATTAAGTTGCTTAGCTTGGGGCTGGATGGCGATGTGTAATATGTCCTGAAATATTTATTTATTTATTTATTTATTTATAATCACAATTAAGAATAATAGGTCAAAACGGTAAAAATAAAAGTTAAAATAGAAATTATAAAACCTTTAGCCCTACCCATGCAAGCTAATTACTAATAATAATTTTTGGTAAACGATTTTGGGTTTTAGATGTTATGGGTTATTTTTGGGATTTGAAGTTTGTGGTCTTCGATAAAACTTGCTATACTCGTAGCTATCATAAAGCAAAGGTGCGGCTGCGGCGGCGGGTTATCAAGGAAAATATACCTATATACAGGATGTGTATCCACTTAATTCCTGGTAATTACTGCAAAAGGAATATGTAGAAGTCGATCCAGGAATCGAGTAATGTAGGAATTGCGAAATACTTGGTTCTAGTTGCTAATGAGCTTGCCTTTGTACTGGTGCGTGGCTTGCGGAACAGCACCGTCTGGATTAGTGCTGACTGCTAAATCAACTATTGGCTTAGGTATAATTATAGTAAGCTATTTTCTTACTACTATTAAAAATTAAATGGTTGTAATATTATATGTGGTTTTAAAATACTTAATTAGATATTATAAGAGCGGCTTGCATGAGATTGTAACACGTTTCCATTGTGTGACGTCATTGTCACGTTCCCGATGTGTGTCGTAATTGTCACGTTCCGGTGACGTCATGTCAACAATGCCGTCACACAGCACGCAGCAATATAAAACAAACACGAAAAAAATTAGAAAAAAAGAAACAATTTTTCATCGTTTTCCTATGACGTTATCACGCATAATTATCGTCGGTAAACCGACTTCGAAGACAACCATTTTTTAAACAAAAAAACTACTGTTTAGGGCTCCAAAATGTTACGTAAAATATGTTGAAAATATCTTGTTATTTGCAACATCTGAAAATTTAATTGAATGTCTGCGAAACATTTCGAATGAAACAATTAATTAATTCGTCCGAAGTCATACAAAATAAGTTAATTAATTTAAAACAATATACGTTGTTTAATGAACTTCTAGATGTTACCAGCCAAATGCTTAGTGATTGAGAAAGGGCAAACTTCTAAGTTGAAATTGATTTTTGTTAATATTCCAACGATTGGTAGTTGAGTAAATACCTGCTGTTTTAACAGTCTAGTGGAATTAATTAAACAAATTGGTTAGTTGCGTACATATATTTTAAAACTTGTGAAATAGGGTTATTGAAATTATCACACTCTATATGCCAACATAGTTCCTTTACATTAGTACCTATAGACTAAGATCCCACTTACCGCCAGACCTTCGTGATTTCATAAAAGCTGAGAATTACTCAGCGCATACCTCCAACACAGTTATGAACGATGTGCAATTATGAAGTTCAGACCATACTGGCTTGGAGAGTTATCACTGATCAAAGCCTTGTCAATTAAATAAAACCATTTGTCTGTAAATTCGGTTTACGGACGATAATTTTACGTGATAACGTCATAAAAAAACATTGATGACCTGGTGCCGACCGCACCATAGCAGTACGTTGCTATGGTGCGGTCGGCTGCATAATTGCAGACCCACCATAGAGCTCCAAAACGGCTGTTATTAGAATATTATCAACACGGGTAAGATTCTAGACACCTGTTTTTGGTGAAGTATAAAGTCTTCTAACTCATCAATTAATCAAACAAAAATTATTAGAATAAAAACATTCCAATAATAGTAATTTTAGAACTCTATCGAGGGCTGCAATTATGCAGCCTACCTACAATGTCAACAGAACGTGACACTTTTTTGTGAGTACATACGTTACGGACGTTATCACGTCAATATTGCCTATTTAGTATTTTTTGTACTAATCGATATTGTTACTGGTGGAACTCTACTATATCTAGAGCTGCCTAGGTGTTTGCTTAACGGCAGCCCTCATTGAGTGACTTAACATTAACCACAATCAAACTAACACGAAGGCAGCATTATCTTAAGGCTGCAGATGTATCGATGTCAGCGCATTGACAGAGATTATCTATAATGTCATGTTAATTAAACCGTCTTGAAAGCCATCATTTGCGATGGACTAAACCTATTTATGTTGGTGCTCATTTTGAAGCCCTAAAATTCTATATACATTTTTAGGGCTGCAAAATTAGCACCAATGTATAAATTGTTTACACGAAGCACCATTTTTTAAATTTACCAGTGCCATTTATCACTACTACCATTTACCTTTTTTTATAAGAAAGAGAAAAATAATCATCAAGAAATCTCTAAGACTACAATTCAAAAAATTCTCACGAGGAGTCACTCCTTTTAGGACTTAGAAAGGATTTTGCTAATTAAATTCGACCCCCTAAAGGGGTAAATAGGGTTGATAGAGTTTGTTGTTTGTAGCAACTATTGTGTATTCTGTGTTTTTTGCGAACACGCGCTATGGAATGCGCTCTGTGTAATTTATCAAATTCCGTTGAATCGACACTACTGCTGGTAAAACCGCGGTTAAGGTCAAAGTCAACATTACTTTATTCATTTGGATCATTCGCATGAAATCATTGAATCATCTTTAAAAAAAACTAAGTCAGGATGTGTTTTTATTTGAACATAAGAAACTCATGAGGTTCTCATTATTTTATGTGATCATGCTCACAAAGCTCTACTTGTTGCGGTTATTTACTTGTTTCGTAGTAGGTAATATTTTGACTAAAATTAAGAAAGGGTAAGATACAGACTTCTGTCTTCATCAGTTCTGTGGTTTATTCAAATTTAATTCCTTGAGTGATTTGACCTAGGTCACTTTAGTGTTCTTTTAGGATCTGGGAATATAAGCACCTAGCACCTAGGTACCTACGTGCGGTAAATAATATGTACCAAAACGGTAAGTACCTGCTATGGGCGTTAAAGTTTGATGCTGGATGAATCATCAGTTTTGTAAGTCAGATGTTATAATAAAAAATCTCATATGTCGCGAAAACATACGCAAAAAGAGTTTTAGATGAAAAAAAAAAAATAGTCGGACGACATTTGTCGTCCAACAAATAGTCGTCCGACATTTGTCGTCCAACAAATTGTCGTCCGACATTTGTCGTCCGTCAATAGTCGTCCGACAAATAGTCGTCCGACATTTGTCGTCCGACAAATAGTCGTCCGACATTTGTCGTCCGTCAATAGTCGTCCGACATTTGTCGTCCGTCAATAGTCGTCCGACATTTGTCGTCCGACATTTGTCGTCCGACATTTGTCGTCCGACATTTGTCGTCCGACATTTGTCGTCCGTCAATAGTCGTCCGTTAAAAAATACCATATGTACGTCTTAATACACTCACAGCCAAATTAAAAACAGTAGGCCCAGGCATACATTTTCGCCGCGCCGTAGAGAGGGGATAGCTGTCTACTCTCCATCCGTCTTACGCTTTTTCGATCAGGTCACGTGTCCTGACGCGAGTTTAAGATTTTATACCCATTACAGAAAAAGTGATCAACGCCGCTAAAGAAGTTTTCACTTCAAAAAAAGGGTTTGTGTGTGTATACCTATTAAATTTTTGATTGAGAATCTTTCAATAAAGTTAAAGTATAAGTTTAAAGTTTACATTAACAACAAATGTCTACACTTTTCCATCTCAAAATTAACGAAATCTTAGCTAAAATTTTCGTATTTTCTGTTTTAGCTTTTGAAAAATAAACAAACCTTCCAGCGAAAGTAATCAAAATACTGTTACAAACTTTGAAGTTTGTTGCCCGAAGAGGTTTGGACCAAATTGTTTTTTAAGCATTTATCCCGACAACTTCAACAATAACGGTTCACAAAGATAAACGATGGACCTAGATTCTAATGAACAAGATGGTTTGTACAATCGTTTCTTTTAGATTAAAAAAAAGTATTACTTTTTAATTAAAACACAAACTTTGCCCTTTGCAAATCGTAAGTTGATTCTACAAAAATCTTTACCGACCCACCCACAGTTCGCTTTGTCTAAATATCGGTCTAGAAATGTTAAGTCTAGAACCAAACGATCAAGGTAAATAAATTTTCCTTGGGTGAGTTTTTGGAAATTCTGATAACCACTCTTAATTTCTAAAAACAACCTCTTAATTTAAACAAACAGCAACGGGGTTGGTTGGTGAGGGTTGGTGACATCTAATTTTGACATAATTTCATAACAAGTTATTACGACTTTTGTGTTGGTAATTTTTCGTTGATAATACTTAAAAGAAGATATTATGCGCGAACATCCATAAAAAAAAATACATACAACCGAATTGAGAACCTCCTCCTTTTTTTGAAGTCGGTTAAATATATGTGATTTTTGTAATGATCTAAATATACCTTGGTCACATCCTTGGTTACATTTTACTGATTTTAGTGCACCTACTTGTAGTTAGCCACATGTTATTACGTCAAACGTGATACTTCAAGTAACTGACACTGAATGTAATATTAAAAGTATGAAGATGAAGAAGTTATTCTTATCTGTTACTAGCGACCCGCTCTGGCCTCGCACGGCTATATTATGCATGTATTACACATAAAAACCTTCCTCTTGAATCTCTCTATCTATTAAAAAAAACCGCATCAAAATCCGTTGCATAGTTTTAAAGATTTGATCTAAGCATACAAAGGGAAATAGGGACATAGGGACGGCGAAAAGTGACTTTATTTTATACTATGTAGTGATGGTGCCTTAGTAGTTATTCTTTTCTTTCTAAATTGCCTATTAGGTTATGTATGTTGTGTATCTTATGTGGTTCTCTGTATCTAATATCTATTTTTTATGATCGTTTTGATATCTTAAAGCAACTGCTTTGTTAGTTTAATTAAGTTCTAGTTGTGGATACCCTTTATTGGCAATCTGATTTATATTTCTGTTTCTAGTTTGTAGTAAAAAGGTATTCCTAAGATATGTAAATAAATATTTTTTTCTCAGGAACATGTTCTGATGTGCTGGGATTATGAGACTGAGAATCTATGCGTACAACCAATTGGTAAACCACTGAAGCTATCTATCGTTTACCGGTTAAAGTAGTTGAAGATAATCTAGTTCCAAATATTTAGGGAGCCTCAGGGTTTAGCGCGAATAATTGCATTTCCAAGCAATCTCCAGCGAACTTACAACTAAATTGCGCGCCATTACTCAATATATTTCCCAATTACCAAACGCGGTTCAGATAATACCTTACTGTTTTACTTACTGTTAGAGGTATATTTTACAGTAAGTTTTACGTAACTAACTATTGAGAAAGCTGTGCTAACGCTTCCGTAGCTCTCGCAAATGGTAGAGTGATAGAGTACCGAGTAACTTTTTGTATAACCGTCCAAAATTGCATTTTTTTTTCTGATAATTATCCGTCAAAGAACGATTTAAATTGGTCTAGTAGTTCCAAAGATCCCTTTCAAACATCCATCCGATCCGTTGAAACTTTACGTCTTTTTTAATATTAGTACAGATTGTTCGAATTTTACAAAATTCCTGAAGTTTGTGCCGAGTTTAGATATACATATACTTACCTCATTATTCTGACTTAAAATGACGTTACCAGCGAACGCGTCTTAACGATTTCCGACTCGGTAAACAGACACTCAATATTATCAAAACAGAATACTTAATTGACATTTCACAAAGTGGATCTTCAACCTCGTGGTATTAAATCGAAAAGCCATTTTGTTTGTTTGCGTTTCAAACGCTCCTGGCACGATCAAGAATCAAGCTTAAAGCATGATAGACAAATGTGTACACCTGCAAATGAACGAAAGATTGACGTCACCACAAAATGCATCAATCAGTGCTAAATTGATGCTTACTGCTTGCTGATTGGTTTAATTTGTGATTACGTGATCGCGCGCTGGTTTTCTCTTAATTTTAGCTTGAACATCCCTATATATATAAAATTCTCGTGTCACGGGGTTCGAAGTTGAACTCCTCCGAAACGGCTTGACCGATTCTCATGAAATTTTGTGAGCATATTCAGTAGGTCTGAGAATCGGCCAACATCTATTTTTTATTTTGTTTCCTTTGTTTTTTTTTTTTTTTAATGGCAAAACAACGTTTGCCGGGACAGCTAGTGTACTTATATATTCTGTGGCTTGAAGCTAGTTCGCTTGATTGTCTCCGAGATCCTTTATTTGTAATCTCGCATTAATTATTAAGAGGCTTCAACCCGCCACCGTAAGGAGTTGTTGAGATACGCTTAAATTATAATCTACAAGTTAGTAATACCATTAGCCTGAGTTAGGGTTTTAAGAAGAATAGATAACAAAGAAATAAACTTTACCTAATCTTATCGTGCCTATTTTAAATTTAATATCTGCAATTACTATACTTACTTAGTTATTCACAACCTACCATAAAAGCTAAATCAGTTCTTTTCCATCCAAAGGTTGCCTGGAAGAAATCGCTTTCAGCGATAAGGCCGCCCATTTGTGCAACTTGTTTTTTCTAGCTTTTACTATACTTTGTGTTTATCGTGTTCTGTTTCTTTCTGTGTTGTAAAAATAAAGTTATCTATCTATCTATCTATCTACTATTATTTTATTATTCCCCCGCGGTTTCACTTGTCTACATTACGATCATGTAGCTAGAAAGACAATATACCAACTGATAATAACGCTCTACCCCTTAGTTCGAAAACATAAAATACATAACAAAAAGATATCTCATTATACAAATGAGATTATATTCAATTTTTAATGCCCACTAAGGACCAGTAATCGGATAAAATTTAACAACCCTCCTCTAATCTTTGATACGAACAATTTTCTGAAAATAATAACATGTTATAAAAATCGTTTGGGATACGTAAAGGGCTACAAAAGGACCCAGGGTTAATTAAATACGTCGCGAGGACGCTTCCACCGGCCATTTTGATGTTATTAAATTGTTCGGCGGACTCTTAACATCGTACTTTATGAGGTGCTCGAATAATGTAACTTGTTTAAATTTTGAAACGTTTTGTTAATTTATATTTTTGGGTCTTTATCGTTGTTTTACGTGTTCTATATTGTTTTGTTGCCGTGTGTGTATACGTATCTACATTTTGTAGTGTTTGTAACTGGAAATAGGTAGAAAAACGTTCATACGGTCTATAAAATTGGGCCCTTTTAATTTCTTACTCCGCTGACTAACACGCATAGCAGAAACTAAGCTGGTTTTGTAAAAGTTAGGTAGCTAGATAACTTTATTTGTTGGAACATAGAACTAGCTGGAATGTATAAATTGCACAAATGGGCTGCCTTATCTTAAAGCGTTTTTTTTTCGAGGCAACTAAGTATTGGATGGAAAATGATTTATTTAGCTTGATTGGTTGATCTACTAGCTGCCCTCCGCGGTTTCACCCGCGTAAGACCCGATCCCTTGGGAATATCAAAATGAAAAGTAGCCTATAGCCTTCCTCGAGAAATGGACTATACAACCTAAAAATATTTTTTCAATTCGAACCAGTAGTTCCTGAGATTAGCGCGTTCAAACAAACAAACTATTCAGCTTTATAATATTAGTATAGATTAGATTCCTGATTATGATAAGCACAAAAAATAAATACTTTTAAGAATTACGCAATAAAAATTCAGACCAAATTATTTGAGAACTATCTTTTGACCGCGATATCGTCCGCGTAGAGATGACATTTGCCAAATTTACTTAGCCTTGTTAATGCATTAAATGATGCCTTTGTTATTTCAGTTTTAGCTTGGTACGTTCATTGGTTTGAGGTGTGCGTTGATAAATCAGTCAGTCAGGACTTAAAATTTTATATTTATAGATTAAATCGCATTTAATCCTTATCAATTTAGGCTAACAATAGAAGATGAAAACTACATAACTATAAAAAGAAAATCAAAACGTCGATACGGTTCAAATCTGAGGTTCAAATACTCAGAAACACCTACACCGAATCCATTAAAGAATCTATTACAGGGGCGTAACAGTTGACTACTTCCCTTTGTTGTTCACCGTTCAGTTAAGCACCTTTTTATGTTTTCTACACCAATTTCAATTGTTGTACTTAACCGCGCTTAACCGTCACGTGCTGGGGGGGTGTTTTTCAAAGAGATTTAATAATTTGACAGAACGAAGCAAGAAAGGAAGTGGTGGATAACGTGACGAGAATACCTTTCGTTTCGTTATTTATTAACAAGCAGCTTAGTACTTTTGTACTTTTTACTCGTCTTGGAGTTTGTTGTAGCAGTAATTATTAGTCTATGGTTGAAGCTACAGTGGTTTATTTTTTTCCTTCTGGGTCCTGAGTCCTGACATTTACTATGGAAGCTTGGCTAGTGATTTTGTTGCACGGTGCCTTTCGAGACCCTTAACTATCGATTGAGGGCATTACAGCAAACAAATAATGCTTGCAAAATAAGTCTAAGGCGTCTCGGAAACGGGATACTTGACCAAACGGGTAAACATTTTACGCGGTAAGAGTTTGCCAAAGTGGATTCTGTTGAATTGTATTTGATTAGATATTATAATTGCTTCAAAAATTACGTATCTAAAATAATGAAGATAGAAATGGTTCTGTATTTAAGTTGTCAACAATGAATTAATATGCAGTGCGTATCTGCATCACATGCTGAGGCTTTACCCATTCAGGCAACACACGACTTCTCAGATACTTACTTATTGAATTCTCTGTTTTTTGTACCTAACTATTATTGTTTCTTATTTGTGTGTATATTATGTCGTGTGTTTCAGGACATTCCACACATCACCATCTAGTCCCAAGCTAAGTAACTAGACTTGTGTTATGGGTGCTAGACACAGGATATACTACTCATAGTTATATTTTTTTGTAAAACAGAAACAACCAGAACACAGACAAATATCTAAGCATAAATACTTGTCTGAGGCGGGAATCGAACCCGCAACCCTGTGTTTGGCAGGCCATCATGGTGACTATCGTGCCAACGGGTCGTCAATTATTTATGAATTATTTAATTATATTTCATCAACTGTGTCAATAGATGGCGTTGCTATGAATAATTCTATTTGGAAAGTATATCAAAGTAATGTAAATAACAGGTAAGTTTATCCATTTCTAGAGCTTAGCTTTAAAATTAATGTAATACACACACAGATTCCATAAGAAGATTAGGCTACGCTCTTAGAATAACTATGTGTTGCCACTCCAACCAGACGAACTTACGACAAAATTCAACAGTGTAAACGCTAAATTTACTGCCTTACCTACTCTGAATATTATACCATACCTATTTTACTTGATATTATTGGTTAAGCGAAGTCTCCCTGCATTTTATTACTATTCAGAAAGACACTTGTATAAACGTCATAAAGTATGTAAGTTATACGAATTGAGTGTGCTCGTGACGTCTTGGATTGGCATATTCGGAATTCTATTTTTCGCCTATTAATACGTTTTTCAAGTAAGATGGTAGGTTTTTGCTTTCGTCATTCATATTAGGGTGCTGCTACTAAGAGATCTGCAGCGTCTTAAAATTATTTTTTTTTGTAGCATACTGTATTTAAATATACTTATTCGGCTGTAGGTGTGATAATGCTAAAGGGCGAATTTTCACCTTTAAAAACAATCCGACCAAGACAGAGTTTTTTTTAATGTTTTAAGTATTTGTTGTTATAATGGCAACTGAAAATATCACGGTTCATAAGATACAGCCTGGTAACAGACAGACGGATGTACGGACCGGACGGCCCAACAGACAGACAGCGGAGTCTTAGTAATAGAACCCCTAAAAACAGACATACAAGAAAGTGATCTTGTAAGGGTTCCTTTTTTACCTTCTGAGGTACGGAACCCTAAAAAGATGGTATGTAGTATATCACTACATATAAACAAAGTCGCTTTCTCTGTCCCTATATCCCTTTGTATGCTTAAATATTTAAAACTACGCAACGGATTGTTTAATAGATAGAGTGATTGAAGAGGAAGGTTTATATGTATAATACATGCATAATGTAGCCGTGCGAAGCCGGGGCGGGTCGCTAGTATGTAATATTAAGACCCATTAAATATTTAAACTAAAATATGATATCGTTTACTAGTCTTTGTTCCATCCACCTTTAAAATCTAATAAAATATAAATCTAAACAACAAAACAATATCTTTATTTATCTGATTTTCTTAATAAATTGCAAGAATTCTTTACTAGGAGTTAGAACGCTAGAAAATTTTCATAGAAAAACTCAATCTTATTACAAAATTCACGAACTAACACAATCGCAAACATATAAATAGAAATAAATGTTTAAATTCAAAAACAAATAAAACGATGGGTAACAAACGTTGATACTATAAAGGGGTCTCGACACGATCAAAATAATGTCAAGCTTCAAGCCAAATAAGCATAAAACTTGGAACAATAGCTATTAATTTATATCATAGCGGCTTGGTGCGGAAATGAAATAAAAGCTGTGCGGTTTGAAACTCTATTTCCGTCTTCTAGTAAACAAAATTATGACGATTCTGTAGTTTACAACAAAATTAAATATAATATCAACTAGCGACCCGTCCCGGCTTCGCACGGCTATATTATGCATGTATTATACATATAAACCTTCCTCTTGAATCACTCTATCTATTAAAAAAAACCGCATCAAAATCCGTTGCGTAGTTTTAAAGATTATAGGGACAGAGAAAGCTACTTTATTTTATACTATGTAGTGATATCTCTTCACACTTACTGTTTGATGCTTGTAGCATGAGCTTGACATACCCTGGTTGATCGTGGTCCTCAGCGTTTAATGTTTTATTGAAGCGGTATCCGTATATTGAGATTTATAGCCAGCGTCTTTCGATCTAACGAAGTTCTATTGGTTCCATCGCACTTCCCTGAACTTAATAGTTACCATAAACAACAATTTCTCTAAACAAACAATCGATACGGCGTTGATACGCCTGTTTTAATGTTATTGAATTAAATCAGAATCGAACCAATCGTAAAATCAATCAATCCAGTCAATTGTACCAATGGATACACGTTTTTATACCAAAAACTTTTTAAGCTCAGTGAATGAAATCTGAAATGGACAATAAAATTATCCACAGTTGGCGATAATATTTTGGCAAAAAACAGTCTGGCGTGTTTTTCTGACTTTGCTTGACTTTCGGAACTTTAGCAGTAAAATCCATCTCAGTCACAATATCAATCAAATTTTTTGTGAGTTTATTTTCACTTTGTATAAGGTTTTTGGTGAGACAGATGTGCTGTAATTTATTATTAATTTTATACGAATAAAATAAAATTAAGTGTAGATACTGATTTATAAAATTGGTATCATTAATAAATTACTTACTTTTTACTTTGTAAATAATTAAATAAATAAGTACAATGTGTTTAGATGAACGGTTTTTAATACAACAGGGGGTTGTCTTAGATACCTAGGTTTTTTAGGTTTATGGAACTTTTGTTCTACTAATTTTGGAAAATGAGATATTTTCTTTAAAAATTTTGAGGTTTTTTATACCTACTGGAAAATCAGCTGTTTTCGGCAATGAAAACTATTATTGTTTAAAATTGTAGTCAAAACTCAATAAACAAATCAAATCTAAAGATCAATGACATCTAACTCTAAGAACAGTTCATTTTTGAATAAACAAATCTCAATATTTTCGAAAAAAAGTTCAAAGTTACAAAAGTCGTAGAGTAAAAGTAGTTTGCGTAGACGTCAAAAACAATCCCCTTTCGTATTAGAATCTCTTCCCCAAACACATTGTATAGCCATTTTAATTCAAGCAAAACATATAAATAAAGCGAACAGTATTTCCGAATTTGAAATTTAAAATAGGTCTCCTTTACAGAGAGGAGCTCTAATTAATATTAATGGATTTAATGGAACTCAAAAGGTCAAACTTGAGTCGAAGTTTCTAAAGATACTCAATCGTAAGGTCTGAGTAGGTGTTTTCATATTGAACATCTGTTGAAGAACATGGTACCGGTACCTGGACTTTGGAACTTTCTTAAGAATTAACTTAATTATGGTAATTTATAGGTAATGTTGATAAATGGACTCATTCTGACGACACGCGCCCGCCACCAGTCCGCCACGCGCCCGCTACGCGTTTCACAGTCGATTAATTCTCTTTGAAATTTGTTCTATGTATAATTTGAGTCTTATGACACACCAATAGACCTCAAATTGCATTTATGCAAGTCGACCCGGTCACGCCACGCGCACACTCTGCGCCCGCCCTGCACACGCGGGTGGGTGGTCTTGCATAAATGCAATTTGAGATCTATTGATGTGGCATAAGACTCAAATTATAAATACAACCAATTTCAAAGCGAGTTGTACGCGTATGGTGCGCGTAGCGGGCCCGTGTGTCTGAACGAGCCCTTATTTTTATTCATGTTCTTTACAGGAACTGTGTACTTAATAATGCTAGCTTTTATAAACGGAAAACCTCTGTAGCGCATCGGGCAAAAACTCGATGCAGTTGGTTGTGGATTCGATTCCCGCCTCAAACAAGTGTTAATGTGTTAATGTATTTATTTCTGGTCTGGCTTTACTAAGACTTATGTATAGACTTACTTAATAAACACTTATCTATACGAATAGAATAAATAGGAAAGTAGGAAAGCTCTAAAACAACTAGATTGATTTTAATAAAACTTATTATGAGTCAGTAGTCTTTACTAGTCAACATGTTTAGATTATCTTTTTGGATTCAACATTATGAGAATTCAATATCTTTTCAAATTTATCTTTCTGAACCTGAATGGTGAAATCGTGTCAGTTTAAAGGCCTATATCGTCATTAAATTGCTTTGTTAAATCGGGTTCGAATTGTAGTTAAGTATACTTACACAGCTTAAGGCTTTTAAAATTACAAAGCTTAATGTGGTTTAATATAAATCAAAACATTCACTAACACTTTACCTAAATATTATCTTGTTTACTTTCCCTTGCGTCAAAACTCTTGTTAAACATTTGAAAATGTTAATAAAACCACAAACCGAGCGTCTAAAATACAGCAATAAGTTAAGGATAATTTTGATTTACCGCCCATCTTCACAATGAAGCTGGTGTCGGAGTCATTTGTAACGCACAGAGTCGGGTGGCAAACAATTACGTGAAGTTAGATCTTGTGCACAATGAAGCAAAATGCGACAGCCTAGTGACGACGACTTCCGAGAACGATTACTGACGAATCTATCAAAACTTAAAGTTAATTATTTGTATTATTGTTATTAGTTGACGACCACAGTGGCGAATTGTATTGTATTATTATTTGACGACCACAGTGGCGAACATGGGGTGCTTAAATTGACGAATCACGAAGTTGACAAAATAGGCTTGTGACTTGATGGCCAAGGATTCAATTTATACTATCACAAAGTTTTACTGAAATTGGTACAATTATTTCAGAAAGTATTTATCACTACATAGTCTAAAATAAAGTCACTTTTCGCCGTCCCTATGTCCCTATGTATGCTTAGATCTTTAAAACTACGCAACGGATTTTGATGAGGTTTTTTTAGAGTGATTAAAGAGGAAGGTTTTTAGGTATAAAACATGCATAATACAGCCGTGCGAAGTCGGGACGGGTCGCTAGTTACATACAAAATACAAGTTCTTTTCAACACACAGAAGACACACGTCATCTTGACGAAATAATGTTTGTTAAATGATCTTATTTTTCATTCATTAACATTCCACCACTGAATGGCTATAATGAACTAACTGACCCTATGAGCAAAATTGGAGGGTTCATGACCCCACCACCCCAAAGTGAAGAGTATGTGAATCCAACTGAATAAAGAAATTTTGACTTGACTTTGACTTTGTCTATTATATTGTACCCGATTTCGTAAGAACATCGGGATGAAAGTAGCCAATATGTTAATCTAGCTATCTACATACCGAGTTTCATTGCAATCATTCCAGCCATTTTGGCGTGAAGGAGTAATAAACATAAACAGAACACACAAACTTTCACATTTAAGATAGCAGTAGGATAGAATTTGTCGTAGTAAACTCCATTGTGTTGCGTTAAAGTAGTAGGCCCATGTTTACACACCGAATGTTTGTTCGGTGCTCGCTAACATTCCTACCGGGATATTAGTTCTTGTCCGAATGTAGAAGAATGTTCTTGTTGCCTGTTTGTTAGGTTTGTTCGGACCTTATGACGTGTTATTTTGTTTGAATAGGTGTACGCCGATGGTGGTTATTAAAGTTGGGCCGAGTACGTAGCTTTTTTTAGGCCTAGTAAATTGACGTAACTTGTTAAGGCGCATTAGGAGTCAAAACTTAACGAAATAGTTAAATAATTATTACATGGAAAATTGTTCAGTGTTATTTGTACCGTTTGTATGCAAAGAGATTAATTAATTCCTACTATAATCCGCGCGCAATGAGAATGGGATATTATGGAACCTTGTCAAAGTAAATCGAAAATGACAGAAAAGTAGCGTTAGCAAAAAAGTTCTGAATAATAATTAGGTATAAATTAGTTATTTGCACGGTCATAGTGTCGCTATGAATATAAAATTTGAGTCCTGACTGACTGACTGCATCTGTTATAAAAAAAATTTGGTTAACAAAGAAGACATGATATAAAAAGACGAAAAAAGACGTGATAGACGTCAAAGAAGACGTAATATTTTTTAATTAATTGTTAATTATTTTTGGCTCCTATTTCTGACCTAATACATCTCTTGAAGATTGTAAATAAAATAGATATACTCAAGGTAAAAAAAAACTTGGAAAAAACCTTAGTAAAGCATTCTATCTAAACAAAACAAGTATAGTACATTGCGATACAAGTGTGGAAAGTTGATCATTCCATAGAGGCGGTTTATGACGCGCGAGCGGAACGCGAGCGTGGCAAAAGCCGAGATGGAATGATCAATTCACACGTGTATCGTACGACGTTTTTTATCACAGTTGCGAATAAAAAAAAAGACTTGTTAAAATTTTAATAATAAAAAGTTTTTAAAAATTTTAGGTTATGTTTACTATTTTTTGTTAATTACACTCCCGAAAGGCTAGGCAAAAGACTTTTAACCTATACAGCGTCTGACATACAATATTTTTTTAGGGTTTTTTTTTGCGTCGGCGGTTAAAAACAGAATATATTAGTTCCGGGTTTCATTAAAAACAGAATATATAAAAAAAAAATATTTATGTAGTACCTAAAGAAAAAACAAAACTCAATTTTTAATTATTTTCAAAGACGTCATCACGTAATATTATCGTTCGCAGACTTTAGAGACAACCTTTTGAAAAGAAGAAAAAAGGTACCAACAAAGAGTTTTAAGCCAGCAAGGCTTAGAAACTCTTTGGATGGTACCTTTTTCTATACATCAAAACAGTATAACCCAGATAAAGGAGATCATTCATGTTTCTAACAAAAAATACCCACAAAAAAAAATCCCGGCCAGTAATAAAAATTATTTGTATCTTGTAGAGAATAACATTTTAAACAATGTTTACTAAGGCAACAAAGAGCTACGATCAAAAATCGTTGAGTTATTTTACATTGAAAACCCAAAAAATGCATTTTATAGGGATCCGTTTGACCACTTTTAAGATCCCACTATAACTTCTGAAAGGGTTATTGGATATACCTATGTATATAAATATAATAAAAACAGACAAAACTTATCCATTTACTACTTATTTTTATATTTTTTCTGTAGTAATATCTTAGAAGTGGTCAAATGGATCTCTACAAAATGCATTTTTTTGGGTTTTCAATGTAAAATAACTCAACGATGGTTCATCGTAGCTCTTTGTTGCCTTATTAAACATTATTTAAAATGTTATTCTCTACAAGATAGAAACATTTTTTTTTGTTGCGTTAATTTTTGGGTACGATTTGAACGATGTCCTTAAGAATGTTTCATCTACTATACTATATGTCATTAGCAGTAAGATACGTATTTGACATATCGGGATGACGTATTATTTTCCAACACTAGTTGGATTTTTTTTTATCGCACGCGTGTATTACGTTGCATTATGAGCCTAAAAGCGGTTTAATAAGATCCACTTTATGAGCAACTGTGATAAAAAGTTCTTTATACTTGCTCCACAATAAAATAATAATATAAATCAAGATAGAATATTAAACATTTCCATCAACAATAAAACAATCAAGCTACACAGGATCACACATTTATTAGTGCAACATACGAACCGACGTCTAAGGCTTACGTGTTCGTTCATAAGTCGACCAGTTTCAACAGACCTACCTCTTGCACAATTGTAAACGTTAAACTAGAGCCGTCTACAGTTGAGGAAGTTCTACCAGAACTGGCCGATGATGTTGTGAAGGTAAATTCACGGGAAACTGCGTTCCGACACAACAAGCGTGTTTCTGCTACGGAAATGGCATAAAGCGTAGAACGGAACATGGCAAATGATGTCTGACTCTTAATAACTTACTTTAATTGTTTATTATGAATGTCGGAAAAGATCTAACCTATAAATTGTATGATGTGTTTTGTATAAAAACAACAAATAAAAAAAAGTTGCATAGACTTCATCAATGGACTTTGTAGAATATTTTAGACACTCGGAAACTTGGCTTTTTTAAATTTTGTAGGTATTTTACATATTTAAAATAGTGGTCCAAACTCAATAAAAAATTAAAGCCCAACGGTCATTGACTTCTATCTCCAAGAACCAGCAGACATTTAATCCTGATATGATGCTGGTGAAACCGGCGTAACATATTTTTATCTTTAGCAAAAGATGAACAATTACCTACTATGTTTTTTCCTTACTTTCTGCCTTATATCAATGTAAGTACAAATAAAATTATGTCAGAAATGCATTAGCAATGTCGTGTTTCGGTTGATTTGTTTTTGTAGCTGTAGGGGGACTAAAGTTAATGTTTGATGTCGGCTGTGTTTGTTCAATGTCCATATTATTTACTCTGTTAGCTAAACAACGTTTACGTGCATTATTATGTTTGTTATAGCCGAGTGGCCAAATACATTAGAATATCAAAATATCGATCGATATATCTAACTACAGCTGCGGCTCTTTCTTATAAGCTTTTTCGAAGCCTCACCCAACAAGCAGAATCTGTCGCTAAGCGCATACATAATAAGTAACTATAACTTACTCTTTTGCTAATATATTTGGATAAAGTCTCGTCTAATTATGATAGATTTTCAGAATTATAAAGTATCATAAAGTTAATTATATCTATGGGAGTAAGATATGGCCGTCGCGTCAGCTCCGCAACGTTCTTCTCAATTCTCAATGCACTGGCACGTGTGTAAAACTATAAACTAAAAAAATATAGCTCTAAAACGATCCCTTAAGTAGTCGTTCAACAAAGTTTGAAGTTTAACTTAAGCGTTACAAGAGCCAAGAAGATTCTCGATCGAGTCTGTCACTGTATTTAAGTTACCTTTCTTGTTATGATAGCAGACTTAAAACAGTTCTATTGCCTGATAACTACCTAGCTTTAACCGCAAAATAATAGAATACATTAGGTAATTTTACTCAGCAAAAACTTTCCTGATTTAGGTCGCCACTTAATTGTTTTTTTTTTGTGTCTTGAAATGTAAATAGTCTGTCTGCAGACTGTTTTCATGAAAACTTTAAGAATTTTTAGTTTAAGGGTAACTTAAAAGTTGGAATTATTCAACGCGATAAAAAACTATGCAGACAAGAAGATTTTAAGACTCTCTGGCTACTTGATCCAATTAATTTCTCATTGTCTAATGTCTAGCTAAGTTTTGATTACTTAAGTGCTCAATTTGTCTAGACTGGATGATTTCTGTTACAGCGATTGTTTAAGTAATTAATTTTATCAACATTTAGACTAAGGTTGACTTGCACTACAAAAATTAAAAGCATTTAAGACCTTAAATATGATTAACCAACTGTCAAAGTGTCAAACTGACCAAAGAAAACCAACCTTTGTGGTTATTGGAATATAATTTAATTTCAGATTAAACATTAAATGCATTTAGCTAAATTAGTTTAAGCACAATGTCATGCAAGCTGCCCTAAATATAGTTTAGGAGCTGTCGGACACTAACTAGCCAGAGCGACTGATAGTCGCGCGATGCAATATATTATTATGCCGTGCGTGTGTAAAATGAAGGTCCGCAGGACTCAACTGTGTTTCACTTCACTATACATAGTATAAAACAAAGTCGCTTTCTCTGTCCCTATATCCCTATGTATGCTTAAATCTTTAAAACTACGCAACGGATTTTGATGCGGTTTTTTTAATAGATAGAGTGATTAAAGAGGAAAGTTTATATGTATAATACATGCACAATATAGCCGTGCGAAGCCGGGGCGGGTCGCTAGTATCCAATATTTGTTAAAAATAACATAAAAATTGGCCTATGGGCGAGGCAAGTGACTCTTAGAACTGATGATGGTCATTGGGCCCGAAAAGTCCTAGAGATCCTACTGGAGATCACTACGAAAAGCACAGCGCATGACGGCCTCCGACTAGATGGACGGACGACTTTTGGTGGCGGGACATCGTTGGATGCAGAGAGCATGCAATCGATCGCTTTGGAAGTCTTTGGGGGAGGCCTATGTTCAGCAGTGGATGCTGTGGCTGATAATATGATGGTGCCTTTACATCTAATCTACATTTAATGCCTTTACATTTAATAGGATTTGTAGGGGGATTGATGATGTCGATATATTTAATCAGACTTCAGAAGTCTCAGGCGCGTGCTCAGTCAGCTCTTCTTCGAATCTGACCTTTCTGTCGCTGATTACTAGTCTTGTTTATGTGTTGTATGTATTTATATTGTTTCTGCGAATCCTTCTTGCCGTTGTGTGCATTCTGAATTTATTATGTTATTTATCTAACTATCTATTTTTCGATACGCTGTCTTTTGTATTTTTAGTATGTTTCTATTTGTGATTGTCTGTAATTGGCTTTCTGTTTCTATTTCTTCTGTTTTATTATGTTAAACTTAGCTGTAGACTTTCCTTTAAATAAAATAAATAAATAAATAACCTAAATTATGTATACAGCGCCAGCAACTTAATTCCATGCGCAGTAGTGCCTGGGACTTTGGTACATGTATTAGATGTTAAATAATAAATGCCTATGGTATATTATAATAAACGCGCAATTACAGGTTAATAAAACCTTTAATATTAATATAAAATAAAAACTACATTATATTAAACTTACAAGTAAAAATACGGTTTATACGGTGGTATTCTAAAAAACTAGTTTCGAATATTATATTGTAATTTGGTTACATTGTCGTAAAGTTACTCTAGAAACTTATAAGATTTATTATAAAAATATATGTCTAAATATACAAAATTATTAAATTTTAATTTTTGTATATTGTAGACTCTTCCTCTTCTTTCTTCACTGCTTGGATAAGGACAAGAGACATTACTGCATTCACTACCTGTAAACCAAAGTTAAAGTATTAAAAATGTTGTAAAAATAAATAAATTACTTAATGACATTATACTAAGTGCGACCCAAAGTTGGTTTTCCATCGCTTTCTGTTCTGCGTTATCTCGATCTCTTCTTGACTTGAAGGAATAACATAATTTATTCTTAACTAGCGACCCGCCCCGGCATTGCAAGGCTATATTATGCATGTATTATACATATAAACCTTCCTCTTGAATCCCTCTATCTATTAAAAAAAACCGCATCAAAATCCGTTGCGTAGTTTTAAAGATTTAAGCATACAAAGGGATATAGGGACATAGGGACAAAGAAAGCGACTTTGTTTTATACTATGTAGGAATAATAATTATTCCCAATAATTAATATGTCCCACTGCAGAGCAAGTCAGCCTTTTCCCAGAGACGAGAGGCTGCCCTTCCATTTTCAATTTATCTGCAAGTTAAAGCAGTTGTAGACAAATACTTACAGAAACCATGCAGGAAGCGAGGACGATGCCGGCCAGCCATCCAGTTTTCCCTTCCAAATACCAAGTGAGCTCATCAACACAACCGTGGAAGTATGCGTTTCCAGTCACAGCGTCTCTGCATTCTGATGGTAGGGGTTTATTCAGGTTGATGAAGTCCATAGGTCCGTCGGCACCACAGCAACCGATCTGGTGAAAAGAAAATTGTTGGTTCACGTTTTATACACATACACTTGTGACTTGCAAGAGTCCCAAATAAGCGGGAGTCTTCGAGACATGCGTGTTGGTGTAAAGGCTCCACTGCATGCAGACAAAATGCATATAAATATTCGAAGCAGGATTAGTAGGTGAGTATTTATATCAAACGTCATAATGCTTAATAGTCTTATATAGTCGCTTGTGATAAATCTTAATTAAGAACAACAAGTTCTTTAAGCGAGCAAAATTTCAGCGAATACCTCTGTGCGCGTAGTTCATCACTAGCAAACCAAATGAAAATATTAAGAAAATCCATTCATCAAACGTTTTAGCAAGAAACGTTCAAAACGAATTGACAACTGTATGATGAAAAACGCATTGGACTGGTCCGTCACAAAAGCTAATTTGATTAGTTGAAGCGTAGCCAAGTCGAACGTCATGGGTGACCCGTGTTTTCATGTTTGCTTCGTTAGGTGTTACAATTTCGCTTCGATTTTTTAGAAACATATTCGCATTGCTTTTTGAGTTTTGATGGCTGCTGTTGGTTTTGTTATTTATTTTTGGCACAACTACAATTAAAATGTTAAAATATTTTTTATACATATAAAATACAGAATCTTATTTAAAACCAATCTGTTAAAGTTCTGGACAAATGGGCACAAGCGCAACAGAACACTCGCAAAGAGACTTGCATCAAAAAATCATCAGTGTTTTTAGGGTTCCGTACCCCAAAATTAAAAAAAAGGAACTTTAACTCTTGTCCGTTTGCCCGTGTGTCATCACCGATTTTGCTTAGGAACTTGTCGATCTAACAAGTTGAAAATTATACCAGACACTGAGGTCTATAGGCTCTATTAGTTGTATAAAAACCACATACTTATGCCGTAAGACCTTGTTTTGAGTTTTGGGTCACACAAGTAGTCGCGTCAGTATATTAGAGCTGACAAAAATACTTACACCTTCCTGCACCATCCTCAATATTGTCCTGCTGTCTTCATGCTGCGGGTTGTTCATAAGTCTTACAATGACTTCTCTGATAAGCGGCTGGATGCTGGAATCGTAGGTTGAGAAGTCTAGAACCACGCATGCCCCGACGAGACCAAACACGAAGGCGCCTATTTGAGATGCTATATACTGAAAGATATATTAGTTTGTGTGAATATAAACTTTTTTAATAGCATAATAGTATAGCATATTTTCAAAATAAAAAAAGAAAAATGATTTAATCAACGATCTTAATGTTCGTTTTCGGAACTACGTCACAACTACGTTGAACGAAACGCGTAAACGCCATGAAATTCCTGGCACTTACGACGTTTCAGTTGCGAGACACTATATTCTATAGCCTGTGAAATAGCTTTAGACCATCCGCTGCTTAGACGAGTTGCTCTCAGACGAATTGAGTTTGCGACGATTCGATACTAACTCAATGGGACACGGTTTCCGTTCTACAGAGCTTTTATATTTATTCAAATGTCATAGGATTTAACAAACAATTGTTTTTTTTAAAACAAAAGTTTTTATGATTGCGTCATTTCGCTCACAGCTTAACATCAGGCTATTATCACCTGATGTTAAGCTGTGTTCTACAGAGGAAATTAATAATATAAGACTGTTTCTTTACTGTGCCCATAGCAAAAAATTATGTACTAATGGTGAATTGGGGGACATCGAAATATATTTATGCTTATTACTTTGAGACTTTAAGATGAGAATGTCTCATATACATAACCGTACATTATTGTACATTCTTCAAGTCATATCTCTTCATAAATGGAACAGATATTTCAATTACTTACAGCATATAAAAGCATGACATTTTCCATCAACGCCGATCCACATCCGAGGAACGCTATAACCATAATGCCGAGAGATGCAATCAGGATTATGTAGATTCCGATGAAATACTTCTGGAGTTCCAGCATCCTCATCCATTCGTTGAAGCCGGGTTCGATGCATATCCATAGACAAAGCGCGAAAATTGATACGCCGAATAACTGAAAAGAGAAAATATGATGTTATTTTTTCCAATAAATTTATTGTTTCTGACAGATTAGCCGTTGTGTTAGTCTTGCTAGTTCCGATCTGCAATGGCCTACGTGGCAGTCACTTAATCGACTCCGGACTCAAGTAGGCCGTTGCAGACAGAATTTGAGCAAATGGGGATATATTGCACCGACTGAGGAGCAATGCGAGTGTGGAGTCCCGTCGCAATCCATGGTGCACCTTCTCCAATGCCCATTGTGCCCTAATACCTGCACATTGGAGGACCTGGTAGAGGCCAACGCCGCTGCAGTTGCAGTGGCTAGCTACTGGGCAGGAAAAATTTGACTGGTCGAACGTCACTGACACGAAAAGAAGAAGAAGAAGTCTTGCTAGTAGGTAAATTTGATCATTGCGTATTTGTTGTAGCTAAGAATTTGACTGGCTAAATTGCGGGTAGGCAATTCGCACCGCTTCAAGCGAGCGGTTCGAATGAACCCATTCAAAACGAGCTCTTGGGCGATTCATACCGTGGTCCGAACCGCTTGCGGTCCGAAACGCCCAATGGACCCGGCTTTTTGGCGTGCAGAAGCCATTAATTGAAAAGAAGAAGAAGAAAAAAAAAATGACATCTTAACTAGCCCAGCGTTACCAGCTCGAACTAGACTTTTGGGGTAAGTATAAAATACCCTGAAAACAACCATAGTTTTTTAGCTTGTCTTCCTAAATCGGAAGACTTTCTTTTATAGCCTAATATTCTATCAAAAAGATACCATCGTCTATGGTAGAGTTTGTGTGTATATCGATTCTATAAGAATAATACGTCAAGTAATCCTACCCCTCTCAAAACCTCAAACCACTACGATAATTGCGAAACTAAAAACAAATTGTTCTGTTACCATGACGCCACAACTAATAAAACTAACCATAAGATGAAACGACCCTCTTTAACCGGTAAAAGTTCTAGATAATCCTATTATAGTTTGTGAGTGTTCTGTCAAGTATAATCAGGTTTTAGCATATTGCGCTGTGTAGCGTTTTCTGACACTGTTTATCGGTGAAAAACTTATTTGAAAAAATAAACTTATAGTAAAAAATAAGAAAATAGTACTGCACATGCAGCAATATATTGCGCTAAAGATTAAGGGACTAGACAGCTGTTAAAATCTTCGAAAACTACAAATTTTCGCATTAAGAAATGTCAAATTATTGTGTCACAATATATAAAGAAATGGAAAATTCGGAGATAAGCACTAAATAACTGTTACATCTCACTAATCGAAAGATTCCTAGAATCTAAATATTAAAAATCCATTCTAAATTCTAAAATCATACTAAATGTTAAAAATCCATTCAGAATATTGGAAAATTTTCCTTAAATATATTCCAACTCACAAAATAAACTGCTTTATAACATTTTAGTGTGCCTACCTAGTTCATTTCCAGCGCAATTTATGAAAGATAAATATATCTGACGACCCAGTCGGCAGAATGGTTACCATGCCGGACTGCCAAACACAGGGTTGCGGGTTCGATTCCCGCCACAGACAAGTATTTATGCTTAGATATTTGTCTGTGGTCTGGTTGTTTCTATGTATTATAAGTATATATTTACAAAAGAAAAGTATATAAGTAGTATATCCGTTGTCTAGCACCCATAACACAAGTTTAGTTACTTAGCTTGGGGCTAGATGGCGATGTGTGGAATGTCCTGCAATATTTATTTATTTATTATTTCCGAGAAAGTCAATTTTAGTAAAGAAGACAGTTTTCCCGGATTCCCGAACAGTTGTTTACATTTATAGAGCTAACTAGAGAACCTTTAATTTTTAAAGCTCTCTAGTCACAAACAAGATCATAAAGATATTAGTTTGTGTGTTTCGCCGGACAGTCAATGGAGTTTCCCAAAATTATATATCTTTTATCTTATTCAATCTCCATTAATCTGTCCGTTACAGTAATACGACATCTATTGTGTTTGTGCTATAGGTATGAGAGATAAAAATGTTATTTATTCGCTAGACATTTGTAAATGGAAATGGGAAAATGGTCTTGTCAATAACGGTGTTATATTTTGGACTAATTGGTTTTTGTGAGCAAACAATTTGTAGCAGTTTTGTTACACGTCAGTTGGAATTGCAGTCGGTGTTTGTTTAATAAGAATATTGTGTGAATTTACCGTGAGTCATATGTATTTTTTTTTTTCTGTTTTTTCTGTTCTGTTCTTTTCAGATCATTCTGGCGGACCTACCGCCAGAATGATCTAGCGTATTCTGTACCTGAGTAATGAGTACCTAATAGTGGAAATTAGTATTTATAGCTGGTCAAAAAACTCGGCTTAGTGCGATAGTAGGCATCCCGCTACGAAATCGGAAACATTGCGTCATTTCCGTCCCGGAAACTTAAGAAACTATTTAACAATACAAATATCAAAAACTTTCCTACATTTCGAACAGAAAAATACCACAATCTGTAAGAGAAAAGCGAAACTAAAGAACTGGGCCATATGATCATTATACTTTGTCTGCAAAAAGCGCTATCGAGACAACAGCCCGCTCGCAATCCATTAAGGTTGTACCAAATGACGCGGAAAGTTGACTATAGGTATACTGAGTCTTACCTACTCTGGAACGAGAATTGAATGTAATTAGTGGAACTGCGCGCGATTTGTAAGCTGCAGGATACAAATAGAGGCAAAAAGTGTACTGAAAACTTGTGTGTTAGAGTCTCCGTTCAAAGTAGCGTCCCGAAAACACCTGTGTGAAAACTTTCAGGACCTGTCTACAAAACGTTGTATGAAATGCCGGACCTGATACAATATTAGTATGTTACAGAAAGCGGAGACACCTTTAAGTACGTAAAGTAATTTATAATGTGAAAATGTAATAGAATTTCTAAAATATTCATTTATATATGCTGTTTTTGTAGCTTTTAATTCGAATATTCGACAGAGCAGCGCAGCGTTGCTACCGTTCTGTGTAGTGCAAAAATTCTGTATTTAAAAAATATGCGTTTTCTGTATTTTTCATAAAAACTTCTATTTTAGATATCAAAGAAAAATTCCGGTTTGTGATTAAAAATTGTTTTAGTTTAGTTTCTTTTATGGAACATTGCTTTAGTGGAGTTGGTGACCGATAAACTGATAGATTGACAAAAGTAGTCTGTAGGTGTTTGCTCTTATTTATCTGAACTGACTATCATTTGCCGTCGTTCTAAATCGATTGAATTCTGTCGTTGATTTTTTTAAATTAAATTATATTTTTTACGCAAAGTAGGGTGGGTCGTCGCACCTGATGGGAACCGACGCGACGGTGAGGTTGAGAATGTTTAGCATGCTATCCTAGAAGGTTCCTAATAAGGAAGGAATTATACCTTCCCAATGAGGTAGGATTCTTAGGATTAGTAAGCTGAAGTGGCAATGGGCAGGTCATATAGCTCGCAGAACTGACAACCGCTGGGGAGTAAAGGTTCTCGAGTGGCGGCCGCGATGCAACGCGAAACGGAGTGTTGGGAGACCAGCAGCCCGGTGGACCGACGACATTGTAGCGGTCGCGGGTAGTCGGTGGATGGAGGCGGCTCAGGACCGCTGTTTGTGGCGTCGTATGGGGCAGGCCTTTGTCCAGCAGTGGACGTCTATGGGCTGATATGATGATGATGATGAATGAGGTAGGAGGGTATAATTGTGTTGACTTAGATCCTAATTATAATGATTCCACATAATATGCTTTTGTTATGAGGAACCAAGGAGGTTTTGATAATAAGTTAGATAAAATTGGAACTCCACGAATAGGTATACTGTTTTATAAATATTTTTCATGTAAGTAAAGTTCGCCGGAAAAATCATACAGCACAATCCAATGTAACCACCAGATTAATGGTTGGATAAACACTGATACTCGCTCTCACGATGATAAATTGCCACATCTGCGAACGATGTTGACTAACTAGTGAATTTACAGATAAATTTATTATGGACATTAAACCACTTAACTTGTTACTAACAATTTATGCGATGCCGTTTTGACTTCGAATTTACAACTTTGACTCCAATACCTGTTATTTGATTGTGCTTGTTTGTCGATTTTATTGTGATTGACTAAGATACTAACTGCGCGATTCCACCCGCGTAATAATTTTCTACGCAATTTTCTTATTTTTTTTCTTTCATAAAACCTTCTTTTGACATTAACAAACACAACAAAAAAATAATTAGCAAAATCAGTTCAGCTAGAAGATAATTGTATGTTTTACTCTTCCTTCATTTATTTCATGGGGAATATTCGTCACACAAATCACTAAGTATCTACTTATTACGTTTTGATTCAAATCAATTTATTTTTTACAAGTTAGAGTGCACACCACCTTTTTCCCGATATTTGTTGAAATACAAACCGAAAACTCTCTCTTATTTTAACAGCGACTCATATTTGTCAAAGTTGTAGTCGACAAAAAAGTTTTCCTATAAAAAGTTTCAATCATGAAACTGTCTATTAATACTATCATTAAACGAAGCTGTCGACGTTAACTACCGTTGGAATATGGCTAATAAAGATTTAATGTTCGTATCATCTTTCATTTGGGATGCCTACCTTACTACCATCGTATTATAATAGACATGTATACCTAAGTTATACGTTGCCAATATACACGTAAACTTTTTAAACTTACACCATTTGTATTCACAGTAGTTATTTCCAGGGTTTTAATATTGTATTTTTAATGTTTTAACTACCCTCAGCTATCAGCATTAAATGACAACGCTCGCCACTGCTCCAGTCTTCTTGCGACCATGACTATTGTAACATAGTCGAAATGAGAAAAAAATGTGAAAAAAATGAATGTACACGTATTTAAGTAGGTTGTTTTGGTAGCAAAGCGTTTGATATCACGTCAATAGACGCTGAACTTCATTCAGTATCTCTACAACGAATTGTGATGGTATTCGTGTGATTGACTACAACAGCCCAAAACGCAAGAGCGCGGGGCGTTAGGCGAAGAGCGATTTAGTGTTTTTTTTATAACGTATCCTTTTGGGTCTAAACTTACTTTAAATTTAAAAATGTCAATATAACAGATACTAGAAATAAAAAAAAACATCCTCAAGCACGTCTCCCCAAAGCATCGTTCCCAGAAGGCTCGCAAACTTAAATTAATATTTGTAGTTAAACTGAGACCTATAATTTTGTTAAACATGCACTTACAAGTATACGCCCAACTTACAGTTCTTGCATCAATCATGGCGCAGTGAATAATTTAAAAGTATAAAGTAGTGGAGCTTTTAGTGGCCATTAAAATAGCAAGGTAAGTTAAAGAATACACTTTCAAGTAAGTGCTGCTGCCATATTACAAGAGGCATTTCAGGACGGATGTAGACTAAGGACTTCTACATGGATAATAAACTACTGAACTGTCAGTGAATTTTAGTATAGCATTTCATCAAGAGTCTTATTTTTAAACCGGTCGACATTAATCTTAAATTTGTATACAAAAAGAAACCTTTCTGATCATGTTACCTAAGAATCAAATTAACTACGAAGCAAAATGCCTATAGGTCATGTCTTAAAAACTCAATTCCTATTAAGTATACTACCTAAAATTCAGTATGCCTAAACAGTAATTTGCCTCAGGATTGTGAAGCCCGTGAAGCAAATTGTCTAAAGTTAATTATGCCTAAACATGCCTAAGGACCAAGAGAAGTGTATGAAACTGGTTTCTAATGCACCTTATTTTGTAGCTGTTTTGAATCATTCGAAATCGATACAGAAAAATAAAAAATGGTAACGTAAAAACCTCAGTGATTTGAAGAACCGGTAATTAAACGCAGGGTAACCGAACGTGATTAAAAACTTGATTGAAGGAGTCTGTTGATTCTGTCAAACGTAGTGGTTATATCTTTATATCTTTGGTCAGTTATGTCCATTTCGAGTAGTAAATCGCGCTCTAGGTCAATGGCGGAATTTCGCTCAGTTTTTGAGCTAAGGTATAGTCAGTCAATATCTACTAGTGAGAGTACCAATCGTTAGAAAGTTTTTCCCATTAAATAGCCCATAGTTATTACTCACCTAATTTTAGTTTTAATCACTTTACCCATAAAATCAGAGTGGAACATTTAGGAATTACTAAATGGTGCCATTAAATATTATTACATCGCCCCTTCCTAAATTCAACTGTAGGTACTTTTACACGTAACTCTTGAAATAATTCTACGGAGTTGGACTAAAGTGTCCTTGTTTAAGGCCCTTAAATATTTTAGAATTGTTATTTTCGTAGACCTACACGGAGTCTAGCGTAGTATTAAATATTTAGCTTTAGCTTTATCAAAGAAAGGTAATAAATGTCTTAAGATTTTGAAACTGTAGCGTTTGTCAAACAATTTTCATTAGGACGAACGCAGATTACGGACTTTTCAATCGTCCGACATCGTTTAATTTGAAAGCATATATTAACCTTTTTTGCTGGTTGCGTCTTCGTCGGCTAGTTATCGAAACGACGTTACATAAAAATGAATAAATACATTTATGTATTCGTATCAGTTTTGCGTCTGAGTAAATGCGTTTTTCTCTTTTTCGGCAGCCAAAAGAGGTACTTTTTTAGGACGTTAAAAATTTATAGGGTCGTAAAAACTCATACCGAGCTCGTTTGTGACGTCACGAGTGGCGTCTAGGTACGAATATGACGTTACAATGTTAACGTAATGGTTCGCGAATAATGTTCGTGCAGTCAGCGGCGATAATCTCGAGTTCGGGGCGCGGTAATTTCGGAATATGAAGATTTCCTTTGTTGGCAACACAAAAGGAATGTGTTTTTTATGATTACTAGAAAGGTTGATGTGGATATTTTTACATATTATGAAGTCTTTGTCCATCTTTTTACAGTTATCTGTATAGAGATACAAATAGAGAGTATATATCAGACCATTTTCTTTAACAATCACTACATAGTATAAAACAAAGTTGCTTTCTCTGTCCCTATATCCCTTTGTATGCTTAAATCTTTAAAACTACGCAACGGATATTGATGCGGTTTTTTTTAATAGATAGAGTGATTCAAGAGGATGGTTTATATGTATAATACATGCATAATATAGCCGTGCGAAGCCGGGGCGGGTCGCTAGTATTTTATATACTAAAAAATAGGTCAGCGTTTGACCACTATCTCACCCGATGGTAAGTCACGATGCGGTCTAAAATGTAGCACGCTTTCCTAGACTATACCAAAACACTCGTGACTTGAAGATAAGAGGGGGCCTTCGAGGGACGTGAGTTAAGGTAGGCAGGCAGTAGAATGAGAACTTTTCAGATAAAACCACTGTCACATTTGTCGGAATAACAAAGTTCTAGATGATTGTTTAGGGTTTATTTAAAAAGTCCATCGGGACCTTACTCGGTCTTTCGGGTACTCTTTGTAGTTGTATGTATTTTATCTCTATCGTGTTATATCGTCTATCGTCTTTTTCCTAAATGGGTCAATAGCAAAAAAGTGTGGTATGGAGGTTTGACGATTAACATCCTTTTTAACACGTTTTTATTAGTTTCACCTGTATGTTTGCTTGTATCTAACCGACTCTTTTGGGCTCGATTTTTTAAGGGTAAAATCCCTTAAGGACTCACAGACATAGACATTTAAATCAGCCGACATTTAGGCGACTGTCTGTCGATCTAAAAGGCATAACGGTTCTATTTGAAGGACGGTTCTATTTTATCTGTTCTGTTTATTTGTTATATTTGCATCAAATTTGATATTTTTTTTGTTTCATTATTGTCAAAACAAGGTTTGTAAAAAAAGAAAAAAAAAATCCAACGTGGGTGAAACCGCGGTGCGCAACTAGTTAAAAAAAAATACATTCTATCAATTGTTCGTAATAACTTTATTTGTTTTGCGGTAATTACAAAATCAGTCTAAATATTTGCAAAACAAACATTATTTTAAATAAAAGTCCGACCTATTTAAATTGCTTACATTTGTTGAAACGTTTCCAACAATGTCAAAGTAAAGTAAGATCTCCATTGCCGTTAACTAAGCGTTATATCTGGGTTACTCAACGAAAACCTACATTGGGCCCTCGGTTAAACGAAACAGAAATACGGCTAACCTAGTTTTGGGAACAAAAACTATTATTTCGTCGGTTGTACCCAGTTTTTCCGCGGGACGGAGCTGTCACTCTGCACTCATTGTATCTCCTTGGAGACACCTGCGAAATTCGAATAATAAAGAGTTTTACAACGTTTCAAAATGGGACTTTTTCTCGCAATTCAACCGCAATGTGCACTTAAGGGATTTGAATATCTTACGTGGTAGATTTTATCTGTACTATGCGAAGATTCCGTCGCGAAGTCCCAGCGCTTTGCGATGTCAATTTTCTCAAAGTTTTGATATGTGGAAGACTGAGTATTTAGACACTTTTAACGTAAGTATCGAAAAATTTAGTTTCCTAAGAAAATTATCTAAGTTTTAAGTTATGAATAGCTTTAATCGAGGGCTTTGAGCACGGCGACCGAATCAAGAAAAACCGTAACGAAAATAAAACCTAACACCCCCCATTCCGCCTACCATGTAGCTCGGCCGAGCATTCGCTTAACGTATGTATATGGTACGACTGTACGAAGCTCGCACGATGCAATAGCTTTACCGTCATAGCAGCATAGCAGTCCCCGAGTGCGGCAGTCCCGGTTTTTTTTTGTACTATTTTGTGTCAGTGATATGTTAACTAGGGGTAGATACGTCTTCACTATCACTATCACTACATAGTATAAAACAAATTCGCTTTCTCTGTCCCTATATCCCTATGTATGCTTAAATCTTTAAAACTGCGCAACGGATTTTGATGCGGTTTTTTTAAATAGATAGAGTGATTCAAGAGGAAGGTTTATATGTATAATACGTGCATAATATAGCCGTGCGAAGCCGGGGCGGGTCGTTAGTTACGAAATAAACCTAATCACACGAAAGATGAAAGTAAGGCAATTGACTCATCATTGATCATGACCTCGGGTGTTTTAGCATATTGCATGAAGACACGTAAAATTATTGTGTCACAATAAAGGAATGCGAAATTCGGACATAACTACTGTACTACTAACTGATACATCTCACTGATTTTGTATTATTGGCTTATAGTGACGTTGAAATAATTTTACCTCTTTTCTAATTTATAATGAAAGCCAGTGAAAATCTAAATGCTAGTGAAAAACGTATTTAATTTTCAATATATTTACGAGTACCTACCTAATAAAAAAATTGTCGCTTTGACTCGAGCAAATCAAAATGTTACATGATTAGGTACTCGTTTTTTCTTTGAAGTTTTTTTGAGAGTACCATTAGCCTTTGACTGGCGTCTGATTGGTTATGAGTTCGTGTTCTCAACTGAAATGACTTTGTATTTACAATTTTTTTTATTATTTCTTATTTCATTCGTATGTTATTGAAAGATTCTATGTATACTCATTTTTAACATATTGATTTTGACAGTCAATGAATGGTTGTCGTTTATGCAGTCAGTAAGTATACCTCATAGAAATCATAAGTTCGTCCCTCGAACGTGGATTTCTATGGTATACCTATAAGACGAGTTATCATTAAGTAATTTATAATATCTAATTAAGAGATACCTACATGGGTATATAATAACTTGCTACATATTTCTTAGGATAGAATAAACAAAGTTTCCAAACCACACCTCTCAAACAGTATTCAAACAATCATTGTTTCTCCATTAATCCAGTATTTACGTCATCGCATTGTCGCCAATGCTTTAACAATGGCACCTCAAGAGCAAACTCAGTGTTTCCAACTTTAATCACTTGAGTCGTTCCATAAATTGGAGTGCTGAGTGCGCGCCAAAAACTCCGCTCGCTCGAACTAGAGTGTCATTCAGACCGCACCTCAATACTCGTTAAAGGTGTTCCCAGCACAAATTAGAAATAATTGCCGAAGTTCCTCGCTATCGATAATTGACTTTGGATTTCAGCCAAGACGAATGCCCGTTAATAGACGAATGCATCAATTAAGGTAGTCAAAGTGAGATTTCAATAGTAAGCTTGAATAATATATTTCATCTCGATCAGATACGACTTAATTGGTTACCTATAATCGACTAAATCCAAACTCCAACAAAATCTAACAAAAGATTCAGTTTTTTTTTGTTAAATTTTAAATAACATTAAAGGCAGCGTTTGACACGATGGTAAAAGTGCCGACGCGGTCTAAGAGGTAGCACACTTTTTTAGAAGATATGTAGTATACAGGAAAAGTATTTTTGTAGTGCACAAATTTCGGTATGTTTTAAGCACATTAAAATAAAAAATACTGTTTTTTTTATTTAAGCTAACGCTAACTCAAAAACTCTCAGAGCTATAACCATTTAAGTGTTTCTAACAAAACGACGAAGTCCATGGACACAATACTAGCGCCAGCGAATTTAATAGCGCGCTCTAAATGAAGGTAGGTACCTACGTGTCACTGTGTGTATCAATACTGAGATACCCAATAATTTAGAAATTGCAGGAAGTTTTTCACATTAAGTTTTGGTTTTTTTTTTTTTTTTTTTGCGTAAATGTACTCCACTGCCGACATATATTCAGCAGAAAAAAAATGTGCACTACAAAAATACTTTTCCTGTATAATAACTTTTCCGAGTTTGTGAGCATGGTAGCGATTTCACCCGTAACTGCCGCTTAGCGACTTTATTTAGTTTATAAAAATAATTACCAAGAGACCTATAGAAACAGTCAAAGAATAAACGCATCTTCAAAGGTTCAAAACGTATCTTCCTATAGAATGAACGTTATCAGTCGAATGGAAAAGGATGAAAGCTTTGAGGAAACCGTCTGCTAAGGAATAGAGTAAAATCGAAGAACGTGCTTTCTTTGAACCACGAGACGAACGAAGACTTTGTTAATCATTTGAAGACGTCTGTGGCGCAGTGGGTGAATATTCGGTTTGGACATATAGAATTATACCTAACTAGCTGTTGCCCGCGATTTGTTTAAAAAGTATAATAAGAATTAATAGGTTTTTTTTACTTAAAATCGTAATGTATTTTTTAACATGGTGCAAAATAAAATTAAATCAAAGCACTAAGTAGTATTGATATCAACTTCGAAGCAAATCACACCCAAAATAACTTTGTACCCCTTATTAACCCGTTAGGGGATGAATACAATAAAATACGAAACATGTTTTTGATCAATTCTGTTAAAGAATGTTTATCTAAAATTTAAAGCAGATTGGACCAAGGAATCACGTTGCCCCATACAAACTTTGCACTCCATAAAAAAGCATTTCTTTTCAGATGCCTACGTCATACAAATATCACACCCTCCAAGTTTCAGGCCTCTACGATCAGCGGTTTAGGCTGTACGTTGATCCGTCAGTCAGTCGTTCAGGACAAAGCATTGTAGTATAGAAGATTGGATGATCAGTAGATATTTGAGTTTAGGTGAGAGTTTCTCTACATAGGTCTAGTATAAGTATTGAAGCCCAAAACTGCTGCGGTCAATCAAAACTTGAAAACAACTTAGATGTTACGCAAGTCTCATGTTGTGAGCTACATAAATAACAGGGCAAAGTAACAAGTAACAGACATTACAGACACGTGGCGTCTGCAGTAAATCGCGTACTTGCAACTTTACCCGCAAAATGTTACCTTATTGAGTTCGGTTAATTAATGAAACAATGTACGCTAGAGTAGCTGTTGCGTTCCCGAAGATTCAAATTATATCAGTCAAGCGCTTGCTGTGAGAGAGTTAAGATTTAATTATAGAATATGAAAATTTAATCAGTAGAGAATACGGTTAAGGTACCTTTACCAAATACAACTAAAGAATACAATTGTGAAAACTTTACGAATCAAAACCATCCAACATGAGATTCAAAATTACTTAGAAGCGACTTAAAAACTAAGTTATGATGCAGTGATTTCGAAAAGAAGTATGTACAAGAAACTCATGGGAATTCTTTTAACTGATAATTTATCTATCCAAAAATATAAAAAAAATTATAGACACGTGATGCATCAAAATTAAGTAATATTTATTATAAGAAATAATGTTAAAGATTTCGTTCTGTTTTGTGAAATAAAGTACTAATAAATATGTAGTAAATCCGGAATTCCATTGAGTTGTAGAGAACCCGGAATTATTTCCAGATAACGGATTCCTAAAACGGAAGTAGATACTTAGATAGGTAGGTATAATATTATATTTATCACACATTATTTCAACCTGCTATTCACACAAACATAGTGATTCAGAATTAGTTCTATGTATGTATACGAATACCGCGAAATGAGGACAAAGTCACTTATCATTTTGATAACGCGTCTATTCGCCTGGCCCTTTATTTCACGTTAGATTATATGAAAATAGTTTTATTGATTATACTTTGATAAAAATAACCTTAAAATTACTTGGAATCGGGTTTGGGATACAACAATATCGATGTAATTAATGGAAATTGTTAGGAATTTCGAATTTTTCGGGAAAAAATGGGAATGAAATTGGTGAATTGCTACGTTTATTTTGTTTTTGTACCTAGTAGTTATTTTTTTTAAAGTAGAATGACTTGATATGTTTGTTGTAACTGTTATTTTGAGAGGCTTTGTATGGTTTTAATATACACATTAACATTTATAAGTTAACTAGCGACCCGCTCCGGCTTCGCACGGCTATATTATGCATGTATTATACATAAACCTTCCTCTTGAATCACTCTATCTATTAAAAAAAACCGCATCAAAATCCGTTGCGTAGTTTTAAAGATTTAAGCGTTCAAAGGGAAATAGGGACAGAAAAAGCGACTTTGTTTTATACTATGTAGTGATTTTACAAGTGATAAATTAGCGTTTGACCACTATCACACATGCCTATTGATAAGTAACGATGCGGTCTATGAAGTAGCACGCTTTCCTAGAACACACCTGTTCACTCGTGATTTAAAACCCCCAAAATGTGCACGTCAGGAAAGACAGAAGCAGGCTACTCATTCCATTCCCTTGCAGCACGAATAAGGAATGACGAAGGAAAACGTTTAGTGCTGGTGTCTAGGATTTCCACTTTGAATCGGTGTCACGTATCAGGTTTGCTTGGTTGTATAACGGATGAATGGAGATGGCAAAATAGAGTCGTGCAGGTCTGTTGCACATTAGTCTCTGATATAATATTGTTGTTAGATTTATCGTATAAATAGATGTAGTACACAACATAAACATCATATTTCACATAAAGAAACTTTGAAATTTCAAATTATTATTTTTTCATTCAAAAGGAGATATGCAGTGCATTACATCACTTTGAAGCGTCTTAAAAGTTAAGTTAGGATGTGTACCTTCGGAACGCGCCCACCAATTAGAAGAAGGCACAAGAAACTCATGAATGAAATTAATGTAAGTTTACACAAAAAAAAAAAAATGTTTTACAGGCTGTAGTTATAAAGTAATAACCTATGATTCATCCAATCGTAGGTGCCTAGGTACTACCGAGCTTTAATAAAATGGATGACATGACAATGAGAAGAACGGCAGAAATAAACTCCTCTGTACATTCTCTTTGTGCATTACAAAGTGAGCAAGCGATCGTGATTACAATAATAAAGGCTGAAAATTTAAGAAATAGCTTCGAGAAAAAGTATTTTATTGACTTTCAGGATTTAATCTTTACCAACAACATCTATATAGATGAAATTATCTATACAAAATTAATCATTTTTTGGTTTCGATTGTTTATATTTCGTTTCGATGTTTTTCTGAGTGTTTGTCGCAATGATAAATTCACCTGTCTAAAAGTATATAAAAGAAAAATTTCACAATTCCACAATAGAAATAAAGGTAGGTACTCACCCAAAGTACAACGTTGAAACAAAACAGTGTATACTTTATACAATATATTTGGGATTCTAATTTTCCGGTTGTCCCTAAACCGGTCCCAGTGCCTGCTCCAGCCATTTCACAACACTATATTACCACTTTTCTTTTAGTTAAAAACAATTTTGTCCATTCACCGGCCCGTTCTAATAGTAACTGGACTGTTATCTGATATAAGCATTACACATAGGTAGGTTATCTTTGTTTGTCGAGATAAAAATGTATGAAAGATAACTGCTTGAATTGCCACACCTTGCCATTGGTTTAGTGTGGTACTATGGTTTGGTGTTTGGTATTTAGAGCGGGCTACACTTACGTAGTTTAATCAATGACTAATTATTAGTCAATCAAGTACTTATGAAGAAGTTTCTGAACTTATTAAATAATAGCTTTTGCCCGCGACTTCGTCCGCGCAGGAGTCGAAAATAGTTAAAATAGGATTATTTTTTGTTGATTTCAAATAAGATTGAGTTTGAAACATGTGTGTAAAAATAAAATGTACTTAATTAATTTAATTAATTAAGTACATTTAAGTACACTTAATTTAATCAAAAGCACTAAGGAGTTCGAGTCGAAGCAAATCGCCTAAAATAACTTTCTACTCTTTTTTAAACCCGGTAGGTAATTAATTTCGTAAAATCCTTTCTTATCGGATGCCTACGTCATACGAAGAACACACCCTACAAGTTTCAGGTTTCTACGATTTAGGCTGTGCGTTGATCCGTCAGTCAGTCAGGACAAAGAATTTTATATGTATAGAGAAGATAGATTTTGAATGAGATGTATTTTAACTTGGAACACGAAAACCTCGGGTGCACCCAATTCTCTTGGGATGGGATCCAAAATGGGCTATACGTCTAAGTACCTAAAGTTCTAAACCAAAAAAATGAATTCTTCTATTTCTGTCTTTCTAACACAGAGCCAATAATGCACAAAACTCTACGATTACCACATGAGTAAATCTTTAATCATATCGTGCTAATTAGTAATTACCTATCTATCATAGTCATCTTTTGTGTTTTTAGGGTTCCGTACCTTAAAAGGTAAAAAAGGAACCCTTATAAGATCACTTTCCTGTCCATTTTAAAAATGAAAAAGGTGTAAAAGTCCTATTCATTTGTTTAGGTATTTTCGTATTCATAACAAAAGATATTTCTTTTAAATTACTTAATAATTAGTATCTACTAACTTTGGGAACTGTGACTTTTGGCAAATTGTTCAAAATTTTATTATTAGGTAGGGCTGAACAGTTGCGCAGAGAGTAATTTTGGCGTATCCTAATAAAAATATAGAGTTTTAAGTGATTCAGTGGCTATCCTATAACAGTTCTATGTTTTAACAAATATCCCGTCTCCGAGATGGTTTAGAAGTTTGGTTAGAAAGCATTATTTGTGCACAGCGCACTTTTGATAAAATCTTAGTCATAACGTTTGGTCAAATACCCCATTTCCGAGACACCTATGAGATTTGGTGTAAAGGCATATTTCATTTGCCGTAATGTCCTCTATCGACAGGTATTAGCAAACGTATCGCGCAAAAAAAAATACTATGTCAAGTTCCCAGTAGGTACTAAATGGCAAGACACCTTTTTTCAGTTCAATGTTCGAAGTTTTCAACCTCTTAGGTTTTACGTTAACGCTGTCAGCTTGAAGTGACGTCTTACCAATCATAGATTAATGAGTATGTTACCAATCTAATCAAAAGCACTAAAGAGTATTGATATCAACTTCGAAGCAAATCACTCCCAAAATAACTTTCTTCCCCTTTTTAACCCCGTTAGGGGATGAATTTCAATAAAATACGAAACACGTGTTCCATTAATTCTGTTAAAGAATGTTTATGCAAAATTTGAAATAGATTGGACTAAGGAATTACGTTGTCCAATACAAACTTTGCCCCCCTTTTTCTCCCCTTTAGGGGTAGAATTTCGAAAAATTCTTTCTTATCGGATGCCTACGTCATACAAAGAACACACCCTCAAAGTTTCAAGTCTCTACGATCAGCGGTTTAGGCTGTGCGATGATCCGTCAGTCAGTCAGGACAAAGGATTTTATATGTATAGATATAGATAAGAAGATAATACATGCATAATATAGCCGTGCAAAGCCGGGGCGGGTCGCTAGTACTTTGATAAAAGAGATCCAATCAAAGAGTATTTAAGTTTTTAATAACCCCAGCACGCCGCTTCATACACATGTTCATACAAAATTGCTGGAGCGTTGTAATGTTCCAAATTCAAAAAACGCTCCTGCATTGGATTTAATTTTCTTTCACCGCGACACTGGCTATATGCACGATAGTAATAATGCGAAGCCATAATAAAATTATAAATAAAAAAGAGATGGCGCTGGATGCTTCTTTCCGTATGTCAAACTGACAATTTTGACATCATCCCTACGTTCTGTACGTTTTCATGCAAAAATATTATGGGTTATTTTTACGCCAAGAAATATCAAATTTTAATTAGTAACATAAATCTACTTGAAATACCTAAACCTCTTCTGATATTTTCTGAACACATTCGTGAAGATTATGTTAAAATCTGTTTCCTAGTTCCCGAAATTAGACTGCACAAACAAAGGTAAACAAATAAAATCAACATTTTCTGAGATGAATGGTAGTTTCGCAAAAACGAAGAGATGGCGCTAGTTACTTGAAATTAAAAAAAATATCTTATTAAATTAATTACTTTATTTTCTAGTTAAAAAATGTGTATATTGCTATGTATTCTTAAAATACATAAGTGTACAAAATTTTTAAGCAGAACAAAAAGAATAATCAACTAATTTGTGATTTTCTAAATTTAAGAAAACCTGAATCGCGCATGCAAAATTTTTTTCTACCGGAGCTATATAAGGTTAGCGAATTCTATAGTGCTAAGATCATTATGGACGTAGAACGCTTACTTCCAAAACTTCGAATTTATTATATGTAGAGATTATTATAAATAGTAGTTCGTGTCGTGCCCTTTACGTAGCGCTCTCACCCAGTATCTAATTCTATTTCTTTTGTCGTATTTTGAAATGTTTTTTTATAATAAATATACAGGTATACCTACCTACACGTACAGTATGCGTCATTAGTCCACTATCAGTTCGCTACAAAAATACTATAAACAAGTATTGGACTTACTACCTTTTTCTAATAGGCGTTACACACAAACATAAATAATTGAATTAAAATTACTCAGTGTGATTATTATTTTCAACATGTAACTATGTCTTTAGTTGGCCGAGTGGTATATAAGCCACCACCCGCTACACCAACCAATGTAGGGTCGATCCACAGGTTACGTTGTTATAATGTTCAAATAGTGTTGCACAGGATTGTAAACGTTACGGTCGGACTTTTGACCGTTGATTGTACATACCTTTTTAAACAATTCTGACAATCAATAACAAAGTATACCATAGAATTAGGATTATACTTACTGTAATTGACTCACAAAATGGCAACATAGGAAGGTACTTTCGACACGTCGTTCATTATTCGACATTATTACAAAACGTAATCCGTTTCAAACTTTTCCAATAGACTAAGCTCATAAAAATAAAGAGTAAAATACAATTTCCGTAATAAATAATCTTCTCTCTTTCCCATATTCATGTAACAATCTTGGAAATTTAAATATTATTTTTTATATTTTAACTAGCGACCCGCCCCGGCTTCGCACGTATATTATGCATGTATTATACATATAAACCTTCGTCTTGCATCATTCTATCTATTAAAAAAAGATTCATCAAAATCGGTTGATAAACAAAGAAGATATGCGCGAACATCCATAAAAAAATAAAAAACAATACCTACATACAACCGAATTGAGAACCTCCTCCTTTTTTGAAGTCGGTTAAAAAGGAACAAATTCCGTTGCGTAGTTTTAAAGATCTAAGCATACATAGGGACAGACAGCAGGAACCGACTTTGTTTTATAATATGTATTGAAGAGTTTTAGAATAGCCAGTGAAATAGAAATACCACCTTTTCTTTAGCATAAACTTTGCTCATAATTTCATTCGGTAATTTTGTTAGGACAGAAATCTACAAATATTTTGCTGCCAGTAACAAAATTGACACTGTGTGTGGAGTTCTGTTTTGTCACGTCTATAACTAGTTAATGTTAAATGTCTTTATATTCTTTTTTCTGGCAGTAATTTTATAAGGGTATCCGACCACTGGTATATATCAAGTCTACCGATATAGGATCCGACCGGAACGTGTTCGAAATCCGATAAACGGATTCAAACTATATACGAAATGGATGCGGCCGGTATAAGCTGTAAACATAAATAAGGAAGACGTACGATCTTTTAGAAAACCCCCACGCACGAGATTTTCACTATAAATCTTAAGGCTGCAATAGCATAGATTTAAACATTTTCGATGCTTCACAGTTGAGACTGAAACAAGCTGCACTCAGCATACGTTTTTTTTAAATTTGTGTAAATACAGTCTAAATAATGTGTATATTAATCTATACTATCTATACTAATATTATAAAGCTGAAGAGTTTGTTTGTTTGAACGCGCTAATCTCAGGAACTACTGGTTTGAAATAGTTCGAATTGAAAAAATATTTTTGTGTTGGATAGTCCATTTGTCGAGGAAGGTATAGGCTATTTTATATTTCGACATTCCCACGGCATCGGGCATCTAGTACATTATACAGGGATCGACAAAACGTTAGCACAATTTTCATTGATTAGTTTGCCAGACTCTTTTTTTTTACAAATTATTTTTTCAAGCGTGATTCGTTGCCTAAATATTACTATTACACTATGGACGTAGATCATAAGTGCATGACATTGTGCTTAAATAAATTTAGCGAAATTCTAGCTAAATGCAGGGTCTTAAATGCTTTTAATTTTTGTTGTGCAAGTCAACCTAAATGTTATAAGTCTAAAATGATTGCACTGCATTGAAATAAAGCCTTCAGTACAAAACAAAGCTTTTAGCTTTCACAAAAGTTGGTCATATAAAACAAGCATTGAATCCACAGTCTGGTCCTTGTTAGCTATTATAACGAACTCACAAACGGGGTTGTTTCAGCAGTCAAAGCATACAATTATATATATTATTTCAATAGTGGGAAGAATACAAGTGTCTAGTTACCATTAGAAGTGACAATGCTACTTTATGTCACTTGCTTCTAATTTGTACCTGAACAAAATAATAATAATAATGTCCTTGGTTGCACTTTGTAGTGTAGACAGGAATAATCGCCGGTTTAGAATCCACCCTATTGTTTGCTATTATACTTGTTATTGTAAAGGGCCTCTACGTGTTGGCTTCGGCTCCACGCACGCCTTCCAAAGGTCCGGGGCTCCAGAGCCCCGTGATACAGGACGTATAACAGACAAATAATAATACCTAATGTTTATTTGCCTGGTTACAAAAACAAACTTATACATAAAAATTAACATCTAGATAAATAGTTAGTTAGTAATAGTTATATTACTTAAAAAAAAAACGAAAAAAGCTGTAATAGACTTTGGCGCTAATGGACGGTCTAAATTCAGCACCACTTTTAAAATAGTTTACGCAATCATAACTACAAGAAAGCGATAATAATGTACGGAGTAAGATACTATTTTTTTTTTTGATGGTAGGTGACGACGCGGTCTAAGATGTAGCACGTCCTAGAAGATATCTATTCACATCATCATCATCCGAGCAATGTTCCCGGTTGCAGCACTTCTTGTTTCTACCCAGTCTGCCACGACCCGGCGGAGGAACCATGGCAAGACATTTGTTCCCCACGTAACTAACCGGTTTCCGTAAGACGTGACCGTACCAGCGTAGGCGATATTGTATTTATCTGCAATGTCTCGGACATGAAGGCTGCCCCGGATGCGGGAGTTCCTGACGCGATCCTTTCGCGTCACTCCACACATCCAGCGCAACATCTTCATCTCCTTGGCACGCAGCTCCTGCTTATGTCACTCAAGCACTGACCACGCCTCACTACTATACAAAAGATATCTATTCACACACTATATGAAGGAGAGACGAAGGCAACTGTTTCCTTTCCTTGCTGTACGAATAAGGAATAATGAAGGAAACGCTTAGTGCGGGTGGGTATCTGTGCTTTCCACCGTGCATGGGTGTCTGAAATTATGTATTTGTTTTACTTCGAAGAATAATACCTAATAAAGGCCGTTGAAGTATATTTCCCTGCTTATTTGACGTGATGTCTTTAACTAGGTACAATCAACGTTCAAAAGTCCACCGGCACCGTAACGTTTACAATCCTTTGCACCACTATTTGTACACTATAACAACGTAACCTGTGGATCGATCCCACGTCTATTGGTGTAGCGGGTGGCGGCTTATTATATAACACTCGGCCAACTAAATACATATTAGCTAACATGTTGAAAATAATAATCACACTGAGTAGGTACTTTTAATTCTAGTATTTATGTTTGTGTAACGTCTGTTAGAAGAAGGTCGTAAGTCCAATACTTGTTGATAGTATTATGGTAGCAAACTGATAGCGGAGTTATGATGCATACTGTACATAACTGTACATAGGGACATAGAGAGACTCCAAGAGGATATTAACCGGGTGGTACAGTGGAGTGCAGATAATAAATTGTTTTTTAATATAAGTAAATGTTGCATAATGAGCTACACTCGGAAGTTTGTTTCGCGGCATCATCCATACGTGGTTGACGAGGCTGTGGTACCTAGAGTTACACAGGTTCGCGATCTAGGTGTGGAAATGGTCCCGGATTTGCACTTTCGGATACATATTATGGGTATATGTGGTCAAGCATTCCGTAATCTCGGGTTTATTATAAGGCAGTGTCAGGATTTTGAGAATTTAATGACGGTAAAAACGCTTTATAACGCATTGGTACGCAGTCGCTTAGAAACTAACGCTTTTGTATGGAGTCCGTACGAAACTAAGTATAAACATATGGTCGAGAAGATACAAAATAAGTTCACTAGGTATCTATATTTAAAACAGTACGGAGTGTATCCATTTTACCCTCTCATGTATCCGAGCTTATTTGTAATAGGTATGGTCGGGTATAGTAGACTTGAGGTGAGAAGAGAGGTGGCGATGATGAGGTATCTGTGGCGGGTGTTGCGCGGCGAGGTGCACCACCCTGACGTGCTAGTAGCGCTACAGTTGCGGGTGCCGGCCGAGAGCGCGGAGCTGCTCCGTCCGCGACCACCTCAACTACTCCACGTCCCTACAGCTCGTACCAAGTTGCTAAAACGCACTCCCATGGTTAGGGCTATTCTAGCCATCAACTTTGTTGCAAGGGAGATTGATATTTTTTATGATAGCCTGCCGAAATTCACAGAAGTGGCTTATAGGTACTTGGAAACAATGTAATATAAATGTTTTTTATTTTATTTTTATTTTTGTTAGTTACTTCATCGTATTGGCTTAGCTGTAAAGATGCTGTAATTTAGTTTTAATAATAAATAAATAAATAAATAACAATAGTAACTTCCCAACCGTTGTCGTCGTAGAGTTTCCTCCGCAAAACAAGTTGTGTTTGGTTCGGATTGTATGTCGTTTTCAATATCTACCGGCAATGCACTCTCACTTGAAATTATTCTGCAAGAAGCGACTGCGGTGACTATTTACAAAGCACCCTCGGAGCCGTATTTCCCTTTGCTCTTCATTCTACGAACTAAATGTTTAGGGTTGCCAGTTTTATAAAAAAAAGAAATACTTAAAATAAAAATTGTAGTTACGTTTGGTAGAGGTAGTAGAAACAGATTTGACTCTTTTTGTACTCAGCAGAGTCCAATTTAACTCTTTTATTTTTATATATTTTTAAAGATTTTTTTAAACGAGATTTGTCAATGAACTCAGTTCGTCACTGAAATATATTACTAAGGATGTCATAAAAATCAGGGCGGCGCATTGCCTCTATGTCTGGTGTCACACCTATGTCAATTTTGTATAAAAGAAGGTCATGATGCTTGCTTTATAACTGTTTATGTTAAATATCTTTATCATGCAAATGACTAACAGAATCGTGTCAAGTGTCAACCCTACATGTATTCCTAGCGAGCCCCGTAGACATGAGTAAATAATTTTCCTGATTACCGTTCCGTCTTCGTGCAAAACGTCGTCGTCTCGACCTCCGACAAAATATTAAAAACCTTTCGCCTTATGAAAATAGACCACAGACTTTCTCTCAGCCGATAGCTTAGACCGACCTTACCAAAAATTATTTTCAAACAAAACTGGGGAGACTACAAATTGATCACAAACCGCACGTGAAGAGTTGTTCTTTTTTCTACATTTTTTAATTAATCACGAAACGCGCGCAAATTGGTTGTTTGCGTAAAATAATGAAAATGGCTCCACATGACATCTGCTAAAATGGGCTGATAATGTGTTTAGTAGACCTGTTATTGTCCGGTCTATTCCACTGTAAGGACCTGGATAAAATCATCTAGAGCCATAATAATTTGAAGAGTCGCCTTTGAGGATCTTGTTTGCTTATACCTATTCTCAGGTCCTGGTATAACACTAAAGTGTTGCCTGAAATTGGAATAAAACTGTCGCCATCTGTGCGTTAGGAAATTGTTGTGAAGTTATAATTGCCTGAACTGTTAGAAGTTTGGAAGACGTCATGACGTTTTGTCATTCCTGCCAACAACTCTCTGCATATTTGACCGGTCAATCGCTCGATACAAAGTCTGCAATCTATTTTGCCCCTGAAACTTCAATTGGAGCCGTAGTATAATGCTTGGCGGAGCAAATTGATTTCCTGTTACCTTCAAGATGCAGTTAAATAAAATTGCACGTATTTTGACTACAATATTCTTGGAAATATTGGTAATAAAATTATTTTTTTACATCGAGATATATTTTATACTTATTATTTAGTTAAGATAACTGTTTTTTTCTAAAGAAAAGAAACAAGTCTCAAAAATACTAGTATTTTGTTTAATTCATCGCATCGCAGTCGATTGACTAATAGTCATAAAGGTACGAGTATCTACTTACTTCTTACAAATTGTAAACTTGACTTCTTCTATTTTTGATACACTTTTTACAATTTCGGCTTCTAACTGTACCTACATATTTATGTTTCAGTGGTGTTTTGGTGAATTTTTAGTAATAAATTGCCGCGGTAAATGCGATTTATGTTTGCAAAGGTTCGTAAATACGGGTTGGACCTCCGGTTCTTATCGGCACTGTATGTTTTTCAGTAGTAGATACACTTTATTTGCTGAAATACTCTTTTTTTTTCTATGGTAAGCAAGTCTTTTTTATATGGTTAAAAGTTTAAACTTAATATTTAAATGATAATTTATGAGTTGTAGCATAATTATATTAAAAGGGGTGCCTAGGAGACTGAAAAGGGGAGGGGAATGTACTCGTATAAAACTTTTTAAAAAACGATAAATAAATACAAATATTTAAATACCCATCCACATTTGCCAAATCTATAAAGAAATATAGTTTTAAAACAATGTAGGTAGCTATTTTGTACTATAACTTACATCGAAAAATAAATAGTATTTATGCGGGAAAATGCTAGGTATTCTAAATGAAGCAAAACCACAATGCGAACGAAGTCGCGGGCAACAGCTAGTTCATGAATAAAGAAATAAACCATTCCTTCTTCATATGTGTAATGTGTATTTCGCCATCATCACTATCACTACATAGTATAAAATAAAGTCACTTTTCGCCGTCCCTATGTCCCTATTTCCCTTTGTATGCTTAGATCTTTTAAACTACGCAACGGATTTTGATGCGGTTTTTTTAATGGATAGAGTGATTCAAGAGCAAGGTTTATATGTATATTACATGCATAATATAACTGTGAGAAGCCGGAGCGGGTCGCTAGTTTGTTTTAAATAAGTAATAATTAAGTCAGCGTTTGACCACTTTTCCACACGATGGTAAGTGACGATGCAGACGATGTAGCATGCTTGCCTAAAAGTTACCAATACGCTCGTGAGTCATATACCACATAGCTGCGCCCAGCGGTTTCACCCACGTAAGGCCCGGTTCCGTTTGAATATCGAGATAATAAGTAGCTTATGTGTTAATCCAGGTCTCCAGCTATCTAGATACCGAGTTTCAACGCAATCGGTCCAGTAGTTTTTGCGTGAAGGAGTAACAAACATACACACACACGCACACAAACTTTCACATTTATAATATTAGTAGGATAATAGGGGCCTTCGAGGGATGGGAGTAAAGGTAGGAAGACGGCAGTGGAGTAAAAACTTTTCCAACCCATCCTCCTTTTGTAGCTGCACTGGTATCGTATCGGAACATGGAACGTGGCGATACGGAACTTGGCGATACGACTTAAGGGTCGTAGCACATATATCAACTCGTAAACGGAACGGAAACGTATCAACTCGAGCAGTTCAGTATTCTATGAAACTCCCTACTGCAACGCACACTAATCGGAATCGTAACGTAATCGCCTCGCCTCAGGACAAGCTCACGAACCGCGGAACGGTGCGTGGTCGACTTGCCGAACCCGCGCTTACGTCTCACCGTAAGCTATCTTACGACTCTCCGTACTCTAGCGTTTCTTCGTCTACACTTCACGTTCGGATACTGACTAACCACGCGGCGGCACCCCGCCTAGCCGTAGTCGAGTTGATTTAGAGCTGCTGATCGGTTAGCAACGCGCTTACGTTAGGTTGACGGCGAGGCGATACGGTGACGATCCGTTTCCGATTTGATATGTGTGCTATGACCTTAAGCGGTGTGGATGGTAACAAGCCGAAGCCTCCAACTAGGAGATTGCTTCTTTATGGCCATCATTAGCCACCACACTCTGCAAAATCACGAATAATTTATCAGAAACAATTTAAATTGAGAATCTGTCTTATTATTAAGTACTCGTATGTTCCAATTAGACGAACTATTCTTATTTAAGCATTCATAAGAGCTTATAACAATTACGTTTAAAACAGACAAAGCTGTTGAACAATAAATGCTTCACAAAGAAACAAGTAAGCAAAGGTTTAATTTAATTTGTAACTCTTTGTTACTAAGAATCTTTACAAACGTAATAACAATATGAAATTCTGCACACAATGAAATAATTTCAACGCGGAAATGGTGTTTAAAGAAATATCTTTCTGTGAATTTCGTTCAGGTGGTGAATTTGTGCACAATTAAGTTTCAGGTTTGCGGACGAAATGTAATAACGAGTCCTCTCTGACTAAATATTTAGAGAACAGTAGCCACTATAGGTAGCTATAATACTTGCTCAGTGCATGAAATTATGAAATACGGTAGATAAACTTTTTAAACTCACACGATTTGTATTCATATAGTAATTATTTTTCCGAATCTTAATCGCGTATTTTTTTTATTTCTCTTACCTCGACGACGCGAAGTTTAGTCTATGTTACAATAGGCGACCTCGCAAAATAATCTCGGTAGACCATGAAAACCACCAATGCTAAATCCTTAGAAACCTAACGAAATTAGGATGGAATGGATGGATGGAATTAGAAATTAGAATCTGAATATTTGACTTGTTCATTTTTTGATTTGCATGACTAGAATTAACCCAAGTGATATAATTAATTAGCTTTTTAATGAGTTTGAGTCGTTATTTGTACAACTTTATAATATTAGTATTTTATTCTATTGAAATTGTGTAAATTGACATGCCTATATTATGCAATGTAATGTTATGGCGAAATAAATGAATTATTATAGAATTATTATAGGATGTTTCTAGTGGTAACGATAAAAATGGTTGTCTGTAAAGTCGGTTTACGGACGATAATTTTACGTGATAACGTCCTAAGAAAACATTGATGGTAACCGTAGCAACGTAGTCTGTCCATTTTTCTAATTAGTCCATTGAAATGTTACATTTTTTTGGGCTTAGCGTGCATTTGTCAGAGGACGCAATGTTATTTTATAGCAATCACGAGGGGGTTAGTCTAAGCTTAAATCTAAGTTTGAGGGATTGTAGCTCTTGTCCCACGGCCGCCATCTTGGAAAAAGGGATTTAAACGGTTTTTATGGTTTATCTGACAAACTATAGGTCTCACAAAAAATATTACTTAACATTTTTTGTTGCAAATATGATTATCTACAACTTTTGCTCAGTTACTTTTAGTCGTAGAACAAAAAACAAAAAGTTATAAACGAAAATCCATGAAAATTTGAGTTATTATTTTTACTAAGAATACTGATTTCGTAGCACCATGGGAGTAGCCCAGGGTTTTCAAGAATGTAAATTCAGGTATAGACTACTCTCGGAGGTTCTAAAAACATATAAAAATGATTACATGCGCTTTTTCGATGTTTACCTTTTAGTGTTAATTTTCAGAAGGAGAAAAGTAAGCATATTTTGAAAATTATAAGTCCTATCAATATACTTTCAAGACAATTATTGTAGACAATTTAATGAAGAATATATCGGTCATTAACAGTTTTGTTATTGCTTTAACTGTTTTTATAATAAAATAAAAAAACTGTAAGGCTGATACAAAACAGGGTCGACGGGACTTAAAATAGTACATTGTTATCCTAGGTGTGAAAGTCACTCATTACAAGTCCCGAGACGGAGTTTGGCGCCCGAGCGTAGCGAGGGCGCTAATAGTTCGAGGGACTTAATGAGTCTTTCACCCGAGGTAAACACTGTGCTTTTCATTACGAATAATACATAAAATTCTTCATAACAACGAGAGTGAATGAGACTATCATATGAGACTCCATACCACATACTCATGTGGTATGGAGTCTCATATGAGTACCTACTCAGGTACTCATGTGTCCATACTACCTGATCCTCTTACAAGGTTGGGACCAAAGAGGTTATACATTATGTAGTGTTTTTTAGGTTTCTGCTATTTGTATTAAATACTTAAATACGGCGGTACTTACCGAAGAAGTTTTTATTAATGAGTTAATCCAACACTGGGAAATGACGCGAAGTCCGTAGATTTAACTTACAGTTTTTGTAACACGGTTTGTCTAGAAAATGTTATTTACAAAAAATACACAATCATAAATGAAAAACCAGATTAAACTTAACACAAAAACATAGTAAAATAAGAAAAAATAGTTACTTAGTATTAAACTCTGGCAGTATGCATGAGCCGTGCCAAGCCATAATTATTATTCTTTGGTGTAAAAAAAAAAGCAAGGAGGTCAGGTTTTGAAGTTCCTAATGCGTAATGATACTGATACTGGCTACATGCAGATTGCACAAGTCGTGCGAAGCCATAATTTGACATGACAGCTGTCAGTGAAAGTGAAAAGCCCTAAGGCTGGAAATTTTATTTTCTACACGCTCTTTAGGCATATTTAGACCTACTTTCGGAGTATGAGTAATGAAATATCACTTTACAGCTTTCAAACTATAAGTCCCATCTACATACTTCTGAGGTAAATGTTGTAGTGAATTTGATGAAGATCATATTGCTCATTGGCAATTAAGTTTTACTTTAACAGTTTTCATAAAAAATGCAAAAAACTCTAAATTGGCACACAAAAGGGGGTAAAAGGGGGGAACTAATCGCCATACGACTTGTTTCTACTTCTATATCTTATTATCTATGTAAAAGCTACCTGCATGCCAAGTTTCATGCTTTTAGCCAGATGGGACCGTAATAAGAGATAAGGAATCTGAGTAATAGATTTTCGCTTATAACTTTTTTATTTTTGGTTTATGACTAAAAGTTACTTAATAAAAGTTGTAGATAATCATATTTGCAACAAAAAATGTTAAGTAATATTTTTTGTGAGACCTATAGTTTGTCAGATAAACCATAAAAACCATTTAAATCCCTTTTTCCAAGAAAGATGGCGGCCGTGGGTCAAGAGCTACAATCCCTCAAACTTGGATTTAAGCTTAGACTAACCCCCTCTTGATATCTATAAAATAAAATTGCGTCCTCTGACAAATGCAACCCCAAATGTAACTTTTCAATGGACTAAATAGATAGAGTGATTCAAGAGAAAGGTTTTAATATATAAAACAAAACTACCACGCGTACGAAGTCGCAGGCAACAGCTATATAGTTTTAATTAAAAAACGATAATTGTTTATATTTTGGAGTAAATCTTGTTTTCCTTGAATTGTTTGTTTCGATGAACCGTAATCGATTAACTTTAACAAATTAAATTGTATACTCGGATTACTCGGAAATGGATACTGACGTATTTCCAAATAAACAGTACAAATGAAATACCCGCAGGATAATGTAGGTATTCCGCCGTGATCCTACAGCAAAGACCGCATTTTACGCATGGCTAACCGCAGAATAGTAAACGTACCTACTCGTATTCCTCTCGCCATTCAGCATTGCAGTCTGATTCTATTAACACAACAATTTCTCTAATCTCATACATGTCTTTTGCTTTAGTGTAGCACTGGCTGCCTGTGGTTTTATTCACTTACGAATAAACACACACATACATATAAGCATGCGGTATGCTTCAGTTGAAACCCACATAGGGTTCCTGTATGATTTCCTTGCGTATGTTTTGTGTTAGCTGAAACTTGTAGTACACGGTTTTGCAGAACGACAAAAGTGCTAACTGATGTCATATATTGAAATGGTTTAGGTAATGTCTGTGGTAATTTAGATGTCTAAATAAAAACATTGTGACATTATGCTTTAGTATATTCTTGCTTTTTTATTAGAACCTGCTCCAGCTGATTTCATGTCAATAAGTGTCTACAAGTCATGTAAGGGGTAGAGCTTATTTTTAATTTTTTTGCACGGATTCCTTTATGGAAATGTACAACAACAATGTACATCATACAACCAGGCAGACTGGTGTGCGGCACCGATTCATGGTGGATATACCAGACGTTCGCACTAAGCGCTTTGTTTTGTCATTCCTTATTCGTAATGCAAGCGAATGGAATCAATTGCCTGAGTCTTTATTTCCTGACGTGTACAATTTGGGGTATCTTCTACGAAGGCGTGTTACATCTTAGGCCGCATCGTCACCTACCATCAGGCAGTCGGAAGTGTTCTTAGCTATGTTTGATCGAAAACGGTTTAGCCGTCTGAAAGTTATGGGGGATAAAAGTCGGGGGTTTTTTTGAATTCTAAATTTTATCCGAGATATTATTACATCGCAATTTGTTGTCTATATTAATGACACTCTTTACAGTGCCAAAAGTTTAAAAAATCGCGCATTAAAAGGAAAATCAATAAGAGGAAAGGGTACCGGGGGTTCTCTCTATACTAACGTAGTCGACTGTTTTCTCCCTGGATAATGACACTAGAGCAAATATTTTTGTTGCATAAAACTTATAACTGCCATGACCTATGTTTTGAATTCTTTTTGTTTTAAATCTTAATTTCTATGATAATTAGAAGATGGAAAAAACCAAAACATAGGGGCATAGTCATGGCAGTTATAGGTTTTATGGCACAAAAATATTTGTGCTAGTGTCATTATCCAGGGGGAAACAGTCGACTACGTTTGTATGGAAAGAGCGCCGGTACCCTTTCACCTTAAGGCGACTACCATTCCACTTCCCAAACTTATGTCTTTGAGCTCATTAATGTAGCCCTGTCTTAAAATCTTTCTCAGTTATTATTATCTTTACCACTACAACCAATGACTCATAACTTTTGAAAGGGCAAACCATAAAATCAAGATTCCTTTCCTGTACCCACTGTATTTTCTCAACTCGGCCATATTCCGACTTGTGTTCAACATCTACACATTTAACACAGATGCACATCTCTAGGGAGCCGAGAGAACGTGCAAATATGTTTCACCACAACAGATGTTCGGAACAGATATTTGTAGTCTTGTCAAAATTTAGAGAAAAATAGTTTTAGGTGAACCTGGGCAGTGTTGAAGGGAAAGGAATAGATATAAAAGATAATTGTATACATTACATTTAATTTATTAGATAATATTGATAATCTATAAAGAAATAATAATTAAATAATGAAGCGTATAATTATACAAAAAATCTACTTTACTTATTCATACCACACATTACTTTGATTATAAATTACAATTAATTAAATTATGTACAAAAAAGGTAAATCTCATGAGCTTAGATGGTTGAAATTTTCACAGATGATGTATTTCAGTTGCCGCTAAAACAACAAATACTAAAAACAAAATATAATGTTACGGAAGGATTCGCCTCGCACTTGGCCGGTTTTGTTTTCGATCGTCTTTTGTTCCTTTTTTAGATCGACTTTTGGTTCCGGTTCGATCATCTTTTGTTTTTAATCTGATCAAACAGTTGGTCCCTTTGGAGAAAATCCTTTTGTAGCTCCAATCGACACGACTAGGTAGTCGTTTTCGTTGTAATGATTTGAAGACCCGATTGTTCAATATCTAATTAATAAGTAACAGGAGATCTATAATGACAGTTGTATACGTGGATAGGTATGCTCTAATTTAATTAAGTTCTTGATTAAGTTCACCTTGTTTGACTAAATTAATTGAATAGATTCAATTATCTCTCTGAATTGTTGTGTAATGTTTTATAAATGTTAATTCCTTACAAATTCTTACATAAATAAAACCATATTAATCGGTTCAGGCGTCTTCGAGTAATCGGCCAACAAACATAAAAAAAGATCTCAAAGAATTGAGAACCGACTCCTGTTTTTGAAGGCGGTTTAAAAACTAATCAATAAGTGACTCCGTAACTGCCTTAGGTTTTTTTAAACTTTGTCTTTTGTTATTACCTATCATCATCATATCATCCACAGGACGTCCACTACTGAACGTAGGCCTCCTCCAAAACTTTCAGACCTATCGGTCGCATGCTATCTGTATCCAACGGCTCTTCACGATCGTAATCAAGTTGTATCTAAATTTTAGTTATAAACTTTAAGAATAGTTTTTTAGTTTACTAGTAACAGATCATCGAGTATTCGCTGTTTTTAAATTAACTCGAACTACACTCAAACAGGGGCCAAACACCATTGTGTTTCAATAGAGTGTCGATAGAATCGTAATAGACATTTGATGTCAAAAATATGACATTAATGTCAAATTGGTATTCTCCTAATGTTAACTATTCTATCGAAACACCACTAACTTTGGTATTCTACTCTAGAATCGTGGCTCAATGGAATATCGATAGCTGTCAAAACGATATCTTGCCTCACTCATGTGATCTTGCTTAGCAACATATACCATGTTACTAGGCAACACCGGCGACGTATCTATTACCATGCCATTGAGACTCCATAGCGATTCTATTGCTTGCATGTTATTCAAACTTTAGCAGAGTACCAAATAAAGTCACAATCTCGATATAATATATTTGATATTCGAGATTGATTTGAGAGTCTCGATATAGTGACAATGCAATCTATTAATGCAAAATAGCAGAATAAATATTTACCCAAAGACAAACATTAAAAATACTACATTTATGAACATATTCATTCTAAATGCTCTATTGACGCTTGGCGGACTCTTAACCCGGGTGTAGATCTTCCGTCTTCACCGGGTCTGCAAAGGATGTGGGATGAGGCGGGGGTGAAAGCGTTGCAGGAACGGCTTGTGGGGCAGGCACGGGGAGCGGACTTGGCAAGGCTTAGGAGCGTTGCCAGGCCGGAGTCCGATGCGTGGTTACAGGCGTTGCCTTCCCCGAACTTGGGCACCCTCTTGGACGGAGACTCTTTGCGGGTGGCTGTGGCGCTTCGCCTGGGCTGCGATGTATTTGAACCACACACATGCATTTGCGGTTCCGAGGTGGGGGCCAGTGGTCACCATGCACTGAGTTGTTGTCGTTGCCTGGGAAGGTTTCCGCGGCACCACGCCCTGAACGACATTATTCGCCGGGCCCTGGTGTCAGCTAACGTTCCTTGTGTCCTGGAGCCTTCGGGCCTCAGCCGCACGGATGGCAAGCGTCCCGATGGGTTGACCCTTGTTCCGTGACGTAGCGGCAGATGTCTCATATGGGACGCAACTTGCGTCAACACATTCGCGATGAGTCATCTGCCCCTCACGGCAAGAGTGGCTGGTGCGGCGGCTGAAGTTGCTGCAGGGAGTAAGCACGCCAAATATGCCCCGCTTGCACAGAATTATATTTTTGTGCCTGTGGCGGTCGAGACGTCTGGGAGTTGGGGGGCCGAGGGTTTGGCATTTGTGAGAGAGATTGGCCGTCGCTTCCGGGACAGGGGATTTGATCCGCGTTCCGGGGCATTCCTGGTGCAAAGACTGTCGATTGCGGTTCAGAGGGGTAACGCTGCTTGCATATTGTCCAGCTTTGCACCAGGAACGCTGGGAAGGGGTTTGTTTGACTAGGTTTAGATTTAATTTTTTGATTTTCTTTTGTTTTTTTTTTGGTTTTTACTTTTTATTTTGTTATTGTTTTATGTACTTATTTTTGTGTATGATTGTTAATATGATAAATAAATGGATTAAAATAAATGCTCAACTGCACAATTCAATAATGTGGATGCATGCTTAACTTCAAAGTTCACTTGTATTTGGAACTACGGAACACCTCTGGGTATTTGTGCAAATACAAAGCGAGCCTTCATGGCGTTTGGACACAGTCAACAAATACGTACTAAAAAAAAAAAAAAAAAAAAAAAGTAGTTTATTCGTTATCTGGCACCCATAACACAAGCATTAAGTTGCTTAGCTTGGGGCTGGATGGCGATGTGTAATATGTCCTGAAATATTTATTTATTTATTTATTTTAATATTAATAATATTGGATTTACATCTTACTTACTTACGCTGGCTCAGCGACCCGAAGTGGATCTTGGCCTCCGACACCAAAAGCCGCCATTGCACCCTATTCTGCGCCACTTGTTGCCAATCGGCTGCATGAAGGGCTTGCAGGTCTTGTTGGACTTGGTTTATCCAGCGATACCTAGGTCTGCCAACTGCAGACCATTACATTGCCTGCCTGCTGCATTTACATCTAATATGACTTTATAGAGCGACAGCAACTTTAATCCAAGCGTACGTAAGTGCCTGGGATATGTATTGGACAGAGTAGGCATGCTCAGAACCTATACCGCCTTTATAGCTCATTTGACCGTGTCCATAGAAAATAACTCGTCTTTAGGGCTTGAGGCAGCTAAGCCACGGATGTCATCACGATGTGGACGTTCAACGTCTGAGCAATGTCAAAAGCATAGATAAACTTTTCGTTAGTAAAAATCATTGTTGCATGACCGAATGGGATTAAACCCACAACCTACGGAATGAAAGTCGAGGTATCTAGAACGGTGTTGATCTAGGGTTATTATACGTACTTACTTACCTACCTATCTATCTCAGCCTTTGTTTGTCCAATCCAGGACGTTAGGCCTCCTCCATCCTTTTCCACTCCTGAGGGTCTGGAGCCGTTGTCATCCAATCATGACCTGCGTGTTGTTTGATATCGTCTTTCCATCTCATTGGTTGTCTACCGCGCGGTCTAGTATGTGCTCGCGGTCGCCACTCTAGCAGTCTTCGAGTCCACCTTTCATTGCTCATTCGTGCAGTATGTCCCGCTCATCTCCACTTACGCTCACGTACTTACTTATGAGTGCTAAATTCAATCCATTCGAAATCCCTATGGTCTACAAATAAGGGGTAGACTTAAATTAAAGTGGACAGACGTGGGAAAAAAAAGATGTAAGTAACAAACTGCGAAGTTTCCCCAGACGATGCGTACCGTCAAACAGAGCGAAGTGGAGGAAGAAGACCATAAAGGCAGACCCCACCATCAGATGGAATTAATAACTGCACAGGGGACCGATCGTCGTATTCTTATGCAGCGCGTCTTGACTGCGTTTGCGTCATAACAATAGATTTCGTATTGCCGTAATTTCTTAAGACGCACACGTCACGCAAACTTAAACCTAAACGTAGCCGTATCGCGCTAAATTTTGACGTGACATAAATGTCAAATTAATTGTCACCTAGAAAGCTTGTTTCAGGCGTAGGTGAAGTAGACGTGTAGTTAAAGTAACAGTTACGCGTAGCTTTATTTTACGGCAATACCGACAATTAGCGTGCACGTTGCTTATGCGTCAACTGAACGTGCACTCGACTAATTCGTCATAGAATTACGGCGATCGGGCCGCGGGAGGGCTCTTAAGTTTCAAAATAGATAAGCATAACTTTGACGGATTGTTTTACATAATAGATTTCTAGGTAAAAGTTTATAAACCTTACCATCAACTAAATCAATTTTACTAAGAATCGCGGATCATCCGAAACCCATCTTAACCTCATTTATCTTAAATCAAAGTCTAGAGAAACGGAATAAATGGATAAACAATACCCGGAATCCCGTATTCCTGAATACGTTAAGGTGTTCTGGAAAATTGTAACATTTCAAGAGTGTTACGTGTTACATCTGACGCGGGAATCAACTCCATACATTTTACATTAGCGAAAGAAACGAAATCCTCATTGTATACCGAGTCTTCGGAAAGATTATGTTCTCATGTTTCTTGATCAGCTTATTTAATAGAACACGTAAAATAGGTAAGTACTATAGCTACTACATTAATAAATGAATTGTAACTGCGTAGCTAAGGGGATTGAATAAATAGGTATAGGATAAGGAAGTAATTAAAAAAATAAATTGTTTTGTTTCATAGAAATGAACGACAAAAATTGAAACACAGTTTTGTAGTCTGTGAGTTCAGAAGGCTAATTCTTCCGAACATAATTTTACAACTATCTACTTTATCCCTTATTTATAATCGTTTATTAAGCCTTCGATAGTTAAAATATGCTTTGCGTTAATCGATAGATAGATAAACACTTTATTACACCACAAAAACAAACAAAAAAAAATTATTTAACAAAAGAATATTATAAAATATTAAAAGCGAAAAATATCTTTGGTCACACATATCTGTCATTTGCAAAAGTGTAAAAGTGACAAAAAAATGTGAGCCGTCACGGGACGCCTGACAAATGTGAAACATCGACATTATTTTGTAAAAGCAGTTTTGTTATGCAGAAAAGAACAGATTGTGATAGAATCGCACAGTTGATTACGGTGTGTACACCGTACACACTACTGCATATAGACTGTATATATATATACCATCATATAGCAGCATGCGTCGCCACGCCAGAAATCGGTTTTACGTGCGGCTATAGATGTTTCACATCAAAAAAAGCATCGAAATAGTTGCATCTAGTCACCATAACACAAGCCTAGTTGCGCCTAGTCACCATAACACAAGCCTAGTTGCGCCTAGTCACCATAACACAAGCCTAGTTGCGTCTAGTCACCATAACACAAGCCTAGTTGCGCCTAGTCACCATAACACAAGCCTAGTTGGGTCTAGTCACCATAACACAAGCCTAGTTGTGGCTAGTCACCATAACACAAGCCTAGTTGGGTCTAGTCACCATAACACAAGCCTAGTTGGGTCTAGTCACCATAACACAAGCCTAATTGTGTCCAGTCACCATAACACAAGCCTAATTGCGTCTAGTCACCATAACACAAGCCTAGTTGGGTCTAGTCACCATAACACAAGCCTAATCGTGTCCAGTCACCATAACACAGGCCTATTTGAAATAAATTATAATCAAGCCTATTAGTTTTTAACGCATTTGGAGGCATAAAATAATTTTGCTCACGAATTTCGACTTTTTCCCCACTGTGCGTCGCCACGCCAGAAATCGGTTTTACGTGCGGCTATAGATGTTTCACATCAAAAATATTTTAACTATAGCAACTAAAGGTGTAAAACTTGAATTATGATTTGAAACTATCTTAAGTCTAACAATAATGGATTATTTCATAAATTACATAGGAGTCCGGTACTGAACCCACACACAAAACGCACGCAAAGGGAAAAAGTCTAATACGGTCTACGTCTCGTGACGATAGTGCTTGTAAAAGCACCAAAATTATGGAATTGCACAAACGAAAAACAAAAAGCATTATAAATATACCATTTTTAACAACTTTAGTAACTTAGTTATACTTAGGAATTGTTTTTAAGCTTGTTTAAAAATTTTACAGTAAGAAAATTATGTTTTAGAGTCGTAACTACAAAATAAAGTTAATGAAACAGACTTAGGTAAAACTTGATGTTGGTTTAAGATAAAACGCTTTGCTGAAACTCAGTAGTTGGTTCTTTTTCAGTATTCTCAATTTGCTTTCCTTAAAAAATCAGCAAAGACGTTTAAACGAACGTAAAATAAGGAACAGAAGAAATGAAAGTATGAAAAATCTTGCAAGCTTTCTAAGTTACAGCGGTGAACTTAAAAGTGCTCAGTAGTAATTAAAAATGGAGCTTAGCATAAAGTATGGCAATTGCTCAATGTCGGCCGGTTGACTTTTGAAAATTTATTTTCCCTCCTAAAACTTCACGTTCGCTATGGTAAATTATAGAATTTGCTTTTTATTTTTTTAAATACATCTTAAAGGCACTGTGACAACTTTTAAGGAGAGTAAAAGTTACGTATATTGAAAAGCTACCGCAAATCTTCACTAATAAAATAAAGAGGAACGATTTTTTGTTTGTAACGAATAGGTTTCGAAACGACATGATCGATTTTGATGAAACTTAGTTTGAGGATACATTGATTTATCGGGAATAACATAGGCTACTTTTTATCCCGATATTTTTACGGAATCGGGAGTTATGCGGGTGAAACCGCGGAGCGCCAGTCTGTTAGTAGTATAGTCACTATCACTACATAGTATAAAACAAGGTCGCTTTCTCTGTCCCTATGTCCCTATATCCTTATGTATGCTTGAATCTTTAAAACTACGCAACGGATTTTAATGCGGTTTGTTTTAATAGATAGAGTGATTCAAGAGGAAGGTTTATATGTATACTACATGCATAATATAGCCGTGCGAAGCTGGGGCGGTCGCTAGTTATGTATGATATGATTTGATGCACCTCAGCTAAATTCAGATGACGTGCCATTTTTAAGGAATCAACTATATCCGAAGCTTTATGTTCGTTTCGAAACAGCAAACAAATCACCAAAGCATTTTCTTGATAGTCGAAGTTTTTCATTAATATTCTATTCAAATCTGATTCGACGGGCCATAGCGTTGTGCTTGAATATTCTGAGCACGCACCCAGCCTGCCTACTGACTATGCTGACAGCAAGCAAGAACACGAAACATTCAAACTCCTTGCTTACATTATCAAAGTTTAAACAACAACGTGATTAAACATCACTTGTTCTCACTACTGGTTGCAATCGCAATCAGATATGAAAAGGGTTAATTGTGATTTGTAGCCAGCTGTAACTAATAGAGTTATGAGAAGCTTGACTGATAGACATTTTCTTAAATAATCCATTGATATTATTTTGTTTTAAACCGAGATTGATGATTTACTTGAATTTATATCTTTAGGTTTGGAAAATAATTGCTATTAGGTAGTTAAAGTCAAGGTTCTCATTTGAAATCATTCGAATGAAATCACATTGAAACATCTTAAAAACTAAGTTAAGATGTTTGCCTTTGGAACGCGCACACCATTATGAAGAAAACACAAGAAACTAATGAGGTTTTTTAACCGACTTCAAAAAAAGGAGGAGGTTCTCAATTCGGTTGTATGTATTTTTTTTTATGGATGTTCGCGCATATCTTCTTTGTTTATCAACCGATTTTGATGAATCTTTTTCTGTTTATGATGATGCTCAAAAAGGTCATCATTTCAATTATTTTTAAAGGCATATTTGAAATGGAGTAATTAAAGTCATGTTCATGGCCTTTTATTATCAAGGTACAACGAAGTTAGTCAGGGTTTTTTTTACTTTAAAATATTTATACGACAATATAGGCAGTGTCTGGCTAACACGGTTTTCATTTTGACAAAATACGAAATACGTTTGGGAATAACAAGTTAGTCACGATAAGCGAAATGTATCCCTCATTTGGGACCTTCGTGATGGCTTTATATTAATGCAAGTTAATTTTATATTATTATGCAATTTGTGTACGGAATACGAAATAGTCAAGGACATAAATAATCTACGATTTTTTAATATTATGGTATACTAGCGACATGCCCCGGCTTCGCACGGCTACATTATGCATGTTTTATACATATAAACCTTCCTCTTGAATCACTCTATCTATTAAAAAAAAACCGCATCAAAATCCGTTGCGTAGTTTTAAAGATTTAAGCATACAAAGGGAAATAGGGACAGAGAAAGCGACTTTATTTTATACTATGTAGTGATCTGCGATTTTTTAATATTATGGTATATTTCCATGAAATATTACCTATTATAATAATATCTGAATTAAGCATAATTTTTTTGTTAGCCTATATTGTCGTATTGCTGGGCAAAGACCTCCTTGATATCTTTCCAAGCAGTTCTGTCCTAGGCTAGGTTTAATTTGAATTTAAATTTAAATAGATAGATACCTAATTTTTCTGTTAAATTTCATTTATTCCAAATTCAGAGGTAGTTCCATAGATGTAAAATGTATTCAACATAATATTTTGTTCATCAGAAAGTCTAGTCTATCTGAATGAAAGATTTTGAACCATCTCTTTTGAATTGCATGTATATTGTAAAGTTTAGATTATTTTTTCTATGATAAGTGTTGTTTACCCTTGACTGAGCATTGAGCAAGTATCAAAATACATTATTTAATTAGAAGAAAGTCTCAACCTTTATGTAGAGCGTGGGTTGACAAAGACAAGAAACGAATGTGACACGAAGCGTAGGTGTTAGTTATAGAATTTAATAACATTTAAAACTTTCATAAGAAAATAATATTTTTGATAAGATTTTAGTTGAGAAACAATCTACTTACACTTAACTCAAGTTAAAACCAATTTAATATAATTTTAGCTTACTTACTGTTTTATTTACGAAATGACGCGTGGGTTTATACCCTGAAAGCGTTGTATTTGATTTAAAAACTTATCTATTCAAACAGAAAACATCTATATTTTGAATTCCGATGTTAGAAGGTAACAGAAAAATCGAAGGTTGCAAAATTAAAAGAAGAGAGAAAATTACGAGAAAATAGCCAAAATTAAAAATAATCTCGAACCCTAAATCGGTCTGAAGCTCTATAAATAATAAAACAACTAACGAAATAAAGCACTATAAACTATTCAAAACCGTTTCGGCATTCACGTCTCTGGTTTAGATTTGTCCCAGTGTATCCGTAAGTACAGAGATATATATCAGTTAGACAAAAAGATTTGTATCCTAAATATAGGCGGAAGCAGATTTCAGAATATTCAGTGGACCGGTGATAGCTCGTCAATCAACTAATTTAGAAACAAGTTCAGTTATTTTATTTTCTTTCATTTTAAATTGAGCTTTTTTGCGGAAAGGTATAGTCTACGTTAGCCTTAAAAGATTTATGTTAGTGAATTGTATCAGTGATTAGGTAGATTTCAAAGAGTTCACATTAAAGAATACCTATCTAATGCGTATAAAAGGGAGATTATGTAAAGAATAGAAATATGAAAGAAAGGGAGACTGTGAGTTTACGTCCATAATATCCGAAGTGATTTGTATAATATGTATCTTTAGGATATGTATCGTAAGAATTGAATACCTAATCAGGATCAACATCTCTAGTCCATCGTTCTTCGGCAATTCAGTCTCAGTTTCAAGGAATAAAAAGCTTTGTTACGTTTAAGTTTAAGACTAGAGTCCCTCGGGGACCATTTGCATTCCAAAATCAGGTGAGACGAGGGTCGAATTCTTCGCAACAATCCCAACATTCGCTGTTGACTGATTTAGAGAAACGTAACGAGAGATGTTTTACAAGAACAATAACGACTCGTCCATATTTCATGTTACGGACGACCGGGTATGTAGTGACATTGACAGATGTCGCCGATGTCGTAATGTCACCTCTCTAGTGCTGTTAAGGAAGGCCTTTTTCTTTGTTATAGGAGACTAGCTGCATCCCGCGGCTTTACCCGCGTTAGTGTCTCCTTAAAAAGTGATACTTATATCCTTCAAACACAGAATACATAATATACTACAGCCCCTTAAGATATCAAAATTCTAAAAAAAGAATCGACTCTTTTTGTGACATAGCACAACAAGTTTAGAGATTTTTTCTGGTGTAAATAAAAAATGCTTCATAAGAATGGGTTTATTTACCTTTTGAGTGTTATTTGATAGCCAAATAACTAGTTTTATAATTATTAATAGAAGCTTCAAATAATAATAAATTAAACATTCGGTTTGACAGTTTCTTGCTCGTGGTACTTTTATTAATTTATTCTAAATTGTAATTTGTCAAGAATTTGGAAATCGAAAGTTTCGAGGATGGGTTGCTCAGTGATTAGGTCGTTTCGATACTAACCAATTAAGCTATTGCATAGCTTTTTTCGCGGGTTTTGAGCGCGGCGACCGAATCAAGAAATTCCGTAACGAAAATAAAACCTAACATCCCCCACTCCGCCTACCACGCAGTTAGGCCGAGTGTTCGCTATGCAATAGCTTTACCGCGGCAGTCCTTCTATTTCTATATGAAGTTGAATTATAGAAACAAATATTAATTTTGTTAGACCTACCTAAGGATTTAGGTAACAGGGTAAACAAGAGATTTATTATTATAAATGGTAGGGCCTATATGGCGTGTCATTCGTCTAAGATGGTAGGTTTCTGGGCATGACAAATTAGATAGCTAGGTCGTATTTAGGAAACTGCCTTGTTCCTGAGAAAGGACAAGTGATATTAATAACATCTGTCATTCTATAGCGGTAGCGCTACTGGACCTAAACAAATATATGATTTACTTCAGTGAACCAAATAAAAACACATGTATTATTCTCTTTGAACTAACACTATTAATATTAATAATTTTTGAACGGGTCGAATTTTGTATAGAACTAGCGACCCGCTCCGGCTTCGCACGGCTATATTATGCATGTATTATACTTGTAAACCTTCCTCTTGAATCACTCTATTTATTTAAAAAAACCGCATCAAAATCCGTTGCGTTGTTTTAAAGATATAAGCGACAGTGAATAAAAGAACTCGTCAATTTGTCTGGAGTCAACTAAGTCGCGGGTTATATCACGGTTTTTCCTTCACCGTAAGAGCAGTATTCATTAGCAATAATAACCAATAACAACTGAGTATTGCAACGTTCAAGCAACAGAGCAAACTTGTTCAACACAATGACCCATGTGTACAGTCACATTACCAATTAGCTGAACCCCACGTGACCCAGAGCTTATTCGCAAATCTGTAAAAAATATAGTATTTACCTATTTTATTATTTTTTATTTTGTATATTTTATTGTATAGCAAATTGTTTAAAAAAACATGTTAAGGTAACATAACATTACAACCTTACGGATTTGCGAGTGAGCTCTGGGTCACGTGGGATTCAGCTAATTGGTAATGTGACTGTAATTACTAATTATAAGTATTACTAGTTATTAAATCCCGTTTTTAATAAATTTATTAGTGAAAATAACCAATCAGTTTATTATCTAAAAAATCTCTACAAAATTCACTAAAGATCTAAATTCATTAACTAATTTCGTTTTCATAATACCTAGTCTTGTTATCCAAACTACTTGTAATCCACATTAAACTGAATGAAGCCGTCTATCATTGCAGTAAAATTAATTCCAACCAAAATCCAGAGCAATAAACAACGTCGAGCAAGAGAATTAATCTAGAAGAAAAATGTACCGAATAAAATGTCTATTAACTTCGCGTCACTTTATTTTAATACTTATTAATCTTTACCAGTCTGTATTCAAGATAAATTGTTGAAATATGACTATTCAAACGCACTAACCTTAGGTTTTTTAACTAGATACCTTGTGAACAATAAAAAATAACTATAATAGTGTGAAAATAAACAAAATTGTCTTGTGAGCTCGCAGTGTCTCACGGTTTCACCCGTTTTTAAGGTGAAAGGGTACCTGCGCGCTCTCCATACAAACGTAGTCGACTGTTTCCTCCCTGGATAATGACACTAGCACAAATATTTTTGTGCCACAAAATCTATAACTACAATTACTATATTATGCCCCTATATTTTGGTTTTTTTATTTTCTAATTATCATAGAAATTAAAAATCAAAAAATTCAAAAATTCAAAAAATAGGGGCATGGTCATGGCAATTATAAGTTTTATACACCAAAAGTATTTGCCCTAGTGTCATTACCCAGGGAGAAAACAGCCGACTACGTTTGTAATAGTTTGTATGGAAAGAGCCTCCAGTACCCTTTCCTCTTAAGTCCTAACTCTGTAGGTATATTTGAATAAATAGCAACTTCTCGATAATGTAGCTTTCTTTGTGTAAAATAATTATGAAATTCGGTCTAGTCGGCTCTAACACATACCTAAACTCTACCTCTTTATTAATTTTAGTAATAGATAAATTACGCGAGATTGAGTCCTATTTGTTTGTTAGAAATCGTTTGGTAGGTAGGTATAGCTTTTTTTTGCGCAGTGCGAGCAAGGTAGCGATGGAGTGCATTACGACGAACAATAATGCCTTCACACCAAACCTTTAAAGTGTCGAATTTTCTAAGGTTTTCGCTATTGGAACTTCAAACTATTTTAACGGATATAATTGCGTTCTTTTGTTAGAACCTTAGCAATCGAGAATTTTGCAGCTCTCATAATCACAGGCAGAAGTGATAGTTTTACAAAATAATAAGCACTAAAGCGACTTTTTAATTATTTTTGAAGTGAAAACTTCTTATGGCGCGTTGGGCACTTTTGTGGGTTAGCATTTTCAGCCGTTCTCGCGACAGATGAGATTTCTCGCATGTTTTCGTAGCAAGGTCTACGGGCTGTAGTACCTCTACGAATATTTGTGGGTGAGCATTTTCAGCCGTTCTCGCGACAGATGAGATTTCGCGACAGATGTTTTCGTAGCAAGGTCTACGGGCTGTAGTACCTCTACGAATATCTACGAATTCTATATAACCATTCAATTTTTAATTTGGCTGTGAGTTAAGACGTACATATGGTATTTTTTAACGGACGACTATTGACGGACGACAAATGTCGGACGACAAATGTCGGACGACTATTTGTTTGACGACTATTTTTTTTTTTTCATCTAAAACTTTTTTTGCTTATGTTCTCGCGACAGATGAGATTTTTTTCTTATTTTTAGTTATGTTCAGGGTGTCTAGTTGAATCGCACGGGTTTGTACTATTAAGATGCCAGACGAGGGACGGTGCGACCCTTCGAAGACAGTCGTCTAAAATAACGTCCACTTAATTGAATATTTCGGACTAAATTCTCATTAAGTTAGGTAGGTATGTCGTTGGTTTTTATAGCTAAGTCCAGTCAACAGCAATATTGGGAATGCTTCAATTAAATTAAATTCCTAAATACCTAAATTAATTTTAAATATAAAAATCTAGATATCAAATTATTATTCGAGAGATTACAAAATAACATTAGGACATTTTTCATATAAGAACTTGGTCGTTATCTATTTTTAACCCCCGACGCAAAAACGACGGGGTGTTATAAGTTTGACGTGTCTGTGTGTGTGTGTGTATGTGTGTGTGTGTGTGTCTGTCTGTGGCATCGTAGCTCCCAAACGGATGAACCGATTTTGATTTAGTTTTTTTTTCTGAACTGTGTTTTTGTACTAGTAAGTACATTTTTCAAAAATTACTATTGTCTGTGCTGTTGCCCGGTCTACTTCGATAATATATTAAAAGCATTTTCTAGTGATTATTATTATAATTGACGTTTATAAGTAGCCGTAAACCTTAATTTTACTATACAAATCAATGCGGAAAAAACTAAAGGAGAACCATTCTTATATTGTGACAACATCTGTCACAACCGATTCGCCATTTTATTGACCAAAGTTCTTGTACTGCCAATGGCTGTCAAAAACTACCATTTTATTGACCCAAATATTTTAAAGTTTGAAGGTTTTCATATTGTAAGGATAAGGTCTTTGATACTTATAGGTACACGAAAGAGTTCCCACTAAGGCACTATAAATTAAATTAGAATTTAATAAACCCTGACTTTTTGATCAAACAGCTAAGAACTTTTGGAAGAAACTAAATCAAAATCGGGTCATCCGTTCGGGACCTACGATGCGACGGACACACAAACACACATACGTCAAACTTATAACACCCCGTCGTTTTTAGGTCGGGGGTTAAAAACCATCTTTACGTAAAAAAGTTTCCTACGAATTGTAATTCTACAAATAATATTGAACTGTGAGGAGTCTGTTTTATCAACCCAGTGATTTTATTTCAAAAACATGTCATTGTTACATCACGTGATGTTTTCTCTTAAGAATTTCTTCGACTACATAGGGCTAACGCGGGCTAGAAAACTTTCGATCGGCTGATATCTCGCCAAATCTTCAATTTGAGCCTAACTAAAAAATCATAGACATACAAATATATACTAGAAATAGAAATAGAAACTCTCTGGTCAGGTCGTCCAAGTTAACTCAGGTCATTGGACCGACAGTATATAATAAATTACCGGTAGATATAACAAATACCACCTCATTAAACGACTTTAAAGCGCAACTTAAACAATGGCTTATCGAGCAAGCCTTCTATTCATTTAATGAATTTATTGAGAAGGTTCATTGTATTGTATTTTATAAATTTGACAGCCAATTTCATTTAAGTTTAAATTTGGAAGTAACATAATTTAGTTAATTTAAAATATCAGTAAGTTATTTAATTAAACCACCTACATACTCATATCAGCACGCCAGTCAAATCACTGCGATTTTTGACATGCATTATGTTTTTTAAGTTTATTTTTGTTTATAAATAAATTTAAAAAAAAATTGTAAATGTATACCTGACTTGTAAATCCATTTTTACCAATAAAGAACCTTGAACCTAGACCGGGCAACAGTAACAAATTTTGTCGAAAAAAATTGCTTGGTATTGTTTTTTACTTGTACGCAAAATCGGAACTTTTACCATGTTATGATTTACTTTAAAGACAAAAAATATAGGTCAAAAACATTACCCTCTCTTTTGGCTTCGCCGTAGTCGGGTAACAAGGGAACGTCTGCCTTCAAATAGAATGATCGATAATTTTCCAGGTGACCAACACCTATTAAAAGTCCTAAAAAATGGACTACGTGCTAAACAGGCAATAAATGCCAGTATAAAAAAAGCTTCATTTAGCACCAAAAGAGCTTACTGTTATTTTTGTTATGGTAAGTTGAAATCTATTGAAAATATAACAGAATGGAATTAAATTGGGAGTCTCGGGGACGGGTTGCTCAGGGACATAGACTTAGTATATACTAGCGTATAGATAGCGTGACAGCCCGATAATACGTAACTAATTTTGAGTTGTAAATGTTTGCAAAATATGTAAAATATTCCTACCTGGCAATCAAAATCGGTAACAAACACAAATGATGCGCTATGCTTTTCTTTCCTGCCTTATCTTCGTAATGGCCCCTCTACATGATGGCCCAGCCCTGAACCAACAAGATGGCAATGCGATGGTTGAAATGCAACTACACGTTGGCCACTTTCAGCCATTGTTGCCCACTTCCTTTGATGTGCGACCGAAAAACCGACACCGTGGCCATTCACTCGCCAGTCACGAACCATATGCCATCAGACACCACTACGCCCTCTAGGTACATGCTGGCCCATATTAGTGGTCCAGTTATTTGTTCTCTCACACACTTTTTTGGTCTATTGAACGTAGTGAAAACAATTTTAGGTAGCTCAGGGTTGGGCCTCTCTGGTGCTAACCCGAGATATCGGTCGATTAGAAAGTGTATAGTCTGCGTCTGTCCTTATTGATACAAGGGCGGGAAAACATCGAGACTCGCATACAAATAATGCCGGATATGTATCATGTGTAACGTTTCGTCGTACGTTCTGTGGGTGCTAAGACGATACTTAGATTGCTGATAATGTTATAAATAGCGGAAAGAATGGCTCTAAAGATACGTAGCTTATGTATCTAGTGAGGCGTTGTTGAAATGGAATGGTTGCGATAGGGATGCAAATGGAGCCATCTTGGTACAAATATAAAATGAAAGAAATGCTGCTTCAGAAGTTATTTTGATCAGTGCCTTAGACAAATACGGAAAAAGAGCAGATGACTATGTACTGTGTTATGTAAGTATACCTACCTTCCAGTGTACCTATGTATTTTTTGCATGAAAATGACTTTCAAAGAAATTACAGCCTCTGTGTAGTCAAAGGCTATGCGTTTGATTCCTGCCTCAAACAAATATTTATGTAGGGATTAGGTATATTTGCTTTTGGTCTGGGTTTTTGTATGCATATAATGTACCTACCTGTAAAAAAGTATAGATATCTGTTTTCTGATCACCATAACACAAGCTCAGTTGCTTAGCTTGGGACTAGATGACGCTCTGTTCGTGTCCTGAAATATTTATTTACTTTTTAATCATCGTTTAAAACGTACCTACTTGATGTTATACCCCTATATAAGAGTTTTTATTTCTTTAAGCGTTGCACTAACGGTCGCTAACAAAAGCTCGAAAAGCACCTTTATCTACAAAAAGCCCTATCAAAATTATAGGTACAATGAAATTCAAGAAAATACCTTTTCAAACGTGTTCATAACGGTCCAAAATACCAGACGAGGCTAGACTTATCTGAAACTGCTGAAATTCATGCAAAATTTTATAGAGAGATCGTGAAAACCTCATGGGGCGTGATAACATTCGATTTAAGAACGCAGTAAACATTTTACTGTATAAAGTTATGTTCTAACATAACGATCTCCTTTGTTAGTTATTAATACAGGTTTAAGATAATACATGGAAAAAAATAAATATTTTACGAAACAAACAAGTTTATGAAGCATTGAGGTTGGATAAAATAAATATAATGATGTAATAGGTAACAAAACATTCAAGGCAAGTAAGGAAAATTCAAGCACATTTACCTAAAGCTTGTTATCCATTTTTTTTCTGTCACTAATAAAAGAGATGACATAAAATAGCCAGTAGGATAAAATCACATATCACTAAAGCCGCTACCTAATTTTTTTATATTAAATCAGCCTCGAATATTATTAAGGGAAAATTAGTGACAACTGCTGACGTCAGAGTTCAATATACCTCGCTCTGTAGCTGTTTTAATCAAGACAAAACAGCTTTAGTTAGATCTTCCGACGTATAGTCGGAAGATCTAACTAAAACGAATAACCTGCAAAACAGGTAATAGACGATTTCAGGTGAGCTATAAACAGACACAACTCAATTTCATCTGGCGCGAGCATAATTGAATCTAAGAGGGTGCCTCCCCAGGCTCTCTGCAGAAACTGTTTTTGAGGATTAAAAGTAAGAATTCTTGCACACTGAGATACACGATGTTATAGGTGACAGTAACATAAATAAATTAAAATGACATAATTGGTAGCTTAGGTCCTGCCTCGCTGCCGATGGTCTTCTAGGTTTAAGTTTTTTTTATTATTTTACTGTAATTTGTACAATATTTATACAGTAGCTGTGCCCCGCGGTTTCACCCGGGTGTTAATTTATCTTTGTGATTTTCTTATTTTTTTCTTTCCTAAGAAACTTGTCCTCGCAATAACGAACACAACAAAAAAGAATTAGCGAAATTGGTTCAGCCGTTCACAAGTGATGTCGTGACCAAGGAAAATAAGGATTCATTTTTATATACATACTAGCTGCGCCCCACGGTTTCACCGCTGAGCAATTTCACATCTGTCACTTTGACATCTGTCACTTTGACATCTGTCACTTTGACATCTGTCACTTTGACATCTGTCACTTTGACATCTGTCACTTTGACATCTGTCACTTTGACATCTGTCACTTTGACATCTGTCACTTTGACATCTGTCACTTTGACATCTGTCACTTTGACATCTGTCACTTTGACATCTGTCACTTTGACATCTGTCACTTTGACATCTGTCACTTTGACATCTGTCACTTTGACATCTGTCACTTTGACATCTGTCACTTTGACATCTGTCACTTTGACATCTGTCACTTTGACATCTGTCACTTTGACATCTGTCACTTTGACATCTGTCACTTTGACATCTGTCACTTTGACATCTGTCACTTTGACATCTGTCACTTTGACATCTGTCACTTTGACATCTGTCACTTTGACATCTGTCACTTTGACATCTGTCACTTTGACATCTGTCAATTTTTCGACACTTTTCGTTATATTTTAGACAATTCACACAATATCTTTATAAATTATAGCACTATGTTCTATTCTGATGTATAAGCAATATAATTGTAAAGTTTCATTAAAATCCATTCAGTAGTTTTTGCGTTAAAGAGGAACAAACATCCATACATCCATACATACATCCATACATCCATACATCCAGACATCCATACATACAAACTTTCACGTTTATAATATTAGTAGGATAATACTAGCTGCGCCCCGCGGTTTCACCCGCGTAAGTCCCGATCCCGTGGGAATATCGAGATGAAAAGTAGCTTATGTGTTAATCCAGATCTCCAGCTATCTATATATCGAGTTTCATTGCAATCGGTTCAGTAGTTTTTGCGTGAAGGAGTAACAAACATACACACACAAACACACTCAAACTTTCACATTTATAATATTAGTAGGATAGAAATTTTGGACAAAAAAAATAGGTCTTCTTCTTTGCGTATCGATTCCGAGTGTTAATATATAAATATAAATAATAAATAATAAATAAATCGTTTATTTCTTCCCACTTATAACAAAGAACACAAGAATTAAAGATAAACAAGAAAGATGATAGTGGGAAGCAGGTGTCTGAAATAGGCACTAAACCTGTGATACAGATCACCTGGTCCCACCCCATGGAAATTTGGTAAAACTTAAATTTAATAAGTTTGCTTTACTAAAGAAGAAATAACCTAACTTATAACAATAATAATAGAAAAAGAGATAAGTTAATAGTGGAAGTAGGTATAGGTGTGATATATTGGATGAAAATAATGAGTGACGGCACAAAATAAGTCTATTAACTAATGTGAATGTGTACCTATGTATAATTGTGAGAACGCAAGGTTGCGGTGTGTAAGAGAGTCCACAAAAATTATTCAGCAAGAGGAGTAGGCCAATAGATAAAGGAAATGTAATGTAAAAAGTTAAAAAGACTGAGTAAGAAAAGCGAGCACACATTTGAGAGTGTGTCAAGGTAGGTACGTTGTATACCTACTTGAGAGAGGCGACCTCCCTCGCGACCAGCCTCTTAAGAGTCTGTCATCGGGGAGCCACCTCTTGCACACAGCACTGTAAATTCAATGGAAGTGAGAGCAGTGAGTGAGCTCAATCAAGAAGCTGCTCGGTGAAATTATAGTCAAGACTCAGTAACCACGATTTGACCTTATGTTTGCATAAACCTTTAGAGATATCATAGATTTGTAAGATTTGATTTAATTTATTGTAGAGATTGCCCCCCTGATAGCAATAAAAGTGATGAGCAAATCTCGTATGGAATCTTCTAATTGTGCACACCCTGTCCCAGCGACGCTTCTCATATACCCGCTCTGGAAAATATCCGGTATCAGAGTGTTGCTTAAGGACAGTAAACAATATATACAACTGACGAACTGTCATCACTTTACATTTGCTGTAAAGGTCTAGAGTAGGGTAGTAAAAAGGAAGGGAGTGGGAGATTTTTAATATGGCTCTTTGAGCTCTTTCAATTTTCATGAAATGAGTCTTGTCCGAACCCCCCCAAGAGGTGATGCAATAAATAAGCGCAGATTGGCAGAGAGCATAATATACCGACTTAATTAATTTAGGGTCAGAAACATGTCTAAGTGACTTAAAAATAACTATGAGCTTTCTTATACGAGCTGCCAATAAGTCAATATGTTGATGGAAGTTCAACCTACTGTCTATTATAACACCCAGATATTTTATTGATGAAACCCGTTGGAGACGCGGACAGAGACAATCGTCACTATTAAAGTCGTCGCACGAGTGAGATATAATACTTCGTGAGTGTTGAGTGGCATTGTCTCTGATTGAAAAGGGAACTATCTTTGTTTTGTCAGTATTCAGGGTTAGAACGTTGTTTCTCAACCATTTATTGACTGTGTTAAAGCCTTCTTGGGCGTTTTTATAGACCTCGGGCCATGAATTACCACTAAAAAGCAACGCCGTGTCATCTGCGAAAGCGACAATTTTAGCGTTTTTCAAATCAGCATTACACAGGTCGTTGACGTATGTCAAAAACAAGGTCGGACCGAGAATGCTTCCTTGAGGAACTCCATAATATGTGACAGACTTCTCACTGGTAAAATCGCCTATTTGAACACATTGAGTGCGGTTTGATAAGTAGTCCGAGAATAAATTGAGTTGCTGACCACGAATACCGAGGTGCTCCAACTTGGTGATCAAGATGGGAACAGAGACCGTATCGAATGCCTTCGCGAGGTCTAAGAAGACCGCAACTGCTTTCTTTTTGCTGTCCAGTTTATCAACGAGATATTCAGTTAGGACATGAACTGCATCAGCAGTGGATTTATTTTGCCTAAAGCCGTACTGATTACTGGACAACAGATTGTTAGATTCGAGGTATTTGACTAAACGCATATTCATCAAACGCTCTAAGATTTTGGAAACTGTTGGCAATATCGCGATGGGCCTATAATTATTGACACAGTCTCTGTTCCCACTCTTGTAGATTGGTTTAATTCTTGCCAATTTGAAGACATTAGGAAAGGTTCCGGTCGAAAAAGCGAGATTACAAATAAAAGTTATTGGAGGAGTTACAAGATGTTTGAACGATTTAAGGATATCTCCCGATATGAGATCAAGTCCGACTGCACACTCTGACTTTAGGTTAGTAATTATAGTGTCTACTTCATCATGATCTGTTGGTAGGAGAGCAAATGATCGCAGATGTGAGGTCAAATATATATATATATATGACGGAATCGTGGTGGATGGATTGGTCAACCGGTACTGGGAATACCGGCCGTCCAGGGCGCGCCGGGTGTGTTTATGGTCACTTGTGAACATCATAATTAATCACCGCTCGGGGAGGCTCCACCCTTGCGCCCCAAAAAAAAAAAATAAAAATAGGTATCCCATGAGCATATATCCCACATCTCCTCAACACGACAAATTTTTAGAAGATTGTGTACGTAAGTATCTTATAATAAACTCCTAGATAAAAATTGAATATTAATTTTTAAGCTTACGATATTTATACTATTTGACTAGCAAAACCCCGCAGTTTTACTCGTTAAAATCCTAATCCCATCGGAATACATTTCTAATTCAGAATACCCAAGAATTAAATGTATTGTCATACCAAGATACACCAAAGATAATTCAGTGATTTTAAAGCCATCAATTACTATAGAGACAAAACAACAAATATTTTATTTGTATATTTACCTAACTACGTAATATTAAGTGGTAGATAATTCTGAAATAGTAAATAATACTGTTTTTTCATAAATATTATTTCTTTATTTTTTAGAGTTTTCATTACTATGACTGCACAAGTAGGTCTTTATGAAAACTTAAATAGAAATACTTTTACATGAATGTGGTCCGAAAAGTTCATCTAAATTTAAACAATTCAACGTATTTAAACACCTATATAGAAACGAAAATAAACCGGCTACAATTCTATCAGTAAAATTGGTCAACCCACCGAAACGATCACAAAATATATATAGCCATATGGTACTAAAAGCCATACGGCTAATCCGATAATGTAAGGCGGTTTAAACTTCACCACATCGAACCTTTGGGGAGAATGTAGGCAACAGATTTTACAATCGACCGATAGATAGCGGACTTTTCAATTTATACAGGGTTATTGGAAATTAATTGACACGGCGTTAAGGGCTTCTTCTGTGCACCTTAACAAACAACTTTTGTTCTACGACTTTTGTCGAAACTTAATACATATCCCAAAAAAAATATTTAAGTGTTTCTCGTCTGTCTGGTAACTTTCTGTCTATGCGGCAAGTGCGCGCGCGCGATCGGCACGGGGCGCACTGCGTGCGACCCGATCGGGTGGTACCATACCTACTATGATTGATTCTGTGACGTAGACGTAGAGTTGAGTATTATTTGAACTGTTGGATTTATTTTTTTATTTTTGTATGGAATATTTTTATAATGAATTTCCAAAAGTCGTAGAACAAAAGTTGATCGTTAAGGTGCACAGAAGAAGCCCTTAACGCCGTGTCAATTAATTTCCAATAACCCTGTATTATTCCCTCGAAGGTAAATGGATTGTACTATCTGATTAATAAATTAAATTAATTAATTAAAAGCAAATGAATATTATCCCATACAGTCTCGTATTATTTTTTCTTCTATCTTATATTCTTGTCAGTGACGCTAATTAATGAAACCTCGTGTTGGAGCTTTTTGTGTAAAATGTTAGATAACTAAGACTTGAGGTTTGTGTATTTTTTTTAAACAAGTTCTCTGTCGGTTGAGTTGCCCCAAATATGATGCCGTAGCGCAGTGGTGAGGAAACATAGACATGGTATGACGCCATAACACACTCGTAAATGTTTTGTACCTACATAAAATTAATGTCTTCGAAATGATTCCATTCAACTCGATATTTACTAAATAAACACCAAAACACGACGTGACCACCTTTTCCTTTTCGTTCATATGTGATAGCAATCGATAGTTACCTAATTTCTGTTTCATCATATCAGCTGCAGGACGTCCACTGCTGAACATAGGCCTCCCCTAAAGACTTCCAGAGCATCGAGAGCATCCAGAGCGACCTTAATTAAGTCGTCCGTCCACCTAGTCGGAGGCCGTCCCGCGCTGCGCTTTGCGGTACGTGGTCTCCAATCTAAGACTTTTCGGCCCCAACGGCCATCAGTTGTTTGTTTGCCATCAATTAATGGTCGGTGAGGTATCGGCCAACAGAAAGTCTTTAGCCTACCGTCACCAACATCACTACATCGAAACCTTTTACTGACACTTAACGTCATGCTTTTAAAGGTTTAACTCGTATTTTCTCGTATTCAGATTTAGGAATGAATTAAACGGGTTCCTTAATAAAATAAATTTTCATATTGTAACTTTGTAGGCGAATTTGGGTTACATAAAATTGGGTAAGGGTTATAAGCACACGTAAAGACGTTCCCTCTTAACTATAAACTCTGCTTAGCTGTAATAGTTAATCAAATAATACTTATTATTAATAATTAAACCTTGTGAAAGGTAATATATAATCACTAAAAGACATAATTAATGCTGCTTAGCAGATATAATTATCATCACTACATAGTATAAAACAAAGTCGCTTTCTCTGTCCCTATATCCCTTTGTATGCTTAAATTTTAAAACTACGCAACGGATTTTGATGCGGTTTTTTAATAGATAGAGTGATTCAAGAGGAAGGTTTATATGTATAATACATGCTTATTATAGCCGTGCAAAGCCGGGGCGGGTCGCTAGTAAAAGATATAATTAATGCTGCTTAGCAGTAGGTTAGATATAAGTTAATCAAATATTTATGTTTATGCGATTAAGTTTTACATCAGTCAAAGTGAAACAAAATCTTTTTTCCTTACCATTATTATTCTGTTTTTAATCGCCGAAGCAAAAACAAATGAAAAAAACCCTAAAACAATATTGTATGTCAGACGAGGCTGTATAGGTTAAAGGTCTTTTGCGTAGCCTTTCGGGAGTGTAATTAACTTAATTAACTTAAATTAGTACATTGCGATACAAGTGTGGAAAGCTGATCATTCCATCTCGGCTTTTGCCACGCTCGCGTTCCGCTCGCGCGTCATAAACCCGCCTCTTTGGAATGATCAGCTTTCCACACTTGTATCGCAATGTACTAATTTAAGTTACGGTGGTATTATTAACACGTAGATTTAACATAACATTTTTGCTATCGGTACGTTATGTACGTAGGTTTCAGTTTGGAATGAATTAGGGATTGGCTTTTAGGGTTCCGTTCTCAAAGGGTAAAAACGGAAACCTTTTACTAAGACTCCGCACTGTTCGTCCGTCTGTCTGTCTTTCACCAGGCTGTAGCCCATGAACCGTGATAGACAATTGACATTTTCACAGATGATGTATTTATGTTGCCGCTATAACAACATATAGGTCAACCCACTTGGCACAATTGTCACCATGCCAGACTGCCAAACACAGGGTTGCGGGTTCGATTCCCGCCACAGACAAGTATTTATGCTTAGATATTTGTTTGTGGTCTGGTTGTTTCTATGGTTGTTTCTATGTTTCTATAAGTATATATTTACAAAAGAAAAGTATATATGTAAAAAAAAGTATATAGTATATCCGTTGTCTAGCACCCATAACACAAGTCTAGTTACTTAGCTTGGAGCTAAATGGCGATGTGTGAAATGTCTTGCAATATTTATTTATTTATTATTTTATTTATAGGGACTAGAAACGGAATATCGGAACCTTCGTGCGCGAGTCTGACTCGCACTTGGCCGGCTTTATTAAATTATATGAATTGGAAAAAAATATAAATATTAAATTGGGATAAATAGTAATTGGGATAATGAGTACAGAGTAGCATTTTATGCTTAATACTTTCAGTTAAGAGGAAGGGTACCTACGCTCTCTCCATACAAACGTAGTCGACTGTTTCCTCTCTGGATAATGACATTAGAGCATTTTTATGTTGCATAAAACTTATAACGGCCATGACCATGGCCCTATTTTTTCTTTTTTTTTCTTTAATCTTAAGTTCTATGATAATTAGAAAATGAAAAAAAAAACAAAGACATAGGGGCATAGTTATGGCAGTTATAGGTTTTATGCAACAAAAATATTTGTGCTAGTGTCATTAGGTATCCAGGGAGGAAACAGTCGACTACGTTTGTGTGGAGAGAGCGCCGGTACCCTTTCACCTTAAGGACTCCCTTACACAAGTATTTCCTTAGACAAATAATTATTACAGACCCGGATTGCTTTTATTGATAAATTAGTTTACCTTCTAATCAAACTAAAATCTCTGTATCCTATACAATTTATGAGTAGATACACAAATAGTCGTCATTAAGCTAATTACTCTGATCTGAATCCACTCAAAGCAGCCCGTGATCTTATCTATTAGGCAGCCGTCCGTTCCTTGTCCAATCCAATTTCATTACAGAAACACTTTTACCTCCCCCCGTTCCAAAATTACTTGGAAACAATGGTCAATCTATGTTACGTAACTGGCTGGGTTTTTTTGGCTTCGCACTACTTATGAATATAGTCAGTACCTATCAAGTTGTAGATCGAAATGGGCTAAGGTCCGTATTAATAAACCGAACTCAATATCGATTTCAATCTTGAGTTTGCTCTTGAGTTGTTGCGCTCATTAATAAACCTATCTTAAGACGCGATTAAAGAGCGACGTATTAATTGAGTCAGACCGTATTAATAAATCAAACTCAGCTCTCAAGATATGTCTCAAGATGTAGTTTCATGAACTCAAGTCTGATTGCGGGCCATACAAATCTTACATTTTTTTAAATATTTTCACATTATAAACAAGTTGACAGCAAAATATGACGACACTACCTACCATAGGGTAAGAACATATCATTCAAGGTAAGAACAAAGCGTTACTGTCATTCAAGATCAGTCTCAAATCTCAAGAGCGATATCAGCCTGGTTAAAACTTGAGTTTTATCTATTAATTAACGCCTAACTTAAGATAGTGACCAAATCTCAAGACTCACTCGACTGATACGCACTCAAGATCGATATTGAGAGCGATTTATTAATACGGGCCTAAGAATCTTAATCCTAACTTCCTTCCATAATATTATAAATCTGAAAGTTTGTTTGTTCACGGTCAAATGATTGGACCGATTTAGATATAAATCGGCATATTGAAGTGTTAATACAGTTGGCTCAATGGTCACCATGCCGGACTGCCAAACACATGGTTGCGGGTTAGATTCCCGCATCAGACAAGTATTAATGCTTAGATATTTGTCTGTGGTCTGTATGCATTATAAGTATATATTTACAAAAAAGAGTAAGTATATAAGTTTTATATCCGTTGCCTAGCACCCATAACACAAGTCTAGTCAGGGCTCGTTCAGACGACACGGGCCCGCCACGCGCCCGTTACACGCACCACACGCGTACAACTCGCTTTGAAATTTGTTGTATTTATAACTTTAGTCTTATGACACATCAATAGATCTCAAATTACATTTAAGCAAGACCACGCAAGCGGGCGCGGGGCGTGCGCGGGGCAAACGTGTGTCGTCCGAACGAGCCCTTACTTAGCTTGGGGCTAGATGGCGATGTGTGCAATGTCCTGTAGTATTTATTATTTATTTTATTTATTTATTTTAAATCCTGATCCTGATTACACTTAGCTAGACTAGAATTGCTCGTTTAAATATATTGGATTATAATTGTCGTCAGCCCTTTCTGAGTTAAGGATATATGAACTGTGTCTTAGAGCTTTCGAGTATCAAGAAAAATCATAGTATCGTACTGAAATATTCCTCTCAACTGGCAGAGCTGACCGCCCGGCGGTTTCTTCACACATTTTTAATATGGCGCCATCTAGCGGTGCAGTTGATGAACTATCTAAATAAATATGGTTACGCCACATATTATCATATTTTTTAATAGAAATTCCCATTTAAACCTTGCGCCGATCAGGCTTACTCCTTAATAATGTTGGTAGCTTTAGTTAGGTCAAAAGACTAATCGTTGGCTTAAATTTTATTCCTTTTGTATTACCTACCCCCTACCTATAATCCTACTTTGTCGCACATATCGCGAGACACTAGCTGGCTTCGCACGCCATCTTGGACATCGGCCTTTGAGATAGCAATTCGTGCGTTTCTGTGTATCTCCATCGGTTCCGCGTCCTGGGTATTGCACCCCAGGTGCCCACGAGGGTTCTGATAGCCCTCGTTGGATTTGGGTCTCAAATAGACCAACTACCGCGCCGCGTCGTTACCGCAGACACGTGCTGACAGTGAATCCTGTTCTGGAGCCTACCATCTGAGCTCAGAGGAGAAGAGAATAGCAAAAGATAGGTAAGTGCGACATTTCTTTCAGTTTACCTCCTCTCACGTCTTGTGTGCTAACGGTTATATACTTTACTAGCTGCGCCCCGCAAGTCCCGATCTCGTGGGAATATCAAAATAATAAAAAGTAGCTTATAGCATTCCTCGATAAATGGACACAACACAACACAAAAATATTTTTTCAATTCGAATTAGTAGTTCCTGAGATTAGTGCGTTCAAACAAACAAACAGTACAGATTAGTTAACGGGTTAAGTACCAGCCCTCAATACAGTCTACCTTATATATAATATTAAGATACTATGGTTTAGTATTGTATTTTGTCACCCCACCAACAACGGCTAGGCACGTATTTTACACTCCTGCACTCCTGGCCATTGCAAAATTTGCTTGCTATGTTTTTTTATGATCTGACGTCTGACGTACGGTATGTAACGAATTGTTAACAGAAGTTGCTCAAAGAACCAGTGAACTAGTTCACTATTACAATAAATATTGTTGTGAAAATCTGCAAAACGTTTGTGTAGCGCTCGCTACGAAAAGGCTTCGTAGCAATAGACTACGCTACGAAACACCTTCGTAGCAATATGTGCAACAAACAATGGAAATAATGTTTCCATTTTCTAACAAAATTGGACTGCCAGCAAATCAACTATCTTTCCTAGGTATGATTGATTAAAGTAAAAGAAGTACAAGAATCGAAAATTGAAAAGGCACTACCTATCACGAACGGAACCCGCAACGGAAGTAATTCCGAAAACACGATCCGAGAGATTTCATCTGATATTCGAGTAAAGTCAACTTCGGAGCGAGATTTGTGTTCGAAAATGGATTGAAGTCGGTCCATTGTTGCTAGAGCCGTTGACTAGGAACTAAAATCCGATACAGTCTGCGAAGCGGTTGGTATTTGCACAGAATGTCAGTGTTAAGCTCCTCGTCACAATCGATCAAACGCGCTTTGTTCCTGTTAACTGATTAATGCACTAAAGCCATGGCCAACGCGATGCATTGGAACGCTACCATTTGACTTCGCCCAAATACGAATAGCTTTTTGGTAGTCCAGGTATGTCTTTAGCTAGAAAATTGATATTTGGATTCGTTTGAAAGTGGGTTCAAATCTTTAAAATGTTTTTTGTTAACTTTGAACGAAAAATGGTTTATTGAACTTCTTTTGTTGTTGACTGCTATTGATCAAACACGCTTTGTTCCTGTTAACTGATTAATGCACTAAAGCCATGGCCAACGCGATGCAATGGAATGCTACCATTTGACTTCACCCAAATACGAATAGCTTTTTGGCAGTCCAGGTATGTCTTTAGCTAGAGAATTGATATTCCGATTCGTTTGAATGAGGCATCAAATAGTGTTTAATGTTTTTGGTTATTTTAAAGGGTTAGTGGAGAAACAACCCGAGCGACCCGTCTCTGATGACACATTCTAAATTCTCGACCAATGACGACTTAAATAATAAATTTAGAATAAATAGCGTCAGCAAGAAAGTGCTTAACAAGATTTTTAATTTATTATTTTTGAAACTTCTTGTTAATAATTATACAAGTTATTTATCCATCACAAAAAAGAATTAAAATGTTATTGTTGGATTGTTAAATAATAAAAATAGCTAATAAACTAATTAGTGGGTTTTCGCTTCTTTTGTGGTTGTCTCCATTGCCAAAATAGTTATAATTATCAATACCAGAGTCTCGAACTTGTTTCTTGGTATAATCTGATGTAATAGCTAAAGTTTTAGCTGGTCAACGTCTCATAATGATGTTCATAGCAATATCTTCCTCTTGTTTTTCGCCAGACGTTTATTGGGAATAAATTCAGTACTTTATGCGCTGGCGTGTTGACACCTACACATTTTTACGAGCAACATAATAGGTTTTGGGGTGAGAGCCCTTACTTTTATAGTAACTTGTTACAAAGACGGTATCTACACTAAATTAGGAACTATATTCTTATTACTTTGCTTATAGATTTCGAAGGAAATTGACCCTTATTATCATAAGCAATAGAGGTCTGAATAAATCGGTAATATTTTAGCATAATTGTCGCAGTTTCTTGGTTGTTTTTATTGGTGTTATATATTGGTTATTGTCTGTTTGCTTACACACAAATATATGAGAAGTACCTATCTTTAGTTATTGAGTTATATTGGCTGTGCATAATAAAACCGTTAGGGTTTAGTTCTACCACTTTATATATATAATAAATAAATTAATATTGAAGGACATTCCACACATCGTCTACTAGCCTCAAGCTAAGTAACTAGACTTGTGTTATGGGTGCTAGACAACGGATATACTACTAATATACTTTTCTTTTGTAAATACTTATAATACATAGAAACAATCAGACCACAGACAATATCTAAGCATAAATACTTGTCTGAGGCGGGAATCGAACCCTATGTTTGGCAGTCCGGCATGGTGACCATTGTGCCAAAGTCCGTATGCAAGTAGGTATGGTCGGCTGCATACTAACAGACCCACTGTAGAGCTCAAAAATGGCTGTTATAAGAATGTTTTCAACACAAGCAAGATTCGAAGCACCTGCTCTAGTTGAAGTTAAAAGTATTTTAACTCATGAAACAAAAATTATTAGGTAGAATGAAAACATTCCAATAATAGTCATTTTAAAACTCTACGGTCGGTCTACAATTATGCAACCGACCATACATTACCTACTAAGTATAGAATTTTGTTTTTTTAACTTATATTAAAAAATGTTTGATGAAATGTATGTTTAAAAATGTTTTTTGCACGTACTGTACACGTGCAAAAAACATAAGTTACCGTAACACTACGACTTGAGAAAGTATTCGATAGACGTATGAGTTTTTATACAACAGCGACTTTGACTGGTAATTCATGGTAGGGGTACACGGGCTGGTTAGATTCGTTGTCAGATCGGTCAGAATAAACATAACTAGAGCAAAGTACCGCCCTGCAGCGGTATACTTTTTTATATCCATAATAATTAGCTATTATAATCATTCAAAGCGAAACGTTAATATAACACAATTCTTTAAAATGGAGAAAGACTCGTAAAACTCACACCAAAAGTCGTAAAAAATTAAAAACGTCTGCAAATTCCACGTAGCGCAGTTACGACTAGCAATAATAATTTTTCATTCTAATTTCTGTAATGAAATTAAAGAATTGCAGTTTCATGAAAAAATTTACGAAAAATGTTCTTAGGGGATGAATTTTGAAGATTTTTGACACTAATAATTTTACGTTGAGACATTTTTAGCACAAGTTTTGAGGAGGTTTGTGTGGTTTCAAGTGATTCATGAATTCCTACCAAGTAATTAAAGGGCCTATCTTATATGGGAAAATGTTCCGTAGCCCCCTTTTTTGTGACAAGTATTTAATCAAAAATCTTCGACGACAAAAAATCTATTAAGTTTCGTCCAGATTGGTCGACACGACCTGTAAAGAAGGACCTACATACATAATGCCAGACGGAAGCAAATTTTGCTAGACTTAAACACAGACGCTTCACTCGCTCGGTCAATAAATTGTTATTTGCTAAAAATGGCGCCGTGTTGTCAATTTTCAAAGGATAGTAAGCCTTGTCTTAAATAGCTTCACAATAATGCCTCTGTTTATTGAAAACCAAAATTTCATTAAGTTTATAACGAAAACATAATCAATCCGTCGTTGATTTCAATAACGGTTCTCGAATTCAGCTGGTTTCGTTAAATAGGTAACGATCGTTATTAATCAATAGCCTTAAGAACTTACTGAAACCTGGAAATGGAGAGTGAATTATAGCCAGGAGTTCATTAACTCTGTATGTTTTGAGGACGTACAGTTCGGTAGAAATGTTTATCACTACATATTATAAATAAATAATAATTTATCTATATTTTTTTTAACAAATAAGAAAAAAATATAACAAATTATAATAAAAAGAATTTACGAGAAACTTTGACAGAAAAATAGGTACTTAAAACAATCAATATGTACTTCAATTAAAAATATAAAATTCAATTAAATTAACCATTAAAACACAAATTAAAATTATTATTATAATTACGCGGGTATCGCTTTCTCCATACCAATATATTCCGTTATTTTCTTCCTAAATAATTCCTCTAGAGAAATATCACTACATAGTATAAAACAATGTATGCTTAAATCTTTAAAACTACGCAACGGATTTTGATGCGGTTTTTTTTAGTAGATAGAGTAATTCAAGGGGAAGGTTTATATGTATAATACTTGCTTAATATCGCCGTGCGAAGCCGGGGCGGGTCGCTAGTATTTTATAAAACCTATATTTTTGCTGTACCCACAGCTGCTGCTATACCATATGCCCCTCTTGTTTTTCTTTTTTATAACAAATAATTAACTTTTTTGTGTAAATTATGACAAAAGCTTCGCTTCGCAGTTGCGCATACGTTGCAGGAACCACGGTCATGCCAACTAAAACGTCCTTATAAAATATTATTGTGATACTGACTGTACTCGTTAAGCACATTTGTAAAGCTTCAGGTATACGTTAATACCACAAATATACAGTTTGATTTACGTTACATGTAGGTAGCTCAGGACCAGTGTACCAACGTTTTAAAAGGTACTACCTACCTAATTTGTTTCGAATGTTTTGATTCTGGATTCTTGCATACATAATCTTACATAATAATATGACATATGTATAAGCAGATAGGTACATGAGGAAGAGAAAAAATAACACCCACACATATATTATATAGGTATACCTACCTACCTACCCTTAATCAATAATATTATGTAAGTACCTATAATCCATGTTTACTAAATTACTTTTTCTTGAACCTTAATGTTTGATTTTTATTGAAGTTTTGGACTATTTTTAAACATATTTTTAAAAACAGTTGATTTTCATGTAAATATAACTTCAAAATTATCAATAAAAGTTCGAATTTTAAAAATCGTAGAAAAAAGTTCACACGTCTAGAATAACCCATTCGTCTTATTAAACCCTCCTCTCATATATTCAATATATAAAGTTGTTGAAAACAGTTAAAATAACAAAATACAAGCGTGAAGTTCCGATGCTCTGTTTGCAGTAGAGTGGGTACACTTGTTTGTCATTTCTCGATAGATTTACAATAACAAGACAAATACGTTTGTCGTGGACCACAAACCTATCATATAACCATTATGTACAGGTATTTGTTCCTGGTCTGGGTGTTTCTGTATGTATTTTTTAATATATATAATTCAACTAGCTGCCCTACGTGGTTTCACCCGCGTAACTCCCGATCCCGTGGGAATATCGGAATGTAAGCTATCCTATCTCTCAAGTTGGATCGAACTGCACATGGTGTGCGAATTTTATTATAATCGGTTAAGTGGTTTAGGAGTCCATTGAGGACAAACATTGTGACACGAGATTTATATATATTAAGACTATTCCTACGTGTGTATATCACTATTAGAAAGAGCCTAAACGGCTGGATCGATTTGAATGATTTTTTAAGCTATTGCATAGCGTTTATTGGGTTTGAGCGCGGCCACCGAATTAAGAAATTCCGTAACGAAAATAAAACCTAATACCCCCCACTCCGCCTACCATGTAGCTCGGCCGAGAAGTATGTATATGGTACGACTGTATTTTGTATGCGTTTGGGTGGCGCCCTGGATGGTTTAGATTTACAAATTATATATTTTTTTGTTTATTATTTCTAAACAACGTTTGCCGGGACAGCTATTTAAGTATTTAGTTACAAAAGAAAAGTATATAAGTATTTTATCCGTTTTCTAGCCACCAAACACAAGTCTAGTTGCTTAGCTTGGGCGTCAAAACTTTTTCAAACAATTACCTCAATAACTTAATACCTTGCGTAACTCTCACTAGAGTATCGAAACAAAATTTCATAATGGTCGTCTAAATATAGCTATTTTGACGCATAAATAATTTTAGAAGATTCAATTACTACTCGAGCGAAGTCACTGGTAAAAGCTAGGATTTTTATAAATCTGAATTTTATTTTTCATATTATACGGTTCGAAGAAATCAAACTTTAGCTTTTATCCACTTAAATCTGGTGAAAAATCTATCAAAGGATCTGTCTCTATTTACCTAATTTATTATTTGTTTAACTAAAACCTTAAAAAATGTAATCAAGATGTAGAAAACTACTCTGAAGTATTATTTTATCTTAAAAGAAGATTTTTTCTATTTGCTGACATATTGTGTTACTTAGAAAGAAAACTAAAAACATTTTTTGTTAACAAAAGAAAAACTTTGATTAAGAAAACCATGATTGCGCCTCGATGCACACGTTTAGGAGGCTCTCAATAAAATCTTTATTCTTATTGGCTAATAAAGACGAACTTTTTACGTGCGAGCTATCGCTTTTTCTTCCCAATTATGCGTGGATAACGAATACACCTAAAGTTTGGTGTTTTGTTTTGTATTGAATGAAACTTTATTAACGAAGCTCAATTTAAACTAAATATTTGTAATAAAATAAAGATTACTACGAATCATGAAGTGTGACCTGGAATCAGAATCTGTAACATTTTAAAAAACGACGATCGATCATCCATCCATATTTTCTCATTCGTTCTATTTATTTTTGTTGAATGATTTTATCTATTTTTAATTACCTATTTATTTTATTAGCCTAATTATTAATTAGCCTATTAATTCAATACATATGTACATTACATATGTATTGATTTTTTGTTATTATTCAACATAAACTGACATTGCTTGTACTTTATTTCTGAAATAATTGTTTTAATAAATATAGACCTAGATAATAAGGTTTATATTGTCTATATGAATTTCAACTTGCTAGGTCCACCCGTTCCTGAGTAAATTGGTGGTGACATACGGACAAACAGACAGACGGACAAGAGAGTGATCTTAAAAGGGTTCCTTTTTTACCTTTTGAGGTACGAAACCCTAAAAACGAACGGGTTAGTCTCCGAGGGCCACGATCTCCGAGCAAACTTGTACAAAATAAAGCAAAATACCTATTGTTAATCTTTTGTCTATTAAATATTTTTTGTACATAGTCTTAGCTTTTGTATAATTATTATAAAAACGTATTTACAAGCCAATTTTACTAAACAAAAGAAGGTTCTTTGTTTTGATTTTAACAGATATTTTCCCTGTAATTAGGTAAAAAAAACGGTACCTACCTACTATATTTTAAACCTACAATACGGTGATTACGACGAAAACAACTTTGTTAAAGAACTATTTCATTCGCTTCGTATGGCTATCCAACTTTAGCAAGAGGTCTAAAAGACGGACGACAGGAACTGGAAACAGCAAAGAGCGTTTGTCGCTCCATAATACTATAAATGACCATTTTTTTTATTAAATAAATAAATATTTCAGGACATATTACACATCGCCATCCAGCCCCAAGCTAAGCAACTTAATGCTTGTGTTATGGGTGCCAGATAACGGATAAACTACTTATATAGGTACTTTTTTTTTGTAAATATATACATATTATACATATAGGAAACATCCAGAACCAGAAACAAGAATTTATGGTCAGCATAAATACTTGTTCCCGGCGGGAATCGAACCCGCAACCTTCTGCGTCGCAGTCGGGTGTTCGCCCGACGCGCCACAGAGGTCGTCAAAAATTTAATTTATTTTACTATAAAATGTACACTTTTTCTTACAAACTACTTATTTTCCCGCCAAACTGCGGTTTGTTGGCGAGTGCCCGCTTATTTAAGGCCAGTGTGAGGCTGTAAATTTTCATACAAAAAGCTGTTACGTTTTCCCCCCTTATACGAAGACTTTGATAATTTTTGAAAATGTTCCACATCTAATGGAAAACTAGGTTTAACCGTTTTTATTTTAATGAAATATTGCATAAGATAAAAGTTATTAGTATCTGAATATCTAATATATTTTTAACTTAAAAACTTCATCGAGCGTTTCAATTGTTTTTTATTAGACTAAACTGAATTACCAAAAAAGAAAAACGTATTAACCTAGAATAAGATGCAGTGAATCAAATGAGACCAAATTTATTTCATTTTGTGAAGGATAAAGGGGGAAAAAACGTTATGGCCCGCAATATTATTTGAAAGCAAAATGGAGGCAATTACGTCCTAACTTAAACTCTCTCTATCGCACGATACGGGTCATTTTTGAAAATACCTACCTACTCGCGCCGCGAATCGAAAACTCATGATTCTCTTAATAACATACAAATGTGTACAAACTTATGTACTATGTATGTAAAACTTTTCATAGAAAAAAATCAGGGAAAGTAAACTGCAGGCTGACGCTCGAGACTTTAATACAAATACAAATTTATTCACAAAGAAGAGAAAGACAAATATTCTCAGGTCTAAAATTTATATCTATTTTATTTATTTATAAGCTCTAGTCCTCAGATTGGGATACCATTCCTTGGGAGTGATTAGACTTTTCCTTAATACGTACCAGATAATATGAAAAGAAAATAATAAAACATAGGTACATAAAATAGAAGGTAGAAAAGGTTTTCTTTAACTAATTGGGCACAAGTTTTTAAATAGTTGGACTAATAGTTTGACAACCACCCCGCACTCATACCAAGCGGTAGTCCAAGCGGTGGGTCGATGACCCATTTTAAAAGATACCATAGCACCGCTTCAACCACGCGGTTCGAATGAACCCATTCAAAACGAGCTCTTGGGCGATTCACACCGTGGTCCGAACCGCTCGCGGTGCGAAACGGCTAATGATCCGTCGATCGGCTAACATGCAGCACTCTGCATTTGCGCCGAACGACTACCGCTACAGGAATACGTTATAGCCCCTCTACATAATGGCCCAGGACTAGACCAGCGAGATAGCCATGCGATGGTTGAAACGCAACTACACGATGGCCACGTTCAGTCATCGTTGCCCACTTCTTTTGATATGCGACCGAAAAACCGACACTGTGGGCCATCCAGTCGGTCGCCATCCCACGTACCATAAGCCATCAGACGCCACTACGCCCATCATTTAGAGGGACTATTACCTACGTAACTAAAGGCACATGACTAAGGGGTCGTCACAGACGGATGCATAGGTCATAGGACCTATGCTACCATAGGACCTATGCTGCCTACGCATAGGACCTATGCGTCCGTCTATGACGACCCTTACTTACGTAGGTAACGTATTCTCACGAAACCCTCAGGCAAATTTTATTTACTTTATATAGGATACAGAATAAAAAATGAATGCTTGATGTTGAAAGCTTTTGTAAAACATTCCTTTAGTAGCTAACAATACAAAGGCAATATTGTTAACTTGAAAGGACAATAATTTCAATATGAAAACGTAATGAAAAATGGGATCTGTGCGTTTGTGAATAAGATTATTATCAAGCTTACATACCTGTAGGTATGATTAAGTTCACAAAAGATAGATTATTAGGTAGGTAGGAACGTGGTTGATTGTGTCGAATTAAATTTTATAAGTTAATGAAAGCCTAATAATTAAGATCTGCTTTGGATATTTTCGATAAAATGGATGAGAGTTGAATTCTCAACACAAACAAATATTTATGTGAAGTGTGTCGAATTAAATTTTAAGTTAATGAAAGCTTAATAATTAAGATCTGCTTTGGATATTTTCGATAAAATGGATGAGAGTTGAATTCTCAACACAAACAAATATTTATGTGAAGTGTGTCGAATTAAATTTTAAGTTAATGAAAGCTTAATAATTAAGATCTGCTTTGGATATTTTCGATAAAATGGATGAGAGTTGAATTCTCAACACAAACAAATATTTATGTGAAGTGTGTCGAATTAAATTTTAAGTTAATGAAAGCTTAATAATTAAGATCTGCTTTGGATATTTTCGATAAAATGGATGAGAGTTGAATTCTCAACACAAACAAATATTTATCTGAAGTGTGTCGAATTAAATTTTAAGTTAATGAAAGCTTAATAATTAAGATCTGCTTTAGATATTTTCGATAAAATGGTTCTCAACACAAACAAAAATATTTATGTGAAGTGTGTCAAATTAAATTTTATAAGTTAATGAAAGCCTAATAATAAAGATCTGCTTTGGATGTTTTCAATGAGATGGATGAGAGTTGAATTCTCAACACAAACAAATATTTATGTGAAGTGTGTCGAATTAAATTTTAAGTTAATGAAAGCTTAATAATTAAGATCTGCTTTGGATATTTTCGATAAAATGGATGAGAGTTGAATTCTCAACACAAACAAATATTTATGTGAAGTGTGTCGAATTAAATTTTAAGTTAATGAAAGCTTAATAATTAAGATCTGCTTTGGATATTTTCGATAAAATGGATGAGAGTTGAATTCTCAACACAAACAAATATTTATCTGAAGTGTGTCGAATTAAATTTTAAGTTAATGAAAGCTTAATAATTAAGATCTGCTTTAGATATTTTCGATAAAATGGTTCTCAACACAAACAAAAATATTTATGTGAAGTGTGTCAAATTAAATTTTATAAGTTAATGAAAGCCTAATAATAAAGATCTGCTTTGGATGTTTTCAATGAGATGGATGAGAGTTAAATTCTCAACTCAAAAAAAAAAATGTGAAGATATTTGTCTTTACAAAAGAAAAGTATTTCAAGTATTAATAAATTGTATCCGTTGTTTGGCCACCAAAACACGAGCCTTGTTGCTTAGCTTGGGGTATCCCACTATTTCCATGCAAATACAAAATGGAAAAAGTGGGACAAGCGTTTTTTCCAAGCTATATTCCATTATTTCCATTGCGGCAAAGAAAACGCACGTTGTGTTATTTGAGAATCTGTTTTCACTTTAATATTTATGACGGTCTCATAAATCATCACTACATAGTATAAAAGAAAGTCACTTTTCGCCGTCCCTATGTCCCTATTTCCCTTTGTATGCTTAGATCTTTAAAACTACGCAACGGATTTTGATGCGGTTTTTTTTAATGGATAGAGTGATTCAAGAGGAAGGTTTATATGTATAATACATGCATAATATAGCCGTGCGAAGCCGGGACGGGTCGCTAGTATTATTATATAGATTTTCCAAGCTATATAATAATATATGGAATGGCACGCAATGGAAATAATGGGTGGAATAATAATTCCACCCATTATTTCCATTGCGGCAAAAAAACCGCACGTTGTGTTATTTGAGAATCTGTTTCCACATTAATATATATGACGGTCTGATAAATTACTGATAAATTAAATTCTAAAGAGATATTTTGAATTTAATTCCCTCGAGGCAACAGCCAAGGAAACACAGGGAAACTAGCAGTTATTTGGAAATAGTGGGAGAACCAGTCCTAGTATTTCCATCAGTGGAAATTCATAATGGAAATAGAAGGATACACCAGATTCTGCTTAAACATAATTAGCTAAATACAATTTACGGGTAATCTAAAGTTCAATTCTATTTAAATAAGTACAAAGTTTATATTATTTAATCACAGGTGTTTGACACTTTGACAGTTGGTTAATCGTGTTTAAGAGCTTAAACTAAATTATTTGCGAAAGCGAAAGGACGCAGCCGAAGTTGAAAGCATCGGTCTTAAATTTCGGAGATGCATTTTTGATGTGATAACGTCTTATAAATCGATGAACACCGGCACTCACACACAAAAGTGTGACGTCATCGCTCACGTTCCAATCGTGCGTCATGTTATTGACAAGGTAACCATAGAAACGTATTCTGGTTGCTATGGTTACCATCATTGTTTTCTTATAATTTTGTCACGTTAAAATCGTCCGTAAACTGACTTTACAGACAACCATTTTTAACCGACTTCAAAAAAAGTAGGAGATTCTCAATTTGGTTGAATTTTTTTTATGGATGGTCGCGCATAATAATATCTTCTTTGTTTATTTAAGTTTGGAAATATTGCCGAAAGCGACTTTATTGTGAATAATCCCATGAAAGTCTGTGCGTGTTTCAGTGAACTTAATACACGGATTACAAAAGTGAGACAGTCGTTTGACATCCTAAAAACATTATTGTAATATTGCTAACTAGCTGTTGCCCCGTGACTTCGTACGCGTGGTAGTTTTGTTTTCTCTATCTATAAAAACAAACCGCATCAAAATCCGTTGCGAGATGTAAGCATACATAGAGACAGACAGACAACTTTGTTTTATACTATGAAGTGATGATTTCAATAAGCACGCATAAATTGACGTTCTTACATTTGGAGATATTGACACTTGGACCAATACACCCCGGAGGCTTTTGAATGATAGACGTAGTATTCAAGAATATCTAAATGTGTCAGTTAGTAGCTCTTTTTGAATGAAACAGTTTTACTACGGTAGGTAATCTCATTAATGGCCACAAATAACTTCCAATGCTTAAATTTATGAGGCGTAAATGTTTTACGTACATTTTTTATAGTACCTTTCAAGAAAATAACAGGCATTTGAAGATAAAGCTCTTTTCTTATTTTTTTTCCCCGTCCAATACGTTGAATGTATTCTTCTAGACCCTGTAAATGGGATGGGTGTAAAAAGCCTTTCCAATCTGTGTCTCTAAAAAGAATAGAATAAACAATAGTACTTACCTTCGAGAAAGTTTTCTTATTATTTAAGAGTCTTTGAATGTTTAATGCATGAAGTACGATTTATTTTCCCGAATCCGAATGGGGATCACTGTATAAATTCAATGATTGCTATTGTGCACTCTACCTTATTTTGGTGGAGGTATTCCTTTGAAATTAGAACAAAGGACAAATACACTAAGCACCAAAGACTGACTTGTGAAAATGGTGCTACAAACAGCATCGAAATATCGAAATTTACAAACTTAAAAACATGGTGAATATCCTGTTTTAAATAACTTTGGTAGTAAAAGTGTGATGTGGTGTGATGGTGTGGTAGTTTAAAATCCTATAAAAAACCGTCATATTAAAATCACACTTACTGAAACTTAGTTCGTGTAATACGGACATAACTTTTATTTTTTAACGAGATTTATAAAGTTTATACTTATCCCTTCGCCGGTGGCTGCCATTTTTCCCAAAAACTGGTGGTACTTCCGGGTGCTCCGGCGTGATATTTTCATTACATAAAAGAATACAATAATTAACAAATATAAAAATAAAATAAACAGTAACAAACAATCATTAAACACGGAATAAAAATAACACAAAAGAAATTAAACTAATACCAAAATAAATTACAAAAAAATAAACTATTAAAAATTTAAAGCAAATAAACTTAATAAAAATAACTTAATCGAATAAACAACCAGATAATTTTCATTACATAAAAGAATACAATAATTAACAAATATTATAATAAAAATAAAATAAACAGTAATAAACAATCATTAAACACGGAATAAAAATAACACAAAAGAAATTAAATTAATACCAAAATAAATTACAAAAAAATAAACTATTAAAAATTTAAAGCAAATAAACTTAATAAAAATAAATTAATCGAATAAACAACCGCCCAACGTTCCCGATGTAAAGCCCAACGTTCCCAAAATGCTAGTAGCGTTTCCACGCTGTAAGCATTGGACCACATTGGACTTTGCACTAACTAAGAACGCCTCGAACCGGGACGCACGACGCGATGCAATGCACGTTGTAAGTTTTTTATTTCTATCCATGTACCGACGTAAAAAAAATATTTAAAAAAATGTGTACAAGCAACGGTCGGAGCTAATACCAAGCCTTATCTAGTTGGGTCTTTTTTTAGCGGAAACTCAAAACAAAATAATAATCCAACCGCGGCACCTATAAATAATATTATCGCAAAAAATATTGTGCTGTTACGAAGCTTCGATAAATTAGGCTCGTTACAGCATAACAAATGTTAGGGTCGAGAACTAGAAGTCACCGTCTAATAATATATCATGGGCTTGACCGCGATAACGCTGTCCAGGGGGATTTATTTTGTTCGATTTCAAACGATACCCGCGGTATGATGTACTCATATAGGTTGAGGATAAGGCCTGTGTTTTTGAAGAGATAAATGGCAGCAGGCGGGGCGCGTACAGAAATATTGAAAACCAGAGATATTAAATAAAATAAATAAATAAATATTTCAGGACATATTACACATCGCCATCCAGCCACAAGCTAAGCAACTTAATGCTTGTGTTATGGGTGCCAGATAACGGATAAACTACTTATATCCTTTTTTTTTGTAAATATATACATACTATACATATAGGAAACACCCAGAACCAGAAACAATATTAAAATAGATAATAAAGAATATTAAAATAGATAATAAACTTAATTCGTTAAGTTATGTATTAAAGATAGAAGATTTATGTATTTATTAAGTAGTACTTTGTAATATTTTCATTTTTAATTTTTTTATTAGTCATTTTAATTATAGGTATCTTTTTTTTTTAATTTCTTGTACATAATTTAATTAATTGTAATTTGAAATCAGATATTAATGTGTGTATGAATAAAATAAAGGGGGTTAAAGATTTTACCTTTTATAAGAGAAACTCATACGATTTTTTGATAATGTCTAGTAAATTGATGGAACACCTGCATTCACAAAAAATATTGTGTCATGGTAATATTGTGTGACGTCGTGCGTCATGTTCCGGTAACATGACGCGTCCGTTCACGTTAGGAAACAAGAGTATTTATTAATGATATCGCTCATCTGGGCTTGTGTTAAGGTGACGAATAGAAGACCTATCTATATAAAGGAAAAAAAGATAAAATTAAAAAAAAATCATCCGTAACCCACTTCACAGACAACCATTTTTTTTAAATTTAAATTTCTTTCTGGGTTTCATGTTTTCATCTGTTAGGTATATTACAACAAAATAAATTTTTAGTGACGTTAATCACTTGAATTGTGTTCTAGGCTTATCTTTTATATTATTACAAAAAAGTATATTCGTTACGAATTAAAATAAAATTAATAAATTCAATACCGTCTTCAAAAACAAGAGAATTATAACTGCACCTTTAATAATCTGAAGTCTGGACTATAATTGACTTTGAAGGAATAGCAAATTACTCGGCCCTTAGGCTGCCTGTCCACAGGAGCGGAGTGGTGAGGAGCGGAGCGGTTGCGGAGTATTTGCGGAGCGCAATTGGTGGAAACACCGCACCACTCCGCTACCTCGCTCCGCTTCTGTGGATAGGGCCTTAAGGTGAAAGGGTACCTGCGCTCTCTCCATACAAACGTAGTCGACTTCCTCCCTGGATAATGACACTAGCACAAATATGTTTGTGCCATAAAACCTCGACTACATTTGTAATAGTTCGTATGGCGAGAGCTTTCCTCCTAAAGTTATATTTAGAAAAACGGCTTAAAAATGGAAATGACAAAACATACTAGAAGTTATGATATCAGAAGAATGAAAGATCAAACAATAATTTTCATCATTTTCTTATTCAGAAGAAGAAATTCTATCGATATCAAGTCTGTGGTCCTCATTCACCAAAACATTACTTCGTTCCAAACACCCGCGCCTCTTTTATGTGAATTTTATTTTTGGTGATATCCTTATATTGTTTATAGTCGCGGTTACTGCTGCGAGCGATGGTCAACCGCTGGTGGTTTTAACCGACACCTCAACTGTAGTGGCTGGAATAAAGTTTGACAAAAACCGAGTTTTATTTAATGGGGACGAAAAGTTACAAATTGGCGCTGTTTTTAAGCAAACAAGCCAAAACTAATAAATGGTTTTGACGTGATAACACCAGCACTCACAAAAAGTGTGATTTCATCGCTCACGTTCCCGTCGTGCATCATGTTATTGACAAGGTAACCAAAGCAACGTATTATCGTTGCTATGGTTACCATCGATGTTTTCTTATGACATTATCATGTAAAATTATCGTCCGTAAACCGACTTTACAGACAACCTTTTTTTTTAATAGGTATAGGTTTGTTAGCTAATCGTTAAACCCAACTTATTTAATTGTTGTGAACACTTTTTTTAAAGTTTTATCTTTAAAAAAGAAATAAAAGGTGGTCTTTTGAAAAGAAAATGAAACTTATATCATAATAATTTTATTTACAGTTCTAAAATTATTGCTTCTTACAGCAAATAAGGTAAATATTGATTTTAATAAACAAAGATTAGCTCATACAATTTTTATCAGATTTAAGTTGAATTCGGGTTTCACTTCTACTAAATCTAAATTTTATTAATCTTGCAAGTTTCCTTTACATTGATTTGTGTTTTATATAATATTATTATGATCAGTTAAAAGGTAATTTTTAACCGACTTCAAAAAAGGAGGAGGTTCTCAATTCGTCTGTATGTTGTTTTTTTTTGTACTTACTTGGAAGTCGGACTGGGTTAGATTGAATGTTGAGAGGTATACATAAAACATGGTGTCACCCAGTCCGACTTCCAAGTAAGTACCTACTTATGTTTCAGCTATCTGCTGTCTTAGTGACCCGAAATAGATTACTTTTCAATTTTTTTTAGTTTTTGTTTTCAGGTTTTATTGTTTTTAGCTTTTTTTGAAGTCGGTTTTTTTAATTAAATTTTTTATTTAGTGGTCGTTTTATATCCTTTAATATTTCACAGAATTTCATATAAATAATATATTAATAATAGGGTAAAGACTGTTGTTCACAACTCGTACAACTTGATTCCTTACAAAATATTCTTCAAAGGACTTCTAAGCGTGTAATTAAAATCTTTAAAAGGTAAACGATTCAAACTTACATAATATCCGATATCAGTAGCACTATCACTACATAGTATAAAACAAAGTCGCTTTCTCTGTCCCTATATCCCTATGTATGCTTAAATCTTTAAAACTACTCAACGGATTTTGATGCGGTTTTTTTTTAATAGATAGAGTGATTCAAGAGAGGAATGTATAATACATGCATAATATAGCCGTGCGAAGCCGGGACGGGTCGCTAGTCTACAATATAAAAATGAAGAACTTCATAAATTTTATAACGTGCTATCAATACGAGCCCGCTCTTGTAGGATAAATATTTTATGGATTTTTTTATTGCCCGTATGACCTGACTGATGTTAACATATTGCAGTAAAGATAGTGGAGTTATGATCTGGGCTTTGCAAGTTGGTTTTAACTCAAGTAGTTTTAACATTTGAAAGGACATATTTTTATGTGGGTACAAAATATATAATTAGGCACCACCAACTAGTACTTCTTCTTCTCGTATAGTGGTGTGGCTCACCTATTGTTAGAGTTTTCAGATCGCCTTAAGGTGAAAGGGTATCTGCGCGCTCTCCATACAAACGTAGTCGACTGTTTCCTCCCTGGGTAATGACAATAGCACAAATATTTTTGTGCCATTAAACCTATAACTGCCATGACTATGCCCCTATGTTTTGGTTTTTTTCATTTTCTAATTATCATAGAAATAAAAATTAAAAAAATTAAAAAATAAACAGAACCAAAAAATAGGGGCATGGTCATGGCAGTTATAAGTTTTATGCACCAAAAATATTTGCTCTAGTGTCATTATCTAGGGAGAAAACAGTCGACTACGTTTGTAATAGTTTGTATGGAGAAAGCCCCCGGTACCCTTTCCTCTTAAGGCCTCTAACTTGACCTAACGACTGCTACTAGAGGAAGCAACCGAGACCAACGGCTTAACATGCCTTCCGAAGCACGGAGAGGCTCACGGAAAACATTTTTGCCACACTACTAATTAGCCACCGATCGAAGTAATGACCACGCCAGGCGTTGCTTAACCCACACGACCGTAAACGATCAGCAAGCGTAGCTTAGCTGTGAGCCTCCTCAACTATTACTATTTTTATACAGCTAAAAAGGAGATAACCTTATACCAAACACTGATAAATAAATATGTTTACTATTAACAATTGTTTACTTTTGAAAGCACTTTTTATGCATCTAAGAGTAACAACTAGTATCCCTCTTGAGCTGTGCGTTGATATATCAGTCAGTCAAAACTTAGAATTTTATATTTTACACCAATAAACATCATTATCGAAAATATTCGAATATCCGTGAGCCCCTTGAGCATTCGATTGGAAACGTTTTGTTCAGCTTTGAAACAATATAAATAACTTGGAGTGTTCCTCACAGTATTTATTTCCCTTCATTAAATAACATCGCATGAAGTGATAAACAATGTGATATTTTGAGTGAAAACTTCAAATATGGTAGAACAATTTTAAGCTAGCTTCGAATCCCGTTCTTTACGAAAAATTTATAATAATAATAATAAATATTTCAGGACATATTACACATCGCCATCCAGCCCCAAGCTAAGCAACTTAATGCTTGTGTTATGGGCGCCAGATAACGGATAAACTACTTTTATACTTTTTTTTTTTTGTAAATATATACATATTATACATATAGGAAACACCCAGAACCAGAAACAAGAATTTATGGTCAGCATAAATACTTGTTCCCGGCGGGAATCGAACCCGCAACCTTCTGCGTCGCAGTCGGGTGTTCGCCTGACGCGCCACAGAGGTCGTCGTTATGAGAGCCAACTAGCTCTTACGATGAAACCAGCAGCTTAGTAGGCTTCAGGCGGCAACACTGAGTAGAGACTTGGTCAGTACGTCTGGACACGGTCTAAGCTGAGAGGTTGTTATAAGCGTAAGGGTAACCTATTCCATGTAATATATTATTATCTCCCAGACACTACTACGTTCAGAAAAAGATGAATTGTATGTTTCTGAAGCTGTATTCTACACTGTCTATACTAAATCAATACTTACTACCCAATATTATAAAGCTAAAGAGTTTGTTTGTTGGTTTGAACGCGTTAATCTCAGGAACTACTGGTTCGAATTGAAAAAAATATGTTTGTGTTGGAGAGTCTATTTTTCGAGGAAGGCTATAGGCTACTTTTCATTTTGATATTGACACGGGATCGGGACTTACGCGGGTGATACTGCGGAGCGCAGCTAGTAATATTTTATAGAGGATAGTTTTTTTTTGTAACGAATAGGCTCCAAATGTATTGGACCGATTTAGATGAAACTTAGTATGAGGATACATTGATTAATTGTGAGTAACATAGGCTATTTTTTATTTCGATATTTTCACGGGATCAGGAGTTACGCGGGTAAAACTGCGAAACGCTGCTAGTCATATAATATAGTCAAAGTCAAAGTCAAATTTCTTTATTCCTTTCGATGCTTATGAATAATTATATACATGATCACTTGGAATCGTCTTAAAAACTAAGTTAGGATGTGTGCCTTCGGAACGCGCCCACCAATGAGAAGAAGGCACAAGAAACTCATGGGGTAGATGTTAGATATAGATGTATAAGCCAATTTATTTTATTGCAAGTTCTCTTTGTATATTTCAAAAGACATTTTACTTTCAAGACGGCTTACAAGTAGGACGTTTTTAGGAAATTCTAAAGATTGTGTCATTTTGTTAGATGGCCCTACTGATTGGGAGTGGCCCGTGCTGATAACGTGATGCCTACTTATTCAAACTGTTGGGTTAGCTGAAATATTTAACATTTTACTAAAAGTAGTAAAGATAACAATACTATTAAGTGAAATGTAGTTTATACTCACGCTATTGTTTTTGTGTCCGAAGACCTGGTAGGAGCGGCTACGGTGAGCATTAATTGAAAACTGTCACGCAACCTATTTACGTCAACCTTGTAGCCAAATAATACTACAAATACAGACTACAAATAGTATCCACATTTAAATTATTTCGTCGTTCTTTGTCTAATATGTAGCCTTGCGTTACTTTGTAATTTAAACATACCTGCTATTTGATTTTAGTCCTCTACTATTTTTCGTGATACTATTTTTGGTTGTTAAAAAAAGGAAGAAGTAAAAGAAAAGAGGAGAGGGTGGAGTTAAAGTTGAGAAGATTGTGCACAAAGTTAACAATTTAACTAGATAAGGTTCCTAAAACTTCAATTTTTAACTTTCTGGGTGAAAATTGAAAGTATTTATACAAAGACCCTTAATTTAATTGCTCTTGAAGCGATTTTATAAATCTTATTCCACCTTAAAACCACATGTGGTAGATCCACTTAAAAACAATTAAGCATCTTTGCCCTCAAAAGCCAGTTAGCTTAAATTTTATTAGCAACAAGAAAATGTATGGCGTCCAGCAAATCCGTAGCTTAACATTGTATAATGCTTGGCTTAAGGCGCTTTGTTTGGCTTCTAGCAATATTAACTTGAGTAAATAAAACTTAAATCAGAAATTCGTCGAAGTTCAAGGCTCCGTTAATCAAATACGAGTGTTTAATTCGATTCGCAATCACGTATCGATTGAAGAGTAGTTTAAATATTAGCTCGATCAAAATGTAGCGTATTATTTAATCATAGAGTCGTCTGTCGGCTAACAATGGCGGTAGATCCAATCTGGAGGATAAGCCGTTCTATTTAACGGAGATAAAAGCACAGAAGCCTTCCGATATTCATCCATACTGGCAATATCCAGACAATGAGCGCTCATCTTTATTTTATGACGTGAAGCACCTTCATTTTGAGAATTATTTATACCGCGGCTATCCTAGCTAAAATACTTTGTTGATGAATGACTTTCATATTCTATTTGAATAAAATTGATTTTACGCTACGACTTAAGGGGTCACACTTTATAAATTTAGAGCGAGGAGAAGTTTAAGGTGAAGCTTTCGGGTAAGTTTTAGTTTAACAGCTAAAAATGAGTTATTTAGAAGTACTAAACAATAAATAAAATGTTAATTTTTATTAAACTATTTTACAAACTTTACCTTGGGTCCAAGGATAAATCTGAATCGCGGGAGAACGATTACAAATACGATCAATCTACAGGTCAGAGAAGCCAAAAAAAAAAGAATGTGTACAAAATTTTTAGAAATAACTTGTACCAGCTTTAGACAGTTTAATAAACATCTTAGTAAACCATGATGTTGTGTGTATGCGTGTGTGAGAATTAGGCAAAGACTACAAAAAGGCAACCGTCATGGTCCCGCCGGATAAAATTGCTGGGTGGTTACTATTCTTTATAATATCACGTCGCGGTTGCCTTTAAATGTGCGGTATGGTATTTCATACAATTGTATTGTATATTTTATACAATATTTTCTTGAAATTAGCATTCTAGACTTTTTTGTACTTCTTAATTTTTACGAAGAATTATGACTTAACGTTAGAGCAGACAATACATTTTTCGTGAGGCAGATAGCGTCGCTGGCTACCTTTTCTATGTTTCAAACATAGTCTAATTTTGTAGGTCCATGGTTTCAAAGTTATTATTAAAGGTTACGTCTGCCCTTCAAATTGACATTGACAAAACAATTATTATCAATCTATGAAATTGAACGGTCAGCGAGCTAATTCTGCGTTCACCTTTCAATCAATTAAATTTTATTTTTGAAGTGAAAACTTCTTATGGCGCGTTGGCCACTTTTGTGGGTGAGCATTTTCAACCGATCTCGCGACAGATTTTGACGCGACAGATTTTGACGCGACAGATGAGATTTTATTTGTGTTAGTCTTTTTGTTTAACTTATACTGCCATCTATTACACAAATTGAGAAACTTAGTTTCTAGATGGCGCTGATTTAAATTTTTTACTGCCATCTAGCGAATAAAAAATAAACTATATTTGTTTAAGTGAGTGCTAATAGATGGCAGTAGCAGATCGTTTCAAGAAATATTCTATGGGAAATAACAAGTTTATTGTTTTCACTTCTGCCTGCACTCCCGGAGTGCGCTGTTTTTTTAATTAATAGGTCAGCGTTTGATCACTATCTCATACGATGGTAAGTGACAATGCAGTCCAAGATATGGCACGGTTTCCTAGAAAATATCTATACGCTCGTGACTCAAATACCCCCCAATAAACGGGGGCCTTTGAGAGACGCGAATGAAGGTAGAAAGACAGAACAAAAACTTTTCCGACCCGTCCTCCTTTTGTGATTGTTTAAGTAAAATAAGCAATAATTTTGGCCACATTTAATATATATTTTTACTAGCTGTCCCGGTAAACGTTGTTTTGCCATTTCAAAAAAAGAAACCGAGCTGATTGGTGAATCTAAACCACCCAGGGCGACACCCAAACGCATACAAAAAAAAATCATTCAAATCGGTCCAGCGGTTTAGGAGTTCAGTGATATACACACGTAAAGTATATTTCTTTATAGTATAATTCTTTATATATATATATAAAGAATAGCTGCGCTCCGCGGTTCACTTGCATAACTCCCTATCCCGTGGGAATATCGAGTTAAGATGTAAGCTATCCTATCTTTCAAGTTGGATCAAACTGCACACGGTGTGCAAATTTGATTAAAATCGGTTATGTAGTTTAGGAGTCCATCGAGCACAAACAACGTGACACGTAATTTATATATTTTTTTTTTTTTTTTTTTTTTTTATATTCATAATAGGTCAGCGTTTGACCACTATCACACCTGCCTGATGGTAAGTGACGATGCGGCCTAAGATGTAACACGCCTTCCTAGAAGATACCTATTCACTCGCGATATATATTAGACTAGCGACCCGCCCCGGCTTCGCACGGCTATATTATGCATGTATTATACATATAAACCTTCCTCTTGAATCACTCTATCTATTAAAAAAAACCGCATCAAAATCCGTTGCGTAGTTTTAAAGATTTAAGCATACATAGGGATATAGGGACAGAGAAAGCGACTTTGTTCTATACTATGTAGTGATGCTATTTAGTTATATATATAAAGATATGTATATATAATCCATGCTATTTAGGACACTCTGTAGTCCCTGGGATATGTATGAGATTAAGTGTGTTTGCCCAGAATAAGCAATATTCTCACAATATCTCGCTTTACTAAATGAATTCCACGTAGGCATTACGTCTTTGTCGAGACATAGTGCTTAAAGGTAACGGTTATGTTACCTATTCACCCAAGAAAACGAAACTCGGTATCTAAAGTTAATTGGATTGCTTTCATTGATTTTATTTGTTATTGTAATGGACCCAGTTAAAGACCTCGATGAGATTAAATATCGAATACATTCTTTTCTTATTCTCTTTTAGGGTGAAAAGAGACTATAGAACTTTCTATATTAGGGTTATTGGAAATTATATTATAAGCAAGCCGTTGAGGCACAGTTGAAGGTCAGAATTTATAAGGTGGCGTTTTGCATTTGTGGAATTGTGGGTTGTTGGTATTTTACGTATTTTTTTGGTGAATAATAAATAAATAAATAAAATAACGACGACCCAGTTGGCGCAATGGTCACCATGCCGGACTGCCGAACACAGGGTTGCGGGTTCGATTCCCGCCTCAGACAAGTATTTATGCTTAGATATTTGTCTGTGGTCTGGTTGTTTCTATGTATTATAAGTATATATTTACAAAAGAAAAGTATATAAATAAATAAATAAATAATATCTTTATTGTTAAACTTACAGTCTCAGTAGGTGGAACTCTGACTCTTAAACTAAGAAAACTTGTGTTTTAAAAGCCAGCGTCTAAGTAAGTAAGTAGTATATCCGTTGTCTAGCACCCATAACACAAGTCTAGTTACTTAGCTTGGGGCTAGATGGCGATGTGTGGAATGTCCTGTAATATTTATTTATTATTTATTTTTATTTTTTTACTAATCAGCAAAACACCACCAAACTTCGAGTTGGTGTTTCACGTATATGGTGTAATGATAACATATAAATCGAAAAGATTTACCCCAAATATAAGATTAAAGGAGTGTAGCTTGAATTCTGATGACGTTTTGATATCTGTGACGCAGATTATGGTTAGAATAATTGGCGTTTTCGAAGTAAATTTATATATTCTCTATGGATAATCGTAGGCAAACTAAACTAAATACCTGGTTAAGTATTTAGTCGCGATCAATCGGGATTTTCACCCCACAAAAAAAATGATTTTTCAAAGGGGTTTATATGGTGAACATTGTGAAAAGCGACGGATTATCTTGTGAACTGCCAACAAGTAATCGGACGATAGACTATACGTACGTCCTATGTTTTCACCCTAAATAAGCCCTAAATAGGTATGAACCTATTATTTTCTTATTTCTTTACTTTTATATTCCATAATACGAAGTCGTTTACATTGAGTGCCGCTTTATACCAATTTACTTAAATGCGATTTCAAGTTTATTATTTATTTTGAATGCTTGGCGATATAGAGGTGAATTTAAATTAGTCTAGCTGAAAAGATATTGAGATGGAAGCATGTGCGTGGAATGGATTTAAGCCTTTGTACGATGTTTGAAAAAATAAAGATTTACATTCTTTATTCGAATCTAGGTCTTTGGTAAACATATTTATTTGACATATGCTGACCTATCCTATACATAGGTCAGTATAACTATCACACCTGCCTCATAGGGAACGCTACGGCCTGATGTAGCTAGCACGCCTTCTTAGACGATACCTATTCACTCGCGACTTTGTACCCCCCAAATTGTACCCCTCAGAAAAGACAGACGCAGGAAACTGACTCCATTCCCTTGTAGTACGAATAAATGCCGCGTATCAGTTTGTCTAGTTGTATGCCGAAAGAATGGAGATGGAAAACCCCTTTTAAAAAGCTCTTTTTTGGGGTAAATTGTGGTCACGAGAAAAACAGATACGTTGGTAAGTGAAAACAAACTAAATACTTAACTAGGTATATTTAGTTTACCTACGATTATCCATAGAGAATATATAAATTTCCTTCGAAAAGGCCAATTATTCTAACCATAATCTGCGTCACGAGAAGATATCAAAACAGTCATCAGAATCCAAGCTACACTACGAGCGGATTCCTTTGATCTTATATTTGGGGTAAATCTTTTCGATTTATATGTTAATTTACAAATTTGAATCTCCTTCGTTACGAGTTTGGGTGTTTCCAGCTAATCCTACTTCAAAGGAATATTATTTCATATTTTTGTACACATTTATACGTAATTGATTGTTATAAATTATAAACATAAATAACTTGAAGTGTATTTTGATTTAATAAATGTTTTGGAAAACATTTGTTCTGTATTAATGACCTCGAGCTTTAACCTTTCCACTTGACGGAAAGTTCCTCAACAAAACCGTGGCCACTTATATTGGTCCATGACTAGAAGATTAAACAAGGGCCTATTTCAAACTTCCCTATTGAAATATTTCTCAGAATTTAACATCAGCTATTCCTCTAATTAGGCAATTTATTTCTAGGGCGTCCAAAATTTTAACTCAATTATTATGAAGTCTGACTTTGAATATTAATTAAAAGCAACAATTAGCTTCATCAAAATCAAAAGCCTCTAGTTGGTTAAAATGATTACAAATAAGTGCCCATAAAATTAATAACCAAGTCATTAAATAAAAGGTTTATGATGAATTAGGTATAGATAAACTAAACTTGACTGCTTCGTCTAGAGCACAAGATTGTGATAGGTGAAAAGAAGTATGGGAAGCCTTTGCCCAGCTGTAAGACATCATGGGGCTTATAAAAAGACGATCAAAAGGTACAGGTTTTATCTACATAAAGTCATTCGTTTGTTAAAATAATGCTCATATTTCAGGAAGTAAAATCTTCTCATATAATATGTTTATGTCTGTTACAAATGAGTCACAATTTCAGCTTCAAAAAATCACACTCAATCTGATTTGGGTAGGTACCTACGTTTTTCTGTACCAAAATTGTAGCCCCAAAGTATGCAAACGAGGTCTTCGCAGGAAGCAAGACGAATATCTTTGCGCAGCACAAAATTTTATCGAGCACTCGTAATTTCCTTTGATCCCTCATCTATATTCAATGATCTGAAGACCGTAACGCTTGGTAAGCGTATTCATTATAACTCTGTATGCTTTCTCAGTACACGTCACACGCCTCTCAGCAATTTGCTCGCTTTAGAACACTTCAGAACCCCCGCCTACAGCGTCGGTGTATATTATTTCTATAAATATTCACAAGAAACAAACTTCTCATTACTCAAATTGACTCTCTGCATAAAATATTACAGTTAAAGTCACACTGTATGACAGTAAAATTGTTACACAAAGATCTCTATATCAAGGAACGTGACGCGACGCAATTTTATGTTCGCAGAAAAAAACTCCACATTGTCGGTTGAATCGTTTTTGTGAAAACAACGGGAGCAATAAAGGGTCTTATTGTTATCCTTTGAATTTATACCCTGATATTATCGCTCTCATAAATTGCTACCACGTACAGTTTTCTCCCAATCGGATGTTTGAAAAAAGTGACCGAGGGATAACCCTACTGCGTTCAACCTACTTAATGTAGCTATTGATAGAGTAAACGCCCAGATCCAAAAAGATAAGCTTTCAAATGCAATATTTATGGAGGTTATTTTCCTATGTTTTCATTTGGTAAATCGAAAACCCAAAGGTTTTTTATTGTTTAAAAGCTGTTTGCAGGAATGTTTAGTTAAGAGCCAAAGCAAATAAGACTTTAAAATTCCACCGTTGCTTTTGAATACGGTCAATGTAATTACCTACTGTAGCTTAAGCGTAACGGAAATAAAAACGCATCAATTCTCGATTAGGGCTTGCGCAACATCTGTTTTCTAATTGAGACATTAGCCGTGGAATCGACCGAATGGATCTCCTTTAGTTACTGACGTACATAAGTGATGACGGTCGGAATGTACAGTATTACACGAACCGACCGGCTAAATGATGGCCATTGGCCGCAATCGTTGTCCGGGAAAACTCCCGGATAATTGACACGAATGTTGCCAAACGACCTCTGAAATACGACCCTGTTTTGCGCCCTGCAACATGTTTTGCAGGGCTCTCAAATCCTTAATGAAGCCCAAACATATTTATCGTACCTTTTCTATTGATGTCATCAGCTAATGTTACATAACTATGACAACATTACTTTTTATAGATCGTAAAATAAAACTAAATGCATCAAATAAAGTAAGAAAAGCTTGTAATAAAAACTTATGAAACGTAGTTATTCAGATTTCAGTATAAGGATACTGTCTATACACAGTTTCTATACACGTCATTTCAAGAGAAATTCATCCAAAGGTACCGAGATCCAGAACATTATATTCGTTCGTACGCAACTAGGCCTGTAATGGGTGCCAGACAATAGATTAAATAATTGTACTGAGTTACTGAATCAAACTTGCAATCTGCAAACCTCGCGACTGGTTGTTTAGGTCGTGTTTAGCTACTTACCTACTGATTTCAAATTAATTTCCTTATTTTTTTTGTAAATACTTTATTATTATACTAGAAACACCTAGACTAGACCTAGTTCAGACAAATATATTTTATTCCAAGGCGGAAATTTCAAATATTTAAGTGTCGCTAGCGGGTGTTAGCCCATCGCGACACATGTTGTTATTTTAGCTTATGCCACGGTTATTTCAAATATCTCGTAAACAAGCTTATCAAAAACGTATAACTTAGTTTGGAATTAGTTTTGCTATCTATAATGGGAATACAACAGAAAATAATGGGAAGAATATTGCAGTCACAGCAAATGTACGGAGGACTTAATTTATATGTTTATACTCTCCCCAATTTACCGCGACAAAAGAAAGGATTTATCTAAAATCTACAATGTTAGCTATTGTATTCATAAAGATAAATTTTATTTTAGTAATTGAGTTCTCTACAAACGGGCATGATTAGTCAAACAAAATCTGCAAGTCGATTTGAAATGTGAAAATCAGCGTTGTTGTGTCTACCGCATGCTGAGTGCAATTATTTTGTGGTAGCACTATACTTATTCTAAATTATGGTTCAAGTTAATTTTTATCACATCCTGTACAACTACATTCAAGAGTTTAAGTTTAGTTTATATTATTTACTAAAAATAAAGATTTTTGTATTCTATTCTATCTAAAAATACTCAAAACTCTTTGTCCGGTTTAGTATTTTTTTAAATACATTGTTCACCGTTTGACCTGTATCTCACCCGATGGCAAGTGACGATGCGGCCTATGCAATGATATGGCACGCTTACCTAGGGAACACTAACAGGTTTTATTTTGTATACATTTGTTAATATATACTAATATCATAGAAAGGTAAAGTGTGGGAGTTTGTATCCGAAACAAGAAGACCGATTTAAAAGAAATTTGACATAGAGATAGTTTAATGCTGAGGATACACGACGACACTGACACTCGACACAAATGTCGGCACTAGTGTCGATAGCGTCCACACTGTAGCAATTTTTGATATCGCGGCGCGAGCGGTGGACATACGTAGACACTCGATGTATACATCAAGTGTCTAGTGTCAAGTGACTTACGCGGGTGAAACCGCGAGTCGCAACTAGTACAATATATTTTCTTATTTTATGTTAGTCTATGAAATAGTTCACAAAACAACACGTACCTATCTAAAAATAATCGAATAGTACCAACACCAACGAAAGCCAAACAATGAAAGAGCAAAGAAAACTCGCCACGAACCTTAATTTAAAAGTTACACTACACCGTTGGAAAAACAAGTTGGACACACCTAAGTACAGACCTTTGTTAGCTTTGATAAAGCGAACATCGGTGTCACCGCACCTTTTTGCTGCAACTACATGTAGCGTTTTTGCCGCACTCCAACCATGTATTCACCGCCTTTGAACACCAAGTGAAGAGGGTTGCTAAATTGACATACCTAACACCTATTCTTCATAATTTTGTGTGTCTCGTAATATTTAACACTTAGAAACAAAATATTTAACACAACGCCCTAGAAAAACCCTCACAAAAATCATTAAAAAAATGGTCTGTAAAGTCTATTTACGGGCGATAATTATACGTGATACCGTCATAAGAAAACATTGATGGTAACGATAATACGTTGCTACCTAGTCTATTACTTAATCAATAACATGACGCGTTCCCGGCACATGACCCATGACGTCATGTTTTTTGTGAATGCAGGTGTTCATCAATTTCTTAGACGTCACAAACATTTAATATTGTAACTTTCAATTTGGTTTTTCAAACTGAACAATTTCTGAATTGACGTCAGTGAGATGTACATATCACTGAATAAATGTGTGTCTCGTAATATTTTGTGACACTTAGAAATAAAATAAATCAACTATAAACTGCTCGTGTTGAAAACATTCTTATAACAGCCGTTTTGGAGCACTACTGTGGATCTGCAATTATGCAGCCGACCGTACCTATTCCAACTTGATTTTTTACTTAGTTTCATAGATCGTCCAATCGAATAGTAAAAACGCGGCCTAGTGCGAGTTGAATTCCCGCATGAAGGGTTCCGTACCATTCTATTCTGTTTTTAGTATTTGTTGTTATAGCGGCAACAGAAATACATTTTTTTTTTAATTTCAACTGTCTATAGCTATCACAGTTCATGATATACGGCCTGATGACAGACAGACAGTGGAGTCTTAATTATAGGGTCCCATTTTTACCCTTTATGTACGAAACCCTAAAATAACAATACAAACACAGTTTCAATTCAAACCGAAAAAAATCAGGAAAAGCTCAACCAAAAAAAAAGAAGAAAATAAAAAATAAAAATATTTTTTAACACCAAGCCTGTTCATGAAAAAGACATAACAGTCCGTTGAATTTATTGTAGTAGACGAGGACCCAGATGGCTTTCCTCATAAAATACAACGAGTGGTTCTGTTGGTAGCAACCGTATACTTAAAGATAATAACAATTTACTGGGACCCTTTGCCGAATTTCGCTAAAATACTTTCCCTTTAGTACGTGCTAGCAATTACTGAGGCAGTAATGACGTAGGGATAGTTAGGATGTCAAAGGCACGCTGGCAACTATCAGGACCTTCCTGTTTCTATTTATTTACATACAATATTATAATAGGGCTAAGTTACAGTAGCGAGAAGTGAAGTTTATTTAAGGCTAGCGACCCGCTCTGGCTTCGCACGGCTATATTATGCATGTATTATACATATAAACCATCCTCTTGAATCACTCTATCTACTAAAAAAAACACATCAAAATCCGTTGCGTAGTTTTAAAGATTTAAGCATACATAGGGATATAGGGACAGAGAAAGCGACTTTGTTTTATACTATGTAGTGATATTTACGATTATTCATTTATATTGACGACTCAGTTGGCACAATGGTCACCATTCCCGCCTCAGACAATTATTTATGCTTAGATATTTGTCTGTGGTCTGATTGTTTCTATGTATTATAAGTATATATTTACAAAAGAAAAGTATATAAGTAGTATATCCGTTGTCTAGCACCCATAACACAACTCAAGTTACATAGCTTGGTCTGGCATGTCTTGCAATATTTATTTATTTATTTAAAGGTGGGCCGATAAATCACTGCAGAAGGGAGAACCGACGAGCGTAAACCTAAATATGACCCAAACATTTTGCAGTAGGTACATTATTATTGGTAATTATTTATTTAAGCGGTTTAGGGCTACACCTTAACAATTAACTTTTTTTTGCAATTTCTGGAAATTCGAACATTTTTTGGAAATTTCCGAGAATTACTAAATTTTTTTGGTTTTGTCGTTGTTGGTCGAAAATCAGTTCATTTTTTAAATACCTAATGGCTAAGGTCGGACTTAGAATCCTATCCTAATTATAAATGTGAAAGTTTGTGTGTGCGTGTGTGTATGTTTGTTACTCTTTCGCGCAAAAACTACTGGACCGATTGCGATGAAACAGATAGCTGGAGACCTGGATTAACACATAGGCTTATTTTTATTCCGATAAAACCACAAGATCGGGACTTACGCGGGTGAAACCGCGGGGCTCAGCTAGTAGTCGATAAAACTCAAAAAATAAGCACAATCTAACCACTCCGTTTTAGTAACAGTTGATTTTCAGGTAAACATAACCTCAAAATTTTCGTTCGAATCCATAAGTCTGATAACAAAAGTAGATTGTTAAGGTGCACAAAAATAGCACTCAGCCACTTCTGATAATTAAAAATAACCATATATAGTGGAATAGGAGGTTCGAATTTGCAAATAAATGAAATGAAATACGCCAATAAATTGGGCTGAAAAAAAAAACGAGATTATAAACAAAGAGATCTTTATAAATAATGTTATGTATTTTATTGAGGTACCCTTACCCCAATAGGTAACGGCGGCAGGGAGGCAGAAACACAGAAGCGGGAGTGAAGTGTTGACATCGCATCGTCTAAGATTGTTACAATGTCTTTTTGGAACATTCAAAATCTTTGTATGGGATGATTGGTATTATGTTGCAAGGATATTGTTTGACGAAATAATTTCACAGCTTTTAAGCTTAAGATAATCTATAGTTTAGCGCATGGAAGTGATAACATATGCCGTCAAAATAACGTCATCTCAACTTATTTCGCTACAAAAATAATAACCCCGAACTGAAAATTATAACGTTAATAAAAGTCAACCGCAAAATATTTGTAGCTCCCGTAACACTGTTTGTCGATAATAAAAATGTTAATAACCAACATTGTTATAACATCAACAGAAAACAAACTAGAGTGCGTAGTGAGAGTCGCTCGTAAAATTACGGTCCGTTCGTCTTCGATGTTGTTTCTGGTAGCGCACAATGGTAAAACGAGCGACGACAGAATAATAATTGTTACACTAATGTAGTTAATAAATTAAAGCTCGAGTTAGTTACTAAACCGTTATGTCAATTACAAATAATAACCATGCCAATTACCAATAGTAACCAACCATATTTATATAGCAAAACCATAGGTAGACAAATAATCTGGTAAGCGGCTTTGACTTACCGGCGCGTAAAAGCGCAGTACAAATCTAAATACGAGTAGATTGACTAAAAATAAGTAGTATTAAAAAGAAACAAAAAACGCATAGCTTATATGAGGATTATGATAGGTTTTTTTTTGCTTTTTCTATCATAACCCACTACTGGGTCAAGTTAGGTTAGGTTTTAATACTAACTATCAGCTCGCTTGTTCGCTCTGATGGCAAGAGGCCCGACGGCTTAACGCTCATTCCTTGGAGGCAAGGGATGTCGTTGGTGTGGGATGCCACCTGTGTGGACACTCTGGCGGCTTCCCATATTCCGGCAACGTCAGGTCGAGCTGGTGCGGCGGCTGCGAACGCGGAGTCCCTTAAGTCTCGCAAATATTCGGAGCTGGCGGACCGTTTCATGTTCGTCCCGATAGGGGTGGAGACTTTGGGATCTTGGGGTCCCGAAGCCTCTGTATTTTTTAGGGACCTCGGCGCGCGTCTTGTCCAGGTGTCTGGTGATCGGAGGGCTGGTGGCTTTTTCGCTCAAAGGGTCAGTCTGGCCATCCAGAGGGGAAATGTTGCCAGCCTTCTCGGAACGATGCCTCGGGGAGACGCGCTTGAGGATGTTTTTTATTTGTAGTTTTATATATTTTTAGAAATTGTTAAACATTATAATATTGTATCACTATATTAAAGACCAACTATCAGCTTCAACTTGCGCTAGTCAAGTTCATGTCAGGTAGGTTGCTGTTTAAAAACGTTGGGAAAAAGTTTCATATCCATTGACGGGATACGACCACATATTTCTTCCACACTCTGCTATTACCCAAGATACGCATCGGACACTGAAACTTGATGATCTAAGTAAATGTAAATTTGAACTTTTAGTTACCTATAATTTTTGATCTAAAGTAAATAATGATAGCCAAACTAATCGTACGTCGTAGTCGTCTATATTACTTTACCGTGCGCTACCCTTCACCGGTTAGACGGCCCACGTTCAATACCCTCTCAAGAAGTATTACTCTTATTATGTGACCCTACACAAAGTGAGGCCGATATTGGCAGCCCTTACCGACTGCCGTGCGAAGGTGAGGAAACTTCGCATAAAACCTAAGGAGGCAGGTGCATTCCATTTCTAGGGTGCCAAAATGTGAGCGTATTTCACGCTCTATGTTACGACATGCCACGTTACAACAAAAGGGTGAGCATTATAATAAAAATCTTACGGCTGCTGACGTGAATAACGTGAAAATTCTGTTTTCTACGTGTTCAGTGGATGTTCATAAACAATTTGATTTCATTAAGTCGGATAATTTTGAATTACGCCGTCCCTTTTCTTAGGGGTACATTTTATGTATTGCCGGGACATTTTAAACAGCTCAAATGTACTAATTTATAATATTTGTGCGCCCCGCTGTTTCATATACTATTTATTTAACATTTATAAAATACTAGCTGCGCCCCGCGGTTCCACCCGCGTAAGTCCCGATCCCGTCGAAATATCGGGATAAAAAGTAGCTTATGTGTTAATCCAGGTCTCCAGCTATGTAGATACCGAGTTTAATCGCAATCGGTCCAGTAGTATATGCGTGAAGGAGTAACAAACATACATACACACACACACACAAACTTTCACATTTATAATATTAGTAGGATAGGATAGGATTTAAAATACAAATTGAATGTGTAGTAAATGTTTGATATTATTATATTCATTTTTTTTTTTTCAAAATCTCCACCGGTTCCTCTCTCGCCGTGATGTCGGGGCTGCGGGAACGGGTGCGATTCTACCGCGGCACCCGACGGCACCCGACGGAACCCTGGGTTCAACACCTGAATCGACCTATAATTCAATTATTATTATTTTACAAAAACTTTTTCTAAAAATCAACTAAGGATACAAAAGATTTAATTTTTCCTTACAAGATTCTATGGAATTTTTTCATCAATGTCTTTTATTAACATCATGAAGGTGACACCTGCTCGAAATGGCACTAGGTGAGCTAATAAATAATATTGCTGCGTTAATATTACGTCTCTTGTGCCTTTATAGTTACTGACTAACCTTCGGACCTTCGATGTTCAAGACTTCAAAGGCCTCTATTCATAAAGTATAGAAGTGTGAAATTATGGAGAATATTCATCATCGCGATGTACGGAATATCTTTGCAATTTTATTTTAAAACCAAACAAACTATGTATAATTAAATCCATAAAATATCTATTTTTGTCTATGAATTATAATGACTTGCTTATTTTTTTTAAACTGAACCAATTCATAAAGATTTTTTTTGGAATTTTGATTTTTTATTTTATGTTTTAATTATTTTTGATTTATTGTAATTAATGATTTTTTCTGGAATAAATATTTTATTTTTATTTTCTGATATTAGAAATATTCATAGTTAATACTACGAACTAAAAACAGAATATGCGACGGTAAAGTGACGGAAATGTTCTATCGATGATGGATACATATATGCCACGGAGACCTTGCGGCCGTAGGGACAAGAAGCTTTATTAATATAAAAATATTTCAAAATTATTAGTATTAAGTTCAGGTAACCAAAGGGCTCGCTGCTACTTTGGCCAACGGATCGGCATTGCCTTCCAATGAGGCAATGCAGCGAGTTTTTTAAGAACATTACCTAGGGAAACTTATTTTATCTTTTAAAATTAATATTATTGTTCTAGGTATATGTGATTAAGGTAGTAAAAAATATAGCTTAAAAAATTAGAATATATATTGGCCTAGAACTAAATAGATCGAATTTTATTCCGAAGGTCGTGGTTTTGAATCCCGACCAGCCGTGCCTAATGGATAGATTCTGAGCAAGCCTACTCCATCTAATACAATGTCTTAGGCCAGACTGTTATAATAATTTATTAATTAAAGTAGCTGTCGCTGTTTAAAACGTTTAGACTAATATTTGGGTAGACAATACAATCTGTTTTCTTTCATAATAAAACAAATACGATTAATCCGATATCAAATAATTTTATTAAGGTATAGCATTGTTTAGTATTTGCAAAAAAGTCTGTATAACTAAAAAGTGCACAACGAAATGAATATTTGAATAGCATTACACCAAAATTGGAGTGGATTATAAATATTGAACTTCAGTTTTTCATATCGCTGTTTTTATGAATACATAAAAAGGATTTGTTTTCGCTTCTAGTTTTGAATAAAGTTTGTAAATTAAATAAAAGCCGTGTGTACATTTTGTAAATTGAATTTTATTACCAAAATATTATTGGAAACGCACCAATAGACTTTCCTCAACTCGGTTTTTACGCGATTATAAATATTAATTCAATAAATATGGGTCGCAAACGGGTTATATACTAATTATTTTAATATTTACCCGATGTTTCGATCGAGTTGCACCGATGATGGTCACGAGAAGACGGTAAAAATCTTCTACTATATTTTCGAATATCGTGAATGCAATATTGAATGATTTTTTGAAATTTTAATAGTTGAATGAAGGTAATATTGTGTGCATCGCATCGACAGTTTGCGTTCGCAGCTTCTGCCGTCTTCCCGTGACCATGATCAGTGCAACTTGATCGAAACGTCGGGTAATTGATTCCGCCAGTTGACAGGATATTAAAATAACTAGTAGCTATAACATTTTTAGGGTTCCGTACCTCATATGGTAAAAAAGGAACCCTGAGGTCACTCTAATGTTATAAAATGAATTGGTTCCAATAATATTAACCATTATTTAGATAGGAAGTATCTATATATTTTTAACTTACTATACACGAGTATGTTAATAACAAGGGCTACCAATGTAAAAAGAACTGAATAACCATAATTAAATCAAACAGGGATGAATATGCAACAGAACCCTTTTTCCCAAGCAAAACTCTCGCTAAAAAATTCCGCATAGAAAGTCAACGCAGCTGTTGAAAACGGTATGAGACGGTATTATCGTAGATTATGTACTGCGAGATAAGGCATTCAACGCGGCCTCATTAAAAAAGAGACCATAGAAAATATAACAAAAAAATGCCATGGAAGCTCGTCTCATTTGTCAAGTTGCCGGCGTTGCATGCAACCCGCACGTCACTCGTCGAGTAGCCGAGTTTTATTCATACCACTTCCCCACACTCTGGTTTAATAATTCATAATTAAAATACACTGTTAAACAGAATATGAACGGTTTTACTATTTTATTCCGTTCGCATGCTGCGTAGTAAAGCGCGTTTTGTACATAAAATTTTAAAATAAAAAAGATGGAAATTAAAAAGGGATAGGCACCTTTTTAATTTCCATCTTTTTTATTTTACATCGACACTTGGCTTGGCTCCAAGTTTTATTAGCATCAACTATACCACTGTAAAATAAAGTAACATTTTCAAAAATCAATGTGTGTACGGAACTCCTCAGTACCCGAGCCCGACTCGCGCTTGACCAGTCTTTTTTAAATACTATTACTCTATTATTTACTCAGTTACGCATGTGTTTGTAAAATAACAGCCTTTTGGAGCTAACCCAGATTTTAGTCTACGAGTAGGTACAGATAATTATATTTGACAGAAAAAGATGAGTTTCAATTTTGGTCAAATATGTTTGGAGTACAAGTTTAAATTTAATAAAAAACAAAATTTTGTAATTTAGCTGCAAGTGGCCCTAAGTACCTATAGCAAGTAAGTATAGGAGTATATTTGGTGAAATACATAAGTACCTACCTACTTTCAAATTTTTCTTGTTGATTTTACTTACTATTCGCTAATAACAATAACTTTTATTTAATAGTCCGAAATACTTCATTTCACAAAGGTGGTTAGGAACACGCAACATGGTGGTTTCATAATTTAGTGTCATAATTGACTCGCATATTAACTAACTATACATACCTACATACTATTGTTGTGGAAATGAAAATTATCTTAATTGGTGTTTGTCACGATTTTTTCGTAAACATAATTATAAACATTAATTACTAATGTTAAAATAAGCATCAAAGTATAATTATTAAGATTGAAAAAATGTAGACAAAGGTAGGTGTGGTCATTTCGTTATAACGAAAAGGAAAAATTGTTTTTTGTCTATCGACAAAAAACATTTTTCGTTCATTTCATTGAAATTATTTTACACACTCAACGCAAAAAATCCATTTTATTTTCACTCTTTGAGCGAAAATTCCTAGAAATTTCCCTTTGTAATTTTTCAAACAAAATTAAATAGCTACTACAGTAAATTGTCAAAGATTTCCTTTACAGAATATTTATTTTACACCTTGTATTAAATCTTCTAATTTTGTCCGATAATTTAGAAAACCCGTCATAAAATTTTCAGCACCAGCAAAACAAAGAGGAAATTCAGTGGAGTGACGCTTTTAAAACTGTCGAGGTTGATTTTAGAAAGAGCTTTTGTTTCTGTGCCGGTGGCGCGGTACCCTGGTTGATTTAAGTACACAATAGCAACCCTACATCTCGACAACGCTCCGATAGCTTAGAAAACGTTCACAATAAAAATGTAAAAGACAATGAAATTGAATGGAAATGAAGATATCATTTCACTTCCGACGTCTATTGTTACCCATCTCGTTTCATTTGGAATTCATCGAGCTAATATTAGAAAGTTTCGTTACATAGACTCAATTTGGAGAACAAAAATAATTTTTAATTATGAATAGGCAATACCGATGCGTAGCGCTCATAAATTTCACCTGTTGTTTGATTCTAATAAAGCTTGCTTTTTATAGCTTCTGTTACTGCTGGCAGTCACCATCAATGTAATTTATGTGCCGGTAAAGAAGAGTAATTCTGCTTATTAATTTTACGTGGGCGCGCGCTACAAGGTGCGGCTTCCCGGCTTACACGGCTCGACCTCTTTAATCACAGTCTTCTCATACCTCCCTCGATAAAGCCCTATTATTCAACACCATCTCCCCGAGACGTTCCATTTAAATTTTCATTGCAATCGATCCGATTTGATACGATTTCGTACTCACGATCTTTATTAAAACTGAATTTTTATTCGGCACGTTTAAATAAAATTCTATTTGGATTCTTAAAATCCTAAACGTAGTACTTTAACTGCGGAATTGCCCATTGAACGAAACCCTTATCGAATAATTTTCTTTCCCTTTTAGTTAAACGTTTGAAGCTAGTAATCGTTACGGGCGTTGTTTGTTATGGTTACTATATACCTATTGCTTGAAGGTTTCCTTCTAATGGTGTCGAGAGTTAACCACTCCAAACTCTGCAGTTATAATCATAATTGTAATAAACGTGCATGTTTGATGGATATTGTTACGGCAGGCCCCATAGTATCCATAGTTCCCAACATCTATGGTCTACTACCATCCCATAACAACAGCTCAAGTAATTTTCTCTTGTACTTATCATTAATTCTCTCCAGGCAAGAGGTTGTCCTTGGCTACATTTTAAAGTGCAGACAGGGATAATCGTAGGTTAGGTATCCACATAAAACTTTGCTAAAGGGCTTCTAAATCTAGGCTTCACGCACACCTTCCAAAGGTCCGAGGTGCCACGGGATATTTGACATTATAATAACAAATTATTTACGTTTATAAATGATAGATAATCTTGATAACTTTTTGATAATGATCAACCTAAAAAAAATGAGAATCGACAAAAATACTTAAGGATTGAAATAATTTTGATATATAATTGTACGCAGAACACAAATTGAATTAAGAATAGTTTTTGAGACGAATTGAGATTGACTTCAGAAAAAGGCGGATTCGACATAGTTTTTAACCGACTTCAAAAAAAGGAGGAGGTTCTCAATTCGGTTGTATGTATGTTTTATGGCTGTTTACTTCTCTGTTTACAAGCTATTTTAGAGATCTGACCAGAATCTTCAGTTTTTTTTTGAAGTCGGTTTATGAAATATTTCTTTGCATAAATCCTGCACAACGATTTTTATAAGTTAAAACAACAGTACAATCGCATGCTTAGTTAGAATCAATCTGTAGTTTAAGCAACGCCAGTTTGTGTTAATGTTGTCTGGTTTAAGTAATGGACTAGGCCAGAGTTGGGTGGGGTGATAACAAACGTCTGCTTGCCACAGTTATCACGCGACCGCTTTTATGTCTTGCCTAATTATGGCCATTAACCTCATTTTCGACACTGGCTAAATTAATATGCGATTAAAAAGTGGTTTTAAAAATGATAATGAAATAAAGGTATCGAATATTGCTAATATTGACAGTATCTTACTGTCAATATTAGCAATATTCTTTTAAGAAAACTTTTAAGGCATCAAGGACTCGGCGTATATATATACCATTCTTTTTTCATGTCTTTTCATATTTTTTGTATCTTTTCTGTTCCTGTCTTTTCATAATATTTTTTTTCAATAAGTGTTCCAATAAATATGTTAAAAATAGCAAATGTTTTTTTTATAAAAAACTCTGTTTTCTCAAAAAAACGTTATGTATTATTGAAATGAATACATTTTTATTATTGGAACTGGCGCACGAAAACATTCGATGTCGTCAATAGACTATAATTTTGCAAAAATAAAATATTTGTAACATATTAGAAGAAAAAAAATCTTTTATCTAATAGCTACATCACAACTTCCTAATTAATAACATAAATACGATAGTTTGTTTATGTGTGTATTTGTTTGTTCCCTCTTTACTACCAATCGACTGGACCGATTTGAATAAATATCAGCAAAGTGGTAGTTTGGGGTATGAAGAAGGACTTAAGATACTGTTGAACCCAAAATTCTAGCGGGATCAGGAAAAACGCGAGTAAAAATCGCAAGGCGCAGATAGTTTAAGCTATATTTAATACTAGTGACCCGCCCCTGCTTCACACGGCTGTATTATGCATGTTTAAACCTTCCTCTTGAATCACTCTATCTATTAAAAAAAACCGCATCGAAATCCGTTGCGTAGTTTTAAAGGTTTAAGCATACAAAGGGACGTAGGGACGTAGGGACGTAGGGACGTAGGGACGTAGGGACGTAGGGACGTAGGGACAGAGAAAGCGACTTTGTTTTATACTATGTAGTGATAGTGATTTTATTGTTACACCACTGTCAAGTACTTAATTCATCATCCATCAGTCACCGCTAAACCTATCATTTGCGTATTTAAAAACTACCTTATTTCAAATTGTAGCTAATTTTTCACTTAACCCTTTAACGAAACGCAAGTAAAGAACAAAGGCTTAGCGTGAGTCTTATCGCGACATGAGAAATACAAAAAACATTAGTAATTAAAAGTTTTCCGATAGCAGTGTATAGTTGAACTATTATTATTATTGTGTTTCGTGTGGCGAAAACTTAATTTTATATTGTTTGGTTGACAGTTTTGAAATGTGTTAAAAAGAAAATGTATACTACGATTTTGAGAACCTACTTTTTTATGTCTACCTTCTATGTTATTTCTTACTGCAGTGGCTTATAACATAACGCGCCTGAATAACTTATGTGAGTAGCTGTTAACCGCGACTTCGTTAGGAGTAAAAAAAAACAAATGTTCGTCTGTAAAGTCGGTTTACAGACGAGAATACTTACTAATACAGGTTGATAGGTATATACTTTGGGATGTATTTATATTATGAAAACTGTTGAAAACTGTTTTGGCTAGTGTAATATTTTGTGTATAATACAGGAAAAGTATTTTTGTAGTGCACAAATTTCGGTATGTTTTAAGCACATTAAAATAAAAAATACTGTTTTTTTATTTTGGAGCTAACTCAAAAACTCTTAGAGCTATAACCATTTAAGTGTTTCTAACAAAACGACGAAGTCTATGGACACAATACTAGCGCCAGCGAGTTTAATAGCGCGCTCTAAATGAAGGTAGGTACCTACGTGTCACTGTGTGTATCAATACTGAGATACCCAATAATTTAGAAATTGCAGGAAGTTTTTCACATTAAGTTTTGGTTTTTTTTTTTATTTTTTTTTTTTGCGTAAATGTACTCTACTGCCGACATATATTCAGCAGAAAAAAAATGTGCACTACAAAAATAATTTTCCTGTATAAAATAATATTATAATTAATATAGGTAGCTGTATGTTTTCTTGAATAAATAAAAAATAAAATAAATAAAATAAAATAAATAATTTTACGTGATAACTTCATAAGATAACGATGAAACATTGAGATTTTTTTGGTTACTTAATCCTTTACATTTTTTTTCCCTTATATATTTTTTTCTTTTTATAAGTCTTCTATTCTTCACTCGTCACACCATAACACAAGCCCAGATGAGTGATATTATTATTAAATACTCTGTTTCCTAAGTTACCATGACGCATGACGTCACACAATATTACCGTGACACTTTTTTGTGAAAGCAGGTGTTCCATCCATTTACTAGACGTTATCACGTCGTCTACGTCATAATAATTATTTGTATGTAAAATTTTACCACGATTCGTCCATTGGTGTGAACTGTTAATCAGGACTTTGAAGCGTTCCGACTGAGAGCGTTAGCGCATCAATAGATTTTTCTTACCAAATGTGTGCTAATTCGTTTATTGGTCGTGGTCCGACTGCCGGAGTTCTATCAATCGAACCACGGGCAAATCAAACTATCCACAGTTCTGTCAAACGGACCACGGGCAAATCAAACTATCCGCAGTTCTATCAATGGAACCATCGTCCAAGCCAAGCCTACTCCATTCTCACGCAAAAAGGACTCAACTGAAGAGGTGTAGTTGTAGGGAAACAGCCCGTCAAGTACATTTTTTTTTTTAGTTTTATATTAATTGTAAATGTAGTGATGAAGATAATATGCAAGAAATTGATAGAATGCGTTTTAAATCAAAAGTCAAAATTTATTTATTTATTTGGAAACATGAATTCACGAAATCACATTGAAACGTCTTATAAACTAAGTTAGGATGAGTGCCTTCTGCTCGCGCCCACCTTTTATAAGAAATCACAAGAAACTCATGGAGTCCTTTATCATCCTTTGTCGCTACACAGTCTCACACAAAATCCACAGTTAAACGTTCGTCATACTCTGTCGGTGATCTTTTGTCTTCGATACTGTGACATTTTCATACAAACTATGTTTTATGCAGAGGAGACGACGACGGGCGACGGCAATAAAACTTCAATGCTACGCTTGCTGTAGACGTGCTACGATAAATCGTAGTCTCGCCTACGTCCTATGCTACGAAATATGTAAAATGTATTTTTTTACTTTTTAACGATGTGTTTGTTGATGTATTCTGTTAGTTATATCAACTATGCAGAAAACTACAAAAATGTACTTTTTAGGGTTTCGGGTACCTTACAAGGTAAAAATAGGAATCCTTAAGTATAAGATTACTCTCTAGTCCGTCTGTCCATCTGTCTGTCCATTTATGAATCAGATAGTACAATCCATTTGTAAGTAAAGTCTTGCAGCTATGTTAGTTATCATAAAATAATGACCAAAAGTTAATTAAATCAATTAAATTCATTTATATATTTTGGATAATATGGGTACTACACCCATATTATCCAAAATATGCATTCTATTCCAGTGTCTAATTATAGGACATTCTAGCCTATCCAGTAATGTGTTCAGAAGACTTAATACGTTTGTTTTTGTTATCGGGAATTTATCTCTATCAGCAACTCTTTCAAACCACTGAATTTTTGTAGATTTAAATTTTTGAAGTGAAAACTTCTTTAGCGGCGTTGAGCACTTTTTCTGTAATGGGTATAAAATCTTAAACTCGCGTCAGGACACGTGACCTGATCGAAAAAGCGTAAGACGGATGGAGAGTAGACAGCTATCCCCTCTCTACGGCGCGGCGAAAATGTATGCCTGGGCCTACTGTTTTTAATTTGGCATATGGTATTTTTTAACGGACGACTATTGACGGACAACAAATGTCGGACGACAAATGTCGGACGACTATTTGTCGGACGACTATTGATGGACGACAAATGTCGGACGACTATTGACGGACGACAAATGTCGGACGACTATTTGTCGGACGACTATTGACGGACGACAAATGTCGGACGACAATTTATTGGACGACAAATGTCGGACGACTATTTGTTGGACGACAAATGTCGGACGACTATTTGTCGTCCGACTATTTTTTTTTTTCATCTAAAACTCTTTTTGCGTATGTTCTCGCGACATATGAGATTTTACACAGATATACAGTTTTCACTTCTGCCTGCACTCCCGGAGTGCGCTGTTTTTTTGTTAAAATCGGGCACGTATTTTTAAATATAAATTTAACTTGTGGATCAGGCTAAAATTTGGCAGATAGATAGCTACTATGACGTAGGCATCCGCTGAGAAAGGATTTTAGAATCCTAACATTGTTCTTTTCTAAAGTTATAACAGTGTATTACTTTTGTTTTTATTTTGTGAAACTTTTTGTATGGCCTCGTTTTAATATAATATAATAATAATAATAAAGCTTATTACTAATATTTCAGGTCTTCATAACAATATGCACAAACACAGAGTGATTTAAAAATAAACTATAACGAATAATGAACCTTCTTTAAAATTAAAAATAAAATTCTTAAATAAATAAATAAAGTAGGTACTGCGCGAGTCAGCTTATCCTATTTAAATAACTTTTTAGCTATTTTAGCAAATTCAAAGAAGTCACAAGTGAAAGCTAATCCAAGAATAAAATTAAACTATTCTCTGAAAACTATAAAAGTCACAATAAAACCCCGATTCAATTTTCATTTCGAAACCAAATTCTAATCAAAGTAGGTAGTTAGCTATAAAACGACAATGTAGATCGCAAGTTGCAGTTTATTCACGACAAACTACGATACGGCGACGTTTATGGTACCGATACTGTATTTATTGTGTTTTAATGGCGTTGCACATTATGTACCTAGATACCTACCTACTGAGCGAGGACGTTGGCAAAGAAAACATGACAATTGTCAGATATTTATGTGTTTGCTCGAAGATTTATGGTCTGTTCGATGTTGAAATACGGACCGTTTGTTTCAATGCATTATGTTATCTTATTGACGTTAAAGGTCGATAATCGTTGATTTAAAATATTTTATTATAGTCGGAGATCCCTTTAAGGACGACTTTCATCGATCTGAAGGCCAATTCTCGTAAATAATATTGTTTAAATTACATTTTAATATAATCCCGATTGCATTTCGACTGCAAAAGATACCTTCAAAGTAATTTTTTTTTACAAAAAGCTAACTTTGAGTGTATTTTGAGCTACTTTGAGGGTGTTATTTGTGATCGAAATGCAATCGAAATGATATTGAAATGTAATTTGAACAATGTTATTTACGAGAATTAGCCTTATGTTCAATGGGTGAAAAGTATTTTATATCAAATTAAATAGGCCAATAAATATATTGCAAATGGGTTGCCTAAAAAAATTCAGTCCACAAAAATTTATTACATTTTAATTTTTTTGTTTTTAGATTTTTCACTGGTTTTGTCAATAGACAAATTCCATACCAATAGCAAGACATTCCACATATCGCCAACAAGCCCCAAGCTAAGTAGGTAACTAGACTTGTGTTATGGATGCGAGACAACGGTTAAACTACTCATATACTTTTATTTTGCAAATATATACTTATAATACATAGAAACAACCAGACCACAGACAAAAATATATGCATAAATACTTGTCTGAGGCTGGAATCAAACCCGCAACCCTGTGTTTGACAGTCCGGCATGGTGACCATTGTGCCAACTGGGTCGTCGTCATAAGTACTCTAAGCATCACGATGCTTAATGTATTTATGAGGGACACCGATTCATGCACTGTGCTGAGTAATTATCGATCCCGTGGGATATTGGAAAAACAATTATACTTTAAAAAATCATAGTTATACTAAATAATCTGTCTACCAAACAAAAGGAAACACAAAAGAATATATATCCTATTGATTACATTTAGTTTTATGGAAGCTCTCTGTAGTAGTAGACATTCGGAAAATTCAATTTTTGTTCTGGCATTGTCTCTGGTTTGAATAAAAAATCTTATTTTCATAAGTTTTCTGTGTAGGTAAGTATAAAAATACAATTCTTTTGTTTGTCTGAAAATAACGAATATATCTTAGAAAATACATAGTACGGAAAATACATAGTATAGGCGGTGAATACCGCCAACGAATTATTTAGTTCACTAGTATATACAGGGTGTCCGGTAATGAATGGATAAGCGGACAACTACGCATAGAGGACACTGTGCCGGTTTAGAAAAATAAAAGTTATGCTCTATGAAAGTTTCTCCGTTTCCGAGAAATTTGCCATTTTAATTTATTTAAAATATCACTCTCCTCACTATGCTTTTTGGTGCCAAAACTACAAAATAAAATAAAATAATGATTCCAATCTGTTTTTTGGATAGGTATTTTCCAGGATAAATATGCTATCGAATGCAAACAATTATTTTTATGACACATCAAAAAGTTTTTTTTCTAAACTAAGATTTAACTCATGACTTTTTTAATTTTTTAACCTGAACTTTAACCTTTCCCGGTTTATAAAAATTTATGGCCACACTAGATCCAAATTTAAAAAATAGCCTATTTGATTGAGGTTCTGAAATGGTATAATAAGTGGTATTGCCCGCATTTAAGACCAAATTATTTTCTATTAAAATGAGCCAGAGCATGCTTTTTGTGAAGTAAAAGTAATACTTAAATTTACTTTATTGTAGGTCGAAATTCCCCGAATTTACCAAGGAAATGAATAAAAAAAATTAGAGCTCTAGCTCACATTTAATGAGAATTAATTGTGTATTAAATGCTGGCAATACTATATATTATACCATTTCAGAATCTCAATGAAATAGGCAACTTTTTTTTAAGTTTTTTTTACACCGGGACCGATCGGACGACGTGAACTTTTTTTACTTTTGGTTCGATTTAGGAATCGGACTATGAGGTTCATCTTTATTCAAGAACACATGGTCGGACCGATCGATAAAATAGTACTGTAGATTTTTACTTGATTTGTTTTATTTTCCTTAAATACCTAAATACCTACCTTTGAAACATATGATTCATAGTTTAATTTAATTAAAAAAATTAGGACTGTGCGTTGTCCAGTTGCTAATCTATTCTAGTTACAACTGAGCCCTTAGAACTGTCTACTTTGTAACTTTTAACTATTTTATTGCATTTTCTAGCAAACAAGCGTATCTTTCTATATGTGAAAACATTGAAATGGTATATATAAAATCACATTAGTATTTAAATAATTAACTATTATACTGTTTATTTTCCTTAGCGAATAAAATAAATAAATTACCTTAATATAACTTTTATAATAGTTATAGAGGAAAGGGGGAAGGGGGAAAGCTCTGAATGACCGAAACCCCCCAAACGCGGGCGGCGACCGACCTCGTAGTCAAAGCTAGCAAAAGTAACGTTATAATACAAATCTGCGAACACAATTAATGAGGGTACAACCCCAAATACCTTGGAACGTTGTCCTCTACAATCTAGTGCGAACATAAATTGTGATAGAGGGGTGCTACGGGGCTTGTTTAATTTCACGACTGAATAAATCCGAATGTTATACCGCTGCCGGCCTGCTCACTGACGTTTCCATCTGCCCCGTACATAAAATTCAACTACATCCCACCCGAAATTGGCCAGTTTCGCCTTTAAATGTGTACAAAGTAGGTTTTTCAATTTGAATTTATACTACATAACTAAATAATTACGTCAAACCATAACTAGAAATGGATTAGTATAGACGAGGTAAATAGTCACAGACTACAGACTCGTGTTTCACCTAGATAGCCTGAGTGAAGACCCCATGATTCATTCAGGTGAAATACCCAAGTAAAGCACATATTTGTACCCAAAATACCAGCTTTGGTACTTTGGGCACATACATGTGCTTTACTCAAATAATAAACTCAATATAAAAAAACGCACTCCGGGAGTGCAGGCAGAAGTGAAAACAATAAACTTGTTATTTCTCATAGAATATTTCTTGAAACGATCTGCTACTGCCATCTATTAGCACTCACTTAAACAAATATAGTTTATTTTTTATTCGCTAGATGGCAGTAAAAAATTTAAATCAGCGCCATCTACATTCGAATAGCGGTCTTTCTAGAAACTAAGTTTCTCAATTTGTGTAATAGATGGCAGTATAAGTTAAACAAAAAGACTAACACAAATAAAATCTCATCTGTCGCGTCAAAATCTGTCGCGTCCAAATCTGTCGCGTCCAAATCTGTCGCGAGATCGGTTGAAAATGCTCACCTACAAAAGTGCCCAACGCGCCATAAGAAGTTTTCACTTCAATAAAGCTGATAATATTTTAGTACAATCATGATATTAATTTCAATTATGTATATGTTACTTCCTAGGTGTAAAAAAAAACAAAAACCATCTAAAAAAACAGCAAAGACGATCAAAACGGAAACAAAGGACAAAAGACAAAAGACGATCTAATCTACTGTATATATAAGCCGATGAGCCGATTTGTTAGATAAAATTTAAAGGCTGTACCCTGACACGAAAAGAAGAAGAATCATTTTGTCATCAAATATGTGACATTTTTGTAGTATTTACGTGTGTTAAACGTAAGAAAGTAACGGAATATAATACGTTCTATTTAGTTTTTTGTATTCAACGTTCAGCACAGTTAAATAGCAGCTATATATGAGCAAAGTATTTACTTATAAGATTAACATAATTGTACCGCGGTAACTGCACGCTAACCCATAGCTTTTCATAATTACCAACTGTTGTAGGGGCGTATTTATAGTTATGTATGAATTTTTAATTACTTAAGTGCTGCTTTGAAAATAGTCTCTATAATGATCCAATGTTAGTTGTTATGGAAACTATCTTCTACTCGCTGAGTAGAAAATCATTTCGTTTGTGGTTTAATCTGCAAGATTAGAGTTTAGATTAGATCGAGCGTACTATTTAATTAATTAAACCTTATTAATTTCATGAAATGCACCCGTGGCATCTTACAGCCTAACTTTTGTTAGAGGAGCCCTTTGTGGGATACTTTTTACTGACCAAATCATCACTACATAGTATGAAACAAAGTCGCTTTCTTTGTCCCTATATCCCTATGTATGCTTAAATCTTTTAAACTACGCAACGGATTTTGATGCTGTTATTTTTACTAGATAGAGTGATTCAAGAGGAAGGTTTATATGTATAATACATGCATAATATAGCCATGCGAAGCCGGGGCGGGTCGCTAGTAAAGAAATAAGAATTTATCGTAGACAATTTTGATAAAATATTTCGATTAATTTCATGAAAGGCACCCGTAACATTTTCCAGCCTGACTCATGTTGAAGGAGCCTTTTTTGAGATACTTTTTCCTGACCAAATAAAGACTTTTTGTAGACATGGTTTTATGGATGGCCCCCGTGGCATCTTACAGCCTAACTATTTGTCTGTGGTCTGATTGTTTCTATGTATTATAACTATATAATTATTTACAAAAGAAAAGTAGGTATATAAGTAGTATATCAGTTGTCTAGCACTTATAACACAAGTCTAGTTACTTTGCTTAGGGCTAGATGGCAATCGATGTGTAGAATGCCCTGCAATATTTATTTATTTAATTACAAAGATTCTATGACTACGGCCTGAGTGCATGTGCTGCATTTTATATGTAAAAAGTTAAGAGTTAGTATTTAATACAGAGTTACATTGTACGTCTTGAGCTGAGCACAATGTGTGAGGTTTCGTGTTATGGAAATGAGGCATTAAAATACAGTGAACATTTTTGGGTAAAAATAGTGTTGGTTCACTTTTGGTTAAGTATATTTAATTTTATCATACCTATAATATAAATACGAAAATTGTAGTAAAATAATCACGTAAGTTTAAAATCTATACTATATTTACTAATTTATTGTTTCTTTGTTTGTTCTTATCAGGAACTACTGGTTCAAATTGAAACATTATTTTTGTGTGGGATAGTCCATTTATCGAGGAAGGCTATATAGGCTACTTTTTATTTTCGTATTCTCACGGAACCGCGGGACTCGAAACCGTCCTATACTAGTATTATAAAGCTGAAGTGTTTGTTTGTTTGCGCTAATCTCAGGAACTACTGGTTCGAATTGAAATATTATTTATTTATTTTATATTTTAATATTCCTACGGGATCGGCAGTGATGCGGGTGAAACCGCGGAGCGCTGCTAGTTTATCATACCTATACTAATTAATACGAAAATAGTAGTGAAAATAATCACGTCAGTTTAAAATCATATAAAGGTTGCCTGGAAGAGATCGCTTTTAGCGATAAGGCCGCCCATTGTGTCATATTTTAAGATAATAAATATAAATTTTCTTTTAGCATATACCTAGGTAGTTACTTAAGTTAGAATTTATTTTGTTTTTGTTTTAAGTAATATGTAATTATTTTGCGTTTTGTTTTATGGTGCAATAAAGTGTTTATCTATAATATAAAAATCAATTGCTGTTCGTTAGTCTGGCTAAAACTCGAGAATGGCTGAACCGATTTGGCTAATTTTGGTCTTTATTTATTTGTGGAAGTCCAGGGAAGGTTTAAACGGTGAGAAAGATAGGACTTACGCGGGTGAAACCGCGGGGCGCAGCTAGTCTATAATATAAAAATCAATTGCTGTTCGTTAGTCTCGCTAAAACTCGAGAATGGCTGAACCGATTTGGCTAATTTTAGTCTTCAATTATTTGTGGAAGTCCAGGGAAGGTTTAAACGGTGAGAATTTAAAGATCGGACTTACGCGCGTGAAACCGCGGGGCGCAGCTAGTCTATAATAAAATTAAATACCGCAACTACAATTTTAAAGCCTACAGTTAAAATTAAAAATTACCAAAATTAAATATTCACACGAACCGACACTTGAAATTTTAATTATTTTACAATATATTTGTCGAATGAAGCATAACAATTTGTGTTCTTCAATTATTGTCACAACGCAGTGGTTGGATGCAACAATAATGTACAATGTTAAATTGTTCAGTTTCGTATTTTATATGTTTTAAGGTATTATGTAGACTGCAGACTTGCCAGTTGCCCGATAGTTCAAATTTAAAAAAAATCTCCTACTTTAGGTATTTTGATACCAATTGGATTGGAACTCTAAGCAAGTTGTAAGAGTTTGTCACAAAAAGCTCAATATCTGTATTAGGTACGTTTAAAGAATCGTTCGTTTTTGACACAAATACATCAAATAAAGCTGATTTATAAATAAAAAAATATATATTTTATTTAAATCAATACACGAACCACAACTTACGAGTAAAACTATAAATTAGATTAAGAGGAAAGGGTACCGGGGGCTTTCTCCATACAAACTAGTACAAACGTAGTCGACTGTTTCCTCCCTGGATAATGACACTAGAGCAAATATTTTTGGTGCATACAACTTATAACAGCCATGACCATGCCCCTATTTATTGTTTTTTTAAATTTTAAATTTTTTTAAATTTTAATTTCTATGATAATTAGAAAATGAAAAAAACCAAAACATAGGGGCATAGTCATGGCAGTATTAGGTTTTATGGCACAAAAATATTTGTGCTAGTGTCATTATCCAGGGAGGAAACAGTCGACTACGTTTGTATGGAGAGCGCGCAGGTACCCTTTCACCTTAACAATTCAAATTATCAGTAAATATAATTAATTCATGAATAATATCAAATAATTAAACAGAATTAAGCAATAAAAAGCGATGTCACAATTTCATTAAACATTAACAGAATATGTGAGAATTTCATTTTAATTCTAAAGTACTAGTTGTTCTGGCATATGTTGTTTAGCCTTATACCTACGAAAAAAATGATGTTGGTCGAATCTCAGACCTAACAAATATAGGCACCTACACAAAAAATTTCATACAAATCGTTTCGGTGGAGTTTGGCTACTAACACAGCGACACGAGAATTTTATTATAGAGATTTGAAACTTTGATTTGGACTTTGCACTTAAGTAGCATGTGTCGCACGCACCTAATATTTGGTACAACTACAAGGGCATTAGACAGATTCACACAATCTTCATCTCATTCACATTTATTGAAATAAATAAAAGAAGATTATCGCACTGGTTTATTCTCCACTAAATACTGACACCAAACTATCGTATAACAAAAATTCGGTAGTCCGCGAGGGTTTTAAATCGGATACGCGACCCGAGGCGGTTTCCCACAGAGTAAATATTCAATAAGAGAAACTGCGTATTGTATTGCAGACTATTCGGTTTGCTCACTTCTCTATAAGTTGCTTATTGGTATATACCACAGAGGATATTGTTTCTAGATGCATAGTCGTAGGTATATTGAATTCTTTCAAACAGCGTTATTATGGTAGTCATCTCTATCGAAAATTTTAGGACTTTTTTCATACAACCGGTCTGGTAATATATTAGTAGGTAGGTATAGGAAATTCGACCTTTATTTTTGTTAAAGAACAAAATTACATCATGGAAATAAACTCAAAAACTGATTACAACTTCAAAACAATTTAACTCTACAACAAACTAAAATACAGATTAATAAAAATGGTAAATTTACAGACTAAATTAATGACGTAACAAAATGATGACGTTAAAGCGAAGAAAAGACAGACAGACCTGCCTGTCCACAGAAGCAGAGCGAGGTAGCACACAGCAAAAACTCCGCGTGCGGAGTTTTTATGCAATGCTGTTGGTGCGAACCGCTCCGCTCCTCTTCTCTGAACAGGCAGCCTTACACCCTAAGTTCTTCACTCGACAAGAGGTAGAAAGCAGGTGTACCGATGCCAGTGAGGCATTACCTTTTTAAAAATTCCCCCCTCTCGTCTCTTATTATTTTTAACCGACTTCAAAAAAGGAGGAGGTTCTCAATTCGGTTGTGTGTATGTTTTTTTTTTAATTTTTTTTTTTTTTTACGGATGTTCCCGCATATCTTCTTTGTTTATCAACCGATTTTGATGAATCTTTTTTTCTACAATATATAAAGTATATTGTTTTAAAATACTCACTGCTTAGTCCATTAGAGGTTCTTATCGGGATCTGACAGAACCAGCAACACTTAGTGGGATCTTTTGTGTTCAAGTTACCTACCATTACAGGTTACAAAGGCAGAGGACATACCAAAACATAACCCTCCCACATTTGGATAAAAAAGCCAACTTCAGACATTTAAACTTAAAAGTACAATAAAAAGAGATTCCAAGCAATTGGAACCACGAAGCTTCAAATCACGGACAATCAAAACCTGTCATATTCACACGAAATTCGTTCAAACAATAATCAAACACAGAATCAGAGGTAAAGCTTCTTAAGGTATTTAGGGACTACTAGACCGACTACAGACTTTCAATCGACCGATTAATTTAAGCTGTCGGTGACCTTGAAGGTGCCCTATGTCAAATGAACCCTCCTAGGACTCTGCTAACTGCAGACATCGAGGTAGGCCGAAAAGACGATAGCGGAATGAGTTAGACTAATTCTTGGAAGAGTGGTCGTCCATTAGTACATGACTGTGATAGGAGACAGGAGCTTGGGCAGGCATTTGCCCAGCAGTGGGACATCATGGGCTAGGCTGATAAGATAAAAATAATAAATATAGCCTTATTGTCGGAATGTAACAACAACTACCATGAGACAAAAATACAAGAAAGCGATAACAAAAGGTATGGCGAACGATACTTATAGTTTTATTGTGTAACATGGTACCTTAAATCAATGATTATTCTCTGATTTTGGAATGGGGTATAGTCAGCGTTCAACTTTAGCGAAATACAAAGGACGCAATTTTTTCAATCGCCCAACTTTTACGACTCAAAGAGTAAGCAGGGATTTACAACACAGACACCGCCTTTCTAACTTAAGAAATTTCACTTAAGAAACAAAAGTACTCTAATAAAAGAAGAACAATCATAAAAAGAGAGAAAGAAAGCATTTTCTTAAAAGTATGGATGGCGGTAAGTACACGTATTGGATCCAATTTCTAGATTAAATTTTTAAACATAATATATTATGATTAAATGTAAGGATATTCTGAATTATATGTAACGCCTTAAAAACGCCTGAATTACTTAATTGATTATTCATATGTCATTTTAAAGATAGGTCTGTAACGAATTAACCAATCCTATCCTACTAATATTATAAATGTGAAAGTTTGTGTGTGTGTGTGTGTGTATGTATGTTTGTTACTCCTTCACGCAAAAACTACTGGACCGATTGCGATGAAACTCGGTATCTAGATAGCTGGAGACCTGGATTAACACATAGGATACTTTTTATCCCCATACTCCAACGGGATCGGGACTTACGCGGGTGAAACCGCGGAGCGCAGCTAGTAAAAACATAAAACGCAAAATATTCTTAGTTCTTAGCTGTACTTCACTGTACTGTACTGTACTTCATGAAAATCGGTATATCTTTTGTTATTGTTTAAGTGTTTTTTAATTTATTTAATAAATAATTTGTCATGAAAGTGATATTATAATTAAGTTATGACATCAAAATAATCTCGTCATAACGTTGTTACCTTTAACATTTTAGGTTAAGATTTTAATAGCATCATAAACTAATTAATTTGGCTTTATGACGCTGCGTTATTGCTTAGCTCCTCACTAATCGGTATCTTCCTAAAGACTTTCCTGTGGAAATTAATTCGAAAACGCGAGGTGCCCGGGCTTTTATTAAAAAATTCAATTTGCCCCGGTAAGGTAGTACAAGCACCCCGCACCTGGCCGGGGTAATTCTGTTCGTCGCTTTTAATCCAGGAATCACTACTTAGAGACCTCGCAGACTATAGACTTATATCGGCCGATAGTATATATCTATGTCCGGGTTGCTTATTTAAATATGCTCATTCCATACGCCCCTCAAACTGAGCTGAACTTAATTCATTATCGTCTTAAAATTAAGTCGTCCGTCCATCTAGTTGGAGGCCATCCCACGTTGCGTTTTCCGGTAAGTACGTGGTCTCCAATTCAGGACTTTTTGGTCCCAACGGGGTTCAGTTAGAGAAGCCCAAAATAAACACGCGTAAAAAGTAGTCAAACCGCAAAAACCCTGATCAAGATCTCATCTAATACTTGTCGGTTACCAGTGGTTAAAATGACGTTTTTCTGACATCTATAAAATCAGTCAAAAAATGGCAATTCTACCCTTGGTAGCTGAGGCCATAAATTTCGACCAGAAAACGCATGGAATGAGAATGAGTTTGGTTGACGTCATGTGACTTGGCTGCTAAATAGTATAGACGAATGCCCACACGATTTTACGAACTAGTCTGCAGCTGATGGTTTGCCGATAGTTCATTTTAATGACACACATACTCGTATTCACATTTTTTATTATCCGCTTTGTCCCGATAGACACCGTTCAATCTCGCGTCAAAAAGTTTGTTGTCTACAAAAGCTGTTACCCTCCTGATTGCACGGTAAAAGTATCTTTCCATATTAACTCTGATATAATTTTACTGTTAATACACTTTTATAACATTTTTACTCGCAACCTTGGATCCATGAATTTAAATTAAAGAATGGGACGCGTAAAACAAAAGTATTTCCTGGTTCAAGGGACTTTTATGCTTTTGTTACAAGGACATGGAAGGAAATATTTTGATGTGATGTTACTTTCATTTCATTTATTTGGAATTTTGGGTTAATGTTGCGAATATTTTCTAAATGTTATTTTGTTAGGTATTTAACTAACACACCCGCTTCCTCTATCCATTTTACAATGCGTTTTGACAAAGGTATTTTTCGACGAAAGGGGGTTGTTTTAATCGTCGCGGCGAACAATTTTTGTTTGCGACACTTGAAAATTTGTTTATGGAAATTACGACTATTCATGTTTAAAATAGTAGTCCAAACTTAATCTCAAAATTTGTAACCTCCACGACCTTCAACATTTTCAAAACTTGTGAATTTTTTTATTCTTTTAGACGTCTAAATTAATCAAATTACATCATCACTATCACTATCACTACATAGTATAAAAGATACATACATACAGGTCAAACACATAACCCTCCCTTTTGGCTTCGATGTAGTCGGGTAAAAACAAAGTCGCTTTCTCTGTCCCTATGTCCCTATATACCTATGTATGCTTAAATCTTTAAAACTACGCAACGAATTTTGATGCGGTTTTTTAATAGATAGAGTGATTCAAGAGGAAGGTTTACATTATAATACATGCATAATATAGCCGTGCGAAGCCGGGGCGGGTCGCTAGTTTTAAATAAATACCAACATCGAAACGCATTGTAAACCCTTTACACATTTTTTTACCTACATTTCAAAGTCTGAAAAACAACATTTCAACAAAATAAAAATTATATACAAACCTATATTATTATGTTGTTAGGTATATTATTACTAAACTACTAATGGTCTAACCGTACGTATAAAGGTAGAGCTATACACGATTGTCAGCATGTGGTCAATAAGGCCGTGTATTCACTCCATGACGTGCCACTGACAGCACTCCGTTGTATACGTCTGAATACGTCACATAGAACAACGTTCCGACCTCATTGTTTTGAATTAATTACTAGCCTGGACTTATCTATACCTAGGCATCTATTACTTAGCTGTAATTGAAGGGTTTGGGTATATATAGCTGATATACATTGAGTATTGGTGGTTTTGGTGATATTGGTAGCGAGTAACTCAGGTTATTTGTGTGGGAAAGTGTTTGTTGACATTGCGTCAATAGGTGAGAAACTTTACTCAAACATTAATACGTCACGAAGGGTAACGTAATATGCTTGAAGTTGACTCCTACAACCAGTAAAACACCTATTTTTATAAATTTTTGAGCTAAATAGCGATGACTGATTTCCATCAATTTGATTTCACTCCTTTTTTATTCAAATCCTACGCGGACGAAATCGCGGGCAATAGCTAGTCTCTATACATATAAAATGCTTTGTCTTGAATGACTGACTGAGGGATCAACGCACAGCCTAAACCGTTGATCGTAGAGATCTGAAACTTGGAGGGTGTGTTCTTTGTATGACATAGGCATCCGATTAGAAAGGATTTTCCATTAGGGGGTTAAAAAAGGGGGCAAAGTTTGCATGGGGCAACGTGATTCCTGGGTCCAATCTACTTCAAATTTTACTTAGACATTCTTTTACAGAATTTATGGAAGATGTGCTTCGTATTTTATTGAAATTCATCTCCATACGGGGTTAAAAAGTGGTTGAAAGACTTCTACGCGGCCGGAGTCGCGGGCAAAAACTAGTAGACATCTAAATAAATTTATCAATTCTAATCCTTTTCAAATAAAAATAAACCGACTATTGTAACAAATGATAAATCGTCCCTTAACCGTTGTAAAAAGCAACAGTAAGCAGTGATACTGCCATCCATCTTGGTCCTAGGTCGGATGACACATCGCGCATTGTCAGCAGTGTCAACGGTCACGCCGGTTGACAAATGAAATAAGAGGATTGCTGTTTGAATAAACCGCATATGGGTTACGGTGATTTACGGTTTTTATGAAGTTATTGCTAAGAGGTTCTTTAAAGATGGTCTAAACGGAAATCTACATATTATTCATGTACAGTCGGCTGCATAATTGCAGCCCTCGGCAGAGGTCTAAAATTACTATTATTGGAATGTTTGCATTCTAATAATTTTTGTTTGATTAATTGATGAGTTAGAAGACTTTAAACTTCACCTAAAGCAGGTGCCTAGAATCTTGCTTGTGTTGAAAACATTCTTATAACAGCTGTTTTGGAGCTCTACGGTAGGTCTGCAATTATGCAGCCGGCTTACATGAAACGTCCATAAGCATCTTTAATAATAAGACAGGGATAATCGCCGGTTTTGTTGTCCACATCATACTTTGCCATTAAACTTGTTATTGTAAAAGGCCTCTACGTGTTGGTTTCCCACGCATGTTTTCCAAAGGTCCAAGGCTCCATAGCCCCAATATAACAAACAAAAATAATAATAAATCGTTTATTTTGACGACCTCTGTGGCGCGTCGGGCGAACACCCGACTGCGACGCAGAAGGTTGCGGGTTCGATTCCCGCCGGGAACAAGTATTTATGCTGACCATAAATTCTTGTTTCTGGTTCTGGGTGTTTCCTATATGTATAATATGTATATATTTACAAAAAAAAAAGTATATAAGTAGTTTATCCGTTATCTGGCACCCATAACACAAGCATTAAGTTGCTTAGCTTGGGGCTGGATGGCGATGTGTAATATGTCCTGAAATATTTATTTTTATTTATTTATTTATTTTACCAGCTTTATAAGTACAGACCCATATAAAATTGATACCTTACAGACTAACATACATGTAGATAATTTTATGCCATGGTATAGTAGTATCTACACTGTCTATTGCTTTAAGTCTTTTGATGCTGTCGCTAACAAAACTCAACTCGTTACCACATTGCGCTGCTTGTTTAGAAAAAAAATATATAAAAAAAACTGCTCGGCTTTGTTACATCATTGCTCTTAGAGATAAGGAAGAGGAAAGCATAGGCTACGTTTCATTTCGGTCCCATACTTACTCGGGTGACACCGCGGGGCGCAGCTAGTATTAGGCATATCAAAGTGAATCCCTATTTCCCCTTCTCACTGCATCACACGTTAACGGTTGGATCAATTTCGCAGATCCTTTTTTTGTTGTGTTTGTTATTGTCAGAAAAGGTTTATATAAAAAAAATCGAACGCGGCTGAAACCGCGGGGCGCAGCTAGTTAATAAATAAAACTTCCATTAAATAATACACCAAGATTGCAGGGATTATGAAAATTGTTCAAGAACACAAAATTTATTTCAAGCATGACCACGACTTAGTAACATTTTGCTGTAATTTGCCACAGTATTATGTTACCAATTATGCAGGATCAGAAAGTAAGGCAACACTACAATTTCAACGAAAATAAACCATAATTCATACCTCAATTAAAAGTTACGTTATTTGACTCTGTACGGTGTTATTATTTATTTTTTATCACAGTTGCTCATAAAGTGGATCTTATTAAACCGCTTTTAGGCTCATAATGCAACGTAATACACGCGTGCGATAAAAAAAAAACCAACTAGTGTTGGAAAATAATACGTCATCCCGATATGTCAAATACGTATCTTACTGCTAATGACATATAGTAGATGAAACATTCTTAAGGACATCGTTCAAATCGTACCCAAACATTAACGTGCCGGCCAGAAAAAAAAATGTTTCTATCTTGTAGAGAATAACATTTTAAATAATGTTTAATAAGGCAACAAAGAGCTACGATGAACCATCGTTGAGTTATTTTACATTGAAAACCCAAAAAAATGCATTTTGTAGAGATCCGTTTGACCACTTCTAAGATATTACTACAGAAAAAATATAAAAATAAGTAGTAAATGGATAAGTTTTGTCTGTTTTTATTATATTTATATACATAGGTATATCCAATAACCCTTTCAGAAGTTATAGTGGGATCTTAAAAGTGGTCAAACGGATCCCTATAAAATGCATTTTTTGGGTTTTCAATGTAAAATAACTCAACGATTTTTGATCGTAGCTCTTTGTTGCCTTAGTAAACATTGTTTAAAATGTTATTCTCTACAAGATACAAATAATTTTTATTACTGGCCGGCATTTTTTTTTGTGGGTATTTTTTGTTAGAAACATGAATGATCTCCTTTATCTGGGTTATACTGTTTTGATGTATAGAAAAAGGTACCATCCAAAGAGTTTTTAAGCCTTGCTGGCTTAAAACTCTTTGTTGGTACCTTTTTTCTTCTTTTCAAAAGGTTGTCTCTAAAGTCTGCGAACGATAATATTACGTAATGACGTCTTTGAAAATAATTAAAAATTGAGTTTTGTTTTTATTTTGTTTTTTCTTTAGGTACATAAATATATTTTTTTTATATATTCTGTTTTTAATGAAACCCGGAACTAATATATTCTGTTTTTAACCGCCGACGCAAAAACAAATGAAAAAAACCCTAAAAAAATATTGTATGTCAGACGCTGTATAGGTTAAAAGTCTTTTGCCTAGCCTTTCGGGAGTGTAATTAACAAAAAATAGTAAACATAACCTAAAATTCTTTAAAACTTTTTATTATTAAAATTTTAACAAGTCTTTTTTTTTATTCGCAACTGTGATAAAAAACGTCGTACGATACACGTGTGAATTGATCATTCCATCTCGGCTTTTGCCACGCTCGCGTTCCGCTCGCGCGTATGGAATGATGCCTCTATGGAATGATCAACTTTCCACACTTGTATCGTTTTATAGTAATTATTTGTTTTGAAGCCTAAACTGGTGAGAATAAGGAGACTTCTTATTTTTTCAATCAGCTTTTATTTTCACACACTGTTAGCCATGACAGGGATACCAGCAGAGTAATGTTGCCAGCTTATAAATAAGTATCAAAAATTACTGTTGCATTTTTAATACACCCCCTCAACAGTTATTTTTATAAAAACAAAATTAAATGTTAAACACTAACTTAACAATAACTGGGTGACACCCCCTTAAACAAAAAATATTATAATTGAATGAACCGACAGATCCCACATAGTTTATCTTATTCCTATTACTAGCGACCCGCGCCGGCTTCGCACGGCTATATTATGCATGCATTTATACATATAAACCTTCCTCTGGAATCACTCTATCTATTAAAAATACCGCATCAAAATTCGTTGCGTAGTTTTAAAGATCCAAGCATACAAAGGGAAATAGCGACTTTCTTTTATACTATGTAGTGATAGTGATGTAGGTACCTACTTACTGTTCAAGACAATAAAATTAAATTTTAGCACAAAATTTGATCCCTAAGTTTAGTGAACAACTGTTTTCCCAAGGGTTTTGTAAACATATCTGCTACATTTTCATTACTTTTTATATAATTTACGTTTACAAGGCCCTTGTTTACATTATCTGTAAGAAAGTTATATTTTATATCAATATGTTTCAACCTCTTGTTATTATCATTATTTTCAATTATTTTAATGACACTTTGATTGTCTTCAAAGACCTTACATATTACTTTGTAGTCAAAATCTAACAAAAGCTTTTTCAACCATATTGCTTCTGAGACAGCAAAAGTTAGGGCCACATATTCTGCCTCACAAGAGGACAGAGACACACAAGATTGTTTTTTTGTTCCCCATGAAATAGCACAATCACAAAAGTAAAATATTTGGCCTGAGGTAGACTTCCTATCCCTGGTGTCACCTGCCCAATCAGAATCACTGTAGCCTATCAAATTTATACTGTTATTATACCTGTACTCTAAAGACATGTCTATAGTACCCCTTATGTATCTTAGGATTCGCTTCAAGCACGAAAATAGGGCCTTACTGGCACAATGTAAGTACCTACTTAAAAAACTTACAGCCACAGAGAGATCTGGGCGGGTACAACAAGAATATAACAAACTTCCTATCAAGCTTCTACACTGTTTTTCTATTTCTTCTGACTCTGGCCTATCTCTCTGTAATAAATCAAAATCAAAGTTTTGTTCGATGGGCGTTGAAACCCCTTTGCATTCTGACATTTGGTAGTTTTTTAATAATTTTTGTAAATATTGTTTTTGATTTATTACAGTCACACCTTGTTTTACATCCTGCTTAATATTTATTCCTAAATAGTAACTAGCTATACCTAGATCTTTCATTTTAAAGTTCTCACATAAGGTGTTTTTAAATGAATTTAACTGTTTTTCATCATTTCCAAAGTAAAGCAAATCATCTACAAATAATAATAGATATACAAACTTGTAATTGTCTCTTTTAAAATATAAACAGGGATCATTTTTGGATCTACAAAATTTTTCTTTTATCATGAAATCATTGAACTTAGTATTCCAATATTTTGGAGATTTTTTAAGACCATAAATAGATTTTCTTAGTTTACATAATTTGTTGTCAGGTAATCTCATATAAACAGTTTCTTTGATATCACCGTAGAGGAATGCTCCAGTCACGTCCATTTGATATACTGGTTGCTTCTTCTGAGCAGCGACCGCCATCAGGGTACGGAATGTTGTCATCTTAGCAACGGGGGCATAAGTGTTGTTGTCACAGTTCTTTTGCTCAAAACCTCGAGCTACTAGTCTTGCCTTGTAAGTAGGGTTTCTTTCTATGTCTTTTATCTTAAATACCCATTTGCTACTCACTATCTCTTGGTCTTCTGGAACATTTTCAACCTCTTCCCATGTATTGTTTTCTTGTAAATTTTGCAGCTCCTTTTGTATAGCTTCTTCCCATTTAGCTTTGTCTGTTCTTTTCATGGCTTCTCCATAGGTTATCGGTTCGTCACCTGATAAACTCAAGTAGCCAAAACTTTCATCTGATTCGGGATTTAGTTCATAATCTTTTGTCCACTCTGGTTTTTTAATCAATCTTTTAGGTCTAGCTGCGTTCTCATTTCTATCATTTGTCTCTCCGATTATTTCCTGGTTTTCTTGTTCAATAAGTGTTTTTTCATTTTCCTCGCTGAAGGAATTTACTGACACACCGTCCGATGCACTTTGGTAAGTGTCGTTTGGATTATCATCATATTCTTGATATTGTTCCACTTGGTGTTCTTCTTCCTCTCTGTTTTCTTCTTCTTCCCTTTCTCTTTCTTCTTCTTGATTATTTTCTTCTCGTTCATAGGTAAGTATATTAGTATTTTGATTGCATTGATTTTCTGTTTCCCTTTTTTGTTGTTCTTTATGTTCAGTTTCTTTTATGAATGTTATATCTCTTTTAGTTTCAACATTGTTTTTCTCAGGTAAGTAGATTCTGTATCCTTTTATATTCACACTTTCTCCATAACCAACAAGATAACCCATATCTGCCTTGCTATCAAACTTTAATCTTCTTTGTGTTGGTATATGTACTCCTACTTTTGAACCAAATACTTGTAATTTAGAAATGTCATAGGTCTCTTTGTTCCACCATAGTTCATAAGGAGTCTTTCCTTTTATCCTGCTAGTTCCCGTTTGGTTTAAGATAAATACAGCAGTATTTAATGCTTCACCCCATAAGTTTTTATTGAGGTTACTTGCTATTAGCATTGTTCTTGCACATTCAACAACGGTACGCATTTCTCGTTCTACACACCCATTTTGTTCAGGAGTGTAAGCAACACTTTTCTGGTGTTGTATTCCAAAAGATTTTAACATACTTTGTATTTCTTTACATGTAAATTCTTTGGCATTATCAGATCTTATGTATTTCAGTTTGTGGCCTGGATTGTTCAATGTCTCTATTATAAACTCCTTTAGATATTTAACACTCTCATCCTTTGACTTTAGAAAATAGACTTTCCTGTATTTGGTAAAGTCATCTTTAAGTAGCAAGAAGTAACGAGCACCACCTAGTGATTTTTCTTCAACTGGTCCGCCTATGTCCATATGTATAATTTCTCCAGGTGATGTACTTCGACTTTGGCTCGAAGGAAATGGCAGCCTATGTTGTTTACCTTTCACACATGGTATGCATGTTTGTTCACATCCTTTATCATAGGTGATATTATTTCTTTCTAGTATATTTCTGACTTGATTTATATCCTGGTGGCCGAGCTTCGCATGCCATTCTGATAAACTTGAGTTGCACTTGCCAACCATTGCTATTTCTGGTTCATATTTGAACTGCATAATGTACATTTTTCCTTCTCTTTTAGCTATAGCACACACTTTGTTTTCTTTTACAAACTGGCTTTTTTCAGCTGTAGTTATCAATTTATAGCCTTTGTCAGATGCAGCACTCATCGAGAAAAGATTAACCTTCAGGTCAGGAACAAGAAGAACTTTATGTAAAGTTGTTGGTATCCATCGATAACCATCATAGGCACTTAGTTTGATGTCCCCAATACCATTTGCTTTTATCACTGAACCGTCCCCTATTATTACATCTTTAGGCACTTGAAAGTCACTGTATGATACGAAAATGTTTTTTGTTTTACACATATGTTCTGACGCACCACTGTCCAAGTACCAGTTATTTTTATTCACTTTATTACAGTCAGCTGAGAATGCACTAATTTGTACGGTGGTGATGAAGGCATTTTGATTATTTTCACTGTTATTGTTCGGCAGATTTTTATTTTTATTAAACCAACAGTTTTCTATTGTATGTCCTTGCTTCTTACACTTTTTACAATATTTATTAACACTTGGAATTTTAGATTTACAATTTGCTTTATAGTGTCCAGGTTTACCGCACTTAAAACACTTTCTTGATAAACTCTGTGCTTTGAATGCTGATGTTAAAGCTTCTTCACTTTGCTTGTTTCTTTGTTCTTCTATTATTAGCCTTGCTGTTAGTTCTGACAATGTTCTTTGGCTCGCTGGCACCGAGTCCCAAGCCGAAATAAAATGTCTGTAATTTTCTCCCAACGATGAAATTATTTTGGTCATGATCATGCTCTCCGACATCGATCCCTCTGATTGTCTTATACGGGCAACTAGGTCTTCCACTCTGGCAATGAATGAGGTTATGTTTTCGTTCGCGATGGGTTTTATTTCAAAGAATCTTTGTTGTAGGATATGAAGAGACACGTCTGACTTTTGTTCGTATATTGTTGTGAGTTTTTCCCACATTTCCTTTGCGCTTTCGCAGTTTTGTATCTGTACAATAACTGGTTGCGAGATCCTTGTGACGAGCGCGCTTTGTGCCTTTGCGTCGACAGCCTTCCATCTTTGAAACTCATCAACCTTAGTGTCTTCCGCTGGACACGGATATGACCCGTCTATTACTCTGAAGACGTTCAAGGCTTTCATTAAGATTTTCACTTGAAATTTCCATGTGGTCCAATTGTTTACGCCTTCCAATCGAATTGTGTTCGAATTATTTCCAAATAAATCGTCCGCCATTTTTTGCTTGCTTTACCGCACCGCGTGCTTGATTGTTTTTCACTTTACCGTGATACCGTATTTGTCTCCCGTTTCTCCTAGGTTTAGGGCTGGGCCCATAACCTTTTATAGTAATTATTTGTTTTGAAGCCTAAACTGGTGAGAATAAGGAGACTTCTTATTTTTTCAATCAGCTTTTATTTTCACACACTGTTAGCCATGACAGGGATACCAGCAGAGTAATGTTGCCAGCTTATAAATAAGTATCAAAAATTACTGTTGCATTTTTAATATATCGCAATGTACTATTATAAAATATGGATATATGTTTGTTAAATTAAACTATGGATCATTGTGACTTGGTATTTTCCACTGTACTATGTTGTCAATCTACTGTAAGCCCCACTCTTGTGCACTGAGTCTACGGCGGAACATAGCGGTAGGACGATCATAGTTAAGATGAAGTGACTTCCAAATCGAAGCATATAAGCCGATTCAACCTTAGCTCTATTAAAAAATATAGCTTTATAACCACTTAGAATAATCAGAAAATAAATCTTAGAAAGTTAAGAAGTTTAGTTGGAAATAAAAAATAATTTTATTTTTCCAAAAAATACACAATGTATTTTGAGGTGGTCGTCGACGGAAATAATCAAGTTTATTTAGTTTTGTTCAAAGATATTGCCACAATACGCTAAATGAGTGCTGCTTCCTAACTTGGTGAACTCTTTTTAATCCATTTTATTGCTTTCCTTATTTTATTGTTTATTTGTTTTTTCTTTTACATTTAGTTTTGGTTGTTTGCGTTTATTGGTGTTCTTTCTTTATTTGTTTTGTTTTGTTTTTTCCGTTTCGTTTTCTTAATATATATACTGTTGGCGGTCTAGCCCTTCCCCTTGGCAGCTAGCGTCGTCCGGCCTATAAAAAGCGGTGCAGCGGCGTGCGCGCTCTCATTTGGCCGATGTCGCTCGATCCGTTCAGACGTACCTATTTGATTACCTAACTGATTGTTTTACGAGATTTTGTAAATAACGTGCTAACTAGTTTTTCTTGATTGTTAAAAATATTTGATTAAAATATACGTTTTTTTGTAGGTTACTCGGTAGTTTTTTTTTATGTAGAAATTAAAGCAATAGCTAAGATCATTCGTGGGATAGGACGCCTCAGTAATCGCTTTGGTCAATTTCAGTTTATTTTCAAATAATTTTTAAATCTACCTAACGGTATTTTGATAAAAAAAAAAAAAAACAGTTACAAAATGTCGGCTGGATCGAATCGAGGACGACAACGGCGTAGGGTCGCAAGCCCTCTACCCAATAATATAGGTCACCAGTTGGATACCATTTTGGAGCGGTTGACCGCGCTGGAGCAGCGATCAAACCCTATTGGAACCGGTCCGGTGGTAACGCGTACGTCAACTTCGGAGGCGAGCTCGGTCAGCGAAGATACTCAGCACGCACCTTTACCTATAGCTGCGCCAAATGTGGAACAGACTCCGTTATCAGCATCCACTCTGGACAGTACGATGGTCGCCGAGAAGTTTCTCGAAGCTTTGACCTCCTTAAGCACGGTGAGACCGAACCATTATTATATTTCGAACTTCGACCCTAAGTTGCATGATGTGATTTTGTGGTGTGACGAGGTAGACAGGGCCCGCGTGCGTAATAAATGGGACGACACCGAGTGTCTAGCTCGTATAGCCCACTGTCTCAAAGGGGACGCTAGTACTTTGCTTACCGAGTGGTCCAGTAACGATAGGACTTGGTCTAATTTCAAACAAGAATTAATATCTTTGTGTCCGAAGCATATAGATGTAGCTAACATCCTATACGATGTTATGTGTACTAGCAGTGATGACTACTCGACGTACGCCGAGTACGCTCGTAGAGCATTATTACGGTTAAAAATTGTTAAAGGTTTAAGCGACGAGTTAATCGTTGCAACTGTGTTACGTGGTATTAAAGATCCTCAAATTCGTGCTACTGCAATCAATTCCAAATTACAATCGTCTCAATTAGTCGATTTTTTGTCTATTTATGTTAAACCAGATCGCACAAATCGTAATAACTCAAGTGCTAGTGATCGATCGTTTAAAAGACCCTTTTCAAAACTACCCTCAAATTCAAATGACAATTTTCAACGTAATCAGGATAATAATTCGAGAAAACGACCAGTTGGTGAATCTAGGTGTTACGTGTGTAACAAGTGGGGTCATATTGGTTCGTCGTGTCTCAACAAAAGGTTTAAGACTGAAGTAAACGACAAAAATAAACCAAAAAATCCACCTCGACCCTATACAAAACCGGATTCAGATAAATCAAAGTCTGTTGTATGTAATTTTTGCAAGAAGGTCGGTCACAGCGAGTCTGTGTGTTTTGCTAAGGAACGATCCGAATCTCGTAACTCGGGTAATGTAAATTTCTGCCGCAAAATAGTAACTGAAACTAAAAATCGCGATGTAATTACAGCCGTATTAGGCGGGATACCAACAGATGTACTCATAGATAGCGGTTCGTACATCTCTTTGATAACAGCTGATTTAGCTAAGCATTTTGCGTGTAAATTAAATCAAGGTTTTCAATTATTGCGCGGTTTTGGCGGTGCAGAAATAAAATCAACTACTTTTATTACCTTACCCATCGAATTTAGTGATATTACATTAGAGGTTGATTTTTATATCGTGCCAAGTAAATTCTTGAATACCCCAGTAATTATAGGTACTGACGTTTTAAATAGAAAAGGGGTTTCGTACATTCGTACCGCAACTTCCCAACGTATAATGAGATCGGATATGTTACATGTAAATACTATTGCTGATTCTACTTTAGATCTAAGTTTTGATTTTATTAATACGCCTTTAGGCTCCGATGATAAAGTTAGGTTGATTGAAGTACTTAATAAATACAAACAATACTTTTTAACTGGTACGGCCACTACCACTGTAAAGACAGGAGAAATGCACATAAGGTTAAACAGTAATGTACCTGTTTATTATCGACCATACAAAATGTCGTATGATGAAAAATTACGGGTTCGGGACATTATTCGCGATTTATTAGATAAGGGCATCATACGTAAATCTCAATCGGCTTACGCTAGCCCCGTCTTATTGGTGAAAAAGAAAGACGGATCCGACAGAATGGTTGTTGACTACAGGGCCCTTAATAACTTAACCATTAAAGAGAGATTTCCGCTTCCATTGATCAATGATCACATAGATAGACTAGGAGATAGTAAATTATTCACGGTTTGCGACATGACCACCGGGTTTCACCAGATACGTCTCCATGAGACTTCGGTGGACAAAACTGCGTTTGTGACATCGGAGGGCCATTATGAGTATCTCAAAATGCCTTACGGTCTCGCGAACGCACCAGTTGTGTATCAACGAATAATGACTGAAACACTAAAATCGCATATAGAATCCGGGCAGGTACTTGTGTACATAGATGACGTCATCCTCAAACACGATAATGTCGATGAAGGCTTAAAGCTACTCGATTCGGTTCTAAAAACTCTAACTAACGCAGGGTTTTCTATAAATCTCCGTAAATGTACGTTTCTCACATCGGAAGTAGAGTATTTAGGACGAATAATAAGTAACGGTCAGGTAAGACCGAGCGAGAACAAAATAAAAGCCTTAGTTCAGTCGCCTTCACCACAAAATGTCAAACAAATCCGACAGTTTTTAGGTTTGGCGGGTTATTTTCGCAGGTATATATGCGGTTACGCTTCCAAAACAGCTTGTATTGCAGCACTTACTCGTAAAAACGTCAAGTTCAATTGGGGTAGCGATCAAGAAAAGGCTAGACAGGAAATCATAAAGATCCTAACTAGTAAACCAATTTTAGCTATTTTTGATCCGCATTTAGAAACCGAGCTGCACACTGACGCTAGCGCGCAGGGCTACGGAGCTGTCCTGCTGCAGCTAGATTCTGAGAAGCGTAAGCGTGTTATTGCCTATTTTAGTAAAGTTACAGTTGGAGCGGAACCGAAGTACCACTCCTACGAGTTGGAGACTCTTGCGGTCGTTAGAGCGTTGCAACACTTTCGACAATACTTGATTGGTAAGCATTTTAAAATAATAACAGATTGCAATGCTCTCAAATTAACGCAAAATAAAAAGGATCTCCAACCAAGAGTGGCGCGTTGGTGGATGTATCTCCAAGACTATGACTTTACTCTGGAATATCGTAAGGGTACGTCGATGTCTCACGCGGACTATCTTAGCAGGAACCCTGTTAACGTTTGCACACCTGTCAAGCCTAGCACATGGGCACAAATAGCACAGTCTGCAGACACCGAGGTAGCCATATTGTTAGAAAAATTAAACGACGGACAATTAGACGACACTAGGTACAAAAAGAAAAATGACATGTTGTACTATAAATATGACGCAGTAGGTGAACAGTCTCGACTTTTATATTATGTACCCAAGGGTTATAGACTGAGTCTTCTTCGCGTATTTCACGATGAACACGAGCATTTGAGTTACGAAAAGACAATAGACTTGATTTTAAAGCACTTTTGGTTTCCAGGACTACGTAGCTTTACTAAAAAGTATATTTCACATTGTGTAAATTGTCTAACCTATAAAAAAGTACCACGCGCGCCTTTGCAACCAATAACATCGTGGCAAAAACCTTCCATTCCATTTGATACCATTCATGTAGATTCCTTAGGTCCCCTGACTGAGTCAGATGGCTATAAGTACGTTTTGATTTTGATAGATGCATTTACAAAATTTTGTCTATTATTTCCCATGCGTAAACAAGACGCCTCAGAATTAAAACGCGTTATTTCTAGTGCCATAGGTACCTTCGGTACACCACGGTTACTCGTATGTGATAGGGGTCGTATGTTTGACAGCGCGGAGTTCACCTCCCTCGCTGCCGAGTATGGCATTGAGATGCATTTCATCACACCTGAAATGCATCAGTCAAACGGTCAGGTCGAACGATACTGTCGTACTGTATTAAATATGATCCGAGTGGAAGTAAAAGTAAAGTCTGATTCTTGGCCGCAAGTATTATGGAAGGTTCAACTGACGTTAAATATCACAAAACACGCGTCAACTGCCTGCTCCGCGTTAAACCTACTTATTGGCACGGAGGCTACAACTCCTATAATTAATTCCCTCATTAGGGACATAACTATAGATGGCTCGACACCCAATCGCGAGGCGTGGCGCGAATTACGTAGACAACGAGCAGAAACCAACCTCGATAAAAATCGAGTTGCTCAAGATGCATACGTAAATAAACACCGTAATGCTCCTAGAAAATATAAAATTAATGATATCGTTTACGTCATAAAACGATCCCAAAGTACAGGGAAATTAGATAGCGGCATGCGAGGGCCGTATCGTATCACCAAGGAGCTGGCGAACAACCGCTACGAACTTACACTGATGTCTAACTCCTACGGCAAGGTCACCCAGGCATCCGCCGAGTATTTGGTACCTTGGAGCGGCGAATGGACTCCTGACGCCTGTGCAGCATTTTTTGAGAGTAAGTTGACGCTAATACCTATTTTCACTCGAACAGCTTTTCTTATTTTGGTACTATATTGCCATTTATTTTGTTATAAGTTATTATAACCAATTGTGATTTTCAGTGTAATAATTGTTTGTTTTCGGTGTCCCGAAGTGTGAAATAAGTTATATGGTATGGGGTGACCGAGGAAAGACCTGTGTCAGTCTCGATAATAAATGCGAGCGTCAGGGTGACTTGGAAAAGACCTATTTAAGTCCATATTAATTTACGGTACGGGGTGACTGAGAAAAGATCTGTGTTAGTCTCAATAATAAATGTTGGGCATCGGAGTGACTCAGAAAAGACCTGTTTAAGTCCGTGTTTAAGATGGGTACGAGATGACCGAGAAAAGACTCTTGTAAGCCTCTAAATGAGCGTAGAGGTGACTTGGAAAATACTTGTTTAAAAACCCCTATTATTTTAAGTCGGAAAAGACCTGAATAAGCCTCAATGAGCATCAGGGTGACCGCAGTAGGGCCATTACGTCACACTAAAGTAGGGCATCGTTAACACACTTATTCACTTCATTTATTTGGTTTCAATTTGCAAAAATCCTAACACTAAAATGCGTACATAATTGTGTGGTGATGTTTTATCATTTTCAGGCTGTGATTCTAACGACGATGATGATGAACATCCGACACCTGGACCCAGTAGGCGCGAGGACGCTGCCTCATCAGGAGAGGCCGTGTTGGCGGTCTAGCCCTTCCCCTTGGCAGCTAGCGTCGTCCGGCCTATAAAAAGCGGTGCAGCGGCGTGCGCGCTCTCATTTGGCCGATGTCGCTCGATCCGTTCAGACGTACCTATTTGATTACCTAACTGATTGTTTTACGAGATTTTGTAAATAACGTGCTAACTAGTTTTTCTTGATTGTTAAAAATATTTGATTAAAATATACGTTTTTTTGTAGGTTACTCGGTAGTTTTTTTTTATGTAGAAATTAAAGCAATAGCTAAGAATACATATATAAGTATTTTATTATTAATTAATTTTATGATATTATTTAAGTATTTATTTTATGTTATTGTAATGTAGGTTTGGTACGTATGTTTGTCGGACTGATGTGATATTGCAAGTGTTTAGAGTCTATATGCGAAAGCTCATAAATGGTGTGTAGAATTAATTTTGAATTTCTTATTCTGTATTGTTCACTATCTGCTTTCCGAATAAAATAAAATACAAGCTGTAATGTTATGCCAATGTTATTTTTTATCCTTTCTTGGAACTATATTGTGTAAAATACGAACTTTTGCTTACTTATAACTGAAAAAATATTTTAGCAAAATTAGGGTAATTTCTCGCATCTCATTTATTTATTTTATGTCAATCCGACAGGGACCGACGATTAGGAACTAGTAACATAATACCTGATTATAGCAAGAATAACCAAACACCTTAGAAACTTTTCACTGAAAGGAACTGCTTTAGGTCAATGAAATGGCGGCGTTTCAAAGTGTTGCGCATGTGTTGCACCTGTATTTGTAACGTTTGACAGTCATTGACAGCACATAAAATTGGGTCAATAAAATGGCGAATCGGACGTTACTAGTCTTGTCACAATATGAAAATGGTGAGTTTCTTTCGGTTTTTTCCTAATAACTCGAACTGAATGAAACGTCACACACGATCTTTGTCCAGTCGGCAACAAAAGTGCAGACCCACCGTAGAGTTTCAAAATTGCAATTTTTGTAATGTTTTCAATTCAACTTTTGAAAGAAGGGCTCTAAACTTAAAGTAACGTATGACTTTTAAGTCTAATCAAAAAATCTTTTGATAGGTGATTGCACTTTTGGTCCTAAAATTTTCAATTCGTTAGTTAGTACTCGCCTATATTGTCAATGTTTCTGCAGATGTGAGACTTGTCGTGCGCCTTCTGTATTAGAACATTTCGCAGAATTTTGAATGAAGACATTGGAAATATAAATATTTGGCACAAATGTTTTGTTGAATTATGAAATGAATTGATTTACGATTTAGCTCTTATAGTAGTTTATAACTGAATTAAGTTAGTTTAGGTGGTCAAATTTTAGACTGAAGCCGTCATAAAGCGTCTAGTTTAGCTTGTGAATACTAGTCTATGATATGCATATTTTATTATGCTTGGAACCAAAGCACATGAGTAAAAAAGACAAAGTGCTGTTGAAAAACAATTGATATAATAATTGATTTATAGAAATATAGATCACCGCTACGTCGAGATATTATTATATTATATTATATATTATATTGGGATTTGAAGAGGGTATAAGTATGTGGCGACGACGCTTATACCGGGGGGGGTTATCACGTCGGGGTCACCAGTTTGGAGGTACTTGGTGGTATGTACCTCCAAAGGGAAGATCTTCCACCGGGCAAGTATTATATCCGGTAGGCCGCGGCCCAACGATATTTCGTTGGAACTTGTATATGAGCGTATCTTCAGAAAAACTTCGCTTGCGCGATCTAGGATCAACGATCGTATCAGTGGCGCCATCTGTTGGTGGCGATGTGAAGCGTCGCCACAAGTAATACCTGTGGTAATACAATGGTCGTTCTAGACGTCTAGGCAAAGAATTTTTGTTATGAATTTTGAGGCTATGTCTACTACTAAATCAGCTGTTTTTTTTATAAACCGTTAATATTTAAAATTAGAAGTCCAATTATACATAAAAACAAGGTTACAGGCCTTTCACTTCAAGAAACAGTTGATTTTTCGAGTTGAAAACGCTCGAACGCTCTTCGATACGCTCAAAATTATCGAAAATAAGTAGAATTTGCGAATCAAAAGTTATTCACCAAGACATTTAGAAGAACTCCTTTTTATATTAACACTAGCTGCGCTCCGCTGTTTCACCGTGAAAAGTAGCCTAAAGCCTTCCTCAAAAAATGGACTATCCAACACAAATAGTCATGAAGCAAGAAAAAATTCCGCGCCCTGTTTTTTTTTATTCCTCCATGCAAATAATTATTCAATTCGAACGAGTAGTTCCGGAGATTAGCGCGTTCAAACAAACAAATTCTTTAGCTATATAATTTAGTATAAATACGCACGGCGTAACACATAATACCTTTAATACCTACATTTTGTACAAAGTCAACAATGGTTGAACTAAAGCCTAATTATTGATGACGATGATGACCAAAGACTGGTCTCAAATACATCGCACAGTAAAATAACCCAACCTTATTTTTTTATAGGTCAAACTAATTGAAAATCTTAATTGTCATTACAATAATTGAATTGACACTCAACTCCTTAATATCCTGTCTAAGGATTATCGTAACGTAATACAATATTGATTTAGAGGGTGTTACGTCGGTTTCGCTTTGTCGTGTCACAGGAATAGGGGTGCCATCAAAGGGAATCACCAATTATTTCGAATATTAATGAAGGACGCTTATAAGAAGACCTTTTGACACCACAACGTTATCTATAGCTATAAATGGTTTATCTATAAATCATCTTCAGCCATTTTGTACAGTCCTGGTTCCTTTAAACCTTTATTCTTTAAAACAAAGACTTGTGCCAAATCTTTACATAATATTATGAAATCAAAATTTGAGTTTATTAAATATCGAAATAATCTTGAGAGTAATTACAAAACTTAAGTGTTTGCAAGAATAAAGCGAGTCACGAAATAAAGGCCTTAATTATGCACAAAAATAATTATAACAAGAGTGTCATAAAATACACTTAATAAAAAGCAGTTCCACCAAAACACGCTCTTAATTAAGCACCCAAATAATAATTAAATGAGAAGAGTTCCCAATGCATTGTTTGTAATTTAATTAAGAGCAACATGTTAAACAGTAATTTCGTTAAATAATTGTTAACATACAGTTCGTTTGCGTTTATTAAAGGCCATAGATTTTGTGGGTCGCTCGGGCGAAATTACACGAACATTATCCCTAAATTATTGCCGCTAATATGTCGGTGAGATACTCGAGGCTTAGACGCTTAAATTTTACTAAAGATCCACGTTCCCATCTCCCCCCTTTTAGCAAATGAGATTTAGAATTTTACTTAGTACATATCGTGATTGATGTTACTCAATTTCACGTTTAAATACACTCGCTTTTGTTCTGACTGATGTCTATTTTGTGTATAAACGGTTAAGATGAAGTGTTTCTGTAAAGGTAGGTACTTATCTTCGCGCTTTGATGGTGTATGAAATATTCATAATTTTGTTATCAGGTAATCTCGGTGTGTTTTATTAAAATGTATCTTCTAAGTTGCTAGGGTTTTTATCAAATAACTTTACTTCGTATTTAAATCACGTAATTATCTTTCATGGTATAAATAATAATTGACATCTATAAATGTAAAACTCCAAGTCCTGATTCACTGATAGATTCAACTTCTACGCCAAAGAAGTCGTTGGTGAAAACTAGTTATCTCCTTTTAGGCGAACCATGCTACTTCGTCGACCTCATCGTCGGTTTCCATCAGGTAATATTAAGTTCAATGGAAGCCTGCTTCGCGTCAAAAAGAGTTGTATTAATTAAAGAATTTCAATTCAAAAGTCTTAGAATTATGCAGTGCATTTTATTGGGCGTAAACTTTTGAATGCCAGATATCTTTAGGCGTCATTCAGTCAGCTAGGCTGAGTCGCCGTTGACTACTAAAGGCGTCAAAATTTTACTGGCTTTAGACTATGTTCTTTTGTATAAAGGAACGGATTAAACAGCATACCAATTTTACTTGGGATGGCGTCTGTTATAAGTGCGTTCAAATGAACTACAAAATGAATTTCAGATTATGGCGATCATTAATAGACTTTCGGAATAATACAAAAATCAATACTTATCAAAAATTTACCTCGACGTTTACAGTCGGGGTAACTTTTATAAAAGTTTCAATTTAAAGGAAAATATGTTTAACGCTAGCTAACAAATAAATAAAGCTGTTAACAGGAACAGCTATCTGTAAACAAAGTTGTGAGTGCTTATTCCTGTAGCGGTGAGAGTGGTCGCAACTCGCTTCAAGTCTAATACCAAAATTCGTTGCCTTTCCCATCAGAAAGTCATTTGTGAGTGTTAAATAAATCTGAAAGAATAAAAAGCGTTGAATTGTTAATTCCTTAAGAGGAAATCGGGATATTTTGTTGAGTTTTGTCTAAGAGTGATGTTGGCCTATTACATCGACATTCAATCGAAAGGTCGGGAGTTCAAATCTCGGCCGCCTGCAGTGCAACAATAAAATAAATAAATAAAAACTTTATTTACTGAAACTCTTTTTACAAAGTTTACTTCTCGTTTCCTCACAATAATGGTTTAGTTCAATGATTTTTTTTCTAATAATGATTTTTTGAGATTTGCTCTTTCATCGTAATGAAACCCGCGGTTTAGTTGCCTGCAGATGTATTGACGGAATCTTTCCTGTGGACATGGTCGACTAAGCTGAGAGGTTGGTATATGTTCTGGGCAAGCCCACCTCTAATACAACGCCCTGAATAGTATAAATTAAAGTTGCTGCATCTAGATGCGCCTAGATGCATAAGCAAAGTGATGTAAAGGAAAAGGATTTTTGGATCGAAGTTTCTTATTGCGGGTTGGCGAGGGCCTAGCCTGCCTGACCTGGCGACCTAGCCGAGAAAACGTGTTACGCGTTACGAAAACGTGAAACGAAAAACAATTAGAGAAACTAAACTCCCACACATATACCTATGAGAAAAAGTAGGGTTAAAATCGCGCGACTTGTTCATTTCTTTTATACGAGTAGGTAATGAAACAACTATTGCATTGTCATTTTCTTATAGGTCATATTGAAGTCATTCAATATGGTAACACCGAAGTTCTAACCTAATATAAACATGAATCAACATTGTCCTAAACGGGGAAACAGTGAATATAAATAAAATTTTCTAGACCGTTAACTCGGAGAGTGCCCAAAGATGTTTTGACCTCCTTTCTCTAAGTTTCCACGTCATTTCACCGATACGAGTATAACAAAAATAGAATTTTGTGGTAAAAGTTGAGAAATAGAATATTGCTGATTTTATTGGCCAGATTTGATTTGTGGCTTTAGCTACATTTTATACCTAAATATTTTTATCTGAGGTATGAAGGGTACATTAGGTAGCATTACAACTAAGTATGTTTCATATATTATAAGTTGGTGCAGAAAAAGTTTAATGTCGTTTAAAATCTCTATCTATTATTATTTTTAAGAATTTAGTATTCTCTCTGTCGCCCTCTGTGGCACGGCGGGCAAACAGCTGCGACGCAGAAGGTTGTGGGTTCAATTCCCACCTCAAACATATATTTATGTACAGATATTTGTTTCTGGTCTGGGTATACTGTACCTACATACAGAACATACTTAATATATTAAGTATATATTTACAAAATAAAAGGGTAGATAGGAACCTAAGTCTTCTATCCGTTGTCACCATAACACAAGCCTAGTTGCTTATCTTAGGGCTAAATGGCACTGCGTAAAGCGTCCTATAATATTTATTTATTAATTATTAAAAATACTTGCATTTACTTATATAATGATCGCGCTTATGACTGAATTTCAAAATGTTAAAAAATAAAAGAGCCAAAAATTTGTTAACAAGAACCATTTCGCATACTTGAGCAGCCGAGGCGGAAGTAATTAAAAACGAATTAACATCGAGTTTGGTTCCAAACGTTGGCAACACGCCCACCTGTTTGGGCGCTCTCTCATTCATTACTCTACACAGCCTACCTAGCATGAAGACCAAAACACGATACGATAAAGCGATATCACGCGATATAACTACATCAACTCTCAAAATATGATAGTTAAAGCCGCCGTGTTGAATTTTTATTATAAATTGCGATAAAAATTATGATAAAAATTCAACATGGCGGCTTTATCTGTCATATTTTGAGAGTTGATGTAGTTATATCGCTTTATCGTATCGTGTTTTGGTCTTCATGCTAGGCATACAGAGACATCGACCGGTATGATAACAACACGGTAACGATGTGTCTTATCACTGAGCGTTCGAGATTTATATAAGTAAATAAATAATTATTCCAGGACATTTCACACATCGCCATCTAGCCCCAAGCTCAGTAACTAGACTTGTGTTGTCAGTGCTAGACAACGGATATACTACTTATATACTTTTCTTATGTAAATATAGACTTATAATACATAGATACAACCAGACCAAAGACAAATACCTAACCATAAATACTTGTCTGAGGTGGGAATTGAACCCGCAACCCTGTGTTTGTAAAATTTTAAATCACAGTACTTACCTACATAATTACCTACACTTGTGTCACATGAGTAAGAATACAACTTGTGTCACTTACTTCTCTGGAAAACCCCATGAGTTTCTTATGCCTTCTTTCCATTGGAGGGCGCGTTCCGAAGGCACACATCCGATCTTAGTTTTTAAGACGCTTCTAAGTGATTTCATGCAAATTATATTCCAAATGAATAAAGAGCTTTGATATTTGATTTTTTTCTCTCGATGACTCTGTTCTTCTTCTTTTCGAGTCAGCGACGGGAGCATGGTCATATTGGCTGTGGCAGTTATAAGTTTTTATGCTACAAAAATTTGCTCTAGTTCACTAACTAAATTAATTACACTTAATTAATTAATGTTAGTTATATAATCAGCTGTTACTTTCATTTTTACTACTTTCACCTTAAGATTATACTTATTATTTAAGTTTTTTTTCGAGTTTTTTTAGATTGAATGAATTTTATTTAAAAAAACAGCCGATTTTAAACTAAACAAGTAGCTGAAACGCTTTCTATAAAATTACCCAGTATACATCACAGTATTTGATAATAACAGTCACGTTTCATACTCTCTTTTTCACATCAAACAAAGAGTTCACAAACACGTTAAAGTTTCCGTTGAGCAATCGACGCTTAGGTACTTAAGTATTTCGTATTTGAAAGAATATTGTAAAACAACGTGAGTATATTCAGAAAGGTTAATACAGCCCTTTGTAGATTAAATCGGCAACGGTGTTGGAATGGAAAGTTTCCCGATCACGAAGCATGTAAGTTCTGTACCGCTGTACCCAAATTTGTATCAGGTAAACGATAGAAACTTTAGCACACAGAGAATTGAAAACCGATCTCGCTGAGTATCGGGAGCTGAAATGTTGCGGAAATTCTTTGAATCAATTTGGTTGAGTGTTTGTTTTGGAACTCGTGACCTCTTTCGTAGTAATTGAAAATGAGGAGCTTTTTTTAAGGCCCAATGCAATAAGAGGGGTGCTATTATAGGTACCTGCGTAAGGAAAATACAATAATTTTATCTTTTGACATTATTATTTACTAGCGACCCGCTCCGGCTTCGCACGGCTAAATTATGCATGTATTATACATATAAACCTTCCTCTTGAATCACTCTATCTATTAAAAAAACCGCATCAAAATCCGTTGCGTAGTTTTAAAGATTTAAGCATACATAGGGATATAGGGACAGAGAAAGCGACTTTGTTTTATACTATGTAGTGATAGTGATGATTAATTTGATATTTGACATTATCTAATTTATATTATTTTAAACATTTGCACGTCTGCTTGCGGACCACGGTAAGCCACCGATTCCACTGTTGGACAGTTTTGACTAAACGCACAACAAACTAATGAACTAAGTAATTATGTGAGGCCATTTTGATAATTTGACGTTATTTTGGTGACTTGTACCTGGTATGACTTTTACCTCTGCCTGTGTGTTAACCTACGATGAAATTCTACATTTTCCAAAGAAAATCGATCAAGCCAGTTAGAAAAATGTGCCCTTTTTCACATTAAATCGAGCGTTTTATTTGCCAAACAAATAAGAACAGTCTTTCGAAGGTAGTGATGTAAATTTATTCAAAGTATCCGCAAATATACTCGCCCATTAAATTAACTGGTTGATTGAGTCGTTAGCGTTAATTGTAGCTATGGGTACTATTTTCCTAAACAATTCCTATATTTTACAACAAAAGTAAAAGGGGCACTGCTAAAATCTGCCTAAATTTATATCGTTGTGTCTACGCCTTAATTATAGCGATGGTAGATGTAGAATAAAGGCCTTAAGACTGATTTATTGAATCATTAGTTATAAGCGGTTACTGGTATACTAATTGGGGCTTACTGTACGAGAATTAAGGAAATCTGTTTTGTTATGTGCGTATGTGTGCCCACCTATATAAGAAGTAGGTACAATCAACGTTCAAACGTCCATCGACACCGTAACCACATCCTTAACGTTTACAATCTGTTGTTGTGCAGCACTATTTTAACATTATAACAACCTAACCAACCTTAACTAACCTGTGGATCGAACCCACGTCGGTTGGTGTAGCGGGTAGCGGCTTATACCATTCGGCCAACTAAATACATCGCTAACATAACTGTGTTGAAAATAATAATCTCAATGAGTACTTTTAATTCAAGTATTTATGTTTTTGTGTAACGTCTATTAGAAGAAGGTCGTAGGTCCAATACTTGTTGAATAGTATTATGGTAGCAAACTGATAATCGACTTATGACGCATACTGTACCTCAGTGTATTATAAAAGGAAACAGTGTTTTGTTTATAAAAGGTTTGGCCGCGGCTCAAAGCCGAATTTAATACACATGTACAATTTTTTGATTGTTATTTAGACATGCACATCGATAAATCATACAAAGAAACGTGATGTGTTCCATGTTTCAACAAATATCCTGTTGCCGAGACTAAAGCGTCTCGGCAACGGGTTCGGTGTGAAGGCATTGTTTGTTCGCCGTAATGCCCACTATCAGGTATTGGTCTCAAAGTGAAACGAGCACTTTTGGAAATACTTGGTCATAATGAGTTTCTTTGAATATCTTGTTACCGAGAGTCTTTAGAGGTTCGGTGTGAAGGCATTATTTGTTCACAATAGTGTCCGCTCGATACGCAGTATCTATCGATAGGATGGATCTCAAAATGCATCGCGTCAAAAAACACTATGCCAAGCTCCCATAGTAATTGTCAGGACCCCTCTTAGAAATATCCAAAAGGATCTACTTTATGAAATTAAAAATTATATAGGTAATATATAAAGTTACTTCTATACTATACTATGATATACAGGGTTATTGGTATTTATACTAGCCAGCCGTTGAGGACACCTAAACAAACAACTTTTGTTTTACGACTTTTGGAAATTACTCATTTTTTAGGAAATATTGAGGTTAGGATTACCTGAAAATCAACTGTTCTATACACGGGGAGGTCATTAACCTTAAAGTTTTACTTATTTTTTTAAGTTTGTATATTGTACTTAGTCTGAGTGATCTTTGTTTTCAAAATCACCTGTTTTTTTTTCTTCAAATTTACATAACCTCAAAAGAAATAGTTTTTTTTTCGAATTTCCGAAAATTGTACAACAATAGTACATTGCGATACAAGTGTGGAAAGTTGATCATTCCATAGAGGCGGTTTATGACGCGCGAGCGGAACGCGAGCGTGGCAAAAGCCGAGATGGAATGATCAATTCACACGTGTATCGTACGACGTTTTTTATCACAGTTGCGAATAAAAAAAAAGACTTGTTAAAATTTTAATAATAAAAAGTTTTTAAGAATTTTAGGTTATGTTTACCTTTTTTTTGTTAATTACACTCCCGAAAGGCTAGGCAAAAGACTTTTAACCTATACAGCGTCTGACATACAATATTTTTTTAGGGTTTTTTTCATTTGTTTTTGCGTCGGCGGTTAAAAACAGAATATAATGGTAAGGAAAAAATATATTTAAGTATGTACATACCTAAAGAAAAAACAAAATAAAAACAAAACTCAATTTTTAATTATTTTCAAAGACGTCATCACGTAATATTATCGTTCGTTATCAGACTTTAGAGACAACCTTTTGAAAAGAAGAAAAAAGGTACCAACAAAGAGTTTTAAGCCAGCAAGGCTTAAAAACTCTTTGGATGGTACCTTTTTCTATACATCAAAACAGTATAACCCAGATAAAGGAGATCATTCATGTTTCTAACAAATAATACCCACAAAAAAAAATGCCGGCCAGTAATAAAAATTGTTTCTATCTTGTAGAGAATAACATTTTAAACAATGTTTACTAAGGCAACAAAGAGCTACGATCAAAAATCGTTGAGTTATTTTACATTGAAAACCCAAAAAATGCATTTTATAGAGATCCGTTTGACCACTTTTAAGATCCCACTAAAACTTCTGAAAGGGTTATTGGATATACCTATTTATATAAATATAATAAAAACAGACAAAGCTTATCCAGTTACTACTTATTTTTATATTTTTTCTGTAGTAATATCTTAAAAGTGCAAACGGATCTCTACAAAATGCATTTTTTTGGGTTTTCAATGTAAAATAACTCAACGATGGTTGATCGTAGCTCTTTGTTGCCTTAGTAAACATTGTTTAAAATGTTATTCTCTACAAGATAGAAACATTTTTTTTTTCTGGCCGGCACCTTAAGTTTTGGGTACGATTTGAACGATGTCCTTAAGAATGTTTCATCTACTATGTCATTAGCAGTAAGATACGTATTTGACATATCGGGATAACGTATTATTTTAGCACTAGTTGGATTTTTTTTTATCGCACGTGTGTATAATACGTTGCATTATGAGCCTAAAAGCGGTTTAATAAGATCCACTTTATGAGCAACTGTGATAAAAAAGTTGTTTCTTTAGTTGCACAGAAGTAGCCCTCAACGGCTTGCTAGTATAATTTCCAATAACCTTGTATGTGGTATAATAGTTTTTAATTTCATGAAGTAGGTAAGTTTAACGACCGAATACAGTTTTGCGATTAGTCCTCATCATAAACGGTATGGAGAATAATAAACAAGTAGGTAATTTATTATTTTATTTTCGCATAAAATTTACAGTCAGCACGAACGTTATTGGCCTTTCGACCCTCGGACATAAAACTGGGAATACCACTCCATCCTTGCGCATTCGCCATCACACTCACAAATATACTTTACGAACTCTAAAACTTCCGTCCCAACTAAATAAGTACGTATTCAAGGAATATTATGATTTGTCGGTCCCCATAGAATGGTGCTGAATAAATTTTATTAAAATCCGGGAGCAGTTTACGACCAACCACGTCAGCGATGTGTCCCATCTTCGGATAACTGGGGCTTTTTAATATAATAAATCACTGTTCCACAGTCACTCTGTTTAAGGAGAACCTTACGTTTAATTTTACCTTTAGGAAGGTTTCATTATTTATATCTAATAACATTAGTTAGATCACTACATGGCATAAAACAAAGTCGCTTTTTCTGTCCCTATTTCCCTTTGACTGCTTAAATCTTTAAAACTAAGCAACGGATTTTGATGGGGTTTTTTTTAATAGATAGAGTGATTCAAGAGGAAGGTTTATATGCATAATATAGCCGTGCGAAGCCGGGGCGGGTCGCTAGTTAGTTATAACTCTTGAATTTGACATGCCTAACTCTTTGAACTCAATTCTACAATCGAATCTCTCTCTCCATCTCTACCTGCAGTGCAATGTTCTCTACTATGTTATGACGTCTCGTTTGGCAACAGACCAGCAAACACAGCATTCGGATAGGTTTTCGAATAAGTTCAGTACAAAATGACAGTGCATTTTATTTACTGAAAACAACCCGCGTTGGTCTATACTTATTATAAAACGAAGTCCCTTCCCAAAGGAAATCAAAATCACTTTTAAGCATTTTACCGGTTAATAGACAATTTATTGCATCTTGTTTTGACTGAACACGATCGAAGATTCTTACGGTATACATAAAGTGACGGAAACAGAAGTAAATTATGAACAATAATAGCTGAACTTCCAACACCAAAATTTTAAAATTGTAGACTTATTAGTTAGAGAGATTACTAGCGACCCGCCCCGGCTTCGGACGGCTATATTATGCATGTATTATACATATAAACCTTCCTCTTGAATCACTCTATCTATTAAAAAAACCGCATCAAAATCCGTTGTGTAGTTTTAAAGATCTCTAAGCATACAAAGGGAAATAGGGACGGTGAAAAGTGACTTTATTTTATACTATGTAGTGATAGTGATAGTGGCTATGTAGTGATAGAGATTATGAGATTTAGAGTTATAGATATTAGAGTGATAATGATTTTCTACAAACATAGAGTACAAAACAGTTACTACGAACTACAAATTTTATCAGCCCTCTTCACCCTTTTAGTGGTGGATTTTTTCCTAAATCATATCTTAGTGCTTCCCTACGTCATAAAAGGAACGACCTTGCGAAGTTTCAGACTTGTAGCTCTTGCAGTTTCGGAATTGTTTTGATGAATATGTTTCTCTGATAAAAATATACCTAGGTATATTTATACAGGGTTATTGGAAATTATACTAGCAAGCCGTTGAGGGCTACTTCTGTGCACCTTAACAAACAACTTTTGTTCTACGACTTTTGGAAATTAAAAACATTTTTTCGAAATTTTTGAGGTTAGATTTACCTGAAAATCAGCTGTTCCTTAAACGGAGAGGTCATTAACCTTAAAATTTTACTTATTTTAAAAGTTTTATTTAGTGTTCTTAGTCTGAATGACCTTTGTTTTAAATATCAGCTGTTTTTCGAATTTCCAAAAATTGTAGAACAAAAGTTGTTTGTTCAGGTGCACAGAAATAGCCCTCAACGGCTTGCTAGTATAATTTCCAATAACCCTGTATTTATATAGATAGGTAGTTGATAAATTATCGTTACATGTAAAGTATTAAAGTATTTATATGGGTTCTGTCTGCCTAATGTAATAGTGCTTGGATGAAATAAACTGAGTTCAATAGTGTTTAGGTGAAATATAGCACTGAGTAAATTAAATAGGCATATCAAACATTGTATGAATTGAATGTTAAGGTTTATTGAATAGTCGATGAGTCGTCATAGTTCAAATGTAACAAGTAAGTACAAACGTGTTCCGATATGACGTACTGAACCCTAAAATGATAGTCTTTTTTAATAATATGAACTAACCTCCATTTGCCCACTGCATGGCAAAGGTCTCCCTCATCTGGTTCCAAGCCTGTCGGTCCTGGGCTATATTGGGCCAGTCTTCATCGAATGCATCTAGATCATCAAGCCATCGCAATAGACATTTAATTAATCATTTTTTTACAAAAGAAAAACATAAAATCTATTTCATAAAAAAATTTAACGACATTCTCTCCCAATTGTTGGCCTCCAAAAAAAGTAGGAGGTACGAGTTAACAACGATTCAATTATGAGAATACAGTGGGTGTTACACCCTTGTCCAATGATTTGTGACCTGTGTTAGACAATCGACGACAGGAAACGAAATGGGTGTAATACAAAAATGGCACATTTTTTTCCACGATAGTTACAGGGTGAGCCAAGATTTTCTAGGAAAAAATTGTTTGATAAATTTGTTTAATCGTATATGTATGTACGGTAAGAAATTAAAGGGATCAAATACAAAAATGGCACATTTTTTTTCCACGAATGCTACAGGGTGAGCCAAGATTTTTCAAGGAAAAAAAGGTTGTTTAATGAATATACTTACCTAATTTAAAAAAATGTTACCCGGGGTAATGTTGAGTCGGACTTATAGTCTTGACAACTGGACAATACTTATCGTCATTTCAGCCAATTTCCACAAAACGTTATTGAAAAGACACAAACTTTTCATATGACGTCAATTAGAGACAACCATTTGAAAATCTGTTCATTGTTTTTGAGATTTTGACTGACTTGGCCATGCCAAAGTCATCGAAGTTCGCGATACGACTAGGGCCGAATAGATAGATATAGAAAATCCAGTGGGTATGCACAAAATTATCCAGTTATTATTAGCGAAAACTAAAAATACATACCTATCATACCAACAGAGTAGTTTTGCTTTTCTTTGCATCATATCGACCGGAAATGTCTCACATCCTGTACGTAGGTGTAGGTGCCTTCACTTTGTTAGAGAAATATTAATCATCCCGTATTATATTTCTAAGAAAAGACGAAGGATATAGAGCAGCCTTTCCCAAAGTGGACAATAACGGCCCCTTGTGGACGCTGCAAAAAAAAATTGGTGCGTTCTTCTTCTTCTTCTCGTATAGTGGTGTGGCTCACCTATTGTTAGAGTTTTCAGATCGCCTTAAGGCCTCTAACTTGACCTAACGACTGCAACTATAGGTAGCAACCGAGACCAACGGCTTAACGTGCCTTCCGAAGCACGGAGGGGCTCACGAAAACACATTTTTACTACACTACTAATTGGCCACCCATCGAAGTAATGACTGCGCCAGGCGTCGCTTAACCTGCGTGACCGTAAACTGCGACTGTGAGCCTCCTCAGCATCGTTGGTGCGTTGTTTACTACCTACTGGGCTCTGGTTTCAAGTTAACTCTTGCGGGTTATAGTAAAAGTCTCGTTTAGAATCAATGTTTAATCTCCGCTAATATAGCTCACAATAAAAATAATGTTTTTTAATTTATTACGTCAGGTATACAACAAAATTAAAACGCGAATATATCCGTTAAAATAAATATAATTTACTTTATAATGTATTTATTTTTTGTTTGTTTCTTACTAGCGACCCGCCCCGGATTCGCACGGCTATATTATGCATGGATTATACATATAAACCATCCTCTTGAATCACTCTATCTATTAAATAAAACCGCATCAAAATCCGTTGCGTAGTTTTAAAGATTTAAGCATACATAGGGATATAGGGACAGAGAAAGCGACTTTGTTTTATACTATGTAGTGATGTACTGAATTTATTAAATTATTAAATAATTTATTCTCAAAGTGGGCAGTAGACAAAATAAGTTTGAGAACCCCTGAATATAAAGGAATAGGTATATCTGTGCGTGGGCCGTTATGGAAGCAATTAATCCAATTGATTGAGTTTTCTATAAACATATTAAGTAAGTGGGTGTATATAGGTACGATTGTAATGTATCTTTCCTTTCGTAAAGTGTGTAGGGAGTGTGGAATTTCCCAATGGCACGAGGGCGTATTTAATTGAGGATTATGATTGTTTGAATACAAAATCATAAAAAAAAATTCAATTATTAGGCAAGTATGGCAAATATAAATATACCAGCCACCCGCCCCGGCTTCGCACGGCTATATTATGCATGTATTATTGATTTAAACCTTTCTCTTAAATCACTCTATCTATTAAAAAAAACCCGCATCAAAATCCGTTGCGTAGTTTTAAAGATTTAAGCATACATAGGGATATAGGGACAGAGAAAGCGACTTTGTAGTGATTTTATACTATGTAGTGATTAGCTGCACTACGCGGTTTCACCTGCTTAGGTTCCGTTCTCCATCCCCTAAACTCCCACTATGCCGATTTTCATTTAAATCGGTCCAGTCATTTGACCGTGAGGTAGGAACAAACAAATAAATTAACAAATTTTCGGATTTATAATTTTATTTATTAGTTAGGAACTGACACACTTTCTTGACATGAGAACATTTTTACAAACAACCATAAAATAACATTGATTCATATCACTACATTATTATAAAACATAGTCCTTCAAAGACAAAGTCAAATTTCTTTATTCATTTCGATGTATACCTATATACATTGATCACTTAAAATCGTCTGAAAAACTAAGTTAGGATGTGTGCCTTCGGAACGCACCCACCAATGAGAAGAAGGCACAAGAAACTCATGGGGTTTTTTTTATGTGATCACGCTCACAAAGGTCAATATTACAAATATTTGAAGGTATTATTTGAAATGGAGCAATTAAAGTCACATCCATGGATTCTTATCATTAAGGTACGAAGCGGTATCATAGTATGCCTCACCGCACAATTTATACTTTATAAAAGTTTTGAATTTCTTCGCCACGTCTGTATAAACTTTAAAATTACTGCATCGGTTTTCTAATAGATTAACGTAAAAATATTATCGAAATCGGGCCTACGCGTTTGGTCTCGAGCACAACAAATGAATAAACATAATAGCTGATAAACACATTACCTTCCTATGCGACGCACAGTCGGATAAAAAGCAAGTAGCATTGATTTTGGCTCCTCAATAAACCAGCACTTTAGGGGCAAATAAAACATTCTCACGGTAAGATCAATGTTCACAATGTTACAACAAAATAACAACGGGAAACCCGAAGCGAGCAGCCGGCGCCTCCAGTTCGGACCGCAATTTGCGTACAAATTCGCATTCCGACGGATTTTTGCAGCATTATTTTTAAATTACCAGCACCGGGCTTGATGGCGTTTTTATTTCCTGCCGTCTCCACAGGAAATGAGGAAAACAAGACACCGTGCTATACACGTATAAATTTGAATACGTTACCGCGTATAGCTTGCGCGTACACACCAAAGAAGATCTCTTTTGCCAAAATTTCAAAATACAGAAAACATCCTCCGAATGTTCTGGAAACGGAAATGAAACGTGCAATGAGTTCGTAAATAGAGTTTCTGAAGTTATTCTGGATATCGGAAGAGTCAAGGGAAAGTACTTAATAATTTTACTAGTTCATATTTCTTACGGTGCAAGTGACACCAACTTTGGAATGAAAATAGTTTGATGTGGAACGCTTTGAAAACTGTCATTGGTCGGATTTATTACTTGTAATAGAGAACGCACTTTCAAATTGATTGTCTGTGGTTTAGTTATGTGAACAGTTTCAAAGTTTGAATAAGAAAGGGAAGTCGGCTTGAAGTAACAGTTTTATTTGTTTTTAGAAAATCAAACATCGAAAAATATATGTCGACGTAAGTTTATTTCTAATTGAATTTGATTTTAGTTATTTTGTATTCTTAAGTTAATTTTTATTTTTCAATCATTTACAATTAATTTAAGAAGTAATTCATATTTAGTTACTCAATTTATTGGTGCATACGTCATGCAAGCAATCGAAGAGTATTCAAAAAACAAAGTGTATTATTTTAATCGATTTCGTTCGATATTCGTTGAGTACAAATACTGAGTCAAATAACTCATGATTATTAATTGTTTAAAAAAAAATTGAATTGTAATTAAAATAATTTACATTAAATGTTTTTGTTTTCTTTATAAATCGATTTAGAATTATTAGACATTAAAACATTACTTCCAAAACGTCACCACCCCGCCGCATGAATCGTAGTGCGGTCACTTGAACTAGAGCTTTTGAACGGGGTGGTTGAGTTGTGAGTTTATTTTCTATTTTAATAATTGAATTACTTACTATTTAGGTTAAAATAAGCAATAGTTCCTTAGACTAAAAAAGTGATAATAAAATTAAGTTAATGTTGTAGTAGTTTGGTGTTTTGAGTTTGTGAAGCATGAGTGATGAAAATACTCGCTACAACGTTCTTCATTTTACTCTTTCATAAGAACCTTCTCCTGGCAATAACAAAGACAACAAAAAAGAATTAGCGAAATTGGTCCAGGTGTTCAGGCGTGCGGCCGTGACCAAGGGATTCATTTTAATTTATAAAAGAAGATATAAGATCATGTCACGTGGCTATATAAATATTGTACGACAATTGTACCCTAGTACTGGTAGGTATGTGATAAAGTGAAACATACGTTTTATGTTCCTAGAAACGGTCATTGCTCTGTTGTAAATCGTTTATGTGAAGAGGATATTAACATTGTTATAAAACTTAAACTTCAACTTGACCAGATGAACAACGTTCGGGGAACTGCGCAGAATTAATGATGACGTCTACTTTAGACTGTAAAAGCGACGTCTCTCCTATTATTCCTTATAATGAAATGTTAATGAATGAATGAATTGTCATTATTATTATCTGCACTTATTAAATGCGTAAAAAACTAGATAGGTGTGATCTGTTGCTGGGAAAGTTATTTCAGCATAAACCCTGGTAACGACCCACCAATAAACACGTTATTGCAAAACAAAAAACAAAAACATAGTCAAGACATAACATAGTCATCTTTTAGAAAAACATAGTCAAGTAATAAAAAACACATAAAAACATACAACACACAAAATACAAGAAACAGGAAAATATAGTATAAAACAAAGTCACTTTTCGCCGTCCCTATGTCCCTATGTCCCTTTGTATGCTTAGATCTTTAAAACTACGCAACGGATTTTGATGCGGTTTTTTTTTAATAGATAAAGTGATTAACGAGAAATGTTTTTAGATATAATACATGAATAATACAGTCGCTAGTTAAATATAAGGAAAGGTTCCAGATATCCCAGAAATCAAAACCTGACATTGATGTAAAATAATCATCTATCTATATAAATAAAAATCAATTGCTGTTCGTTAGTCTCGCTAAAACTCGAGAATGGCTGAACCGATGTGGCTAATTTTGGTCTTGAATTATTTGTGGAAGTCCAGGGAAGGTTTAAACGGTAAGAAAGATCGGACTTACGCGGGTGAAACCGCGGGGCGCAGCTTCTATCTATATATATAAAAATCAATTGCTGTTCGTTAGTCTCGCTAAAACTCGAGAACGGCTGAACCGATTTATCTTATCTTGGTCTTGAATTATTCGTGGAGGTCTAGGGAAGGTTTAAACGGTGAGAATTTAAAGATCGGACTTACGCGGGTGAAACCGCGGGGCGCAGTTAGTTAGAGATAATAATTGCTCAAAAACTACATATTTTTCAAATTTGACGGGTAATACCCTTAATTTATTTGGCGTTTTGTATCTCGCTTGTAAGATTTGAGAAGATAATGGTTAATTGTTTATAATAGCATCTGATTTAAAACAACTTCAAAGAAATACAAGTAATTTAATCAACTTTAAGTTCCGTTAATGCCTTCAAATTGATTCCACTCCCCCTAAAATTCCACTGAACGAAACAAAATCACCGCTTCACAATCACTTCATTAAAGCAAATTTAACTTTTTAATATGAATTATGGGAATAATCTCCTAAATCCAGAATGATTTGTCCATTAAATAACAAAATTCAGTGAACGGAACCCCGTTTAATCAGAATCCTTCGAACAATAGAGTAATCAGAAATCCTTATAATATAATTTTCTTATTCATTATAACTCCATCGGGGTGGGGAATTACTCTTGGTTGACTGCAAATGAAAAGATCACAATCGGAGTCTATTAAAAAGATGATGACTTAGCAATGTCCTTGCTTTCTTCAGGTGAGTCTCAGGAACCCAATTTGAGTTTAACGCACCCTTCTAAATGGATAAAGCATAGTAATAAGAAATGTGAATATTTCATTTATAAGGTTTCGATCGACCCCTTAGGAGACCCTATTACCAAGCATATAACGACATGTCTCCCTTCGTCTGTTCGTCTGTGATTTCAAAAAATCCATATCTAAAATTAAAAATTAAAAAGACTTAATTTTTAAAAGTTGTTTTTTGGACTCTACAACTACAAACTACAGACATTTTGTCCGCTGCGTATTTACAGTAGTATGAAGTATTCCATATTTAAAATTAAAAATTAAAAAGTTAGAATTTCTAAAAGTTGTTTTTTGAACGTGTAGTAATGTACATACATACTCCTTTACTTCTCTTTCAAATTAAGCAAACGTTACATGTTCTGTTTGATGTTGAATATCACACGACAGGTAAAAGATTCACCTTTTCCACCAGAACCTACTAACACGACAAAGTTATCATGTGAATAATATCTTTCCAATTCTCAATATCAAACTTGTACCTATAAATTCACAATCGGTTACTATGTTATTATAACTTAGCACCTTATAAATATAGGTTTTTTTCCAATATTAACTTAAGGAAAGAGTATTTTATATGAAAACCCTGGCTGTTTTTACAAGTCTCACAGTAAAAAGGGATGATGAAAGTTATGAGGGTAGGGCGAGTCTCGTAAATAGCAGAGGGGGAATGGGATAAAGGAATAATATATCAATACGAATCTTTAATATTCGCGCGCCGGTACCGTAAATCAAAACGAATGAAACTCGATCATAAATCACACTTTTTGCGTTTCAAATTATTGTGGTTGTAAAATCTGCACTATAAGATGGAAAATGTTTTTATTAGTGCTGTAATTTTTGACGCGATAATGTCTAATAAATTGATGGAACGGAAAAGTGTCATGTTCAGGCAACATGACGCGTCCCGTTCCCGATGTGTGACGTCATGCATCATGCTAACATGAGAGTATTTAATAATAATATCGCTCACCTGGGCTTGTGTTATGGTGCCGAGTGACAAATAGAAGACTTATAAATAGGAAAAAAAAGATAACAAGAAGAAAAAAAAGGAAAAATAACACTTTTAAGTCACTTTTAACACTTTTAGGTCAAGTTGTAAAAACGTATTCTTATGACGTTTCGAATCATTTGTTTTTTTATCAGCATTGATGTTTTTAGGGTTCCGTAGCCAAATGGCAAAAAACGGAACCCTTATAGATTCGTCTTGTCTGTCTGTCTCCCGTATGTCACAGCCACTTTTTTATGTGAGATAGGCTTCTAAAGTTAGGGTAGCAAAAAAAAAATAGAGGGCAGTTGCTCCCCAGGACCTCAAAATACCCTTCCCAAGTGAATTACGTGCCTATTTAGTCATATTTTTCTCGATTCCTTCAGACGATAAAGTTCTTAACCAAAAGAGGGTCCAAGATACTTTAATATATCATGCTCGTGTATAATTTTAGTATTATTTTCAGTGAACAGAATACATTATGCAAAAATTTTATTTAAAATAGAAATTGGAGTAGAATAAAAGTCACATACAAGCTGCCCAAATGGCGTTAAAATATATTTCTATTTTAGGGTGTATTTTAGCACAATGAAATATTTATACAGATTTATACCTAGATTTTAATGAAAATTGACATAAACAAAGAGCTGTCTTTTCGTTGTCGAATCATTTCATTTTGTCCCGGATTTTTCCTGCTTGAATATGTATTTTTTCACACTACGTACCCAATTAATTGTTTGACAACTTCGATCAAATATATTTTGATAATCATTTATTTTATGTAATAGGCAGTTATTTAATTTGATAATAAGAAAATATTTTTAACCGAATAAATCGCGTTTGTTTTGGTTTTTGTAACGAAGTTCCTTATCGCGGGTTGGCGAGGGGCCCTAACCGAGTAAAAATGTGACGCGTTACGAAAACGTGAAACGAAAAATTTGTAAGAAAACGAATCTCTTCCTAACATAAAAAAAAAAATTAAATTAAATAATTAAATTAAAAATAAATTTTCTTATTCTTCTTTTCTTATTCTTCTTAAATGAAAATTCGTTCCAATGGCGAGTCCCGCGACATGTAATTTTTTTTGTGAAAGCTGGCGGTTATCAATAATAATTCTAATATTATAAAGCTGATCGTGATAGTTAACAATAATATTAATTAATTTTTAAATCTGAGGTCACCTCAAACTAATAGTTACTATAGATAGATACTAATAGATACTGAGGTGTCTAAAAAATATACAAATAAATAAATAAAACATTACAATCAATAAGTAAGTAGGTACTTAAAATTACCCTATATTTATAATTTACTAGCTGCGCCCCGCGGTTTCACCCGCGTAATAATTTTCTGCGCAATTTTGTAATTTTTTTCTTTCATAAGAACCTTCTCCTGACTAAAACAAATACAACAAAAAAAGAATTGGCCAAATTGGTCCAGGCGTTGTTGAGTTATGCGCTTACCAACACATTTTGCGATTCATTTTTATATATAAAGAAGATTTATGATGTAAAATAAAATAAGAAAGTAAGTACCCAACTTTTAAATTAGGACTTCTCTAATGGAGAACAAATAAATGTTCGTCAAGAAATACAATTTCTACTTCAAATGAACTGCAAATAATGTCCATCACGGATTGATTTGAAAATTCTGACGGCGACAAAGCATTCTATTGTGTTGAAGGAAATTCATCGACTTATTACCGAGGCCCAATTCATCAGGTAGGTACGTTTGACGTGCTCTCACAGTTTGAGCTTTACAAACTACAGACATTTTGTCCGCTGGCATTTTTAGTGGTATGAAGTATTCCATAAACACGGGTCGCAATCGCGATTTCCACGGTCTTCATGTGACCATGATCGGTGCAACTCCTTCGAAACGTCGGATAAATATTTTAATAACTGACCGCTGGTGTTTTCAGTAGTATGAAGTATTCTATAAATACGAGTGGCAATCGCGATTTCCACGGTCGTCCCGTGACCATGATCAGTGCAACTCGTTCGAAATTTCGAGTAAAAATTTGAGTAACTATGGTATAAACTACTAAATAGTTATTTACTAGTTTCTAGTACTAAGCTACTAGTTATTTGAGTATTTATCTATACTAGTTTAAACTATTAGTTATTTTAATATTTTCCTGACATTTTAAACGAGTTGCACCGATCATGGTCACGGTAAGACCGGGAAGGTTCCAACCAAGTTGGATACAATGCGGATAATATCAAAATTACCCTCATTACGTTGGTAGGTATAGTTTGTATAAGTCGCGGAATACCTACTACACTGACAATATTTTCTGAAAATATAGTAGAAGAAGACAGACAGGCGGACAAAAAAGTGATCTTTTATGGGTTCTTTATTTTTGATGTACGGAACCTTTATTACTAGAAGTCATAACGCGATCGCAGCCTTGTATAAAGAATTAATATTTGTTATCGGGTAAAAAAATAGTTTTAGTCGTATGAAGCAGCAGTTAAGTATTTAAACGAACTTTCAGCCGCAGACAAGTCTATAGTATGTGAAGGTTCTCACTGTCTGAATCTCCACCGATTTCCCAATAAATTTGGTTCAATCTCACTGAGACTGGTATATTTCCCGATGGCAGTCAAAGAATAAATTTCCACTTCGAATATTAGAGAAGTTTCATCAAGTTCCACAATAGTCCCCTTCTCGAAAACTCTTTCAAAATGCCGTTATTCAAATTTTACTTTTGATAAGAAATTGAATTGGTATCCGAATCGGTTTGTTGCTAACTTTAATGGTGGCAATAAAAATATTTGCAGAACCTTTTTCAAAAAGGGGTTGCTTGTTCATCATTCATGTTCACATTTAAATCTTTAAATTAAATCAATTATACCTAAGTAAAATACTTTTGCATTGATATTGAAAAAGAGGTATTTTAATATAATTGCAAAATTATTTAGGATATACCTATATACACATTTTACATATAAAAGCATTATAAAGGAAAAATAAGATTTGTTTACGTTAAAATCTTACGAATTTAAATCTACCCCTGACAAAAGTTCCAAACATTAAAACAATCCAAAACGCAGGTACTTATCCAAACGGAACATTAAATCGAAACATTTTCGCAAATAGGGTTCCCAAAAACTGCCAAACTTAAAACGCTTTTCGTTTTTTGCAGTTACATTGGACCAGTAACATTCCCCCGTGGAATATCGAATACACATTCTTAAATTGAAATGGAAAAGGGTCAAAAACTCGTAAAAGCAATAACTATAAGTTTTGTGACAGTCAATAGAAACGTGGGAGTTATCAATATGGGAATGAATTGGCAAAGATCCCGGATAGAAGAGGCTACGTATAATTTAAGTAAAATATTTTATGGGTTAATAGCTGTGCCTTGTGGTTTCACTCGCTTAAGAAATATCCTAAAGTATTATCTATGTTGTGGATTGGATATACATATATTTTATGAAAATCTGTAGACACGTTTCACTGCGAAGAAAGCACAAACAAACAAAGAAACTTTTGCATTTATAAAATTACTAGGCATGACACACTCATATTAAATGAAAGACAAAATATACGATGTCGGCTTACTGTCTCATACCTATAAGCTTTGAGAGTTTGTGTTCATTACTTTTACTTTTATTTCGGAAGAAAAAATGTTAAACGTCCCAGCTACGAGCAAGTATGACGCTACTGTGGGTATAAAAAGTGTTTATGAGCCGACCCATTTATGGTATGAAAAATAAGCAGCAATAGTTGATTCCAGAACCGAGTCTGGAATTATTGCTGCCCATATTCATAAACGCTAAGTTATAGTGAGCACTATGGTAATGCTACCGTCATAAGTACAATCAATAATTTTATACTTATACGTTAATGAACCACTACCTCTGTACACTTACTTATTATATTAAAAATGAAAAGGGTTTCGGACTTGCCTTAGGCATCTTTAGCAAAAGGAAATGAAGCTAATATACGATGTTTGTGTAATATAAGGTAAACTTTTTAAAGGATACATTTGGAATAAGGGTTTGGGTGACGTGATGTAAAACCGTTCCTATCCAAATATTCTTAAGTTGATAGAGATACTTGAGAAGATGATAGAGTATCTACCACTTACGTAGATAAGTTTTGAGATTAAAAAGTATAGATGATAGAACTACCAACATCTATTTTTGTAAAGACTATAACTATTTATTTCAGGTTACATAAATTACAGACCCACATAAAAAGATACCTTAGAGACCATTCAAATTGATAAATCAATTAATTATTATAATAAATTAGGTTTTAGGGTTTTCTTTCTTCGGTCTCGCCTTCCTACAGTCTCGGTATAAAATGCCGGCGAGTCAGAAATCGGCAGAGAAGTCTGTCATAATCGACACCATGCTAATCATCATCATCGTCATCATCACGAAAATGATTGATATTTAGGTTTGGAAGCATAAGCATGATGGTCTACACTCTACAAATAAAGTTAAACCTAAGAATAAGAATACATAACAGTCAAAATAATGTACAACATATACGCGGTAACAATCTTTACACAGTTACAACGAACGGAGGAATAACCAATAAATTTCACAGGAATTGGACAACAGAAATATGCAGCAAAAATAATTTCCCTTTCCCGTACAAGCACATCAATTTATTGCTGTATCGTGAATGATGAACTCTAGTGTACGAACCGCTTCCTGGAATCAGATTCGTAGCCATATTGCGACAAAATTGCTCCTCGCGCTTGATTGGGCATTCATTTGCGAATATTCGTTCAATGCACACTTAATTTCATTGTCAAAACTTATATAAAACTGTTACAGAAATAAATAACCATTATAAATTATAATGTATAATTAAGTTCTGCGTACTAAAGGATGGATTAAGTTGGCAGAATGATTAGATTCAGTATTTAGACAGGAAATTGAACTTTGAAAAGATTAACTTTTACGTGGATTAATTTGCCAAACAGGTGTTATGTAACGTCGAAAGAGGTCAAACTACACTGTCCTACAAAAATATAAGGAATAAAAACTGCGAATCAGCCGTCGTTTCAGTAAAAGAGTAGCTTTCGGAACTGAAGTGACATGTTGCTACAACGGCCGGTAGTGGCACGTCCATACTTGGCCTTCACTACAATATGAGCAAAAATCAATTTTGTTCGTTCGCGGCTCACTGATCCCTTTGTGCGACAATGAAAGGTTATCGCTGTTCGCTTTTACGGATCACTAGAACAGCTAGCTCGTGAGGATATTGTTCCATAACAAGGCTGGCCATTTGCTAATGGGAGTCGACGATTACATCTACTTGTACCGAACTATAGACGTGTTGCAGAGTGGATTTCTTTCACCATAAAACGGGGCGTTAAGCGCGGAAATAGTTGCTATCGGGAGAAGATAAAGCTTAAAGCTTATTATGACGACATATGTTTTTTATAGATTAGTATTTAATTTATGTTAAAAACTACCTATAGGTACTTGTATGATAAATTAAAAAAAACCTGTTATATATTGAAAAAAGATTTTAACTTTTAAGACCATTAAACCGATTTTTATAAATCAGTTTAAAACATACTTATGGCTTATTCAGCAATTCATGCATTCCGGGTTCTGTGGAAAACAAAGAAACAGATAATAATTATAAGAGACCCATGACATCTCTTTTTATCATAGGGGGTTAAAACCATTTACTGGTCATGAAATTTAAACTAATAGTAAGTTACCTAAAATAAATAAAAAATCGCCTTGTTAGATATATTTAAATTGAGCTTGAAATGAGAAATCCTGCGAGAGTTTCATCCCCTCGGCACCAGGAAGTTAGGACCGGTAAAGAGGTTACAACTAAGCAAATTGTGTTTCAGGTATAACCTGCCCGTGCTAAGTTTTAAATATTTTACACGAAAATTTACCACGTGAAATGAAAATAAAAACCAGTAGCTTGGTTTTTTATGCTCTGGACAAAACAGTAAAGTGACTTGCCGCTTTTTGATAGAGCTTTAAAGAAAAACAGACATGTAAAACTCATATAACAAAAGCTGCAATTTTCTTGAACTTAATCATGAAAAGTTTAAATAAAACACCTGTCAAACACACTAAGTAAAACCAAGTTTTATGAGGCAAGCATATTCACACGAAATTGGTAGGTATGTACCTGAAACCTTAATCTCTGAGAGACGTACTCGGTGAAAATTTCATTAAAACGTACCTGCACTTTAATGTTGAATTTATTCCGTTCGTCGAAATGAACGTTCTAAAAGAATGCTGTAGTTACCGTAATAATTTTTGTGCAAAGCAAATAGCTGCGGTGCATCTCCTCTTTAATCAAAGTTGCAATAACGGATATTTTTTATTTCTATCTTAGTTACGAGTTTCATAAGTGCACTCTTTGAGATATTAAAGCTGAAAACGCTTGTAGGTATTTGAAGGCTGTCTGAACAATCTACTTTAAAATTGCGAAAATATTATTTTATATTAACTACACAGGACCACACATTCTTTCACCGATTTTGTAAAGAAATTTATTACTGAAACTCGGATACACACATGACTATTGAGTAGGTGAATAAATTAATGAATTTATGCATATGACGTCGCAGATGCGAAACGCAATCAAAAGCAATCATAATTATTTTTGTTTTATCTTATTTTGTGGCAACGAGCACAAGTAGCGTGGAGTGCAGTAAGCAAAATTTAGCTTTTTTAACTTACGCTAAGGTTAATTAAGGGCGGCTTGCCATCGCATCGATTGCGAACAAATCTTACTTAATTCTACTTAAATGCATTTAGCGGGTAATCTTAAATTAAAATCTGTTTCAATAACCAAAAGTATAATCACTACATAGTATAAAACAAAGTCGTTTTTTCTGTCCCTATTTCCCTTTGACCGCTTAGATCTTTAAAACTACGCAACGGATTTTGATGCGGCTTTTTTAAACAGATAGAGTGATTCAAGAGGAAGGTTTATATGTATAATACATGCATAATATAGCCGTGCGAAGCCGGAGCGGGTCGCTAGTGTAATATCGTAAATATAATAAATGACAAGGTTATTACGTGTGTTCGGTTCGATGTCTGTTTAATGTCTCTTTTAGTTACAATACTGAGGAATGTGTAACATGATACCACACTACACCTTCCCCCTTTCCTTAAAAAAATAAAAAAATACAATATATTATTTTTGTTTTTTACAATGAGGAAAACATATTTTGTCCTATTAATTTAAACAAACATAAGTAGGGTGTAACGAGAACATGAATCCATTTTTTTTTTGTATTATTATGTATAAAATATAAAAGAAATATTTATTATCTAGCTGATTACTATGAGTGATATATCGATGCATATTTAATATTTCAATCGCAATCGCTTTAATTCTCTATGCTTTAATTCAATTTTAGTTGCTTACATAAATTATTATAAAGTCACTTTTTTTTTTGTCATATCATGATCTTATACTTAATTTTTCTCCTACCTCATTCTGATTATACTATAGTCATATCAGGACTATTTTGTCATAGATAGTTAACATTTTATAATTGAATAACATCAATTTATTTATTTGTTATTTTTTATTTCTATATTCTTTTGTTTCTTAACACAAGTAGGTATACCCCTCCTACTTCATTTAATCTTTTTTTTATATATCTATTCATTCCTACTATTCCCACAGGGAAAATCTCGTTTCGTCTATGGTCGAATAAAGGAAGATTATTATACTCTTCACTCACTTTATTTATTTATTTTATTTCTTTATTTTAATTTATCGATTGTCTTTTACTCTTATTGTCAATACTTATTCTTTCCAACTATTCCCACGGGGAAAATCTCGTTTCGTCCCTGGTCGAATAAAGGAAGATTATTCATATCAACATTTATTTACTCTTAGCGATATTCCTAATACTTGAATAGAAACTCTTGCATATTCTGTCTCTGGTAATAAAGTAATCCGAAATACCTGGGTGATCAGTCCAGTTATTTTGGAAAACAATACAATACAACGTATCTCTCTCAACAATTCTGTTTTTTTTTATCTACATAAAACTAAAATTCTCAGTCCATAAGTCAAGTCCGTGATTATTATAACTATGTCAAATCCGAGTTAAAATTACATTTATAACTAGATGAACTTATTTCATTTAGGTACATCATTTTAAAGTTTAAAACATAACAATGTAATTTTGATTTAAAACAAAATTTTACCTACATTGGTACCAAACATTATCTCAGTAGTCGCATGAGACTGCTAACACTGCAAATAGTTTTCCTATAGGTACTTTGTGTGGTGTCAAGTTCGATGAGTCAAGGTGCTATAAGTTAAGAATCTTTGTAAAACAAATGAATGAAATATGATATCGCGTCTAATTTGTTTCAAAAAAAAATATAGTTTCTTTCTAATGTAAAAACGAAAAATTTCTTTCTAATGTACTATGCATATGAAAATTTCTTTCTAATGTACTATGCATCGATATTCACTTACCTAAATACTAAATGTACAAAAAAAAACTATAATTATAAATCTGGCACACTGTCACACTTCCACTGTCACTGGCTGCCTGCCTGCTCCATCCTCCTGGTCCTGCTGTCGTCGGTCATCGAGCCGGGTCTATCCCTGACTCCTCCGTCAAATACAATTCTTCTTTCTTCAAATATAGGTTCTTCTAAAGTTTTCAATTTTATTTTCTTCTTAATGTGTCTTCTTCTTTCTTTACTTTAATTTCGTAAGATCTTCTTTTTTGTAATCTTCTATAATAAAACTTCTTTTTCTTCTATGTGTTTTTCTTCAGTTTCTTAATGACTTGCCAATTTTCGTTCTTCATTTTAATGTGTGCCAAATCTTCTTAAAATTATTTTAACTATCTTCTAAAAGCTTCGTCTTCATTTTTCCTTTCTTCTTACATTATTGTTTCGGTGCAGCCAGCACCACCCAGCATGCTGCTGGACAGCACTGGCAGGGTCGCCATGTAATATCGTAAATATAATAAATGACAAGGTTATTACGTGTGTTCGGTTCGATGTCTGTTTAATGTCTCTTTTTGTTACATAGAACTAAAATATTATAATTAGTCTTTTAATCATTTGGTTAATCATTGATTAATTTATGGTCTTAAATGAATTAATGTTTGTTGTGCAAGTCAACCTAAGAAATGTTATCTATACAAATATTATAAAGAAAAAAACTGGTTGCCTGTAAAGTCGGTATACGGGCGAAAGTTTTACGTGACAACAACTGTGCTCGAGTGGAAGGGACGCGTGCCTTTCACTTTTTATGTCTGTCTCTCTCGCTCTTAGGCGGGCTAACCATGCCCGCGTGCCTCTCACTCGCTCTCATTGTGAGCGCATAACGTCAGCGGAGCGTAACGCAGTTTCTTGAAGTGTCACCCGGCAAACCAATTTATAAAACGTTGTCACGTCAAAAAGATTTTTTGTTTGTTAAGAATAGGCTCTGAAACTACTGGACCGATTTTGATGAAACTTGTATCGTATAAAACCAAATTCCTTACAATATCAAAGAAATTAAATTTAAAAAGGGTTTGGTAATCCTTTGTCAATGGCACTATCTAATAACCCACCGGATCATTAAAAATATATTATCATAATCCCTATTCTAATGTATAAAATTCTCGAGTCACAATGTTAGTTACCATACTCCTCCGAAACGGCTTGATTGATTTTTATGAAATTTGATATGCATATTCAGTAGGTCTGAGAATCGGCTACTATCTATTTTTTATTTTGTTTCCTTTAGTTTTTTTTTAAATTTGTAAACGCCAAAGTTTGTCGATACAGCTAGTAATATATATAAAACTAGCGACCCGCCCGGGCTTCGCACGTCTATATTATGCATGTATTATACATATACACCTTCCTCTTGAATCACTCTATCTATTAAAAAAACCCGCATCAAAATCCGTTGCGTAGTTTTAAAGATTTAGGCATAGGCATATAGGGACATAGGGACAGAGAAAGCGACTTTGTTTTATACTATGTAGTGAAGTGATTCTCGTGTACCGGTTTTATTAGCCAAACTCCACCAAAACGGCTGAACCGATTTGTATATTTTTTTATGTAGGTATATTTGTTAGGTCTGAAAATAGAAAACCATCTATTTTTTAACCCCCGACGCAAAAACGACGGGGTGTTAAAAGTTTGACGTGTCTGTGTGTGTGTCTGTGGCATCGTAGCTCCCGAACGGATGAACCGATTTTGATTTAATTATTTTTTTCATTGAATTATTTTTATTTTTAAATGGCAAAACAACGTTTGCCGGGACAGCTAGTAAATAACAATATCATAATCTATTTTAATATGCACCTACTTACTTTATTCAGTTATAAGTAAATAAATCATTTTACTTATACAATGCAATAAAATATTCGAAGTTGCCACGTTTGATCCGAATAAATCCGCGGACGATAAAACTGAACCAAGTGTAAAAAATATTCGATTTATCATTCTCGAGATATACGTCACTGGGAAGTAGGTTACTTTACTCCACTGTATGAATAATAGTGCACTTTATATGACATAAGATTTGTAGAAAGTACGTACTTAGAAAAAAAACTATTTAGAACTTAAATAGATTTTGAACGTCTTTTTATTTGTCTACTTTCAGCGCTCCGCGGTTTCACTCGCGTTACTCTCGATCCCGTGGGAATATCGTGATAAAAAGTAGCTTATATTACTCTTAATGAATCAATGTATCCTCATACCAAGTTTCATCAAAATCGGTCCAGTAGTTTCGGAGCCTATTTGTTACAAATAAACAAACAAAAAAATGCTCTTTATAATATTAGTATAGATAAATATTAAAATCAAAGTCCTGACTGACTGACTGATATATCAACGCATAGCTTAAACTGCTGGTCGTAGAGACATGTTTTCTTTGTGAAATTTATGCCCAAAGAATGTGAAATAGTGGGCAAAGCCGCAGGTGTAAGCTAGTTTATTATAAAAGAGATATTTGCGTATGCATCGTAGATAAGTCACTATAATAACCACGCAGTGTGGATCACCCACCTGACTTTTTTTTCGATTTAGCTGAAGGATATATAAATCCTACAGAATGGTCTTTTGTGCACTCTGTCAAAGTGATCTTATTGAGAGCAGTCTTGTATAATATCAAATTCAACATCTTGGGAATTGTACATAAATGTAGATACAAACTATATAGATTTCAAGGCTTTGTCCAGCAAAACCGCTGGGTAGAGGTCTCTCTGTTCAAATTCCTCTGACGAGGGTATTAACGTCACAAATTAATATTTGTGGCCGCGTACATAAATTTATTGTTTGGTTCTTACCCTGACAGTTCTGTGGTTTATGTTGACCTGGTTCATTGTAATAAAACTATACTGATGGAGAAGTATGGGAAGTTATGTAGGTTTATTTCAGCATCTATTTTTCATAAAAAAGAACCAAATTGAGGTCAATACTAATGATTTTTCCGGGTCTTAATCGCGTATTTTTATTTCTTACTTCGATGTTTCGACTATGTAACAATAGTCATGGTTGTAAGGAGACCGTCAAATAATTACTATGAATACAAATCGTGTGAGTTAAAAAGGTTTAAATTAAAGAGTATAGTTGCGAAAAAACCACACATTTAATTTGATTACTAAAATACTAGATGCCAACATAAGTAAGTATAAACAAAGTAGAGCAAAATCGAGCCCCAAAGAGTCGGTTACATACAAGCAAACATACAGATGAAACTAATAAAATCGAGGTCTGGTCAACACATTTTCAAGAAAAAAATATTATGTTTAAAAATGCGATGTACTGGAACGAGCCCAACATTCTTTTTCTCCAAGAAATCCAAGATCAAAAGGTTTTCCGAGCAAAGAAGAAAGCTTCTATTCGCAGTATCTCTCTACTTCATCGCAAACCAAATCGCGACTTATATCTATTTGTAGTTGAAATAGAATTGTCCAGTGCACCCCATCCGTCGCGATACAATCTATTTTCCGCGAATCCACTATCAGCTCCGTGTATGTGAAAATTCAAGCTTCGCCATATCGATTTTGCTCTCAATTCCACACATATTTGGTCTGTTGCACCTTTTAGTGTGCAATAAAAATAATCTTCTTTGTTCACTGGTCCATATACGAGCACAAACGGCGGACGATAACAAAGCGGTCTGCAAACAGGAATTGTTGTTTCACTCCGAAATTGATATATTCATTGAGCCCTATTCATTTTAATTGAGATGCTGAAAATACACGATAAATTTGGTCGGTAATATTACAGATTCGGTCGTGCTTTTAGTACACGTTACGGCGAAACGCCTGGCGAATGAACAGATGCAATTTATAAGTAGAGCTATTGCGTGTTTATAAACAGTTTGTGTAGTTCTATTTAGCGCTGCACCGTTTATAATAAACTCGCGACCCGCTCCAGCTTCGCACGGCTATATTATGCATGTATTATACATATAAACCTTTCTCTTGAATCACTCTATCTATTAAAAAAAACCGCATCAAAATTCGTTGCGTAGTTTTAAAGCTCTAAGCTTACAAAGGGAAATAGGGACATAGGGATATAGGAACGGCGAAAAGTGACTTTATTTTATACTATGTAGTGATTATGCATGTATTATTATACATATAAACCTTCCTCTTGAATCACTCTATCTATTAAAAAACCGCATCAAAATTCATTGCGTAGATCTAAGCATACAAAGGGAAATGGACATAGGGATATAGGGACGGCGAAAAGTGACTATTTTATACTATGTAGTGACAGTGATAGTGATATTAATTACAATGAAAACATCTCTATTTGGTTTTATTAAAAACCTTTTTTATTTAGTGATATAAATATTTATTTACTTTCATCGAATCCAACAGCTGTTAAGTCTAATTTAACGAAAAAACAGATAGATGACACCAACAGTCAATAAATTGATTCGCACTATTTATGTTTAGCAAAAACTTGTCGTAGAGAGTAAGTTTATGTTTGTCTAGCATAAACTTACTCTCATATAAACAGGAAGGTATCTACTGCACGTACCTATTAAAGTATCAACATAAATAAATCGTTGAACCCTCTAGAGGTCTCTGTAAAAGCAATTAATAAAGAAAGCTCGGTCCGCTTGTTAGCATGCAAATGCCGCAATTCTCAGAAGATTCCGCGGCAATATTCGAGTCATTAGTGTTTGTATGGCCAACTGCACAACTGCAAAAAGGTCCGCAACTACGCCAATGTAGATGACAATTTAATAATAGTCACGCTTTTTGCAATGAAAATTGCCAGCTTTTATGGGAATCCAACAGCTTTTTTAATTCTGCCTCATTTAACAGTAATTAGGGTTGGGTTTATAATGATATTCCATTTACCTGCTTCGTGTAACAGGCTGACAATTAACTTAATTCTTTTCTCAAGTGAGTGAGCAAAAGGGTCTTTGTGACAAAATTTAGTTCAATAAAACAGGCATAGTCCTTAAAATTATACCTACTTCTGAAAAATTTAGAAATTGAGGACAGAAACTGCTTCTGGAAACAAGAATTTGATTATATCGAGGGAAATTTATTCTTTTGTCACATTTTACAGGAGCTGCCTACAATCGCAGTGATTGGAGCCTCAAAACGTTTCTCCTTAGTCAGGCGCTTCTAACACAAAAGGATGTAAAGGGATAATTCAAAAAAGGACACCCTTGAAATGCCCAATTCTTCGCTTCATTTCGCGATTCCCTCTATCCATCTAAGAGGAGTGATTGGTTTCGTCTAGTCAATTTGTTCTATGCAAAAAAGGAAAAAGGTAAGGACATAGGTAAACCACAAAAACACTAATAAGAAATGACGACAGCTTTTTGCGTTCACGCCCGCTTTATCGTCCCCTGCAGGGCTTTTTAATAAAACAGTACCATGAATAACTTAAGTAAATACCAAACTACTACAAAGTTACTAACATTAATTTTCTACAAATACGGAATTTGCAACCGAGCTAAATGGACCAATTTAAGAGAACTAAGTAATTCTAGTTAAAAGTAAGTTTGTAACACAAAAACCGTCTGAAAGTTCTCATAAATCCTTATTAATATAATACTTAGTTTTGTAGTATGAAACCCCGTTGGTATTAAATCGATCTTTATCCCTAGGCTAGCTAATAAATGTAGATTTATAACTCCAAAACTTTTGCTTTTATTTTTGGTATTGAGCAGTAGGTAAAGAGTAATTAATCCATTATGCTACTGAATATTAAAATATTAAATACTACAAAAGTTTGCTTAAGGGTTGAATCTACTCTTGTGCATCGAAGTGTTTATAGAGCTTCATAAAATAATAAGTATAAAGCTAATTTATTATTCAAAATTTTATAACTTTTTTTAGAAAAGTTTTTTCGTTACCCTTGGTCAGAAACGATCGCTTTGGACCTGTTTAATACCCTTAAAAAGTAGTACTTTATTGCTGAAGGACGCTTCTAACTTTCTCGCCCACTCAAGGACATGGCTATCGTATGAACGTATCTGTCAATTTATTAAAAAAATTGTAGGGTGATAGTTAAAAAATATAATATGCATTCAGCCTTATTCAAGCAGATTTTTTAAATTACTTTATTTATTATTTTCTTGTTAGTAATACGAAAACCACTATCTGTTGCTCGTGTAAAAAATATATATGATTTCCTAAGTGTGGATTACAACTCTCGTCTTCAGTTCGGACCGTAAATGCACACTCGGGGATCATATATTTAGTGACAGAACGTTCGTACTATTTCTCGATTTAACTTGATCTTTCTTGATCAAAAAGAAGTAATTATTGTTTATGACCACTTAAGCACAGTGGGATCGAACTCAGTTCACAGAGTCTGTGACAAACTAAACTAACCTGTGCTAAGCACAGTTTTATCTGTTAAAGGTTATTAATTTAATTAATCTATACTAATAGGCTGAAGAGTTTGTTTGTTTGTTTGAACGAGCTAATCTCAGGAACTACTGGTTCGAATAGAATTTTTTTTTTGTGTTGAATAGTTTTTTTTTGCATTTATCGAGGAAGACTACTTTTTATTTTGATATTCCCACGGGAACGGGACTTTTTGGGTGAAACTGCGGAGCGCAGCTAGTTAATAGATAAAAAATCTTTAAATTATTCAAAAGGTAAAAATATGAACGTTTCAAATAAAATAAAAACTTACCTTCCTTCGAAATCATCCAAATAACTTGCATAGTTAAAGTGTTCAATAAATAGACAACAGTAATCAAAGTTGATGGCATACCACTACAATTTCCTTTTGCTATGCATCGTTTTACCTCATTACGTATTCACGAGGCCCTTGAGAACATACTCCGTAAATGGTCAGTGGAACTATGAACTTATGATTCCTGGATAAGTAAGACTCCACGTCTATCTTAAATAAATAAATATTGCAGGACATTTCACGCATCGCCATACAGTCCCAAGCTAAGTAACTAGACTTGTGTTATGGATACTAGACAACGGATAAGTATACTACTTATATACTTTACTTTTGTAGATATATACTTATAATACATAGAAACAACCAGACCATGGACAATTATCTAAGCATAATTACATGTCTGTGGCGGGGATCGAACCCACAACCCTGTGTTTGGCAGTCTGGCATGGTGACCATTGTGCCAACTGAGTCGTGGGTAAAAGGCAAATCATCAAGATACTGATATTTACATATTTTCACATCGTCAGCAAAAATCTATGTTATTTACTACTTACTCCACTGACTCAGCGACCTAAAGTGGATCTTGGCGAGAGTTTTATCAGTTAATTATTGTTAGTTTGACATCTGTCAAATGTAATTTTGACATCTACCAAATGTCACTTTAACATCTGTCTAATGTCGCTTTGGCTTCTGTCAAATGTCACTCTAACATCTGTCAAATGTCGCTTTAACTTCTTTCAAATGTCGCTTTAACATCTATTAAATGTCACTTTAACATCTGTCAAATGTCGCTTTGACTTCTGTCAAATGTCGCTTTACCATCTGTTAAATGTAGCTTCGACATCTGTCAAATGTCACTTTGACATTTATCAAATGTCATTTTCAAACGAGGGTCTTCCATTTCACCCTGTCCTGCTCTATTTCTACGTTATTTAGGTCTATGATATTGTAGAGCTTGGGATATATATTAAATGAAATAATAATGTTGGCCCTTACATCTTATCTACATGATTGATACAACGCCTTCTAAATATAAAGAGCATGACATGTTCCAGAAAAGTTGGCTCCAGCTAATAAATGTCGCTAGGTGGGATAGAGTATGATGATTTATAGTAAACGCTAAACTTACTGACTAAATTGACGACTCAGTTGGCACAATGGTCACCATGCCAGACTGCCAAACACAGGGTTGCGGGTTCGATTCCCGCCTCAGAAAAGTATTTTACTCAGATATTTGTCTGTGGTCTGGTTGTGTCTATGTATCATAAGTATTTACAAAAAAACTATATCCCTTGTCTACCACCCATAACACAAGTCTAGTTACATAGCTTAGCTAGTTATTTATTTATTTTATTTATAAATAGTCGCAGGTTGTTTTCTATCTAGTCAAACTAATTCTTTGTACCAAGAGCAGTGGGTAAATAGTCGCATTTTAGCGGAGAGTACACACATGCCCCGTTGATACCGTTTCATTACGTGGGGTAAGCAAATGCATCTGAGCTCGCACGGTCCCCGGGTAATCGTGCAATCGTGTGCTGCAGTTTGTTCAAATCGGAAAACAATAAAGTACGATGCGGCTGAATTGAGTTGTATTGTACGCTGTGAACCATGAATGCAAAAGGAATAGAGGACAAATAAGCTAGGTTACGTAATCTTGTTTTCAGTCAACATAAGGCATTATTATACTGGCTCGCGCTGGTCTACTTTGCTGTTCAATTTCCATTGATTAATTTTTATTCTTTTTGTTCTCGTATAGTGGTATGGCTCACCTATTGTTAGAGTTTTCAGATAACCCTAAGGCCTCTAATTTGACCTAACGACTGCTACTAGAGGTAGCAACCGGGACCAACGGCTTAACGTGCCTTTCGAAGCACGAAAACAAATTTTTGCCACACTACTAATTTTTATTGACGGAAGTCGATCTTGAATTTACTAAAAACTTAAACTTAGGGAGATTGTCCGTCGCCTCCGGGACAAGGGGTTTGATCCGCGTTCGGGGGCGTTCCAGTGCAAAGGACGTCGATAGCAGTTCAGCGGGGTAACGCTGCCTACAATATCCAGATTTGCACCAGGAACGTTAGGGAGGGGTTTGTTTGATTAGGGTTAGTTTTTTTTTTTTAATTTTTTGTATTGTTTAGTTTAATTTAATTTTATGTTTAGATTTACCTTTTTTAATTATCTTATCTTTTTTAATTTTTTGTACATAATTTGATTAATTGTAATTTGTAATCTGATTAATGTGTGTATGAATAAATGATGGTAAAGGTAAAAAAATAAACTTAGAATACCTACACAGCAGTGCAATTTGTGCTGTTATAGAAAGCCACAGCATGATTAATGCACTAACTAACTTCCGACCGAGTATCTAATTACTAAAAGCTCTACTAGCGCAAAATTCAAAACTTCAGCATCACCATACCTACTTACCTAGGATATATATATCTAAATGAATGACGTCTCGTTATCTCAACTACTTACCTACCTCATGTTACCTGAGACTATTATGTTACGAGTTTCAAAACCATCTGGTCTCTATTACGGTCTGATCTATCTCACACACATTTATGAGACAACGACCTATCAAAGTTGGTACCTATAGATATATGTCTACGAAATATTCCACTACCTAGCTATTTAGGTAAAAGGGTTTATCTATCGATGGTGACATCGCGTTGTGGCTTTATTCGTAATAGGGTACGACGATGTTTTGCTATTGAATTTTGAAGGTGAAATAGGATGAGGTGACGGTACGGGATGATAAAATTGGATGTTATTACGTTATATTTGATCGTTAATAATGATATTGTTTTAAGTTTTTATTTTGTATATACTTGCGATGGAAGACTCACGTTTCGGAGGCCAAGATCCACTTTGGATCGCTGAGCCAGCGGAGTAAGTAAGTAAGTATATACTTGTACTTCTTTGTACTTGTTTGCGAGCAAATTTTATATTTTTCATGTTTTGGTATTTTTTATTTTACTTCGGTACGTGCTTTAGATCCAACGTTTAGATTCAATATAAAATCCTATCTTATTTTGTAACAGTCAATAATTTGAGGACTTGATGTTCCATTTTACAATGTACTCCGAATAGGCAAATGTTCTTATGTTTCATTTAACAATTTACTCCGAATTGGCAAATGTTCCTATGTTCCATTTAACAATTTACTCCAAATTGGGAAATGTTTCTATGTTCCATTTAACCATGAAGCAGATAACCAGCATTTAACTATTTACTCCGAATTAGCAAATGTCCCCATGTTCTATTTCAGAATTTATTTCGTTTTTGTTTAGGGTTTAATTCTGGTTTATTTGCGATATTTAGTTCTCTCATCAGTTTCTAATCCAGGCTAATACTTAGTATGATGTTATGTCTAGCAAGTTAGTGAGTTCAATTCTTTAGTAGGTAAATAATTAAATATGTAAGTATCTATTGTAGGTGTGAAACAAATATAGCAGAAATAATTGACAACTGACATTATTCAATTCGTTTAATTGAATGAGGTTTTATTTAGAACCCCGCAGTGAACAGTGTTAACTACTGATAAGATAACAAGTGCAATAATGGAATGTAGGTCGATTCGTCATTGACTAGTAAATGGCGATAAATAAGACTACTTTATTTACTTAAACTTGAAAGTGTAAGAGGTATATAATGAAAATATTTTCAAGCAAAATCATCACAATATCAGCCATAGGACGTCCACTGCTGACCATAGGCAACCCCTAAAGTCTTTCAGATTGATCGGTGGCATGCCCTCTGCGTTTAACGGCTTCCCGCGACCTTAATTTTAAGGCGTCTGTCCACCTAATCTGAAGCTTCTTTTTCTTTCTTTCTTCTCGTATAGTGGTGTGGCTCACATATAGTTAGAGTTTTCAGATCGCCTATAGAGAGTTTTCAGATTGCCTTAACGCGTCTAACTTGACCTAACGACTGCTACTAGAGGTAGCAACCGGGACCAACGGCTTAACGTGCCTTCCGAAGCACGGAAGCTGAGTCAGAGACTGTCCCGCTTTATTTCAAATTTTTAGAGATGCATTTTTCCTTATAAACTTATTAAGAAATGCCAAATGGTGTTTCTACTTTTTTATATAAAATCATTACATAGGTCTGTATTTTTGTATTGACTACCATTATATACCTACCTAATATTATGTCAGTTAATACGGAAATACAAACAAGTAAATAAATAAACAAATAAATATTGCAGGACATTCCACACATAACCATCTAGCCCCAAGGTAAGTAACTAGACTTGTGTTATGCGTGCTAGACAACGAAATATACTACTAATATATGAAAATATATACGTATAATACATAGAAACAACCAAACCACAGACAAATATCTAAGCATAAATACTTGTCTGGTGTTTGGCAGTCCGGCATGATGACCATTGTGCCAACAAGTAGCAATTGCCTACAATGATAAAGCAAACCAAAGATAGGATTTCATCTATTTCTAGTTACAATACAGCTCAACTATCAAAGCTGTGCGTCACTATGCAACTCAAACCCTTTCAGACGTCCTAAATTGGCTTAATCCCTGAGAATCCGTTTCACTCAAACAAAGGATATCCACATGAAACTTTTCAGACTAAACACTCCTGTAGAATGGTCTTAATGTCCACTGTTGCATCGGAAAATGCTTGTGATAGCCCACAGTTTATTGTTGTTTAGAACTCTGCGCAGATTTATGTTGCAAGTTTTAAAACTGGCTTTATTTTGCTTCGCTTCTATTCGTTCTTATTCTGGTTAGGAATTGTGCAATACGTAATCAAGATATAATGCAAATTTCTATTTATTATTTACTAGCTGGGTTCCGGGGTTTCACCTGCTTATCTCCCGATCCCGTATGGGTATCGGGATAAAAAATAGCCTAAGTAACTCCCAATGAATCAATGTATTCTCATATCAAGTTTCTTTTAAGTCGGTCTAGTAGTTTCAGAGCCTATTCGTAACAAACAAAAAATCTTTTCTCTTTATAATATGTATTACATTTAATAGCCATGCTTCGGAACAAAAATTCCATCAAAATATGTCATGGTATCTGATATAAATGTTTACTAATATCACTACATAGTATAAAACAAAGTCGCTTTCTCTGTCCCTATATCCCTATGTGTGCTTAAATCTTTAAAACTACGCATCTGGTTTTGATGCGGTTCTTATTAATAGATAGAGTGGTTCAAGAGGAAGGTTTGTAAGTATAATACATGCATAATATAGCCGTGCAAAGCCGGAGCGGATCGCTAGTTTCAGTATATTAGGCCAATATTTTCATCAATCTTAACCAGTAACAGTATGGAGCTCTTCGTGTCCAATACAATAATGCGTTCAGGGTGTTGTTTGGGCTGCCTAGGTTCTGCAGCGCGTCGGGGATGTTCGCCGAGGCGAGAGTCGATTGTTTCTACGCGACCATGCGGAAAAGGTGTACATCTCTAATACGCAGGGTTCGGGCTAGCACCAATACCATTCTGAGCGCATTTGCGGATAGGTTCGATTGTCAGTACTTGAATCATTGCTGTATGATTCAGGTGCTGACCTCAGGGTAAGGGTGGGATTGGACTGTATTTATTTGCTTTAATTTTTATTTATTTTTTATTTATTTTGTATTTGTTTATATTCTATTGTTTGACATTTAATTGATATCAACTGATTGAATTTACTTTGGATTTAATTTATAATATGATTATGATTCTAATTTTTAATTTTATTTTATTTATTTTTGACATTGCATTTAGTTGACATTTAAGTATGATGACATTGAATTTTATTATTTTGTTATATATTTTGATTTTAATTATTTTTTTTTTTATTTTTTTTTATTTTTTTTTTTATTTTATTGATTTTATTAGTGTGATTATGTGTATTTTATGGATTTTAATTATCTGAAATAAATGTATTGAATTGAATTGAATTGAATTGAATTAAAAAATGGTATTCGTTTTCATATAAATTTCACATTAAGAATATTGAAAATCACCTCAAAACATTATATTACAATGGTTTATAGTCATCATCCGAGCGATGTAATAATTATTATTTATTTCCCGTTTTGGGCAAAGGCCATTCCTTTCATTCCCTTCTGCCTAGGAACAGGGTATGCCAGTCGTCTCTCCACAACTAATTTAGTGATTGCCTAAAAATGTGCCCAACATTTTATATCCATACAGGTTAAAAACACTTTATTCAATCTTCCTTCAAGTAGATCAATGTTATTTTAACCCCTGCTGGTAGAAGTTGGATAAGTGTATGTATTCCTAAATTCGTAAGTATGTGTAATCTCCACCATTATTTCTGCTAAGGAATGATTTAACCGTTGAACTCTCATGATGAATGTGAGGTCGAATTGAAACCGTATTAATTGAATGAGGTCAGAGCCTACGGGGCATACGATTCCTTGGTTTTGCGTTATTATTTCGTGGGTGTCTGCTCCATTAATCAAACTGTGAATAAGCTTTGAGAGTCTTTGGTCTAATGCAGCTTTGCACGATTCTTGAAGCGGAAACAGATTAAGATCTATATCGAAGTAAGTGATTTGTAATAATTAGGGACTAGTTGGATTTTGTAGACTACGCAATTTGTGGTCAGCCGATTGAAATCTTTGAAATCTACTTTTAAACCCGATTTGTGTTCATATGGAATATGATTTCTATAATTTTGTTTACTTTCTTTTGTAAATATATACTTATAACTAGCAACCCGCCCGGCTTCGCACGGCTGAATTATGCATGTATTATATCTAAAAACCTTCCTCTTTAAACACTCTATCTATTTAAAAAAACCGCATCAAAATCCGTTGCAACTAAAGGAGTAACTAAGGAGTGTCTGTTTACATTTATTTACTTACATTTCACATTTTTCGCAAAAAGTGATTATTGGTATTCTATGAACAATGCAGACCCCAAAACTAACATTTTGAGTAGTCTAGAAACTGGAAACAAGGGGATTTTTTGTCTTTTTTGTTTCTAAGTAGCAGTCTAAGTATAATGTAGTTGTTACTCAATGCCATAAGCTGTTTATTATAATATTCCCACACATTAACAGTCGCATATTATGGCCATCGTTCTATAAGTACTTCTTATCTATCTTTTTCTTTCTGCCCATATCCCAGTTTATTTAGGGTCGGCGCAGTATGCTCTTCCATTCACTTCATCACATCTCTCTCATGCCTTGTGTCACGCATTCCATTCATCTTTCCTTAGGTCGTGGCTCTCCAAATATCATATGGACTATATGTGGACTTTATGTAGTTCTAGCTTTAACCGTTGATTAATTAACATGACGATTGTGATCTCAAGCGGACGCGTGCTGAGGTACGAATCCTATTCAACATAATTGATTACAACGCCCGCTGCAGTGATTGGATTAGCTTATATTAGTTTACACCTAATCTACGCATTCATTACAATATACGTGTTTATACAGTTGATGCATGCATGAGAAATGGTATCGATTATGTGTTACGCTGTTGATATTTTAGTAGCTTTGCGGTTTCATCCGCGCAGGCTCTTTTTAACCGACTTCAAATAAGGAGGAGGTTCTCAATTCGTCGCGTGTAACAAGGGGGGTGTAACAAGGGGGGTGGATCATCGGTTGTGGGGGGGTAGGGGACCTCAGTACCTATCGATTTAACCCCCATGTATGTTCTGCAAAATTCACTGGTTCTGAATATGAAAATAATATCGATTATTTTCACTTTTTGGACTATCAATTACATTTTTCAACATGATGCTCTAGCTCTAGCCGAATGAAACTTTTAGGGTTTATTCTTTATAAAAGCCAGTAGTTTTTAAGATAGGTTGCAGAAAAAAATATTCTGTGAAATATTTTTTTTAGAACCATACAAAGATAATGTAAACATTAGATTTTGTAAAAAAATATTACTTTAATGGTTATATTTTGAGTTTTATAAATCTAAGACTCTGATTGGAGTAGGGGTACGACAGGTCAACTATTGAACTTGTTTCACAAAAAAAGGCAGAATCGCAAACCTGATAGTTTGGCTGTAATTGCGAAGTTCAGGGTGAAATCTAATTTTAACTAAAATTTCACTTAAATCCAAATAACTTTTGAACCAGTGAATTTTGCAGAACATACATGGGGGTTAAATCGATAGGTACTGAGGTCCTCCACCCCCCAACAACCGATGATCCACCCCCCTTGTTACACCGTGTATTTTTTTATGTATGTTCGCCGATTACTCAAAAATGCCTGGACCGATTCGGAAAATTCTTTTTTTGTATGAAAGGGGATAACTCATTACCCCTTTAAGTTCGAACTTTCAAAAATCTTTGTTAGTGCGCGCCTATGTTCTAAAAGGAACCGCCTTACGAAGTTCTCCTTTATATAAGCATAGACTAGCTTTTGCCCGCTCACGTTGTCCCATACAAACTTTGCCCTCTTTTTCACCCCTAAAGGATAGAATTTCGGAAAATCTTATCGGATGCCTACTTCATAAAAATAACATACCCTCCAAGGACTCTACAGCCTTCCAAGTTACAGGTCTATCAGCTGTTTAGACTGTGCGTTGATCCGTCAGTCAGGACAAAGCATTTCATATGTATAGACTATGAAGTTGAACAGCCCTTTTTACCCTTTAAAGGTTAATTCTCAAAAATAATTTTTAGCGTACGTCATAAAATCTGGGACTTTTTTTTACATACGAGATGCAATTAATGCTTAGCTGGTTGCCAAATCGATGTGCACAGATACCCATAGTTTAATCAATCGATACTTTTGCTCTACTTCCAAGCTAATCACTATTATTAAACATATTATATTGTGCACGCAACATGCAATTACATTCGTAAGTGATATTTCATTTCCGAAACTAATTGATAAACGAGTAAAGCCTTTTATATAGACCGACTTTTTGTACATCGTACGCATTTCACATCAAACTGCTGGCTAAAGCATTCACTCATATACCGGCATAGATAAACGTAGCCTACTTAGTTTTTATGCTTGAAGCCAACCGTCCACCGTCAACTAAACTACGTTAGTTTAGCTTGCAGTTAAGCTATTGCATAGCTTTTATCCCGGGCTTTGAACGCGGCGACCGAATCAAGAAATTCCGTAACGAAAATAAAACCTAACACCCCCAACTCCGTCTACCAATTAGCTCGGCCGAGCGTTCGCTTAACGTGTATGTACATGGTACGACTGTACGAAGCACGCACGATGCAATAGCTTTACCGCGGCAGTCTCCGAGTGTGCCATGCCAGCTAAGCTAACTAAAACCGAAAACGGTTTTAGTTAGCTTAGCTGGCATGGTTTGAGTAGGACGCACATGTATGATAATCGGCCAAGTGCGAGTCGGACTAGCGCACGAAGGGTTCCGTACTATTTTGTATGGAAGCCCAACATATATTTTTTTCTGTTTAAAATACTGTATTATTAGAATGATGTAGGTATATACCTAACTAAAAATTTACGGTTTTCGCTTTTAAAAAGTTTTTATTTAACTTGTAATTTATGTACGTTTGTTTTCTTTAAGACGTTGCTTCGTATCAAATTTCAAGATTCTGAGTTCACAAGAATTACCCTAGGTTTTGATTCCCTTGCGAGTGTCGAAAATTTGTGGCATAAATGATGGCGTTGGCCTAGAAATTTGATTTTTTCACAGGTCCAAGTCTATTGAGACTTGAATATTTGATATAAATGCCAGCTTGATACCTCCACGCGTTCCTGAGAAAAAGGATCTTGACATACAGACGGACGGACGGACGGACAACAAAGTGATCCTATAAGTGATTCATTTTTCCTTTCGAGGTACGGAACCCTAAAAGTTGGCCCAACTATGCGAACTAAGCTAAACTAACTTAGTTTAGACAAACGGCTTGAGGCATGAAACATGATAACTTTGTTCATTATCGATTCATTTCGATTCGATGTGTAAAGCCCGTAAGTGTAAAATAGCCCTTTTTCAATTACGCAATAAACCAACAAATGCACGCATTTATCCATTATATCATTTAAATGATATCTATATTTGTCACGGTCGTATATTGCCTTCTCGTTATAATATCTCAATAAAATGGTTTACTTTCTTAATTATAACTATTACAACACGCCTCTTATTGTGTCCAATTATGTTGTAAATTTGATCTTTTTCAAATTGAGTAGGTAGTTATTAAAGTTTTAAATGTTTGAGTAATGAGCCACTGTAATTTCTAGTCAGAACAATGTTTTTTTCTTCGGTAAGAGAAGGCAAAGACTGCTGAGTGCGCCCACACAGCCTCGTCTTTACAAACTTCTTCGATTTTACTGGTCATCAACATCTTTCTGTTTTTGTTTCCTTCTTTTTTAACCCCCGACGCAAAAACGACGGGGTGTTATAAGTTTGACGTGTATGTGTGTCTGTCTGTGTGTGTGTCTGTCTGTGGCATCGTAGCTCCCAAACGGATGAACCGATTTTGATTTAGTTTTTTTTTGTTTGAAAGATGAATTAGTCGTTACATAAGATAGGTCAGCGTTTGATCCCAATAACATCACCCCCTGAGGGCAAGTGACGATGCGGCATTAGATCTAGCACGCTTTCCTAAAACATACCTAACTCGCGGCTTGCAGATCCTCAAATTGTACACGTCAGAAAAGACAGACGCGGGCAACTGATTCCACTCTCTTGCGGTACGAATAAGGAATGACGAAGCAAAACGCTTTGTTAGAACGTCTGGTATTTCCACCATGAATCAGTTGCATATATCAGTTTGCCTGCCTTGATGTTAAGATGCTGCCTGCTATCGATGCATCTCAAACTAGCCCTTTTTCAAATAATACTAAACTAGCGACCCGCTCCGGCTTCGTACGGCTATATTATGCATGTATTATACATAGAAACCTTCCTCTTGAATCACTCTATATATTAAAAAAAACGCATCAAAATCCGTTGCGTAGTTTTAAAGATTTAAGCATACAAAGGGAAATAGGGATATAGGGACGGCGAAAAGTGACTTTATTTTATACTATATAGTGATAGTGATGATGATAGTGATAGTGAAGATGTGCGACGTCGTCGCGTCTCTAGGGTTGGACGATTCCCTTATTCCACTAGGTTCCACCGAATAGGTGGATATATAGACATTTTATTTCCTCTTTAATGAACCGGTGGTGGGTCGACTTTGTTATGTTTCTTGTGACTGTTTCCGCTTCGAAGCGGAAACAGTCACAAGAAAAAACGAACGAAAAAGAAACAAAAGCAAACGTTAACGGAAATGGCTATACTGGTTTTTACAGAACCTAACTCACTAAGCCACTTTAAATTTAAAACAAAAAACTCGTCCGACAAAAAACTCGTCCGACAAAAAACTCGTCCGACAAAAAACTCGTCCGACAAAAAACTCGTCCGACAAAATACCTACTCGTCCGACAAAAAACTCGTCCGACAAAAAACTCGTCCGACAAAAAACTCGTCCGGCAAAAAACTCGTCCGACGTGAGAATTTTGTGTGACGTGAGAATTTTGTGTGACGTGAGAATTTTGTGTGACGCTTTTGTAAAATTTCACTCTCATCATTTTTTCATAACGCGCCTAAAGAAGTATAACTTCAAAAAACCGGCCAAGTGCGACTCGGACTCGGTCACGAAGTGTTCCGTACCATAGTATTCTGTTTTATAAATATAGCGGTTTGTTAAAGCAGCAACAGAAATAAATAATCTCTGTAAATTTCAATTGTCCAGCTAATACGTTTCATGAGATACCTGGTGACAGACAGACGGACGGACGGATGGACAGTGGAGTCTTAGTAATAGGTTCCCATTTTTAATCTTTGGGTACGGAACTCTAAAAGTATCTGTTCAATAAAAACCTACCTTCACTCAGTAATTATCGAAAAGAGCCGATAATAATAAAGAAAAAAAACTAAAGCAATCCATTCAATCATCAGTGAATCGTATCTTCAGCAACAACAAAGGAACGGTAACTGAAAGCAATTAACAAACGAATTGTCAACACATTAATATTTATACGTTAATAATGGCTATTCGGAAAGAGCAGGAAATTCCGTTTGTTAAACAAATGAGCTTAAAATACGGAATTATTTTGAGTGAACCGAGAGTGCATCGCATCCCATACTACGGCGAAGGTTTTGTAACTTCATGTGTAGGGGTTCATGAGATTGTCCGGATTACGAGATAATCTATATGTACCTACTTATATTATAAAGCTGAAGACTTTGTTTGAACGCGCTAATCTTAGGAACTACTGGTTCGAATTAACAAATTATTTTTGTGTTGGATAGTCCATTTATCGAGGAAGGCTATATTACATCACGTTGCGACCAAAAGGAGCGAAGAATCAGTGGGAAATGTGAAAAAAAACGGGGATTTTTTTCAGCGTCGTACTTACTTTGTTTCAAAGAAAATATTACCTTTCTGCTTTGTCAATGATGAACTAAGAATAATGACTAAGCCAAGTGGCCGACTGTTTCGATGAACAATTAAAATTAATAGAGAAAAATACGTGACTACATAGCATATCTATATAAATAAACTGTTATTTTCCTAATCGCGCTTACCATAGCTTCTCCATTAGGAAATTGATGGACCTTTTGAATAACGTGATACTTGAACAATTTCAGTATTTGTTGTGTTCGCCACGATTCACTGCGAATGAAATACAGTGGACCCCCGGTAATCCGGCAAACATTATGGGGTGTCAGTGGGCAGTGGGCAGTGTCGGACTATCGAATTTGTCGGATTATAGAGCAAGACCTGCTTTCGCTTCTGGGTTTGTGACGACATTACTAGGTACTATACGTAATACACAATGAATAAATAGTAAACAATGAACGCACGCTAGGCCGTACCGCTATCACTAGTAGTCAAATTCAAACTAAGTAAAACAATGCATACGCGTCGAGCACAATAGCGGTGGCGCGTACGAGTTGTGACCTGTTCAAACCTGCGTGATCTATATGTATTAGCAAAGATTGTCAAACATACATGTAATTCTAAGTCATGTCGGATTACAGGGGGCGCCGGATTAGACAGGGGCCGGATTACCGGGGGTCCACTGTAATGATATCCATTAACTACAACTGCATAACTCAGTTGTGTTTATTCCACGCAAATGGAAAATGTTTAACATCATAATGTATGAACAACTTGGATAGGATATAAGTTTATAACGTCTGCTTATTCTGTGTTTGTTTTTGATCCAATTAATGATAACATGGTAAAAGCGCAAACAAGAACCACAAGCAAACTGCCTTTCGCCTAAAATGGTTATTAATCAATGGAAGTTTCTAGGTGAGTTTTTAACCTAGGTACCTACATTTTGGTATATATCAATATAAAAAATATTTATCGTTTCTAAGCTTATTTAAACTTAAATCGAAAATAGACGACATACCTAGATGTTTTTTTGTCTTTAATTTAGATAGGTTTAAAAAATACAAATTATTTTCCTTTGTCTTCAAATTTTACCAAAATGTAGGAAAATAAAATCTCATATGTCGCGAGAACATACGCAAAAAGAGTTTTAAATGAAAAAAACAAAATAGTCGGACGACAAATAGTCGTCCGACATTTGTCGTCCAACAAATTGTCGTCCGACATTTGTCGTCCGTCAATAGTCGTCCGCCAAATAGTCGTCCGACATTTGTCGTCCGTCAATAGTCGTCCGTTAAAAAATACCATATGTACGTCTTAATACACTCACAGCCAAATTAAAAACAGTAGGCCCAGGCATACATTTTCGCCGCGCCGTAGAGAGGGGATAGCTGTCTACTCTCCATCCGTCTTACGCTTTTTCGATCAGGTCACGTGTCCTGACGCGAGTTTAAGATTTTATACCCATTACAGAAAAAGTGCTCAACGCCGCTAAAGAAGTTTTCACTTCAAAATTACAACTACAAATTGTATATACAACAACACTTAAAACACTTAAACCACTTCAATTAAAAAATGTAAGTACTAATTATTATTTATGTATCGGCAAAAAATGTTTTCGCTATCTCAGTAGGTACCTACCAAATGCTCATAATTAAGTACATATTTTAAAGTGAAACTGATTTTTATATACCTACTTACCTACCTCTTTGTTTAAATCTATACAAATATTATAAAGCTGAAGAGTTTGTTTGTTTGAACGCGCTAATCTCAGGAACTGTTGGTTCGAATTGAAAAATTCTTTTTGTGTTGGATAGTCCATTTATCGAGGAAGGTTATAGGCTACTTTTTATCCCGATATTTCCACGGGATCGGGAGTTACGCGGGTGAAACCGCGGAGCGCAGCTAGTTCATTATAAAGAAAATTAAATAAACTCGCGTCATAAAGTCTGCATAAATATCCGCCATAATATTATTATGTTTATTACTTTCCATTCGTATTTCGCAATCATAATTATAATCTATAAGTGCTTATTTATAATAGTAATCTATTTTAAATTTCCTTATAGGAAAATATTAAGTAATAATACCAATATAATTAAAGAAATGCAATTAAAGAGAAAATATGATATTCCCATTCATTTATTTTTCTTTCTTTTCTTTCTTTCTTAGTTATAGATTTTAATTTCAACAATAACAATTACATAAAAAAAATTATGTAAATAAAAAATAGGTTGGTATATATTTTATGTATATTATAAGTACATCATTATAGAAACTTTTAAAAATAAACTTTTTAAGTACCTTAAACTACCTAAATAAAATCAAATTTACGCGGCCTACCGGGACTCACGATCTTTGGAATGAAAGTCGAAGTATCCACCACTTCGCCAACACCTCATAGCTACCGTATTTCAACTTCAATTAGGTATATTTAAAGTTAGAAACTTTCTTTTCACATTGTCGTTAATATTGTCCCTATTCGGAGTCTTACCCATTGTTTCAGTGTTAAAGTTCGGACTAGTAGAGTTAAGACTGTTTTAAACCATTAAAGACTCTTTGAAAATAAAGTTTCTAATTAGTAACTCTGAGGGGAGTCCGTGTTTTATGCCATTTCTTGTTTCCACAGTTTAAGAAGACAAGTCTCGTTGCTAAGATTATTAATGAAGAATAAAGAATGGGCTAAATAAATTATGATTTTAAGCTTTTTTGTTACATTTTTTTAAACTTTTTTTTTGGTTAGAAAATGTTTTATTTTTACGAAGAAAAGGCAAAACATAAATGTTAGTTATATAGGTAAAGGTATTTGTGACACATTAACGTCTGATTTAGATTTGATATTTTTTTCATTACTTGACTAGTTTAAAAGAAAGTTCATTACGCGTTTATAACCAATTCGAATTTCCTTTTTAATTTAAATGTTTACTATCCAAATCGTGGATTTAACAACTACAAAAAATATCTAGGTGTCCACTTAATTTGGTTATAACAAGTAAACATAGTTATTAAATGTTTTCAACCCGGATGGGGAGATAACAATCAACTCTAAAGCCAGCCTGTGTCAAAACCACAACAAGTAGATCCGATTTTATCATGATTGAGCGTTTTTGTTCATTTAATTACAACATTGTGCTAATTATGCGATCGATATAAGTCAAGTGACCTATTTCGAAATGTTTAGAGTTGAAAAATTAAAGGTTGATAGAGTCTACATCAACACTTATTTCGAAATGTTTAAAGTTGAAAAATTAAACGATGTCTACACAGAGCAAACTATGCTGCACCTTTTTACCTGTTCCTCCAGCTCTAATGGTACGTTGGCTGACTTAATGTCAGCTAATTACAACGCCTAAAACCTGACAGCATACTGGAGTGGCTGGATCCCTACCTAATCATTTCTCTTTAATTTGTGCCATCGATTTATTATTAAGAGCCTACATTGTCCCACTGCAGGGCAAAAGCCTCTCTACCTTTCTTCCATTGATCACGATCTGTCGCTATTGCACACCAATCATTCCTATAGGAGTCAAAATCATCTCGCCATCGTCGCCTTGGTCTGCCGCGTAGTCATTAAGAAGAAGAAAAGTCTACATCCTTGACGAGATTGTGGCTCGTTGGATGAATACCCGTCTGTGACGCAGAAGGTTACGGTTTCGATTCCCGAGAAACATCTAGACCATAAACAAAAATCCGCACAAAATTAATTATTTGAAGAGCATTTTTGGCATGTTACCTAAATGTTCCAATACGCAGGCCGGGTGCAGCCACAAAAGGACGGGTTGGAAAAGCTTTTGTTCTTGCTATCTTTCTACCTTCACTCGCGTCCCTCGCAGGCCCCCGTTTATTTGGCGGTGTTTGAGTCACGAGCGTATAGGCATCTTCTAGGAAAGAGTGTTACATCTTAAACCGAATCGTCATAAACCATCGTGTGAGATAGTGGTCAAACGCTGACCTAATAATACGTATAAAGTAAAACTCAACTAAGCAAAAAAAAAATCGAATAAAAAAAAATCGATTTGAGTTTATTTTAAGTTTTTAACACTTTACTCTATCAATAAAATTAGTATTTTATAATTAGGATATTGTTATTAGGTACGGAACAGTTGAAAATTACCTCTATCCCTACTTGCGTGTTAAAAGTATTTAAAAAACAAAGATAGGTCAAAGACTGAACGCACACGCACGCGGAAATTACATCGTGTTCGTCCGCATCACTGGCTTAACAACTTAGCTGTCACTTAAAATCAACCTAACGAACATTAGGTAGGTAAGTATACTAACAATGGAAATTTTTGTCGTTTTTGTTTTACACTAGCTCCCTGACTTCCGATCCTGCGGGAATTTTGGGAAAAGTCTATTTCTATAACCATCCCCTAAAATACCACTATGCGAAAAGTTTTCCGGTTACCATTGAAACTCTATTCAAAAAACATTTTATTTTATTTCTACCGCTAAGCTACACGAAAACAATTAAAATCACATAAGTGACCTATCTATCAATGACAAAGCGTTAGACTGCCTATCCATAGAAGTGGAGCGAAGAGGAGCGGGATGGTTTCAACCAATAGAATTGCATAAAAACTCCGCTCGCGGAGTTTTTGCAGGGCGCTATTGGTAGAAAAGCCGCTCCGCTCCAGTGGACAGGCAGCCTAAAACTAACATTTTTTGACAGTTTTGTTTTAGGAAAGATTTAGAAAAATGTCATTTTAACCTTAAATCGTCGAAAGAAAGGTTATTGGTGTCGATCAAAAAAAAGATGATCCTAATTACGAAGTGTCCTAGAAATTTACCGAATCATTGGTAGGTACTGTATTAATTAATTAAATCAAACACAAAGTATATTAACAGCTCCAAATAGATCATATTCACACGGTAACATGACGAAAAAATTAATTTGCATGTCTCATTATCAGACATACAACAAAAACTTGATTAAAAATTCAGATAAATTCTGTGGTAATTGACTTAGAATAAATCGACGGTTAAAAGGATATAGGGCATAAGCGACATTTTAGTCTAAAATGACTTTTGAATGCCATTCTACTTAAAATTTTCTGCTCTTTCGAATGCGCTTACTCCCGTGCCTCTACAATGATTTTTGTGTCGCTTACGCACATGCAAAAAACTGCGTTCTCGAGGTGTCATTTCGTGTAAGCGACTGAATTTTAGGGCTTTTTTACCCTAAAGGAGCTTGTACCCCTGTAAAAATGGCATTATTTTTGGTTTATAGTCGGTTATGTATTTTTACTTCTTACTGGTGTTGAGATATAAGGCGCTTAAGGCTCTTTACTATTAGCACATGTTTTAAAAGTTGGAACTAATGCCTCTTTACCTTTGTCGTCAAAAAAATGTAAAGTCGGTAATACCTTACTACCATTCACAGATTTACAATACAGTTGTCGCTTATACGCAATTACTAAAATCTAATTTAATATGAGACTGTCGGTTATACCCTACTACTATTGAAAAGTTTACAATACAGTTGTCGCTTATACGCTATTACCCAAATCGAATTTGATATTGGTACGTCAGTTATACCTTACTACCATTAACTATTTTAATACAACTCTGTCGCTTAAATGGTATTACTTTATAATGATAATTTATTAATTGATGCTTATGTCAATTTGTGTCGTACAGGTTATTAATCTGTCGTACTCAAGTAGCTATTTAGCGAGTCGCTTATTCCAAAATCAGTGAACTGCGTGCTGTGACGGCGAGAGCTTCCGCGTTTGCACATCAAACTTTTGCGAAAAGTGTGCAAAGTATCTGCCAACGGTAAGTTATTTATTTCTCTTAACGTGTTTGGAATTCAAATAATAAGTTCTTGTGATTGATTACTTACTAAAAACGTACCTATACTGATAAATTTATTATTTTAAATGTATTGTTTTAGGTTGAAATGGAATGAAAAGGTCGATAAGGAGAGACAGACATCGGGCGTACAAAATCAGAAAAAAATGTATTTTAATATTAATAAAATTTATAATACTTATACATACTACGACAGCCAGACAAGCTTCCATCATACGGTCTGCCAACTGGTCTATGTGCCTGGATTTCGGATTTCCTGAGGGATCGGTCACTGCGAGTAGTCATTGATGGCTGCGCGTCTGACCAAATGGCTATTAATGCCGGGGTTCTTTAGGGATCCGTGCTCTCTGCAACCTTATTTTTGCTGCATATCAACGATCTGTTGAAGCCTGGTATATATGGGTACGCTGATGACAGCACAGTTGTAAGAGGTACACGGCCAGTGCACGGACTAGTATGGCGGAGATCCGGTGTCATAGGGAGGCGATGGTCGAGCGCATGAACTTGGCCTTGAAAGCAGTCTCTAATTGGGGTGACGCCAATCTGGTCAAGTTCAACGCGTCTAAGACCCAGGCGTGTCTATTCTCCGCTAAGAGGAGTCCATTCCACCTGACTCCCACTTTCCGAGATGAGTCCGTGCCGGTAGCTGGCCATCTTGAGCTTCTTGGCATCTCGTTTTACACCAACTCTAAACTTTGGCACCTACATTGAGTCCAAAGCCCAACTAGCTTCAAAAAAGCTCGGTGTTCTGGCGAAGGTGAGACGGTACTTCACGTCGGAACAGTTGCTCAACTTATACCAAGCACAAGTCCGCTCATGTATGGAGTACTGTTCTCATCTCTGGGACGGTTCGGCGAAGTATCAGCTGGGGGCGTTGGAGTTAATTGAGATGAAAGCCAGGAAACTCATCGGTGACGATAAGCTTGCCAACAAAAGGCTTCAGAGCCTGGAACATCGTCGCAAGGTGGCGAGCTTGTCGGCATTTTATCGGATACATTTCGGGGAGTGCGCAACAGAATTCCACGACCTAATCTTGTCATCTCCATTCTTTCGTCATACAACCAGGCAGACTGGTGTGCAGCACCGATTCATGGTGGACATACCTGACGTTCGCACTAAGCGCTTTGCTTCGTCATTCCTTATTCGTACTGCAAGGGAATGGAATCGGTTGCCTGCATCTGTCTTTCCTGACGTGTACGATTTGGGGGTCTTCAAGTCGCGAGTGAATAGGTATCTTCTAGGAAGGCGTGTTACATCTTAGGCCGCATCGTCACCTACCATCAGGCTGATAGTGATAGTGATAGTGGTCAAACGCTGACCTGATCACATATGTAAAAAAAAAAACTTACTTCATACCTACATTATGTTATTTTATTATTTTTGTTACTACAATTTTAGTACTTTCATAGTTCTGTTTTTTGACATTTAAAATCAACCATATTTTCTAAAATCTTAGAGATACGAGTCGCGAGAGGTGTCAAAATGACCGCATGGGCCTAAAGTATCGTATGATTTTAGAATTTCGCAAATTGAACTGGCACTATTTACAATTTTAATTTGAAAAAAGTAAAATACACCCAGAGGAGGTGAATTCCAGTTTGAGATATACCCTCGGTCCTCAGTCGGGTGAATGGTGTGTTCGGTGGGGTGTCGTTTTATCAGCTTTTTTGATTCCCGGAAATATGCGTACTATCAAGTACGTATAGTACCTAGAAACTATTAATCCTAGATTGGTGGTCTCTTTATAGAAGTGATAGATGTCATCGAGATCTTCATTTCAGGTGACAGCTGGCAAACTTAAAACGGCTATATCCCAGAAACCATTGATTGTAGATTAATGATCTCTTTTCAGAAGCGATAGATCTCATTGAGATCTTCATTTCAGGTGACAGCTGTCAGATCTAAAACGGCTATATCTCAGAAACGATTTATCCTAGATAGATGGTCTTCTTACCACCTAAGAAAAGATGGATGTACTGTGTGAGACAAGACATGAAAGAGATGAATGTTAACGTTGAGATGACGACTAATAGGAGTGAATGGAAGAAGAAGACATACTGCGCCGACCCCAAATAAATGGGGATAAGGATAGGAGGATGCTGGCTTGAGATGGTAGGCGGCCAGAGGTTTGCCCACTAAAACTCCTCGGTATCCCTCTCTTCACCGTAATCCAGAAGGAAGTAGGAACTGTTTTCACATACAACTTCCCCCTGGGGTGACTGGTCGCGAAAGACCCTTCCGAAATTTATTTTTTTATTTATCTCGGGCCTATGTTAAAAGAGTTATGAGTTATGAGATGATAAGAGCTATGTTAGAAGAGTGATGAGATTGAATGTAGAGAGATGGAGAGGAAGAGGACGACCGAAGAAAGATGGATGGACTGCGTGAGACAAGACATGAGAGAGATGAATGTGAACGATGTGATGACGACTAATAGGAGTGAATGGAAGAAAAAGACATACTGCGCCGACCCCAAATAAATTGGGATAAGAGCAGGAAGATGATGATCTCACCGAACACCTCACCTGGGTACTGGGCCTTGGCAGACCCAGGCCGACCTCATTTTTTGAACATGTTTATGTTTTCGTGATCGAGTATAGTGTCCCGATTTAAGAAGTTGTGATTTGCCTGGCCATAAAATATGTCAAAATGTTCGTTTGCCGGAAGGCTTTAGAGTGTAATTTGAATTTCCAAAAACGGTTTGTAACTTTTTGTTATAAAAAAAAATAGTTCTCTGTATTGAATCAAGCTACAGCTTGAGCAATCTTAGGACACAGGTGGATAAAAACTGTAGGCTGTGCCCCTACGCGAGAGGTCAGTCTACGCTCCATTCACTTTATCGTATTTTTGACAAATTTTATCGTGTGCTTTTTAATTACATTTTCAATGCCTTTGATACTTTCGCTTAGTGTAAGATCTGTAGATTTTTTCTTAATAAATATTGAAAAAGTGTACTTTTGTTTTTATCTTATCACATCAACAATTAGGTCAGAGTATAATCATAAAACTAGTAATTTAGGTAAGTAATCTAGTTCGAACGATGATACTGATGGGTAGCGCTAACACTCTAAAAGCAAGCTGTTACTTAAGTCTTATTTTAAAGGAGCAGCATGTTGCTTGTAAATCTATTATTTTTAAGACGTGACGTTTAATCCACGTTACCATTTGCCAAGATAATGCTGTATGTTGGATGTTCTCGTTTTCTTCTTGGTATAGAAATCTTGATGAGTGGAAGTACCATATTACCTTTCTTTTCAACCTAAGTATAGTGTTGCTAATGTCTAATATCTTCACGATGTTTTTGCTAAGCACTGTTACTTGTGCTCCATTACCTTTTGGCATAATAATGTGAGTTGTCACGTATCCTTCTTTACCCATTTAAGATATTCTACAGTGATGTGTCTTATGCCCTAATACCTCTTAGTATACGGATATGAAATGTAGCTAAGTCTTCTTTACTCTTTGTTTTTTTCTGTGCAGATGTTACTTATGCCGAATTACCTCAAATGGAGAATAAGCTCAATTGATTTAAGCGACAAAAAACCACGTTAAACAACGTCGAATCAAATAAGTAAAAAAGCCAATTAGTGCTTTTATTTTTCTCGATTTTAGAGCTGTTTTCATTTTTACGTTACGACAATAAATAAAAAAGTTGTGATCATTTTTCTAAAATTTCAAACTTTAAACTGCTCTCCTGAACAATTTGGTTTTTGGCGGTTATACCCTATTTGTTTTTAACCGTCGAAATTGATTTTAATTAACTCAAATATTGGTACCTTATGTAAAAAATGTTTCTATTATAAACTTTAGTAATTATTTTAACATCTATATCAAGTAACTATGGCATTTTTTTATAATTATCATTTGTTAAACTTGAAAAAAGAATAGTTAAAATAACGTGCAATGATTTCTGTTATTTTTTCGAATTTTCTGAGTTTTGTTACTTCTAAGGATTGAATGTTCATAGCAAGTTTCATCAAAACCGGTCATATTCGTTATACTTAAATAAAGAAGAGATACAAGTACTATTATATATATAGTCCTCCTCATCGATTTCGACGACGGCGACCCATCTATTCATTTTATACGTTTGCACTTCTATTATGAGCTCTAATATGGCTCGCAAGACCGAACTTGCTTTTGAATACCCTATCACAAATTACACAATAGGGTTGGCCCCGGGAGTTGAAGGTATAATTATATGAGGGCTTAGGTAAAAAGTAAGTAAAGTAAAGAAAAGTACTATTAAGTTTGTGTCAAAGCCAGATATAATTATAATAACAAGTTTTTGTCGTTTAATTGATTATGCGTTTAATATTTTACAGTGACAATGTTAAGTTGAGTGTTTATATCTATAAAAACTTAATTATCTTTTAAATTGAGTTTGTATGCTTAGTTTGACTGCATATCACAAAGTCTTTTTAAAATAGTTCTTGAAACGGAAAAAAATGTATTAATAAACAAACCCATATTTTTAGTTTTCTCACAGTACCATAACTGTAAAGTTTTAATATCAAATATCCTTCTATCCAAAAGAAAATACACTACATAAATACTTATTCCATAAGAAAAAACACTAATTAATTGACATTAATTAAACCTTATTTGACTTAATGTTCAGAAATACTTAAGTCAATTTGCTTAGTATCTTGTATTCTAACCTTTAAGAGAAAAAAATGTGGTTGATCTATGATGTCAAGAGAATATCCCAAATACTTCGAGATAGAAGCTAGTTCATGGTTACGGTACTTAGAAAACTACATAATATATTTAAATACTTACGTTTATACAATATGTGGATATAGTAATTTTACCTTTTTTGACGTGATAACGTCTAATATATTGATAGAACACCTGCATTCATACAAAAGTGGCTTGTTCCGGTAACATGACACGTCATGTTCCGGTAACATACATCACGCGTCTTTAACACTAGTTCAACACACATAAGTACTTATTTTTTTGAATTTTGAATCCATAAATAAATATTGCAGAACATTCCCCACATCGCCATCTAGCTCCAAGCTAAGTAACTAGACTTGTGTTACGGGTGCTAGACAACGGATATACTACTTGTGTACTTTTCTTTTTGTAAACATATACTTATGCGGTACGTGTTTGTTTAATTATAATAGCGCTCATCAACGAATAAAAGAAGAAAACGAAAAAAATCTTAAGCTATCTATCTATCTATCTATCTCAGCCTTTGTTTGTCCAATCCAGGACGTAGGCCTCCTCCATCCTCTTCCACTCCTGACGGTCTAGAGCCTTTGTCATCCAATCATGACCTGCGTGTCGTTTGATATCGTCTGTCCATCTCATTGGTGGTCTACCACGCGGTTAAACCAAGTACCAAGTTACCAAGTAGTTAGTTATACCAAGTAGGTATGTAATGTTTTTAAACTTTTTTTAAACGTAAAAACGGAAAACCGAAAGTAACTAATTCATGACCTCTAAACTTAGTAAGAAAAAATTAACTCAAAAAAATGTATATACTTATTTTTTTACTGAAATAATAACAGGAAACATAACTTACCATTACCGATATGAGACCATTCATCAAATTTTATTTACATTTTTTTAATTACACCTTCCAGTGTTTTATCGTGACGCGAATAAGCAAAATACATCAATCATTCATGTCTTTGTGTTAGCATGACGTCATCTACCTTTCATATGATAATATATTCTTTATTCAGAAATATACACGAGGTCCTAGATAATAGGGAAACGAGCCTTTTCAAGGTATTTGATAACGTGTTTTATTTCCACGTTGTAACATCGATATTATACATCTTCCTGTATCATATACTTTTGCTTTTGGCAGCGACTTCTTCCGCGTATGGTTTGAATTTTTTCAAAATTCTTTCTTAGTGGATGCCTATACAAGCTAACAAATATCTGTATGTCAAATTTCTTTTGGCTTGAGCTGTGCATTGATATAATAACAGTCAGGTACTTACTTTAAATTTTATACATACAGGAAAAGTATTTTTGTAGTGCACATTTTTTTTCTGCTAAAAATAAATAAAAAAAAACCAAAACTTAATGTGAAAAACTTCCTGCAATTTCTAAATTATTGGGTATCTCAGTATTGATACACACAGTGACACGTAGGTACCTACCTTCATTTAGAGCGCGCTATTAAACTCGCTGGCGCTAGTATTGTGTCCATGGACTTCGTCGTTTTGTTAGAAACACTTAAATGGTTATAGCTCTGAGAGGTTTTGAGTTAGCTCCAAAATAAAAAACACAGTATTTTTTATTTTAATGTGCTTAAAACATACCGAAATTTGTGCACTACAAAAATACTTTTCCTGTATAGGTAAATAGATAGATAAGAAACATCTTGTTTCAAAAAGGATTATGCAATTTCTACTATTATCTACGTACCAAGTTTCATCTAAACCGGTCAGGTAGTTTCGGAGCCTATTCGTTACAAACAAAACAATCGTTCCTCTTTAAAATATTAGTGTAGATCTAAAAATTTATAATGTCAGTGGGTAAATAACTTTTTTCACATTTTAAAATTATCTCCTATGACTATAATTTACCCTGCACCCTCACCCTTTATATCAAAGCACACTGATGTTTAAAACTTCACAAGTCTCCTGTCGGAAGTGTTTCGTGGTCCTTAACAGTTCAATCACCATACAATTCTACTCTTCTAACTATTATTTTGTACCCTCTGGCTACAGAAGGGAGTCTTAAGTACTCATTCAATCTATTCATTCTAACCTACTGTTACTTTGACCCCTGTTTACAACTGTACACTCAGGTATAAAACTGGTGGTCCACCGTAGAGTTCAAAAATTGCTATTTTTAGAATGTTTTAAGCTGTAAAATCCAGCTTGAGTTGAAGGAATTTAATCACTACATAGTATAAAATAAAGTCGCTTTTTCTGTCCCTATTTCCCTTTGACCGCTTAGATCTTTAAAACTACGCAACGGATTTTGATGCGGTTTTTTTAATAGATAAGAGTGATTCAAGAGGAAGGTTTATATGTATAATACATGCATAATATACCCGTGCGGGTCGCTAGGAAAAACTAAAATAATTAGTATTATTTTATAACTAAAATAATTAGTATTATTTAAAATCTATATATGAATGTAATGAATGTTATTTTAGTTAGAAGTACCTCAGTATCTAGTTTACTCACTACCACCATCCCATCACAAGAGCCTACGTAGTTTACTACTGTAGTTTATCAATAGTTAGGTATATGCAAACCGTAGGTTATCCTTAGCTGCATTTTATAACGCAGATAGGGATAATCACTCGTGTGGTGTCCATATCATACTTTGCCATTAAACTTGTTATTGTAAAGGAAATAGCAGCTACGTGTTCCTTTCGGCTCTACGCTTCTCAAAGCTCCGGGGCTCTATCGTCTTGTGTTATGGGACACTAAAATAAAAACTAAAAAATTAAAAATACTTTTGTTGCCTGATTGTACACACACACGTACGTACGTAGTAAATATACTTACCTATCTTCCATGCAGTTACCATCAGTCATAAAATAACAAACCAATATAAATTCTAAGGCACAGTATTAGAATTCAAATTTCTAATAATTGGTTTGAGATTGCAGTTTTGTATTTGTTTTGGATCGTATAACCATTGTTTGCAGAGCTCTTGAGATTGTTTACGATGACATAACGCAAATATTTGAAAATGGTGTTTCGGTGAATGGAAACTTTATTAATTTATATTTCACTTTCTATTAAACTTTGTTTCGTCAAAACCTTTCATACTACTTACATCAAACGATCAAATATTTCCTTGCCTTAAATTTCCGTCATTAGAATTTAATGTTTCAAATCTGTGAGAAAATGTCGTTAAAGTTAGAGAATGGAAATTTCACAGAACCCACTTGAAGAAAGTTAATTAATTTGGGAATTTCCATTAAGCTACGTACGAACTGGCTCGAATAGTCGCGCCTTGTCCATGACGCGGCCAGGCATTGCATTCCGTTTAGGTACCATTTTGATGTCATGCGGTTTCTTAACGAATCTATTGTAAATATATAAGAAAATAGCTGCCCTACGCGGTTTCACCCGCGTAACTCCCGATCCCGTGGGAATATCGGGATGTAAGCTATCCTATCTCTCAAGTTGGATCGAACTGCACATGGTGTGCGAATTTTATTATAATCGGTTAAGTGGTTTAGGAGTCCATTGAGGACAAACATTATGACACGAGATTTATATATATTAAGATATGAATCACATAAAATTACACAAAACGTATCTTTTTTTAAACAAAAAAAATTGACTATAGATGCATGACTGTCAATTCTTTATAAGTTTTTTAGTCAGAACTAGGCATTATTGGAAATATTTCCAAGGAAAAATGCATATCCTGGACCTGGCAGCGAGAATTGAACTCGAGACCTCCTGCTGTACATGTGGGGTAATCAGTAATTTTTAGAACCCAACTTGGTATGTGCTTTTACCCGAACGCGCGACGCATAGGAGGGTAATGTGTTTACTTAAGCTTTCATTTTTATTTTCATGAGTTTTTTTAAGACACGTGATTCACAATGGCAAATAGTATTGCCATTGTGAATCACGTAAGTACCTACTTCTCTTTGAATTTGCAACGAATATAGAGTTTCTCATGTCGCGCGAATAATCCTTCCGGTTTGTCAAAATCCTTATAGGTGGGACTGATTGAAAATATCTGGTGGAAATATTAAGTTTCAAGGCCATTGTTAACTTGCTAATTTGGGATATTGATTTAGAACTTTTGGACTAGCTTTTCAACCTATATAGAACTTTTTAGTCTAACTACACCTAGGTAGGTATAGGGCTATTATTTATCTGAGGTTGTTTTAACATGATTGTGTATCACAATGTAAATAGAAAGGACCTAATTACGACCTGGCATTGATACCTGGTTGGATCTCGATTTTGGTATCTTGTTAAATAATGGGAAAATGATACGCTGATAAATTATTTATGTAAACACCATTATTAAATTACATTAAATATAAAAAACAAAGCTTAAGTTTAAGTGTTACGAAGGGCGGCCTGAACAAAACGATCTCTTCTAGGCAACCTTTGGAATAATTGGTTACCTTGGCATGAAAGGACACATAGACAATTTTAAAATATTGTGTCACATGATATCTTATATTGTCCCACTTATGACAAGTCAATTAGTAAAATTTTATTTACTACTAGCTGCGCCCCGCGGTTTCACCCACATAAGTCCGATCTTCCTCACCGTTTAAACCTTCCCTGGACTACGACAAACATTTCAAAATCGAAATCATCTAAATCGGACCAGCCGTTCTCGAACTTTAGCGAGACAAACGAATAGTAATTTATTTATATAGATTGTGTAGGTATTAAGTATATTATCTTCTTTAAAGAAATAAATTGTATGGATGTATTTCCAGTGCTTATACGAAATATTTGCAAAAATGTTTATTTTTTAAATTCTATGTGAAGGCTTGATAATGTTCTCCTATAACTTTAAAGAAATAAATTGTATGGATGTATTTCCAGTGCTTATACGAAATATTTGCAAAAATGTTTATTTTTTAAATTCTATGTGAAGGCTTGATAATGTTCTCCTATAACTTTAAAGAAATAAATTGTATGGATGTATTTCCAGTGCTTATACGAAATATTTGCAAAAATGTTTATTTTTTAAATTCTATGTGAAGGCTTGATAATGTTCTCCCATAACTTTAAAGAAATAAATTGTATGGATGTATTTACAGTGCTTATACGAAATATTTGCAAAAATGTTTATTTTTTAAATTCTATGTGAAGACTTGATAATGTTCTCCTATAACTTTAAAGAAATAAATTGTATGGATGTATTTCCAGTGCTTATACGAAATATTTGCAAAAATGTTTATTTTTTAAATTCTATGTGAAGGCTTGATAATGTTCTCCTATAAAATGTAATAAATTGTATTGAAAATATAATGCATTGAAACATAATTATGTTGTATAATACGTACCTACACTTGCCAATTAATTACTTATGTCAGATACATCAGTTAAACGTATCATTAGGGCAATGTTTATTATTAATATTCCACACGGAAGACTGTCTAGTAGGAAATGAGCTTAACACTGTAATTACTTACGTCCATTGTCTAATTCTACTCCCACAATATACAACAACTTAGAACCGTGTCAAAGTAACCATTAGCTCCTAAGCATAGTGAACCAAATAGTTAATTAAGCCCTGCGTTTACTTCGAAAGAGTTCTATAAAATCCATTCATGAAATTCCTAAGCCTGTAAACAAACACACCCTAAATATAGAGATGTCAATCAATATTTAATAGCAAGTGTTTAGAAATATTTGCATAGATAATATCAATTAAAAAAAACTGTATCACGTAGTCGTAATAATTGCACCTTAATTACTTGTATTTTCGTGACTGTTTTTTTTTATTACTCAATTAGTGGTTGCAATTATTATACACTCTAAGCAATTAGTTTGTATATTTCCGTTTTGTTTGTTTAAAGTGCTCACTTTAATATCCATAGTCTGTTTTTAGCAATAAAAAAATCAATGAAATAAGTATTGTACACTTTGAATGATATAATGCCGAGGTTGAAAAAGAGAACTACTTGTACTTTTATACGGGTTGTTTTCCGCAATTAGATCCTTTTTAATTGGATCCTTTTTTGCGTCAGGATGGAGTAGGCTTTGCCCAGTACCTACTACCCTCTCAACTTAGTCGACTGTGTCCAGAGGAGAGAACTTGTCAATACTTCTGGTGCCAACTAAGCCGCGGGTTTCATCACGATTTTTTCCTTCAACGTAAGAGCAATGAAAATTAGCGCAATTTTTTTTTTAAGAAAAATACATTGGCCTGCTGGGATTCGAACCGACCTTCAGAATAAAAGTCGAGGTATCTACCACTAAGCCAACACCGCTCCTTAAAAAAGAGGACTAAATAATATGTTTCAGTATGTCACCTAGTGATGCCACATAGGTGAAATTTGAAGGTGATAAAATAGAATAAAAATCCCTTTTATCACCATAATGTTATTTATAGGGGAATATCTAAACAGAGCTTTATGCTACCTATTGCAGAAATTCTTTACCTAATCTATGTCATGGCCACCAGTTCACGGCTAATCTCATACCTCATTATGATACAACACGTTTATCTGACCCGGTGACTACAATTACTAGAACTAAATAATATTGTTATGTGATGAACAATTCCTATAATTGTTCAGAATAACACGTTTTTCTTTGAAAACCACAGTTAAAAACCTTCTTCCAGTTGCTTCTAGAAAAGCGCGTTATCAACGGAAGTGCATATCCAAAATAATGCATTGGCTAAACAGATGGCTATAATTTACTAGAACTAAATAATATTAGTGATGGACTATTCTTATAACTGCTCAGGATAACACTTCTTCAAAAGACTTCCTCCAGTTACTTCTGTAAAAATATGTTATCCACGGAAGCTTTTTCCTGAAATTATACCCATTGGCTAACCCGGTAACTAAATTCACTTGAAGTAAATTGCTAAGTGATGTACAGTTTGAACAGCTTCTAAAACTGCGGTTTTCTCCAAGAAACATCTTCCATTTATTTCTGGAAAAGCATGTTATCCACGGCAGTCCTTCCTTGAAATAATATCCGGTGGGTGATACACAGTAGCTACAACTACTAGAACTAAATATTGCTAATGATGAAGTGTTCCTAAAACTGAATAACATGATTTTCCTCAAGAAATTTATCTTATTTGCTTCCGGAAAAGTGTGTTATCCAGGGTAATTATTTATTATTTTAAATAATAGCCTGCACTTTCCCACTGCAGGGCAAAGGCCTCTATTCTTTTTTTCCATTGATTGCAATCTGTAGCTATTGCATACCGTCATTTACTATAAGAGTCAGAATCATCTCGCCATCGTCGCCATGGTCTGCCGCGTAGTTGTAATGGGGATCATTCTGTTGTAATTTTGGCTCATCGTTCATGTGACAGTGCAGTGTTTGTTCGAAATCATATTTGTCCAAAACATCAGGCAGTGATCGATTTTTAACTTTGTATATACGTGAAGTAAGATCTTGAAGGTTTATTGGCAAAATGTCCCATTTACAATTGGTCACGCTTTCGCAGTTAGATCCATTAATTAAGAATCAATTTTGACGAAATTTGATGTGAGAATGTATTAACATTGACTTACTTTTGTCACGATCTATCCACGGGATCGTGTCATGCGTGGGTGAAACCGTAGGGCACTGGTTAGTCATTTTCCATGATCATAAAAACCGCAGCGCAGGGTTGCCAGACGTACAAGAAATCTCCTACATGTGATTTAGCAGTCATGTAACATGGTTGTCTGTAAAGTCGGTTTACTGATAACGTCATGAGAACTCTTTTGTATCGTTGACTTTACCATTTTGCTACTTCAATACGTTGCTATGGTTACCTATCATGTCAACAGAACCTGACCTGACACATTACCATTTTGCATACTTACGTCAATACGTTGCTATGATTACTTTGTCAATAACGTAACGTAACGCAAGACGTCACACTTTTTTGTGAACGCCGGTGCTCGATTTATAAGACGTTTTCGCGTCAAAAGAAATGCATTTTATTGGCATACAATTTTATTTATTTTTAGTTCTTTCTTTCTTAAAAAAAATGTATGTGATTTTTACAATGATAACAGCCTGCGCAATGTGCAAAATGATTATGTCCTTGCTACTAACAATCGACACAGCACATAACTATATTCATTAACTCTTAACTAATTTTTATTTTCTCTATTCAATTTTAATTCATTATCAATTTTGTAGGATTTTTTTGTAAAATTTAATACGTAAACGAGATTTTGCACTGAAATGACGAAAGTACGAGGTTTTGGCAGCCTTGGGCCGAGAAAAATAAAAACCGGCATCTGGCAACACTGCCACAGCCCATTACAAATCGCAAATGGAACTTTGTCCGTTTGTGTTATATGGTAACCGATTGTCTCTGATGTCATTACGAGCAATGATTATGTAAATCCTTCGAGATTATGACTGATGATGTCAATTATGGCGATGTTAGATAACTTTGATGCATTTTGATGTTTGTTTGAGTAATTGACATGTTTTTTGTTGTTTAGCAGGTGTGTGTGATGCAGGTGACGTGATAGATGAATGGAATGAATAATTTTAAACGGTAACTTGTGTTGTTTATTTGTCAACCTCTGTGACGCGTCGGGTGAATACCCGCCTGAGACGCAGAAGGTTGCGGGTTCGATTCCCGCCTCAAACAAATATTTGTGTACGTTATTGTGTATTATATGTATGTATACACAAAAGAAAAGTGACAGGTCTATAAAACCATCATTAGACCTCCTTTTGTATGGTAGTGAGGCGTGGCCGGTACTTGAGCGACATAAGCAGGAGCTGCGTGTCACGGAGATGAAGATGTTGCGCTAGATGTGTGGCGTGACGCGAAAGGATCGCGTCAGGAACTCCCGCATCCGGGGCAGCCTTCATGTCCGAGACATTGCAGATAAATTGTAAGAATGTCGCCTACGCTGGTACGGTCACGTCTTGCGAAAACCGGCTAGTTACGTGGGGAACAAATGTCTTGCCATGGCGCCTCCGCCGGGCCGTGGCAGACTGGGTAGACCCAAGAAGTGCTGGCTTGACGTCGTAAAGGGTGATATGCGTGCAAATGGCCTTACTAACCAGGATGCCGAAGATCGTGCGAAGTGGAGGCGTAAAAGTAGGAAAGCGGACCCCGGGCTCCCGAGAGGGATGCAACCGGGAACATCGCTCGGATGATGATACACAAAAGAAAAGTATCTGAGTATTCTATCCGTTGTCAGGCCACCATAACACAAGCCTAGTTGGTGAATATGGGGCCTGTACTCGAAACTGGTCCTGAATGCGGTGAAAACTTTAAACAGGTTGGGCCGCAGGAACAGACTACGACTGCTCTGGGTCCCAGGCCATGTAGGAATAATAGGAAATGAGAAAGCTGATGAGCTAGTAAGGACGGGATCGGCAGGTGCTATGCTTGGACCTGAACCATGTATGGGCCTGCCAGCATGCACAATCATAAAGGCCGTAAAGGATTACGCTGATAAGAAACACACGCAAGAGTGGGAAATCAGTCAAGGGTTACTACATTCGAAGAAATTCATAGGTAGCAGCACCAGAGGGGCTTCTAAATTTATATTGAACAACAATAGAAGCAAAGCACGAGCTGTAGTTGGCGCCTTGACAGGGCATTACGGAACCAATGACATGCTTTTAAAAATGAACATAACTTCAAGTAGTGACTGCAGAGCCTGCGGTGATGTCAGAGAAACTATGGAGAACACACTGTGTGAATGCGACGTCTTAGCAGCGAAGCGTATGAGCCTCCTTGGGAATGCGTATCCCAAACCGGAGGAATATAGGTTTCTTCCTCTCAGTGGGATCACCGCGTTAATCGACCACTTCTTCAAAGAGTAAGAAACATTAAGGTAGGGGTAAACACAAAAGATCCCATTGGGTCGAAGTTTTGCTGGCTATTTGTCAGCCCCCAATAGATAAAATAAGATAAGAATATGAGGCCAGATGACGCTGAGTGAATTGTCCTGCAATATTTATTTATTTTATTCCGCTAATAGTAGGTAAGTTATTTTAACTTGGCCATTTTGATCTTTTGTCGTTTTTATACGTAGGAAATTTTGCTTTTAGATCCTTCTAATATGCATTATTATCCACCATAGTATGTGTGCGGCTTTTTGCTTTACCTTCCTGTTTTCCTGTTGAATTCCTAGGTAAGTGCATGTTTTTATATTTTTATTGAATTTACAACATCTTTTATTTTGCTTATTAATTTACTTACACTTGTAGTGTTATTTATTTCTAACCTTAATAAAGTTTAGTTGAAACTAATTTTAGTTTATGTCTGAATTTTTACAATGGATCGTCGAAATTCAATCATATAAATAAAATGTGAGAATTTATTGAATCTTACTCTGATTTTAGGGATGGCTAAAGTTTGTCGCGAAAGATCAACAAAACTCGTTGGTGTAGCTTTGAAGCTAACGTACGCGTTAACGCGGTTTAATTTATTAACTTTATAAAGTTGCATTTTCTGAGATTTAGAAATTGCACCTTTTCCATTCAGGGAGATAAATAGAATTCATCGAATGTCGGAGAGCACACGATTATTTGCTACTGTGTGGCCTTCTATTCAACAAACTTAATACTGATTTGGCTACCTATCATAAAATCAAATCAATTCATTTTAACGTTTCAATTTAGGTAGGCATAGATTGATTATTACCAAAATTACCTTTCAAAAATAGAAACTTTAACCATAATACCTGTCAAATCATAAACACATTCGTCACCATAGACCATTAAAATCATAATAGCGCGTTTTTAAATTCCGCCCAAACAGGATATTACTATGAATGACAACGGTAACAATAGCAATGCTTCCTACAACTTTATTTGTTAAAATAACAATAAAGCATAGGTGTGAGTGGTGACAAACGTGTCAATGTGATATGAGGAAGAGGTGACAGGTGTGAATAAATATATTTGTACCGTGTTTACAGACTGCAGATTTTTTATGGAAGTATAGTTCACTAACATAGTTTATTTTAAAGGCAAACATAACAAGTTAACTACTTTAAACCTTTTTATAATTATTACACAAAATAGCTTGCATTTGACCTCATCTCCCCTGGTGGGAAGCGACGATGATTAGCGTAGCATCGCCTAGAAAGAGAACGGCATGCCTGGATGACCGACATGATGTCACGTGGTTTTGTCCAGGGCCAGATTGTCTGCTCCTTTAGCGCCACCCGGGGTATTGTTTTGGGGGGTCACGTGTAGGACATCGAGTGCTAAATTTTACGCACGCGAGCAAACCTTTACCCCCAAAATCGTGGCCTTCTATATAATAGTTCTAATATTTTTTGCGCACATGTCATTTTCAAAAGTGCGAGAGTGCAGAGTAAGGGGGTTAATCTTCAAATTGTACGTTCAGAGATCTGAGAGTATATCGTTCGATCGAAAAGTTTTTAGTCTGTTTTGATATTCCAAGACATTTTTATAATGTCAGATTCAATTTAAGTAGTATAATTGGTCAGGTTTTTAAATATAGTGATTTGTAACTGTGATGCTTAACTACCGTGCTTTTTATAGTGGTGGCGCTGCAGACTTATTCTTGAATGAAAGATAATTGTATTTTTGCAAGAACATTTTTTTTAAGATTGGCCAGCACTTCACCACTAACACACCCGCCGTATGGTGATGGTAGGTGGCGAAACAGCCTAAGATGTGGCACGCTTTCCTAGAAGATATCCTTTTCATTCGCGACTTGAAGACCTCGAAGTTATATAATATCAAGTTTTACATTTCAGCCTCAAGGTACAGTCGGCTGCATAATTGCAGCCCTCGGTAGAGTTCGAAAATTACTATTATTGGAATGTTTGCATTCTAATAATTTTGTTTGACTAATTGATGAGTTAGAAGACTTAATTTAAATTTCAACTAAAGCAGGTGTCTAGAATCTTGCTCGTGTTTACGGTGTTCTACGGTCTACTCTACGGTGGGTCTGCAATTATGCGCCCGACCGTACATAATGGTTATTTATTTTAGTTTTTCATCATATAAATATAGGCATAAGGAAAAACATTAAATCAATCTTCGCAGTCGAGTAAAAACTTCCCTTATTTTCTATTCAATACCTACATATTATCTAACTTAAGGTGAAAGGGTACCTGCGCGCTCTCCATACAAACGTAGTCGACTGTTTCCTCCCTCGAAAATGACACTAGCACAAATATTTTTGTGCCATAACACCTATAACTGCCATGACTATGCCCCTATGTTTTGGTTTTTTTCATTTTCTAATTATCATAGAAATTAAAATTAAAAATATTAAAATATTAAAAAAAACAAAAATAGGGGCATGGTCATGGCAGTCATAAGTTATATGCACCAAAAATATTTGCTCTAGTGGCATTATCCAGGGAGAAAACAGTCGACTATACGTTGGTAATAGTTTGTATGGAGAAAGCCCCCGGTACCCTTTCCTCTTAAGTTGTAATTGAAAAGTTTATAATTTGCTAAATCCAAGCTTAGAAATAAACCAATGCAAGACTAAACTTCACGGCGATTCTTGAATTAAGAGCATAATAAATCATCTTCTTTAAAATATTCATAAAGTTCTTGGAAAAGTTTTCCGGTCGTTTACACCCCGTCGTAGACATCAAAATAATTTATGAAATCATTATGAACATTTAAGTACAAACCTACTGAAAATTAATGTGCTTACCTATTTTATGAGTTGTTCTTCTTACCTTTCTTGCAAATCAATAAAAAAAAATTACCTTTTTTGTAAAAATATCCTGTTCTTAGTGCCGATGTTATTTAAATACGTTTAGAACCATTTTTTATGCGTGTAAGCAAGCACTAAAAAATAAAAGACCATTCTTAAATCGTTATAAACGTGAAAGTTTGTATGTATGGATGTATGGATGTTTGTTACTCTTTAACGCAAAAACTACTGAATGGATTTTAATGAAACTTTACAATAATATAGCGTATACATCAGAATAGAACATAGACTTTAATTTATAAAGATATTGTGTGAATTGTCTAAAATATAACGAAAAGTGTCGAACAAGTGACAGATGTCAAAGTGACGGATGTCAAAGTGACAGATGTCAAAGTGACGGATGTCAAAGTGACAGATGTCAAAGTGACGGATGTCAAAGTGACAGATGTCAAAGTGACGGATGTCAAAGTGACAAATGACATCTGTTAAATGTCACTTTGACATCTGTGAAATAGCTCAGAGTTTTTTGTCATATATTTTCACTGGATCGGGACTAACGCGGGTGAAACCGTGGGGCGCAGCTAGTTACTAAATATTAAATTACTCTCTAAGGTTAATAAACGAAATCTTTATTTATTCAAAATGAACAATGTTCACTTAAACAATGTATTTCAGCGAAGGGGTTTTAATACGAAAGGGGGTTGTTCTAGACGTCTTGGCGAACAACTTTTGTTCTACGATTTTTGGAAATTCGAACTTTTCGATCGAAGTTGTTGTATAAAGGTGCACGCAGATTGATACGCACCGAACGCATCGAACTTTTGCCGTCCACGGATAAAGGTACCTTATAATAATAGACATTAATATAATACATTTATATTTCCGATGACGTCATCAGAGTCATCCGCATCGTCAGAGACGGCCGACTCTGAAATATATAAATGAATAAATGTACCTTATCTGTATTATTATAAGGTACTTTTTTCCGTGGACGGCAAAAATTCGATTCTTTCGGCGCGTATCAACCAATGCAAGACTAAACTTTCAACCATCAATCATCATCAACTTTCAATCAGCTGCTTTATGGTGCAACCACCATAAAGCAGCTGATTTTCAAGTAAAAATTTCCTTAGACTTATCGAAAAAAAGTTCGAATTTCCAAAAATCGTAAAACAAAAATTTGTTTACCTAGATGTCTAGAATAATCCCCTTTCGTATTAAATAAAACCCTTTCGCTGAAACAAATGGCATAGTGGTTAAATTTATGTTATTCATTCATATGTTAACTCCCGATCCCGTGGGAATATCGTGATAAATTAAGATGTAAGCTGTATCCTATCTTTCAAGTTAGATCAAACTGCACACGGTGTGCAAATTTGATTATAATCGGTTAAGTAATTTAGGAGTCCATCGCGCACAAACATCGTGACACGTAATTATATATATTAGAAATCCAGTAATCTGAATAGTCCAGACTTTAAGTTCAAAATACTTTCTTCTTCTTCTTTATCGATTTCTTTTTTATCCTCTCGTGGTTGTATAGAAAGAAGTCTAGGTAGCTAGGATAACTAAATACCACAAATAAACCTACTTAAACCATTAAATTGTTCGTAAATTACCAGGGTTAACGTTCTGAAGCCTTGAGCTTGACTCGTGACTGTCTGTCAACTCAATTCGATCAGACACAAGACAAATTAAAGCACATTATTTTAATTTAAACAAATGATTTAACTGTCAAGTTATTTTGAGTTATGTTATTCTTTAGCTTGTAGATTACTTTAGGTAATTTTATAATCCTATTTTTATTTAGGTACGTTGTGTAAATCAGAACCTACTAACTTAATTAATTAATTAATTTTAAAATTTCTTTATTGACAATAGAATATAATTTTTACAAACAATAAGTACTTAATAAACTAAAGCTTGTTGTAAACATAGCATAAACATTACTTTGTCAGGCTGACAGCGCCTATAAAAGTTTACATTCAAATTGTATATTATTCCGTATTATAACAATGTAATTAATATTAACGAGTGTATTAAAACATATTATTATTTTTTTAATGCAAGATTTTTTTGTTTAAATCTTCGCTTTTTGCAATGTAAGTAAGGGGGTAGGTACGACGACGGATGGATGCGAAAATATTGTACTATTATAAGTACACCGTGCGCCAGTGTACGTGCAGCGGCAAGCGCTGCCCTGCCTCCCGCGCCCTCAAGTAATGCGGACGCGTGAGGGGAAGTGGCAGCGGCTTGCAGGTCATGCTTAACTGGTGGCGCGCTTAGTAACCGGTAATCTACTAACTGAAGTTATTTAAAATGGGATATTTCCCATGTTTTTAACCGACTTCAAAAAAAGGAGCAGTCGATTCGTCGCTTATTTATTTATATTCTTGTATGTTCACCTATTAGACGAAAACGGTTTAACTGATCGTTTTGATCTAATTCGTTTTGATTTAAAATCTTACGATTTTTGAAGTTAATCTATAATATAAAAATGAATCGCAAAATGTGTTGGTAAGCGCATAACTCAACAACGCCTGGACCAATTTGGCCAATTCTTTTTTTAGAATATTCCATAAGGTACGAGGATGGTTCTTACGGAGAGAAAAATTTAAAAAATTGCCTGAAAATGTCTAAAAACAACACTTTTCTATACTCCATACCATACAAACGATTCGTAATAATACAAGTCAATAAGAACTTTAGTACCATAACATAAAGTTCAAGTTTTAATGGAGAGGTTCCGGGAAGGCAAAACAATTGAGTGACGTATAAATATTGATGTCAATTGGGTCGCGGTGTTAGTTGCCAAACTAAACGGCTAAACCGATTTGTATGATTTTTAACCCCCGACGCAAAAACGACGGGGTGTTATAAGTTTGACGTGTCTGTGTGTGTGTGTGTGTGTGTCTGTCTGTGGCATCGTAGCTCCCGAACGGCTGAACCGATTTTGATTTAGTTTTTTTTTATATGGCAAAACAACGTTTGCCGGGACAGCTAGTTATAAAATACTAATAATCAGTTCAACTAATTTTAAGGAAACTTATACACCTACTAAAATGCTCACGAAACATTTTTTTAACAATTTTTTTTTAACCCATGTTGTCCCACTGCAGGGCAAAGGTCTCCCTCATCCGTTTCCAAGTCTGTCGGTCCTGGGCAACAACAACAACAATATTACACAACAACAATATTTAGCTTAGATAAATCAAATTAACATTCAAATTCGGTTTATTCATTTCAGAGATACAAGGCTGCATGTTTTTTCGAATTCAAATGGAGTTAAATCTTCGACTGATCTTAATGTAAGCAATAGATAAGTAATATTTTCAAAATTATTTTCCTTTAGGTAGAGTCTAGTGTACGCTTAGTACATGCATTATAATGATTTTTTTTGAGTGTACATGTTTGTTAAATGCACTCTTTTTAAAACACTAGGTTTTACTTAAATCCGCTTCAAAGAAAGACGTTTCTACTGCAAAGATTTCATATTTTTCGTTCCCTTCCACATAACGTAACAGTCAGCGAGCAAAAACCTCAGCTATAATAAATTCCTAGTAAACCGGTTTCGTGCAAGAAAACACGTGCAAAGCGCATCTTATAAACGAAGTGCACTTGAGGTGGGATTTTTTCCCGTTTCCAACCTAAACGTGGGGTGTTTAAGGTGAAAGGGTACCGGCGCTCTCTCTATACAAACGTAGTCGGCTGTTTTCTCCCTGGATAATGACACTAGTACAAATATTTTTGTTGTATAATACCTATAACAGCCATGACTATGCCATATGTCTTGGTTTTTTTAAGCTATTGCATAGCTTTTATTGCGGGCTTTGAGCGCGGCGTATGAATCAAGAAATTCTGTAACGAAAATAAAACCTAACACACCCCCCCCCCACTCCGCCTATATACCATGTAGCTCGGCCGAGCGTTCGCTTCACGTGTATGTGTATGGTTCGACTGTACGAAGCTCGCACGATGCAATAGCTTTTATTTTCTAATAATCATATAAATTAAGATTAAAAAAAACAATGAAAAATAAAAAAGCAACACATACGGGCAAGGTTATGGCAGTTATAAGTTTTATGCAACAAAAATATTTGCTCTAGTGTCATTATCCAGGGAGGAAACAGTAGACTACGTTTGTATGGAGAGAACGCCCGGTACCCTTTCCTCTTAAGGCGCTCGAGAAGGAAGGGCCAGGTATATTCACACATCTTTACCTTTATGAAACGTGTCTCAAAGAAAGAAAAGAATGCGGAACGTTTTTGTTGAGTGGTTGTTTTCTAAAAGTGGTGAGTTAACGTTGAGCAAGTATAAAATGAAATTAAAGCGTTATTAATTTGAGAAAGCTTTGAAACAAGACATTTATTGTGAAATTAGGTACAAAAATCTTCAATTAAACTTAATTATAATAGTTTGAAATAACTTAAGTAATTAATAGAATAGGTTATTTAAGAATTGAAATCAAAGGCATAAATTAAATATTATAATTATTTAATATCGCGCCCAAAAATAAACGAGTATCTTAGAGAATAGGTTAAGCGTCTAACAGGTATTGTCTTTAAGAAAAACACATCAAAACGGATGATTTTAAATTATCCACCTACATACCCACATACCTACAATTCATTTTACATTTCATACCTAAAATACCTACTTAATACTTAACTAGCCGTCTACTAGGTTTTCGGCGTATGAAATAGCACTTTTATTTATTTTTTGTCAGAAGGATGAGTCGACCACCGATTCAAAATAAATATACTGATTTATTCCGTAGGATGAGTAAACTTAAGAGTCTAAAGAGTCTGTTTTATTCCATACTATCTGCGCTCCGCGGTTTCACCCGCGTGACTCCCGATCCCGTGAGAATATCGGGATAAAAAGTAGCCTATAGTCTTCCTCGATAAATGGACTATCCAACACAAAAAGATTTTTTCAATTCGAAGCAGTAATTCCTGAGGTTAGCGCGTTCAAACAAACAAACAAACTCTTCAGCTTTATAGTATTAAGTATAGACTAGCGACCCGCCCCGGCTTCGCACGGCTATATTATGAATGTATTACACATATAAACCTTTCTCTTGAATCACTCTATCTATTAAAAAAAACCGCATCAAAATCCGTTGCGTAGTTTTAAAGATTTAAGCATACAAAGGGATATAGGGACATAGGGACCGAGAAAGCGATTTTTCAGGTTACCACATACTAGCTAAGTTTCACCACAATTTCCTCTAGAGACATTCACAGCTTGCATCTGCAGGAGTTACCGACCACTACCCTGCACAGCAAGTGTCCCCTGGGTGGTGCCAACGAGCTCAAAAATCGATAATAAATAGATTTTAAATGAAATTGCAACCTCTTTGGTAGGTAGTTATTAAAGTAATTAAAGTAATATTAGTCAATAATTATTTTTGTATTAAGTACCTATTCTATCCGTTGTCAAGCCACTACACAAGCCCAGTTACTTAGCATGGGGCTAGATTGCGCTGAGTGAAATGTCCTACAATGTTATTCAATTTACTCAGAGTGGTTTTCTCCGAACTTCCCATTACTTTATTTTGACACAATAATTAGAATGCGTGTCTTCTGGCATATCCGAAAGCACCTGAGGGATTAAGAAACAATTTCTTTAAGTTCGTGTGGTCAAGTTTATTTTGCAAAGACGTCCTCTCTGGTTGTAGTCCAGTCATTTAAGCTTAAATTAGGTAAGAATCTCGGAATTCGAGATACCCAGCTGTAAGTCTGTAAATACTTGTATATTGACACCCTAAAAGTTGTCTCAAAACCTACATATGGTAGGGTGTTCGCAACTATTAAATTTCAAGGTCACTGATTTAAGGTCGCTGCATACTTAACCTGATTTAAGGTCGCTGCATACTTAACCTGATTTATCTCGTACCGGATGGGACTTGATATTTTTATATGAAACGATGTCAAGAAATTGAATCTCGTCCGGCACGAGAAAAATCGCGTTACGTATGTTTATACAAACACCTTATGAACGATGCACGTCACGTCCCTATGTCCCTATGTCCCTATATCCCTTTGTATGCTTAAATCTTTAAAACTACGCAACGGATATTGATGCGGTTTTTTTTAATAGATAGAGTGATTCAAGAGAAAGGTTTATATATGTAATACATCCATAATATAGCCGTGCGAAGCCGGGGCGGGTCGCTAGTTTATAATATTAGTAAGACCTATTTAAAATACCAGTTTCTATCTGTAATTCTATTCGTGATTTACGTTAGCATTAATACTTGAACTTGTCTGTTCTTATTAATAGTCAATGTAAGTTACAAAGGCACATAGGTCAACAAGTATCAGGATTCGTGATCGCATCCTACTATTACTATTTCTATTAGATTTGTAAAGTGATCGTAACATCAAGGTTGCTTTTGATATAGTGAACTTTTATACAAAGTTATTGATAATCTATACTAATATTATAAAGAGGAAAGATTGTATTATCTGTTAACCTGCAGGGCACCTTAAGGCGAGGTGACGGGGAGTAACGACCCCGCGGTCCCGAGTTCTTCAGGGGGAAGTCACCGTTCCGCATCTCCGGCTTGCCTTAGTTGGCTGGTCGGAGTGAATATCGACGAGGAAGCGGTCCCCAGCTTCTGGCTTGCTTTCACCGGCCGTCCAGAGTCGCAAGAGTAGAAATACTCAAAGGATGGATGCCGAACGTCAGTGATGAGTTGGCCCGCTCGCTCGGACAACCAGAGCGATTACTTAAAATCCAGTGAGGCCTCTCCATCCTTCAGCCACTCACGTTCCTGTTGCCCCCTTGCTGTACTTAATTTATTATTAGAAAATAAAGTAAGGTATTTTAAATATTTAGTTTATAGTGGCCCTTAACCGCAGGTACCTTTTAATATATTTTATATCAAAACCAGTATGTAATGTAAACCCCTATGATCAAATGAACTAAAAAAAGTAATGTCAGAATGTACTAACAATCCCTTTATTTTGTTTGTGTAAGTTGAATAAAAAAATACAAAATGTCTTCACAGATCGTGTTCAAATCTCAAATCACGTCTAGATAATATCAACGTAGAATTAGTTGATGGAATGCCGGTAGTACAAACCGCATTACATTTGACTTAACATACAATGTGGGATGTCAATCATTGTATATTTTTTTCTTTACTATTTCTTTGTTTTTTTTTCTAATGCAACCGCGGTTCTATAGCAGTAAAAAAAAACTAGTAATTTTGGCGGCTGCACCCTGCTGACAATAATATAATGAAATGACGTAGGATGGATATGTGGCGTAAAGGATGGATAAAATAATATTAGAGGATATAAGAGGAAGCCTGAAAGTAGCACTAATTACTGAGAAAGACAAAGGGAACAGATTGAGTTGTGTGATAAGGAAAGAGGAGACATATGTGACTAGAAGCGTGATGAGTATGAATGAAGAGGGATGGAGAGAAAGATGACGACCTAAGAAAATATAGATGGACTGCCGTGCGGTGCGTGGGACAAGACATGAGAGTGATGAATGTGAACGATGAGATGACGACTAATAGAGAATGTAAGAAGAAGACATACTGTGCCTACATACAGGCAGAAGAAGATGGTCGTATATTCTTTTCAATCGAGACTGGAGGCCTGGCCTGCCTAAAAAAATCCGCACATGCTTCTAGTACCAAATACTGTAAAAAGATAGTAATAAGGTTGCCTGAAAGAGACCGCTTTTTAGCGCTAAGTCCGCCTATTGCATCATGCTAGTTTGAGGCATATCTCTAATATATTTGAGACAATAAGTAAATGAAATCGTTACAGTCGTGATCTCAATTAGTAAAGGTAGGAACTCAATTAGTGTAATTTAATCATTGGCGATATCGTAATGCTCCAACCAAACAGACAAAAAAATCCCTATAATCTACTAGTTGTCTACGTCACGTCACTTAGTTGTGACAAACTTGGTAACAAGTCGTGCTGGTTTGTCAGGAACCTTATTTATACTTAATTCTCTCAATACCCGTTGAATGCTTAACTTCGATTAATTAACTTGTCTCTATCGAGAATTATAAATCAAATTGACTTGTTATTTGTAAAATTATTAGCTATGTAATGTATAGTATGAAATTGAGGTTTTAGGCGTAATTTTATTTAAAAAAATATTGGAAATGCCTACGATCAGATAGTATAGTAAATTGGCATTCGTAACAACTCGTTTTTATGCTTATTTGAAATTCTTACTTAACTAATTAAAATTACACCATTTAAAAAAGTTGGTATAACCCACCTAATAGGTAAATAAATGAGAAATAAATGCACGATACATCAAAAAATCCTTCAGATCTAGAAGGTTGAATTCTGAAAATATTAAATCACAATGTTAAATTTTCAAATTGTTCATACGAAAAACCAACGTCAAAATAAGCAAATGAGCACGGAAAAATAACTGTATAAGAAATAAATAATGGGACAGAAACAATTAAAGGTCCAAATAATAATAAAAAAACAATCAAACCAGAAACAATTGAAAATCAAAATAGTTACAAAAGACGATTGAAACAGAAACAATTGAAATCGAAATAGTAAAAAAAACAATCGAATCAGAAACAAAAGACGATCTACACAAAAAAAACAGACAAACAGAAACAAAAGATGATGTTACAGTCGGGTTAAATTATATTCCGACAAAGTATTGTGCGAAAATCTTTGGTACTCATATTTTGAAAAACGATACGTCATACGGTAAACTGAATGACGTAGTTATTCATAGTACGAACTTCTACCACATGAGCTTCTACTGCAGTCGTTAAAAGTTCCGATGCTTTAAAAGTGTTCGTGATAACCAACCGTCAAAACTTCTGAGGTAAACTTCATGGTTTGTTGAAAATTCTTGGTTTACGTTGAGGAAAAATCTACATAGGTATAGGTAATAATATACCGCTATTATTAAAAATGCGAAAGTATGTTTGTGCGTTTGTTTGTTGTCTTTTCGGGCAAAAACTATTGAATAATATAAGAACATCACATAAGAAACCGATTTAGGGCCACTTCTGTGCACCTAAACAATCAACTTTTGTTCTAAGACTTTTCATGTATTTTTGGATTTTCATGTATTTTTGGTATTTTACAGGATATGTAACTTCGAAAATAAACGGATCTTTTTTAAATAAAGATCATTCAGACTTAAACAGTCGAAAAAACCTAAAAAATAATTATGATCATAAGGTTAATGACCTCTCTGTGTAAGTAACAGCTGATTTTCAGGTAAACATAACCTCATATTTTTTTAAAAGTTCGAATTTAAAAGTCGTAGAGCAAAAATGTTGATTGTTAAGGTGCACGGAACAGCTTTACCCTGAAATTTGATATAAGGTAGCTAGATCTGTCTAATAACATTAAGCTACGCGCATAAAGGTATACAATTTGTTTTAAATAGGTATTCCAATAAGGAAATTTAATATCCCGAAAAATTCTTAATTAAAGAAAGGAAATTCCCAGGATACGATCAACTATATAGCACAAAATTTTTCATAGATGTTCCTTTAGCTTATACCACATTTATGGCTTTTATATGATTTTAAACTAACACAATTATTTTTACAACTGAAGTAATTAGAAACGGCATAATTATTTTGTAGAGCGACTGGCTTTTGCCCGCGACTTCGTCAGCGTATAATTAGTAGATTGGCCGAAGGAATCACGTTGTCCCATACAAACTTTGCCTCCCTTTTTCACCCCCTAAGAGGTATAATTTCGGAAAATAATTTTTTATCGGATGCCTACGTCATACAAAGAATACACCCTCCAAGTTTCAGGTCCCTACGATCAGCAGTTTGGGCTGTGCGTTGATCCTTCAGTCAATCAGGACAAAGCATTTTATATGTATAGAGATATTTCGATGTTTTTACAGGCGACATTTTCACAAGATTGACTAGAACATCAAGCTCCAAAAATTTAAAACCAAAACAAACAAAGTAAATATTACATTTTTAATCGTTTATCGGCTTTTCCCTCATCAAGTTTTTGCGTTGTAATAATATAATTGATTCAATTTCTGAAACTGGACATAATTTAAATATTACTTTGGCCTTTTTCCATTTTATCGTCTTTTTATTTAACTTTAAATTGAGGTTCTAGTAAAAACTAAGGTTAGCATTAGCTGGTTTAAATTCCCAGGATACGCTCAACATTTTTTTTTTTTTTTTTTTTTTTTAAGTAAAAAGCACAAAATTTCGCATTAATGTTCCTTCAGCTTATACCACATTTATGGCTTTTTATATGATTTTAAACTAACTTTTTATTTAACTTTAAATTGAGGTTCTAGTAAAAACTAAGGTTAGCATTAGCTGGTTGGTGGTACTCGTAAAATGCAAGTAAAAAATAAAACGACTAAGCACATTGCATACGGTCACAATGTTACGTTTCTTATGCACGCGAGTGCTAGTATAAAGATTCAAACACACTAAATATGTTTTACTTTTTTTGAATATACCTATGCTTATTCCCTTAATTCCCTGAAAACCCCTATCAATTATCCCCGTGTGCCGCGAAATGGCCGTTTTAACTGTTTTATGTAATTAAAAGACTCACATCTATTTTAGTGAAAAACCATCTGTACTACCTTACGGGATTTTATGTAAAGTTTATGAAAATAAAAATTTTGTAGGTACTTGATTTTCTTTACAATCGCCGTAAAATTGAAAAAGCTCAAATGACGTTTTTTTTCTATTGAGGCAAATCACTCTAATCGTGTTTCGAAGTGTATGACAATACGAAGCATTTCTTTACCATTACGACGGTAGCAATATCATTCTATGGATTTTAGTGCTTGATACCCAAAAACTGTTTTTAAGACACCTCTATCGTGCTTCTAGTCTTACCACTTCGGCTTAATAGCTTTCACATGCGACTTCATCGGAATTTTCCAAATTTCTTTCTTAGCGGACGCCTAGATCATAATAGCTACCGCTAGCTAGCTATATGCGAAATAATTATGGCAAGGCTTTAGCATAATACACGAATAGAAAAATATGATAAAATTCTCAATTTTTCTAGATAATAATGAAATTCATCAATTTCATTATTATGTGTGGAATTTGAGTCACGTGTTTTTTATTGTCTTCATCAGCATCTGACGCCATTACACATACAGGAAGTAATAAGTAATAGTTGCAAATAAGTAATATTTGTTCGAAATTTTGCCATTATTATTTTAGCCTCAACCGCTTATTGATTTGGTTGAGCTGTGTATCAGCAGGCAAATCAAAAGTTCAAAATCATGACTGAATAACTGCAGTCAAAACTTTGAATGTTATTAGAAAATAATTTTAAAGAAAACAAAATATACTCAACTAGCGACCCACCCCGGCTTCGCACGGCTGTATTATGCATGTATTATATCTAAAAACCTTCCTCGTTAATCACTCTATCTATTTAAAAAACCGCATCAAAATCCGTTGCGAAGTTTTAAAGATCTAAGCATACAAAGGGACATAGGGTCATAGGGACGGCGAAAAGTGACTTTATTTTATACTTTGTAGTGATAGTGATTATTAGTAGATCTTGAATCGTATCTGGATCACAGTACACAAGCTTTGTTATTTATACATCAAGGAAAATAAAATACCTCAGTAAAATCACTGTGAACAACCCCTAACTCGAAGAAACACGCAACCAGATTCTTAACACGATTATAAAACATCTCATGGAATAAAACCCACTCATAAAAGTGACCCCACTTTAAATGGTCACTTTAAAAATCACGTCAAGACATAAATTACAATATCATGACCAATTAGTTGCCATGGAGACGTTTACAATTTCACAACAAGTATAAAATAAAACTTTAAATTGTGACCGACTTACACCATATAAAAACATAGACAACCATAACTAAGACAAAAAGTCATGATTAAATAAGTAAATTAAAAAATATAATCTAATTCGAGGCAGACCCCGAAACCGATGACGTGACGATCTCGATGCATTTGACACAGATTGGCTAAACCTAACCCAGGACTAAACTGCTTGGAAAGGTGTTATATGTGATATAGGCTTAAAAAAAATCGGCTGACGGTGTTACCCGTGGAAGTACCGAGATAAAAAGTTGCCTTTGCGCTCCTCCACGGTCCCATCTAGGTCCCGTCCCTTTGGCCAATCGATTCTATTAAAGATTGCCTCATAATTAGGTATACCTGAACATTTATTTTGTTTATTTTTATCATTTTAATGGCCTTTGGGTGATTATAGTTTATCTAAAGTCACGTAGTCGAGAAATTACACGCAATCAACCTGTACCAAACCTGAACAGAACTTACAAAAGAGAAACAGTAGGTACTTAAGAGATAGTTATCTCTTAAGTACCTACTGTTTCTCTTTTGTTTCACTTTTCTTATTTTTGTGTTTTTCATGTCGTGTGTTTGTCTGAATAAATAATATTCTATTTTATTCTAATTTCTCTAATAAAAATAAAAACGCTAAAAAATAAAATGGAATTAAATAGATTTTCGCCAAACAGAGATTAAAAAAAAAACACAAATAGACGTCACAAAAAAGTGAATAAATACAAATAAAGAGACGATAAACATATTGAGAGTAGGTAAATACTTATGGGTCCCAACGGACAAGTCGCCGATGGAGTCACAGAAGTCCTGCGCAAGCATACCTGTACTCCGTCGGACCTCGACTGTTGGCGGAACACCGATGGGTTTTTAGTGGGTAAGCCTCCGGCCGCCTACCATCCTCAGGCTTGAGGCAGCCCCACATACATCTGTCGCCCCCTTCCCCTCAGGGTGGCAGATAAAAAAAAAAGGTAAATACTTATACGTTTATTAGTAACAATACATTCATCTTTATTAGTAGGTACGGTTTTAATGTTTATTAGTAGTTAATAAATTGGATTAGATAATCTGGGGAATTTATTGGATTAAAAACAAACACAGAATAAGCAGACGTTATAAACTTATAATCCTATTCTACTTTCTACTTCCTATCCTACTAATATTAAATTAATGAAATAAACTACTACTTAAATTAGATAATCTATAGCAGTCGATACAAAGTTCTAACTATAAACAATTTCGTCTTCCCTCATCTTCCTCCAGTATTATGAAGTTGTAACAATTAATTACAGATACTCTGACTCGAAAATCCTTTCGCAGTAAAAGAGAATCGCTGAATTATCTGATTATCATCCGAACGCTACCAAAATTAATTTATTATGTGAAGCTGGCAAAGTAATACCGGATTAAAAATTAATTACAGTTTCAAACTAAGCTTTTGGGGACTGCTAGAACGGAAAAGTTTATCGCGAGGTTCGGAGCAAAACGTTTCAAAGGATTAACTTGATATGTAAAAATGAGTTTCCGTGGCGGTTCATTGATAACTATTGTTTGTTGTTTACAACGATTAAATTGTAAACAATTAATTAAAGGTTAATTAATGGTTAATAAAAATTAACCCCTGGAAGGTTGCTAGAGTGGCGGCCCGCGAGCACATACTAGGTTAGTGAATGGCTCTCCAATGAAATGGAATAGAAAAGGAAAAACTCAAAACTCGAAATTTCTTATTCATTTTGATCAAATATAAACGTCCTAAAAACTAAGTTAGAATGTGTGCCTTTGGAACGCGCCCACCAATGAGAAGAAGGCACAAGAAACTCATGGGGTGTATTTTGAGATTGTGCTCACAAAAGTTCATATAACAAATATTTTAAGACATTATTTGAAAAAAAAAAAGACAAGCAGGCTATGATAAGATGTCAACAGATCTAGACCGTCGGGAGTGGAAAATAATAGAGGAGATCTAACGTCCTGAAGGCCAATTCTCGTAAATAACATTGTTCAAATTACATCTCAATATCATTTCGATTGCATTTCGATCACAAATAATAACTTCAAAGTAGCTCAAAATACCCTCAAAGTTAGCTTTTTGTATAAAAAACTGACTGTGAAGGTATCTTTTGCAATCGAAATGCAATCGGGATGATATTGAAATGTAATTTAAACAATGTTATTTACGAGAATTGGCCTTCTGAACGAATTGATGAACTTCTTAGGGTTCATCAGTATGGTCTTGAAAGCTCGTCAAGACTTATAAGGTAACTTTTTAAGTTTTAAAGGGCTCCAACGAAACGTGTATTAGCAAGTAAGGGAAACTAAAGTAATTTGTGGAAATTCCCATTGCGTGTCACTTGTATAAGTTATATTTTATAACCACGTGACAGCGACCAGAGTGGCTATTAATTACACCTGTCTTGCTTTTGTATAAGCAGGGGTGGTATCAGGGTGGTGAATTGAGGGGCTTGTGCTTTACCAAGAGCCGTATAAATAATCTATATAAATAAAAATTAATTGCCGAAATGTCTGTACATGTACAACTTCCGAACGGCAGCACCAGCTTGGACTTTTTTTGCGTACGTTAATGTCAAGTCTTAGTTAAAAGGTTAGTATAAAAAACGCGGTTGAAAAAATACAGGTTTCCTCTACTTTCTCTACCTAACTTATGTAAGACCTACTGCTTGAAACTAGCTAAAATAAGTATTTTTAATGAATATTTAAAAAAAAATTACATAGCCTGTGGGTTATGTAAAAAAAAATCATTTAAATATAAAAGCACCATTTAGCTTCTAACCAAGCAATTAAACTTTTTCTATGGTTGCCAGAAGGATAAAATTCTTATAAAGTGTATTATTATAGAAAAACCTTGTAATTCATTTTAGTACGCTTATAAAAACCCTCAGAACATTCATATATTTTTACATGGCAATAAAACAGTTATTTTTAAATATAAAATAAATTTTACTGAAAATACAATGAATTCTTAAGATGTGGCAACACCACAATTGGCAGTGGGCACTTAGTTAAATAACTGTGTTGTCACGTTTTTAAAATCCCCCAAACACGGGGTTAATTATGTTATACCTAAACCGTGTAAACAACAAACATTGTTTAACAAAAGACGTTTTAATACAACACTCATTCAATTACGTAAAGGAGAAACACCATAAAGGGAACCCATATAAATGTCCTTAATACGTCCACATCGAAACCTTAATATTCCTGAATAATGAATAGAAGTAGTTGCCGGTTTGTAACTAACTTTGAAAATTAAATGTTTCTGTTACCTACTTTCTGGTTCGCTTTGTAAAAGTTAGTTTGTGCGGTTGACGCGTGGGACCGTGGTCAGTTTACAAAACCAAGTTCGGTTTTATCCGAATTACAAAAGCGTATGAGTGGTTGCCTAAAAATAAACTGTAGAATTTACTTATATTGGTTTTTGTGTTTTCAATTCAGTTTTAAAAGAAATATGTAACATATACCAGCCTGAAATAATAATAATTATTTTAACAAGTCTTTTTTTTTAATTCACAACTGTGATAAAAAACGTGGTACGATACACGTGTGGATTGATCTTTGTATATCGGCTTTGTAAACGCCCTCGCGTACCGCTCGCTGAAACGCGTGGAATTTAATAGGGGGGGGGGGATGAATTTAGAGCGTTAGAAAAGTGCGTTTCAAAATAGAAATTAACAGACAATAGATCGGCTAGAAGAGCGAGATATAGCTAGATAGGGCGTGGGTAAATATAATTAAACGAAGGAAGTTTAATACATATATTTGCCTACAAAAGATTTGCACTGCATTGTGGCAAGTAGAAAAACACTAATCGGCACTCTCCTCGTTCGTCAATCCGGTGTACGTGTGACGACATGGCGTCTGGGTCGCTGATCACGTTCCAGGCTTCAGGTCCATCCGGCCCGAAGAATCGGTAGCTCCGGAGTGTGCGCAGGTGGTGACGAGGGTCCACGTGGACGGCGCTCAGAAATGAGAGTACCGTAAGAAGTCCTGGAAAGAACGTGATGCAGCTATATGAACAGTGGAAAAATCCAGCTGTTCTGCCAATGCCGTCAGAATGGAGACAGAGACAAGGGAAGGCCGAGTAGGAATAATAATTTGCAGTCGTAAAAAAAAAAGGCAAAGGCAGATCAGCTTTACACAAAATAAAGTAGAAAGAAGGCTGTTGGAAACTCACCATTATTAAAATGAACTTCTTACAAGATATTTAAACATGTCCACGCCGCGCCGGCTCGCGGCGGGCGTGGGACGCAGAGACGTAATGATAAAGTAGTTATAATAAATTATAATGTCCAAAAGGAAGGAGCAAATGATCAAAGAGAATTTAAATACTAAAATGATCAGCTAACAGAAGCCACCCTAACAGAAGCTTCATTGATTGGCTATCAAGATCGCCGTTTATTGGCTACTGATTCTACACTTGATGCCATTAGTAAAAAATATTTAAATAAAATAAGTTGCCATAAAAATATTATGAATGGTCCAGGCTAATAACCGGCCAATAGAACGTAAACAAACGGAACAGGGTAAAATAAGACAATGACAGGAAGATAATTATTGATTTTTGTAAGGTTATCTGTCACTGTCATGTCGTAATGACAAATGTTTGTTTACAAAAATAATTTAATAAAAAGTTAAAGATTTAATTATTAGAATTTAAGTTTGAAAATGAATTTAAAGAGTTAAAATAATGAAATTAGTGAAAATTAAATTAATCGAGAAAAAGCAATTGTGACAATTGCATCACAATATGAATTGGTTGTTGTGAGGAGCTTGTTAAACCGCCTTTATGCAAAGATCAATTTTTCACACTTGTATCGCAATGTACTATGTATGTAATGTAATGTATGCAATGTACCGGCTCTCTTAGAGCCGAACGGTCTCGTACGTGACGATGGCAAGCGTCCCGATGGGATGACGTTGATTCCCTGGAGTCGTGGCAAACCGTTAGTGTGGGATGCTACTTGTGTTGACACACTGGCGGCTTCACATCTTAGGTCCACCTCCAGGGAGGCGGGCGCTGCGGCTGCAGCGGCGGAAGTGACGAAGCGACGGAAATATGCTTCTATCGGTGATGAACACATATTTCTGCCGTTTGCAACGGAGACACTTGGCCCTTGGGGTCCAGACGCCTTAAAATTTTATAAAGAAGTTTCAACATTACTAGTTTTAGCTTCGGGTGACCAAAGGGCTGGCTCGTACCTCGGACAACGGATAAGCACCGCCATCCAACGTGGTAACGCTGCCAGCCTTTTGGGCACACTTCCTAGGGACCCCCATTTGGACTTTTAATTTAGTATAAGTAAAGTAGGTAGTTTATTTAATTAATTTATGTTTTCGTTTTTTAATTGTTATTTAGTATAATATGTACTAAGCGTCGGTAACTTTAATCGTCCGTGTCCAGAAGAAAGAATTTGTCAATACACACGGTACAAATAACCCGCGAGTTTCATCACGATGTTTTCCTTCAACGTCAGAACAACGTTATTAGCGCACGTACATTTTTCGTAGCACGGCTGGACGGGCTTTGAGCCCACGACCTTCGAAATGAAAGTCGAGGTATCAACCATTAGGACAATACCACTCTGCGTCTGCTTTATATGTCTACAATATTCCTATACCTTTTAACCCCACAAGCGTACGGTCAACATGCAGTGCACGAAGTCAGTTTCCGGACACCGGAAATGTAGCGGGCACAGCGTCTGCACGGCACACTTGACCCCGTGACAAAATGTATAGAGATGTAAAGTGATACTGGTTTCAGCAGTTGAAGGGTTAAGCAGAAATGTTGGAAATGTTTTTGTCTGAAATTTTCAATTAGTTTTAAGTGGTCAAAATTGGCCATGCAGAATGCAGAAACAGCACAGAGTGGTCTTCTTCTTCTCAATAGTGGTGTGGCTCACCTATTGTTAGAGTTTTCAGATCGAGGCCTGTAACTTGGCCTAACGACTGCTACTAGAGGTAGCAACCGGGACCAACGGCTTAACGTGCCTTCCGAAGCACGGAGGGGTTCACAAAAACACATTTTTGCCACACTACTAATTGGCCACCTATCAAAGTAGGTATTGACCGCACAGGCGTCGCTTAACTCGTACGACCGTAAACGATCAGCGATAGTCGCTTAGCTGTGAGCCTCCCTAAGAGTGGGAAAAAAGTATAAGGAGGCTAAGTATTACCGACCCCAATTGAAAAGGGAAGATGCCAAGAGATATGTTTGAGACAAGTAATTAGTTTGTCACTTAGTGCCATAATATTAAAAAAAGGTCAGAAATTGTCACACACTACGCGCTCTAAAGGTTAAAAAGCTGTAAAATACCGAAAAGCAATTGAATACTATAAAATTTTCACTCCCAAATTCTTTCAATTTCAAAATTATAGTAAAATTCATCTCAACCGCGAAGGACGTGATCTCGGTATAGCATATTGGAAAGCATTTTGTCAAATAGGAAGCATTAGCCAGAGTAACCATTCGAATATGCGTCTTATTCCTTAGAAAATACGGTCTGTTTGAGTTGGGTTTGGATGTAGTAGGCTAAACACTTTAGGGGCACAGTCAAAAATTTAAGGAAGAGCATGTGGTTGCAATTCTCGTCGTAGCAAATTGGGGGAAAATGGACTTACTTCTTATTAAGTGCATTTATGCACTTAGCCGGTTTGTGTTTCTTGTTGGTTTTCACTTATTTTTTAGGGTTAGGTAGGTACCTCAAAAGGTAAAAATATTAACCCTTATAAGATCACTTTCTTGTCCGTCTGTCTGTCCGTGCGTTACCAATGATTTTCTCAGGTACGGATGGACCTAGCAAGTTGAAATTCATACCAAATACATAGGCCTTATTAGGTGTATAAAAATCAAGGACCTGAGTCAACACGATAATAATATGAGGGCAAATTTATATTTTCGCGAAAGCTTAGCAATATTTACCAAAATTATCAACTTCATCACTATCACTACATAGCATAAAATAAGGTCACTTTTCGCCGTCCCTATATCCCTATGTCCCTTTGTATGCTTAGATCTTTAAAACCACGCAACGGATTTTGATGCGGTTTTTTTAATAGATAGAGTGATTTAAGAGGAAGGTTTATATGTATAATACAGGCATAATATAGCCGTGCGAAGCCGGAGCGGGTCGCTAGTTTTTAAAATACAGATTTTTCCCTTTACTTTATTGCTGTAAGACCTTTTAGCCAAAATTGACAATTTCAAGTCAACCGAATGAACCTACTCTATAGGTTTTGACCCAAAATCGTTCTAGGTAGGTATAGTTACCATTGACCTAGAATCACGAAATTTGGCGAAAAGAAAGGTACAGCACAGCACAGACAAAAAGCAATTTACAGCACAATTAAAGGAAAAATTCCAAAAAATAACTTCTTACATTGTAATATCGAACACGCAAACTGCATCAATAACATTTTACATTACAGGTACATTTTTAATGAGTTTTATAATTTTACAGCAAAGTGTTGCCATCGCTTGCATGTTCGGAACTCATTCAGTTTTGACTAACGTTCAACGATTATTTTTAATTTGATATTATGAAATTTTAATTGCTTTATAAATTAACTACCAATTCAGTTTATAAAAGCGAACTCGAACTTTTTGGCTGGCTGATAGCTAACCAACGACTGTTTCATTTTCAAGCAAATCGATAAAAAAATTGGTAATATTAGCTAGGTCTTATTAATGATTTAAGTTAAATTTCAGTTCCTAAGTTTTTCATGAATCTAACATAATAACGGCCTCAGTTTCCAATTAAAACTTAAATTTAAAAAAAAATGTCATATTTTCGCTGACGTCGAATGCTACTTAATACATGATACAAGTATTTCTTAAATAAAATTTAGCTTAGAAACGTTTCTTAGTGTGGAAATAAATTAATAATTAAATCAAGTAGGTACTACAAATTACTAATTTTTATTCAAATCATTTAATTACATTTTTAGGGTTATTAGGACCAAATCAAATCAAATTACAATCCATTTCAACCAAGAAAAAAAATGTTTGCGAGATTGCTTGCTCGTTTTATAAGCCATCATAATCATCATCAAATTAATTAAAAGGTTTGTAAGCAACATTCTTAATTGAAAGAACAATCAAAGATATGAACCACTCTTAATCGTCACTCGGGTTTAGCCTGGAGCTAAACCCGAGTGACGATTAAATAAATAAACAAAATAAAATTAACACTTCAAGGAAATTAAACATTAAGACGTCGAGTAGAATCTCTTATTCCTCGGGCGTAGTTATTGCGCACAATGTCTTTAGTCTTGCCGAAGTTAAATAGGTAAAGTATGCGTCATAAGTCCACTATCAGTTTGCTACCATAATACTATCAACAAGTATTCCACACATCGCCATCTAGTCCTAAGCTAAGTAACTAGACTTGTGTTTTAGGTGCTAGACAACGGATATACTACTTTTATACTTTTCTTTTGTAAATATATACTTATAAACAACCAGAAGGCCAATTCTCGTAAATAACATTGTTCAAATTACATTTCAATATCATTTCGATAAGAAATAACACCCTCAAAGTAGCTCAAAATATCCTCAAAGTTAGCTTTTTGTAAAAAAAAACTGACTTTGAAGGTATCTTTTGCAATCGAAATGTAATCGGGATGATATTGAAATGTAATTTAAACAATATTATTTACTAGAATTGGCCTTCAGACCACAGACAAATATCTAAGCATAAATGTTTGTCTGAGACAGAAATCGAACCCGCAACCCTGTGTTTGGCAGTCCGGCATGGTGAGCATTGTGCCAACTGGGTCGTCAGTATAGGAATTACGACTTTCTTCTAATAGACGTTACACACAAAATTAAATACCTACTTGAATTAAAAGTACTCAGTGGAATTATTATTTTCAACATGTTAGCTATGTATTTATTTGGCCGAGTGGTATAAGCCGCTACCCGCTACACCAACCGACGACGCACAAACGGGTATTTGACCATTCTACGCGGCCATATATCAAATAATTAAAGTACAAAGGTGGTTAAAAAATCGACAACCTGCGTTAGAGAATAGTTACGAGAACAATACCCAACCCCTTCCACCTTTCCCTGGCGCACGCAACTCGTATAGCTTTAATCGGAATCCGATCATTCAACTTGTTGTTTGTGTCTGTTCTCGGCGATCCCGTAAAACTATTAACTTTGCGGTGATATATTTTATATTACTACGTTTATTTTGGAAGTGTTTGTGATGGATCCTAATACTACAGGTTATAATGCACATCCTTATTCCATTTTTCTATTGATATAATCATTATAAAGTTTAGTTATTGTAATTCGAACGTATTCCCATTTTAGACAGTATTTTTTTCTTAAATATTCCATTTAAGTTAGTTTTTAATGCCCTATCAAGGTAGATCCTGTGATTATTTCTAATAAAATCGAAAGTTTGAAATATTAAGTAGTGAAAAAGAAAAAGTTTTGCCGCGGAATCCCGCGGATGTGTATGTTTTTGATACCTTGAAAATAGGTTACTTTTAACATCAGACCCTCTTATAAGTAGCATGAGGAACGTAAAAAGAAGAAAAATGAATTCCTTTTTACCAGAAACAATCGATCTTCTTGTGCCTGCTAAACCCAATGATAATTCTTTAGAGAGTGATGAAGATGAACAATAATTTAAGAAGATGTATATTATAGTGCTTCTTTTTTTAATAAATGGTGTTTATAATTCCAAAAATGTATTTTTTCTTAAAATTGTATTCTTGTAAATAGATATAGAACATAAAATAATTTTGGCTGCGTAGATTACTCAAATACCCGTTTGTGCGACGTGGGTTCGATCCACTGGTTACGTTGTTATAATGTTTGAATAGTGCTGCACATCAGGATTGCAAACGTTACGGTGCCGGTGGACTTTTGAACGTTGATTGTACAGAGGAGAGAGCCTATTTGTCTGCTTCAAGTAAACTATCCAATCGTGTGGTGATGGAAAAACTTGGATTAAACATATTACCTAAAAGTACTGTTTTGGCAATGGAGTATCAGGCAGATTGCATGAAAAAGAATCGACAAAGAATAGCCTAGGTAAATCCGAGGAATGACTAGCATAAGGTTTGAATTTTACTAAAATCCTTTCTTAGCAGATGCCAAAGTAATTAGGTACAGTTTTCCGAATGCTAAATTTTCTGCTGGTTTCGTTGATTGTGTTGAGCTGTGCGTTGATAAATCAGTCAAAAACCCCGCACGTGGAGTCTGCATGTTGCCCAAAGTATGTAGAAACACCGCTCTGCTACCTCTGTGTACAGGTAGCCTTAGTCAGGACTTTGAATTTTCACTAATCACTACATAGTATAAAATAAAGTCACTTTTCGCCGTCCCTATGTCGGATTTTGATGCGGTTTTTTTAATAGATAGAGTGATTCAAGAGGAAGGTTTATATGTATAATACATGCAGAATATAGCCGTGCGAAGCCGGGGCGGGTCGCTTGGATATTTATAAATACAACTAGCAGCACTCCGCAGTTTTACCCGCGTAACTCCCGATCCCGTGGGAATATCGGGATAAAAAGTAGCCTATAACATTCCCAATTAATCAATGTATCCCCTCATACCAAGCTTCATCAAAATCGGTCTAATAATTTCGGAGCCTATTCAATTTAATGAATCAATGAAATCTTCCTCTTTATAATATTAATAGAAGTATAGATTTAAATCGTTGTAGAGATAGTAAAGTAATAACGACTTCACCTTTTTTCAACGAACGTTAATATGCTAGAGTTTCGAGGCGTATATCTCGAGAATTAGCTCTCGTTTGTTCGGATTCCGTTGCCAAATGGCAAAAAACGGAACCCTTATAGAATCTTCATGTCTGTCTGTCTACCGTATGTGACAGCTACTTTTTTCCGAAACTATAAGAACTATACTGTTGAAACTTGGTAAGTAGATGTATTCTGTGAACAGCATTAAGATTTTCACACAAAAATAGAAAAAAAAACAATAAATTTTAGGGTTCCCTAAATTTATAACTGAAACTCAAAAAACAATTTTCATCAAACCCATCCGTGTGGCGTATCTATGGATAGGTCTTCAAAAATGATATTGAGGTTTCCAATATTATTTTTTTCTAAACTGAATAGTTTACGCGAGAGACACTTCCAAATTGGTAAAAAGTGTGTGTCCCCCCCCTGTAACTTTTAAAATAAGAGAATGATGAAACTAAAAAAAAATATGATATACATTGCAAACTTCCACCCAAAATTGGTTTGAACGAGATCTGGTAGGTAAGTAGTTATTTTAATACGTCATAAACCGTAAACTGCTATTTACCCTTCATTCATGTATTTTACCACTAGCGCCATTTTTTTGCATTTGTTTTTACGTTGGGGTTAAAAACAGAATACAGTGGTACGGAACCTTTCGTGCGCGAGTCCGACTCGCACTTGGCTGGTTTTTAATACTTGTGACAATCAGATGGGGTGGCTTCTCGAGGATGAAATAGCAATATTAGACGTCATCCAATTACGTGCCTTCCGTCCTACGTTTGATGTAGGTAGGTAACGGCGGATGCACATTGCAGTTTTTATGATATAACATCTACTATACACAACCAGGCAAGTACAGTCGGCTGCATAATTGCAGCCCCCAGTAGAGTTCAAAAATTACTATTACTGGAATGTTTTAATTCTAATATTTTTTGATTGATAAATTGATGAGTTAGAAGACTTTAAACTTCAACTAAAGCAGGTGTCTAGAATTTTTATAACAGCCGTTTTGGAGCTCTACGGTGGGTCTGCAATGATGCAGCCGACCGTACATTATAAAAAATCGAGCTACATATGCATCATATTACACAGAGGAAAGATTTTTTGATTTGTTTGTAGCGAATAGGCTCCAAAACTACTAGGCCGATTAAGATGAAACTTGGTATTAAGATACTCTGATTCAATGGGAGTAACAAATGATACTTTTTATCCCGATTTTTCCACGGGATCGGGAGTTACGCCTGCAAAAACCCGATGTGCAGCTAGTCATAAATAAATAGATACTTATTAAAATACCTAAAAGTACACAATCTTATGTAGTTTTTAGGGTTCCGTAGCCAAATGGCAAAAAACGGAACCCTTTTAGATTCGTCATATTGTCTGTCTGTCTGCCGTATGTCACAGCCACTTTTTTTTTATTTGTAGTAAGAGGAAAGTGTACCTGGCGCTCTCTCCATACAAACGTAGCCGACTGTTTCCTCCCTGGATAATGACACTATAGCAAATATTTTTGTTGCATAAATCTTATAACTGCCCATGCCCCTATGTTTTGTTTCTTTTTTAAATATTAATTTCTATGATACCTAATTAGAAAATGAAAAAACCAAGACATAGGGGCACAGTCATGGCAGTTGTAAATAAAAAATATTTGTGCTAGTGTCATTATCCAGGGAGGAAACAGTCGACTACGTTTGTATGGAGAGAGCGCCGGTACCCTTTCACCTTAAAATAAATACGTACCTTATACCTCGACCTTATTTAAATTTAAGGAAAAAAATGAGGGAGCTTTCGAGAAGTTGAGATTACGTTATCGTTATCACTTAACGACCATTTAAATAAAACACTGACGACTAAAATAAGGGAAAACTCAGAGTACAGACTAAACAATCAGCCGATAAAAAAATCGCTCAGCTGCGAACTATCAGCCGATTTTGTAGTTCAAAGTCCACGTAATTTTCTGAAAATTGTATTATTTTGAATTCGTTACATTTTCACGAATTTCTGACGCGTTTCCATGCAAATTTTGTATTTATTTAACTGGGTTCGAGAGGAAACAATGTAGGTACTCGTACTTTCAAGGGTCCCCGGGCGAATTAAGTTTTTGGTTTGGATTGTTCCTGTGATTTTGTATTTACCTACCGAGTTGTTTTATCTGCAAATTTTAATTTTTTTCGTGTTTTCTTTTCGGCTGGCTTCGGGTTCAATTACGTTTGTTGGAATTTAAAGCTATTTTTCTGTGGCGTGGCAATTAAGCAAATATTATGAATGTTTTCGTATTAAAGTAATTTTTTTTTTGATAATCCTTATCCTAATATTATAAACACCCACCCGACGACCCAGTTGGCACAATGGTCACCATGCCGGACTGTCAAACACAGGGTCGCGGGTTCGATTCCCGCCTCAGGCAAGTATTTATGCTTAAATATTTGTCTGTGGTCTGGTTGTTTCTATGTATTATAAGTATATATTTACAAAGAAAAGTAATATAAGTAGTATATCCGTTGTCTAGCACCCATAACACAAGTCTAGTTACTTAGCTTGGGGCTAGATGGCGATGTGTGGAGTGTCCTGCAATAATTATTTATTTATATTTATATTTATTTATAAATCTGAAAGATTTTTTGTTTGTTTGTCTTCACGGTCAAACGACTGAACCGATTTGGATAAAAATCGGCATAATAAGTAATAGTTTAGGGAATAGAGAAGGATATAGAATACTTTTGATCCGAAAATTCCCTTGGGATCGGGACTTACGCGAGAGAACCCGCAGGGCGCATCTAGTAATATGTACCTACATTTATTTTTGACGTAACATTTTAATGACGCGAATTGTGTCAATTTTTGTACAAAACAGACAGACGGACAAGAGAGTGATCTTATAAAGGTTCCTTTTTTACCTTTTGAGGTGCGGAACCCTAAAACGAAATGGTTGTCTATAAAGTCGGTTTACGCACGATAATTTTCCGTGATAACGTAATAAGAAAACATATAATACTAGCTGCGCTCCGCGGTTTCACCCGCGTAACTCCCGATCCTGTGGGAATATCGGGATAAAACGTAGCCTATAACCTTCCTCAATAAATGGACTATCCAACACAAAAAGAATTTTTAAATTCGAACCAGCAGTTCCTGAGATTAGCGCGTTCAAACAAACAAACTCTTCAGCTTTATAATATTATATATAGATAACGTTGCTATGGTTACTTGATAATTACCGTGATAACATCATAGGAAAACATATAATATAACGTTGCTATGGTTACTTGTCAATAACATGACGCATGACGCCACATTTTTTTTAAGTGCAGGTGATCATCGATTTATAAGACGTTATCATGCCGAAAACGAAATAAATAGGTAAATCTCATTTTCAAATCGAAGTAACAAGAAGAAAATAGAGTGTATTTGTGACGTCTGTACCTTTCACGTATTCGAGCGTGGTCCCGTAATCGTCGTCAGAAGAAAGCACAAACTCAGCATTCAATCTTTCACGGGAAACTCCAGGTAACTCCTTGCTCGGGAAAAACCAAGATGGCCGTCTACATTCTGTCCGCTAACATGATTTGTGACTCGGTACGAAGTAATGCGGCGGGAGTGCCAACATTCGAATTGGAAAATTTTATATCGACTACAAAATTGTTGACACAACAACACGAATTTGTTGTTTCATATGATTTATTGCTGTGCGGAAATATGAGCTTGATTGTTGTAGCGATTAGGTCGCTTTACTATATGGAAACTAAATTAACCTACATGGATTTTAACAAAAATTAGCAATGTAAATACTTTCTTCTTCTTTCCCTTATTCCGGCTCATCCAGGGTCGGGCCTCCTCGTATTTTTACGCCAGGTCGTACGATCCTGAATTGTCAAGTGGTTTAGGTCCTGCGACTTCATCAACTTGTCCATGTTTGTCCACCATGACGTATCGGGTGGTCTTCCTCTAGGTTTCACTGCGATGTTCAGTGCCTTGTTCACGGCGTGATCTACTTCGCGTCTAGTTAAGTGACCGTACCAGCGTAGTCTATTTGTAAATACTTTATGATAAATAAATAAACTATAAATAAATGTATAGTTTATTTTTCCAGAAAGTAACGGGATGGGTACTATAATAGTCATGTGTTTCGGTATACAGCACCAAAACTCAATTATATTATGTGGTTGAAAAATGAGCATTAAACTTGGCAATCTGTAATGCTTAGTTGTAGCTAAGCAACTTGTATGTTACAAAAAAATATATAAGTAGTATATCCGGACATTCTACACATTGCCACCTAGCTCCAAGCTGAGTAACTAGACTTGTGTTATGGGTGCTAGCATAACACAAGTCTAGTTACTCAGCTTGGAGCTAGGTGGCAATGTGTGAAATGTCCTGCAATATTTATTATTTATTTATACAGTGGTTAAACGTTAGAGCTAACCAAACACTCAAACGCTGAAAAATCTGTAGGTAATAATCTTCTAAAGAGACAAAGTTTTTTTGTTTGTTTGTAATAAATATTCTGTTATTATTGGACCGGTTTCAATAAAATTCGGTACGAGAATACATTGAAACCGGACAAATATGATAGACTCTACTTTTAACCCTGATATTCCTAAAGGACCGAGCGAAGCCAGTATGATAAAAACACCAATTTCCTCTCCTAGGAGTTGACATTACTTAGTGTTACCACAAATACCCATAACCTCAATCCGTCTTTGCACTCAAGTGGCTCATATACCTACTGTCAGGTCATCCCTAGTCGTAAACGAGCTATTAATACGTGGAGATCGGTCCCGTAGCAAGGAAATGCACTTCGCCGGACGAACGGACGGTTCATCTCGGCTGACGCAAGCGATGTCATCTTACTATACCTACGTACCTACAATATTCAGGAATTTAGACCGGGTGGGTGTGCAATGGTGTTAAGATTGTACCTATAACAGTTGATAAAATATTTATTGAATTTACCAAGGTGAAAATAGACTTTAATCATCAATCATCATCATTTTGATTTTTCAAACAAACTTGCGATGATGTATTAATTGATGAAACGACATTTCGTATCATATTATTTGAAGGCTAACTTCTGATTAGGGTTATTTTAATCTACACTAATCTGAGTGGTGAACAAACAAAAATTCAATTAAATTTTTTTTTTTCTGAGCATACATGCCTTTTCATCCCTTAAATTGTAACAAATATTATTGATAACAATTGCTTGAAAACTTTGGATTCTAATCTATCTATAACTTTGATAGATAGATAGATAAACACTTTAATGTTTTATGTAAATAAATTTTTAAAGTGAAAATATGCACGCTTGCCATGTCCGTCAACAAAAAGTCTGTAGTCTGATTTTACTCTTTTAATGAACAAATAACAATTAATTGAGGTACAATATATTTCTATATCGCCAGTTTACTGGTTGCACAACAAATTTTGATATTAAAGGTTCATTAAACCACAATCCAAACGCAATACAGTCAATTGGTTTATCCCACTCTATTTTATAAATTAATTAATTCACGATTGAGCAATTTTATATCGACTTTTTGATCTGTCACAGAGAGATATAGTACGTACAGTATGGGTCATAAGTAAATGATCTGTTTGCTACAATAATACTCTCAACTAGTATTGGACTAACGACCTTCTTCTAATAGACGTTACACACAAACATAAATACTTGAATTAAAAGTACTCAGTGTGATTATTATTTTCATGTTAGCTATGTCTTTAGTTGGCCGAGTGGTATAAGCCGCCACCCGTTACACCAACGGACGTGGGTTCGATCTACAGGTTACGTTGTTATAATGTTCAAATAGTGCTGCACAGGATTGTAAACGTTACGGTGGGCAGAGACTTTTGACCGTTGATGGTACATCTAGGACCAAGAATCAATCAACAAGTTGATAAAGGTACATAATAAGTTTACGGCCACAGCATTGATTGATTGAGTTTTCCTAAACAGTTTCTGTCAATTAGTTTGGTAAAGAACTTTGTGTTCCTTTTGTAGATCAAATGTTTTTTGGTGATTTGCGCAATATAAAAGGTAACAAGAAAAGAACGGTAATAGAAATATAAATTCGTAGAGTGAACATAATATAAAGAAAATAAACCTATTGTGAAAATAATCGTAACAACATCGGAATGTCGAGCTCTATAAAATAATAATCAATATCCCTTTTCAAATAATCATGTTAGTTGAAAATCCCATGGTTTTAGTTTTATTTTGGGAAAGAAAAAAAAGTAAGTAATCTGTGTTATACATTAATGAAATTCCACTTCACTTGTTTTATGTTACAAACGGACAATTAGTTTTAAAACGAACAGGCAAAACGGGCATTGTTAATAAATCAGCACACCGCCCAGTATGCATTGACGTAGTTACTCTATTGACTGATGTGCTGTCTGGCTTTCCACGTTTGACTTACGAGCTATGCGTTATTTGCTGAATATTTATTTTCGAATTAAATGTTCTTCAAAACTTATTTTTTCTTAATTACTCCGTAGAATAAGGATCAATTTCAAATACTTTATTTATAAAGTACCGTTAGTTAAATAATTTTAGAATTATCAAAAAGGTTACATTTATAAAAACAGCATTGTTCGTTTTTTTTACTTTCCCGATTTAAAAGATTCCTATCTAACGTGCCCTAAACTTTTTCAAACTATAGAGCCTCTCACAAGAGAGCTTCAATCTTAAATGGTAGGTATACCCGTTTCTACATCAACTGTTTAGGATGAACAGGAACACAATGTCTGTATTTACATTCAAATTGTGTCAATTGGAGCATACCGCCATATTAGTTTAGGCTCATATAAAAAAAAATATACTTACATAATATATCGGTTACATACATACAAGCAAACATACAGGTGAAACTAATAAAAGCGTGTTAAATAAACCTTGTGATGAAACAACATTAATTCAACGCTGTATCATAAACAAAACATTTTTAATACAAAACAAAAGAATAACAAAAAGTTTTCCCATTCGAGACGCTAAGGGCAGAGATGAGAAAAGTATATTTTCTTAGATTTAAATCTCGCGGTCATTAGACTGTCTACTTCATCATATAAATTTTAATATAAATAAGACAGCCGACTTAAGTCTAATACAATGAAGGGACAAGCGGTGTAGACGCGAGACACGTTTTTGTTAAAAATAAAAGGTAGAAGGATAAGATTTAACTCACCTAAATTGGCTAAATAGTGAAATAAGAAGATATAAGAAAGAAAAAGAGCAAAAGGTAGAAAAATTACCGAAATTTAAAGCATTTAACTCGATTATGCATAAATCGTACATTAAAGCCCTTAAAAATGATAAAAGAAGAAAAAGTACCTACCAAGAAACCATCTGTACCATTTGTTTGCATTTTTTTTTTCAAACAAAATAGGCTTGCATTTGACCTCATCTCATCTGATGGGAAGCGAAGATGATTTCGAAGATGTAGCATGCTCGCCTAGAAGGTACCTATTCACTCTAGACTTGAAGACTCCAAGGTTGTAGTTCTGTGGGAACAGCGACGCGGGTAGAGAGTTCCATTTCTTAGCAGTGCGTACGAGAAAGGTGGATGCATGACGCTTAAATACTAGATACATGAAATCATTCATACCTATGAATAAACAGATATTTAGTTGCCATTTTATCTACACCACGCCGTTTACCTTTTATATAAATTTCGCTTCTTAGAAATAACTCAGAAAAATGTCCAAACAAACGTTTATTTTGTTTATATTATTTTCCTTTGCTCTTTCACCTTTTAAGATTTATTGCGGCAATATTTGTGACTGTAGATTTTATGTCCAACTCATCTTCCTGTTATTATGTCACCAGATGTCATGTCATTTATGAACCGGGAAGTACGGGTTTTATTAGAGATACTTCAATTATTGTGAAGTAGAGATAACATCAGTGCACAAAACTTACATATATTTTTACACATACACACTTTAGGCCTTTGAAATAATTTACCTTTTGCCTTAACATAGGTCAAATGTCACAGTACTCAAGTGTAACCGCATTGGAAAGGAAAATTTTCAGATGGAAGCTTTGGCGGGAAAAGTAGAAAACACTACATACTCTGTGTGTGAATTTAGCTATAAATGAATAAATTAAATACTTAGTGACTTATTTTGTTCATGAGACTAACGAGAATACTTTGTTGCATGTTGAGCTTAGGGTCTTTTTTATTCTCATCAAAATGCATAATTTTGTGAGAACTTTATCCAATTTGAGTCAGTTAAAGTGCACAAAGGTAGGAAAATTGATATAGTGGAGGAAAAGTAATATAAATAATAATAGGTGCTATTTTACTTTTTCTAGCTGATACATACTAAACTCAGTTCAAGTAATGTCATTACACAGCATTACCAAATCTCTAGACAGAACTGACGGCCGGACAATAGAGCAATTTGACATATTTCCCGCCCATTTTGCCTAAACAAGTAAACAATTTTATTAAATAGTATTATACAGATAGATAGATAACTTTATTGGCACACACTTTATTTACAGCATTATTACTTGACAATGACATGCACAATTGCACATTACTCAAATAAAAATTGTGTTCTAATGTCTCCTCCATTGCTGAATACATTATGATATGTTTTAACTCTTTGCCTTTTATTGTTACGTTCATTATTGTTTCCTTTTGATGATTTCGGTTCGTATTTGTACTATTGATTTTATATTGACTCAATAAATAAGACAATAGTCAACAATTTTAGGTTAAGTGTCTCTTAATAATCCACTTAACTTTATCTTTGTTTGGATCAAATTGTTTATAGCTTTGTCTCCAGGAAATTCACCATCTCCTCTAATATTAGATGTAAAAGTCTGTTTGTTTGTTTCCTCTTTACGATCAAATAATTTTACCGATTTGGATGAAAGGGGTTGTGACACTTTGATATATTAAACGGTCAGCCACTTTTTAAATCTATAGCAATGTATTAACTAAAGACGATACATTTAATATAAACATCAAATGCCATTGTTAATATAATCTCGTAAACTGACAGATTTTCCCGTAGATGTGACAAATAAATAATAATCTTCTTATTATTTTTTTAATTACATAACAGGTAAACCAGACATTTTAGGTATCCGTCTAGAATCGTTCGCATTAAATTACATTGAATCATTTTATGAATGAAGTTAGGATGTGAGTCTTCGGAACGCGCCCACTAATGAGAAGAAGCGGTACCCTTTCTCAGCGGTAGCCGACATTGTGAAATCATTAGAATAGAATAGACATTAATTAGAAAAGCACACGGACAAGAAAACAAATATAAAATAGGTAGATATCATTGCAAAACAAAAAATAAAAAAATAAATTACAATGAAAATAGAACATACAGAATTAGAAAACAATCTATAGGATTAAATAATAGGCACATAATAATGAAAAGTCGGAAATCGGAAATAGTCTTAGATGAATTGCCACCGACATAGCACATCGATTTAGTAGACCAAACCGCGGCTAAAACTAGTTATTTATTTACATTGTTTCTGTTATTCCAATAACATTGAGAGCAAACTGTATGATTTATTTGTTTCCTCTACCTCCACAAATAACTTAGTTACCTAACTTTCTCTGTATAATATTTGAAGGCAATATCTTAATCAGGGCTTGCTTAAAGCTCGCCCTGTCTAAATAATACTCCGTCAAACATTACCCGCTTCAGTAAACTCTGGCGTAAATGTATATTGCGTCTACCAAATAACTTGGAGCTCTCACGTTTCCTTACCTAAACGGAACGTGGTGGAAATTATGTAATGTGAAAGGTCGAGTTGAGTGGTAGTACTTGAATTGGTGTTTATGGTACTAATTCGAGTGGTAAACAATTTTCCCCGATCTGTAAGTTAAGGGATAGGACTTATTCCTGAAATTAGTTATAATGTTTACATTTGATTTTATTAATTTGATGATGAGGTGGTATTTTGAACAGAATTTTCGACTAAGGCCTAACACATACTGTTGACGAGTAGCTCGCCATATATAGGGCAAAATGTGTCTTTAATTTACACTTTTGGTCAAGAAATGAACCTTTTTACTACCTACTTAACTTTTTTAACGTTAGTCAATTTTTGTTCTGCTATTTATTGAATTTAACCTAAACGATAAACCGTCAAACTCATTGTTTTATCAATTTTTATTCAAAAAAATTAATCTATTTATTTAGAGGTAAAAAAGAAACACCATAATCTGTTATATATTAGATAGATAGATAGGGTAGATGGAACACTTTATTGCACTGATAAGTACTTCTTCTTCTTCTACTACTACAACTATTTCAATTTTTTTCTATCTTCTTATCCGTGTTCCGATACGTAAGACGGTAATGTGGGCCGGTGCAGCTCCAAAAGGAGGAAAAGTCGGAAAAGTTTTTATTCCACTGCAGTCTTCCTACCTTCACTTGCGTCCCTCGAACGCTCCTGTTTATTTGGGGGTATTTGAGTCACAAGCGTATAGGAATCTACTAGGAAAGTGTGCTACGGCGTAGACAGCAAAACTTTTCCTCCAACGAAACTGCAGTTATGATATGAACAAGTCATTCTTTGATCGAAACCTGTTTCGTATAAAGAAGAACTAAGTTTCCTTCGTAGCTGGTTTATGAAACTACGGTTCCATACACGGCCGAAATGCACTTACCATCGTGTGAGATAATGGACCTACTTATTATTAAAAAAAATAAGATATCGAGCTTTAAGCAAACCCATGCCTCTCTCAAGTCTCTCTCCAATCAAATCCCTGTATTTCCATACAATTCGAAATTCGAACAATTACCACAACCTGGTTAATAGCTAGTAGCTACCGTACAAACCGTACTGTTTTGGCGACCTGAATCGGATTCCAACTAAATCCAATTCCAGTTACTTAATTAACTTGTCTAATTATTACACTGACAGCACGGGTGAAGGACCATTGGGACGTCACTAATGTATCAGGTAAATGCCCTACGCAGGTAATTGTGGCACCGATCAAATTTGACGTACAAAATCTGTGTATAAATTGGTGTAGAATTGCTTAATATTGAGTTAGTTTTGTATAATATAAGGTTAGGAAACACTTTCAAGGTTCGTTTACATCGATTGTTACTTTGTAACTAGTGTTATCGAACTATCGATAGTTTTAATATAGATAATTTTACTATAACTAGATAGTTTCACCATCTAAAGATAAACATAACACACTCACATTATACACATAGAAAACCCTATCGATAACATGGCGCGTGGCAATACTATCGATAGTTTCGATAATATTATGGATCAAAGTAACCAGATTGTATTGCATAATGACTATGATTATATCGATACTATCGATAGCCTATTGATACTTTTGATTTTTATGTGTCATCGATAGACTATCAATAGTTGAATACCGATCGGCTACACTACTTGACTCTATCACCCGTCACAATAGGCAAATAATTTTTGCGGAATTTTCAGCTCTCTGAATGCGATGCGAGAGAGTATTTATAGCATTTAATCACTAATTAATCTGGTAACATAAAAATGGTTCAAATTGGTGTGTATCGGTAAAAATACTAGTAGGTACCATACTAGCACCGTTATTGAAAACGGACTTATTAATAAATTACCTGGCCTGATTTAATGTTAATCCTAGACTTCTTAAAACCAGAGTAAAGTAGATAGGTAACTATAACTGCGTAGTGAAGCAGACTAAGTAGACACGATGTATTTTTAAATGAAATCATAAGTGCTTCCTTTAAAATTGCTTGCGCCCGTCAGAAAGATATTTCCGTCCATTTATTTCCACATTAGGTTTAATTATAAAATGAAGCCGAACATGCATTTAGCAACGGACAGACGGAGCCTCCATTGCGATACACTGTCTGACAACGGATTTAGCTCAATAGGTACCTAAGCATTTTATGGAGAACCATTTAGGTTTTTAGCAGCTTTTTTAACGTTAGAGAGTGTGTGTGCTTTTTTTAGAGGAAGCCCGAAAGTGGCGCCAGTTACTGAAAAAGTAAAAGAGAACTGTTTGAGTAGGTGTAAATATATGATGAGCAGAGAGGAGGCACATGTGACTAGAAGAGTGATTAGTATGAATGTAGAGAGATGGAGAGGAAGAGGATGATCTACGAAAAGATGTATGGACTACGTGAGACAATAAATGAGAGAGATGGATGTCAACTTCTGAGATGTCAACGATTAAATGACAACTAATGAAAGTGAATGGAAGAAGAAGACATACTGGGCCGACCTCAAATTAATTAGGATAAGTACAAGCCAAAGAAGGTTGCGTACGTGTGGTTTTCTCGGTGAGATCGAACTTAATTGGGAAGGTTAATTTGTTGCCAAGATATGCATATTTGAACGAATTGCAAGTAATAGAAGAAATTTTTATACAGGTTTTTGTAAGAAGATACTAAGATTTTCTAGGTAAAACATAAATTGTTTTCTCGTAAGTGTAGGTGTTATTAGTGTTAAGTGATGTTAAATACAGATTTACGTAAACCTAGTTCTATAAAACTAATCAGAAAAGTTGAGAAATTTCAAATTTCTATAAAATTAATAAATTTTTATAATGTCTTTTGTAGGTAGGTTTTACTTACTACTTACTTACTTACTACCTACTTATAAAATTATGAGCTCTACCTCATAGATAACTAATTTGAAACCAAAATATAGCTATTACTAATCGCAGTAACTTAACATAACAAAGTTATTGAGAAACTAAGTTCAGTTAATTTACATATCTCGAACTGTTTTCTTATGGATTGTGTCATTGAACAATAGTTTTTGTTCCAGAAGATTTTTTTGCCTTTTATACCTATTACCCATGACCCATGATAGGTGGTGCTGCTTAAAAGAAAAGCAAAAAGCTCGAAGATGACCTTATTGAATTCACTGCATTTTCGAGATAAATTGGAAGGAAATCGTTCTATATTTTCTTTAAACCAAAATTTATAGTATGTTTTATGAACACAAAAGTAACAAAGTAGGTAAATTCACTTTTCTAGAGACTTTGACATTGACTTAGCCGTGAAGAACTTTGGATGGGCCCCTGGCCAAAGCGATTAAAAAGAAATAAATAAATATCTTTATTTTCTCCCAAAATATACAAAAACAATATAAATATAAGTAAGTATAGCAATTATTTGGTGAGTATACATATAAATAAACTTAAGTAGGTAAATACAGCCATATTTTATATCTATTAATTATATAGGTCCGATTATTCTTATACCTAGTGTAATTTGGAATAAGTAAAAATGCTTATTAAAAAAAAATTGCCCGCGTCTTAATCCACGTTTGGTTAAAATTTTCCAAAATGCCTAATTTATAACCCGAACCGTTCTTTAATTTGAGCTGTGTGTTGGTTTATAACTCAGTCAGTCAGAACTTTTAATTTCGTAGTAATGCATTAAAAAGTTTATAAATATAAAAATATACATCCAAAAAGTAGAATTGTAAACTCTACATTTTTAAAGTAGAATTGTAAACTCTACATTTTTAGAGTACTATTATAAACACTTTTTTAGAATCGGGCAAAAGGAACAAAAAGTAGGTGGGAAATTCTCGAACTTTGTTAGTACCTACAAACACCTTTATCTCGAAAATAATGTAACAAGCTTGGACACATCGAGGAAAGAAGGTAAACCTAACTTGTAACTTTGAAAACAAGAATGTGTCCCAAAGGAGAATAAATTTCAAGCCCCTATATTCATGGACGTGTAACAAAATACTGCTGTCGGGACCGTTATTGTGTTTCTTAAACTTACTTTAATATTTTTGATATAATATTTAATATTTTCCTCTTTTGCTTAGCTTAAAATGTGAGCTTTATTCTCTTGAAGGAGATAAACTTTACTGTATAAAATAACTTATCACGAAAAACTGCAAAAAATTATAGGTTTTTTTTTCTTTTCTTTGGAACTTATAGCTAACTCTCTTTAAAATAATTTTAATATATATTTGAAAATTCTACTACAATAGAATTTTTAACAAAGTTTGAAGATAATAAAGATTAGCATTTATTATGTTCCCGACTACAGAACAGGTCTCTTTTCGGAGAGGGCTTTTATATCACGGTTTAAAGACATGGGACATAAATTGTCCCATGTCTTTAAACCGTGATATAAAAATGATATTTTTCGTACTCATGTTTTCGTACATTTTTTTGAAAATTCCAAGTTACGTTTACTCGAAAATCAGCTGTTACTTAAACGGAGAGAGCATTCTTATTTTTTCAGTTTTGTCGAATATTCGTGAGAATAAACATTTCAAAAAATAGCTAATTTTCAAATTAACTCTATCTCGAAAAATTCCAAAAGTCGTAAAACAAAACTTGATTGTTAAGAAGCACAGAAGTAACTCTTAACTGCTTTTTGTTTACCGGTAACCTCGTATTTCTTAACCGCAAAATATGCATTCAATGTGCATACAAATTATTTCTGTAGGAAAACTCAAGAAAACAAGTGAGATTCTAAAACCGACAAACTATAGGTATTTGATTTGAACACTTTAATCGGTTTGAAAACCGCCAATAGCTTGCGGTTCTTAATCACGTCTGCCAAGTAATTCCGTATCAGACACGGTCAAAGCCAAACTAACTTGCTTGCAACTGATCCACCTAATCCCATAAGAGATAAAGTTGTCCTTGTTCTGCGAATTGAGGCTTCGATGGTATTAATGTGTAACTTATTGTTTGTTTGCGTTATTTGTGTCTACTTCTGGGGTGCCTTTAGGTAATACCCAGCTATATCTATTCTAGCCGCATCCTACGTTTTAAAATCGTGTAAGTCTTGATTTCTTGCGAATATCAGGATAAAAAGATAGTCTATGTCCTAAACTACCATTTTTAATACACGGGACATGTAAGACGGATATAGACATGGTTTTTGGACCGTAGTTATTTATTATGATTTGGCAAGGGGACCTAGCCGAGAAAATATGTCACGCGTTTCGAAAACGTGAAACGAAAAACTTAAGAGAAACTAATCTCCCACATATATTTATATATCGCTCTTCCACACATATATGAAAGAAGGTTAAAAAAACAATTTTCAGTGGTATAGATGTTTGTTTTGCTTACATCATTGTCCTCTCGTCTCTTCAGCGAGTTTTGACAACATAGTATCTGTACAACCGAACAATTCAAATTCTATTTAACATTTAACAAACGTAACCAACTCCAGCCGGCAGCCGGCACTAAGTTAGCCAGTGTCAGCCGAAGCGTGTGTCCACATATTAAGTGAATATATCGTCGCCAAGACGGGAGCTTCCTATATCATGGGAGGCCTGTGTCCACTGTCACCGACACGCTGCCTGTGGTAACTCTCGCCCACAACTTCTTGCATTTGACGTTTCAACGTAAGGTTTATGTATAAGTTGGTAACTAGCTTAGTGTTGGTGGCTTGTTGGGAAGCTTGTGGAGTAACGACAACTTGTTTTATTAGTTGATTGTTGTTCAAACCAGCTGGGAGTGGGGAGAAAACCTGTTTGTGAATTTTAACATTGAAAATGTTTCTTGATTATTTTTTACAGAAACTTAATAACATTTAATTATGATCACGAAATAAATTACTCAATTTTTGAGTCGTTCTTGGGAACAAAATCGTGTGCTCGATTGATACAATATTTGCTGGAATCAGCTTCATCGTAGACATACATACTTTCGTGTTTATAGTTGCACTCATTTCATACCAGAACTTAATGGAGCTAGTTAGAGTCTTCGAGACAGTTCCTTGATGGAAAAAGTGAGAACGTATCAAATTAAAATGTTGAGGCATCTTTACTATTATCATAAAGAGGAAACATTTGATTGTGTGTTTGTTTGTTTGAAACGCTGAAACTACTCAACCGATTCTGATGTGAAACTTGGTATAAGGATACATTGATTCATTGGAAGTGACATAGGCTTTTTAATGCGATATTTCCACGGGATCTGGACTTACGCAGGAGAAACTGATATATTATTACTAGCTGTCCCGGCAAACGTTGTTTTGCCATTTACAAAAAAAAAAACTAAAGGAAACTAAATAAAAAATAGATGTTGGCCGATTCTCAGACCTACTGAATATGCTCACAAAATTTCATGAGAATCGGTCAAGCCGTTTCGGAGGAGTTCAACTTCGAACCCCGTGACACGAGAATTTTATATATATAGAGACTAGCTGTCCCGGCAAACGTTGTTTTGCCATTTACAAAAAAAAAACTAAAGGAAACAAAATAAAAAATAGATGTTGGCCGATTCTCAGACCTACTGAATATGCTCACAAAATTTCATGAGAATCGGTCAAGCCGTTTCGGAGGAGTTCAACTTCGAACCCCGTGACACGAGAATTTTATATATATAGAGACTAGCTGTCCCGGCAAACGTTGTTTTGCCATTTACAAAAAAAAAACTAAAGGAAACAAAATAAAAAATAGATGTTGGCCGATTCTCAGACCTACTGAATATGCTCACAAAATTTCATGAGAATCGGTCAAGCCGTTTCGGAGGAGTTCAACTTCGAACCCCGTGACACGAGAATTTTATATATATAGAGACTAGCTGTCCCGGCAAACGTTGTTTTGCCATTTACAAAAAAAAAACTAAAGGAAACAAAATAAAAAATAGATGTTGGCCGATTCTCAGACCTACTGAATATGCTCACAAAATTTCATGAGAATCGGTCAAGCCGTTTCGGAGGAGTTCAACTTCGAACCCCGTGACACGAGAATTTTATATATATAGAGACTAGCTGTCCCGGCAAACGTTGTTTTGCCATTTACAAAAAAAAAACTAAAGGAAACAAAATAAAAAATAGATGTTGGCCGATTCTCAGACCTACTGAATATGCTCACAAAATTTCATGAGAATCGGTCAAGCCGTTTCGGAGGAGTTCAACTTCGAACCCCGTGACACGAGAATTTTATATATATAGAGACTAGCTGTCCCGGCAAACGTTGTTTTGCCATTTACAAAAAAAAAACTAAAGGAAACAAAATAAAAAATAGATGTTGGCCGATTCTCAGACCTACTGAATATGCTCACAAAATTTCATGAGAATCGGTCAAGCCGTTTCGGAGGAGTTCAACTTCGAACCCCGTGACACGAGAATTTTATATATATAGAGACTAGCTGTCCCGGCAAACGTTGTTTTGCCATTTACAAAAAAAAAACTAAAGGAAACAAAATAAAAAATAGATGTTGGCCGATTCTCAGACCTACTGAATATGCTCACAAAATTTCATGAGAATCGGTCAAGCCGTTTCGGAGGAGTTCAACTTCGAACCCCGTGACACGAGAATTTTATATATATAGAGACTAGCTGTCCCGGCAAACGTTGTTTTGCCATTTACAAAAAAAAAAATAAAGGAAACAAAATAAAAAATAGATGTTGGCCGATTCTCAGACCTACTGAATATGCTCACAAAATTTCATGAGAATCGGTCAAGCCGTTTCGGAGGAGTTCAACTTCGAACCCCGTGACACGAGAATTTTATATATATAGGGATGATGATGATGATGTAATAAATAGATGTCAGGCACTTAAACAGTTTCTACAAAACCTCACGATTTTCATTAAAATAAAGATGATTTCAAGGATTATTTCTACGTAAAATAATTCCTTAATTCATCCTTCGATATAATATCGGTTGTTTCGTTACGACACAGTATATCACGACAGCTAAATAATCTGTAGGACGTGAGTTGTAAACGTGAGTTGTGAACGTAATGTGGTATCAGCGATTAGTGTTGTTGCTTCTTCAGATCTAAGAGTTGAGGTAATAAAGGGAAGTGGTACACTGGCTGCCAAAATAATCAACCAAACGATGGTTGTGGTCAAAAGGAGCCTCACTCCGAAACTATAACCATCTTTTTTAAACTCACACGATTTGTATTCATAGATCACTATCATCACCATCACTATTCACTATCACTACATAGTATAAAACAAAGTCGGTTTCTCTGTCCCTATGTCCCTATATCCCTTTGTATGTATATATCTTTAAAACTACGCAACGGATTTTGATGCGGTTTTTTTAATAGATAGAGTGATTCAAGAGGAAGGTTTATACATGCATAATATAGCCGTGCGAAGCCGGGGCGGGTCGCTAGTATTAGATAAAAATACGCGATTAAAACCCTCGAAAATAATTTTTCCCAGGTCTTTATCGTGTATTTTTATTTTTATTTCTCTTACCTCGATGTTTTGACTATGTTACAATAGTCATGGTCGCAAGGAGACTGAAGCAGGAGCTATTGTTACATAGTCGAAATGTCAAGGTAAGAGAAATAAAAACACGGGATTCAGAACCGGGAACATAATTTATAACCATCTTCTCCTAGGTCTCCGACGATAATCTCTTTCTAAGTCTTCGGCAATAATCGTCAAGGGCCTGCTAAATATGCTGCAGTGGGAGATCACTAGCCTGCGACACAAAAGGTTGCAGGTTTAGTTCCCGGAGTAAAAAAATATTTAACAATTGTTTCATTTCCGTTATCTGGATACTATATCTATATTGAGGCTAGATGGCGCTTTGGGTAATGTCCTAAAAAGATTACAGTATAGAGATTGGAGAGTGTACTAAAATTTTCTCCTTCAATAAACTTCCGTCTTTTACTTTACATAATAAAACTTGAAACTTTGAAACAAACGATTTAAACTGCGCTGAGGTAGGATTTAAGCTAATAAACCACATTGCATAGGAAGAAGTAGGACGTCCTTAATTGCACCTACAGTATTTTGCGCCCGTGTTACTTAAGCTAATTAACCTCTCTCTAAGAAATGAGAACATGCAACACGTAATACAGCTTTTGCAGTGAATTTTAGTAAATATGCGAGTCATTTTATGATGTAATTAACTCTAATTTGACATAGCTTACATTCTCGCAGAATGAAAAGTGGCATGGAGGAAAGTTTTGGTAGTATCTAGTTGTTTTATAAGGTTTTACTGTACCATTTAGAATATTTTTAGTAGATTGATTTTAAAAGTTGGTTAATAATAATTTTCTTTTATTTTTTCCATTTTTGGTTTCTTTCAAAGTTTATACTTACCTACATAAAGACATTCTCCCTTATTCCAAAACGAGGTTTAAGGATAGTCCGAGATGTTGATTTAAACCTTATATTTAGGTACAGATTTACTCGTGAACTATAGTCTAAACTACTATCTACTATCCCTATCTACTATTCCTATCTAGGGAACTTTAGTCTAACCACTTTAGACTTTATAAAGATAGTGTTTAGACTGTATCTGTCTATCGGATCTGTATCTAAATCTAAGGTTTAAATCCATATCTCGGACTATCCTTAAACCTCGTTTTGGAATAAGGGGGCCTGAGTTTTCAGTCACCTTTCAAACAATATTTTTATGTCAACTAATACTTGCTGTAAGTAATTTAAATTTTTATACTTGCATTCTTGTATATGGGCTGTTTTCCGCAATAGACATCTTTAGTTTGGATCTTTTTGCATGAGGTTCTGCAGGCGGAGTACCCTAGCCCATAGAAATCACAACTTCGTTCCTACATGAACTTGTGATTCCTATGCCCTAGCCCTATTCTATATCTATTATTGCTCTCGGTAATAAACATTCAGAGGAAAAATCATAATCATAAAAAAATCTAGCCCTCTTTCTCTCATGAATTTTCATTAACTTGCAAAAAAAATATTGCTACAGAAATACAAAAGCAAAACAAACATTTCAAAGGAAAACTAATAACGTACAAAGTATTAAGCCATAGATACACATAAAAATTCACGCATTGCTAAACAAACACCATAGCTCTGAGTATAGAGCGAGGTACAATCTGTGCGTTTTAACTAGATACCTTACAAAGAATGAATATAAAAAACACAAAGATATTCGACTATTATACCTACCGAAGCATTCTACGAACGTCTGGGACATGATGGTTTTAGAAAACCTTACCCACTAAAGACAAAAAATATCGACAAAGAAACCGGTATAGTGGGCAAAGACCTCAGAACATTTATAAGTCCATGGCATATGCAAGCATAACTATACAGGGTTATTGGAAATTAATTGACACGGCGTTAAGGGCTTCTTCTGTGCACCTTAATAAACAACTTTTGTTCTACGACTTTTGTCGAAACTTAATACATATACCAAAAAAAAAATTTAAGTGTTTCTCGTAATGTCTGGTAATTTTCTATGTCTATGCGGCAAGCGCGCGCGCGCGATCGGCATGGGGCGCACTGCTGCGTGCGCCCCGATCGGGTTGTACCATACCTACTATGATTGATTCTGTGACGTAGACGTAGAGTTGAGTATTATTTGAACTGTTGGATTTAATTTTTTATTTTTGTATGGAATATTTTTATAATGAATTTCCAAAAGTTGATCGTTAAGGTGCACAGAAGAAGCCCTTAACGCCATGTCAATTAATTTTCAATAACCCTGTATACCAATACGCCACGAACCTTCCTTTTTTTAAGTCAGATGAAAAAAAAACATCTAAAATAGTCATTTATCTCATTCATTATATTTTTTTGTATATGTTTCCAAAAGAAAAGAATATGTATTGTTCCGTACCGGAAATCTAGTCGAGTACTCATTATTAGCATAATATTTTTTCGCGATCTTGGTTTCCCCTTTTCCTGGAGTAAAAGGCATTTCCCCACTTTCTCTCGTTTTTGGTGGCAATTAGTAATGAGATATCGATCTAAGTTCAATGAGAAAATGTATAAGGACTTCAACTTCCGGACGAATCTTTGCCGATGTTTACCTACTACTACTAGCGCCCCTGGCGGCAGCAAGTAGAACTTATTCATTCGAAAAAGGTTTTCAATGGCGTCAACGACGACGGGTCTCGTGCCCTTTTTCGTTTTTTTTTTAACGGGAGTGCGTAACAAATTGTGAGCGAAAGCTAGCCCAAATGTTCGAGTGTGACCTATGAACCTTGCGCGTTGTGTGAGTAGGACTCCAGGACCCAAAACACAGGTGGATTTTCCCCGCATCATTCTCGCCGGGCGGCGCGGCGAGGAGAGGAAAACGTGGCCTGTGATGATCGTCACGCGAGCGCAGGTTAGTGTGAAGTCTTTATATACCTACATGTATAATTACATTAAAAAAGAAACGAATTCTGCATTATATTTCGCAAAAAAAAACCAAAAAGGTTCATTGACTGGCCTTACAGCCCAGCCGACGTGACTTTGACTTTGGTTAGATAAATTAATTGTAACCTAAATAGCATACTTTGGAGCTATATGGCACTGTGTGCAATGTTGTGCAATATTTATTTATTGTTACTTCCGTAAAGTGTCTAGTTGAAACACACGCCGAGAGGACGGTCACGGCGGGCATCGAGCGTAATTTTGACAAATCGCTCCAGCCCCCGTGGAGCTGTAATCGAAGTTATGGCTCCAGACTCCGTATCGTCACGATCTCATGTATATTACGAAATATGGTGTACCAAAACGAGAATCGTTCTGTTTATCGACGCAAACAACGTTTCTTTGGCACTTGAGGATCAATGGAGCGTATTAATCGAATTTTCTCTCGACTTTTGTGGAAGGTTGAATAGGATCTGAAATATATACCCACGATGGTAATCCACTTGTGACATTCTAGCCTAGAAGCTCGCTACGAAAAAACTATGTTAGGTACCTATCCGATGAATTCTCATTGTAAGAAGCACAGAATAAAAATATTATTTTTTATCACAGTTGCTCATAAAGTGAATCATATTAAACCGCTTTTAGGCTCATAATGCAAGGTATTATACACGCGTGCGATATAAAAATATCCAACTAGTGCTAAAATAAATGTTATCCCGATAAGTTAAATACGTATCCTACTGCTAATTATATGTTAGGTAGATGAAACATTCTTACGTTATCTGGGTTATACTGTTTTGATGTATAGAAAAAAGGTACCAACAAAGACTTTTTAACCTAGTAAAAATAGTTGTAGGTATCTAAAGTCGGTTTATGAACGAAAATTTTACGTGATAACGTCAGAACACAATTAAAAATTGAGTTTTGTTTTTATTTGTTTTTTCTTTACATAAATATATTTTTTTCCTTTCTGTTTTTAACCCCCGACGCAAAAACAAACGGAAAGACCCTAAAAAATATTGTGTGTCAGACGAGGCTGTATAGGTTAAAAGTCTTTTGCCTGGCCTTTCGAGAGTATAATTAACAAAAAAATATTGCCATAAAAAAATTGTAAACATAGACTTATCACAAATACCTATGTTGTTATTTATTATTTTCTTTTTTTTTCAAGTAGGTATTTTCTTTTATTCGCAACTGTGATAAAAAACGTCGTACGATACGCGTGTGGAATTGATCTTTGTGTCTCGGCTTTGTAAACGCACTCGCGTACCGCTCGCGCGTGTTGAACTGCCTCTATGCAAAGATCAATTTTCCACACTTGTATCGCAATGTACTATTATTCGATAAGTACTCGAATTAAAAAATATTATTTTAAGCAAAAATATGTTATATTTTTCTTACTATAAAAGTTTTATAATACGTTATCAGCACTAAACCAGAATACAAACTGTACAAACTGTTGTACGTGTATGTGTACAAACTGGACAATCATAGAACTTAACACTGTCAATTTGACTAACTACAAAGTTACTCGATTCAGCACCAAAATACAAAATCAATCTGCCTGAATTAGGTACAAAATGAATTTTGCAACTACTACAATTTATTATGTAGGCATGTAAAAATCGACACAGAAATAGTTGCAAAACTAGACAATCATGGAACTAACACTGTTAATTTGACTAAAGGACTTTAGTTTATATCGCGGGTGTACCAAGTATCGTGTTTTGGAAGCCATTGCTCTGGTGCTTGATGGTGGTGACGTCGTCGTCGGTGTGTTCGTGAGGGCTTCTCACTTCCAGTGTGACACGGACAAGGCGGGGGCGGAGGAATGGGTTCAGTACATTTGCATGGAGGATGTTTGACCACAGGCTCCGAACATTTCTTAGGGTAAGTCCTGAGAACAATGAGATTTTATTATTAGAGGGAGCAGTCATGGTCGAATTTCTTTTCGCTTACTAACGTTTTGCAGATGTCGAGACGGCACAAGAGCGAAGTACATAAGTACTGTTTTAAATATACCTACAGTTTATTAAAATAGAAACTAGAATTATTACAGTTATGATTTAAAAAGTTGTAGATCAGAATTCTGTTCACTTGTCCCGTCTTTATAAATATAAATTGAAAGAGAGGAGAAATGAAAAACATTTATTTGTAAGCAAGATCGTGATCTTGCTTACAAATAAATGTTTTTCATTTCTTTATTTCTCGTGACAAACATGTGAACAGAAAAACATACATACATCCGAATTGAGAACCTCCTCCTTTTTTTTGAAGTCGGTTAAAAAAGAAACATACAATAAGTGAAATCAAAGAAGCCACAGGAATGTGATAGCAAATCACAACATTCAAAAGGAGCCGTGTGCTGCCCCACATGGATCAGCCTTAACAGCCATTCTATAATGCCAGCGTTTGAGGGATCATTTTACAGTGATTTCTTTGAAGGAACGTCTTGAGTTTTTACCTGTTCGCCATTCGCTTTAAGAACTTCATCAGAAATACAATGAGGAGTAGAACACTCCCATAGCAAATCACCTTCTGTGCAATCTCATCGTCCAATTCTTTTTTGGCTAACATCTTGTTTTTGTTCGAATGGCGAACTTTGAATACAATTAATTTTGTTACATTATTTCGAAATAAAACAACCTGACAATTTTGATAGTCACTCGTCAAATATCTGACGCAACTAAGGAGTAGTTTTTGGTACATTTGACAAAATAGATTTTAATATTTGCAAAAAGTTTTGATGCTGTGAGTAAATTGACGACCCAGTTGGCACAATAGTCACCATCACGGACTGCAAAACATAGGATTGTGGGTTCGGTTCCTGCCTCAGTCAAGTATTCAAGTGCGAGTCGGACTCGCGCACGAAGGGTTCCGTACCATTATTATCACATATTAAAAAAAAATAGATGGCGCTACTGGTAAAAATACATGAATGAAGGGTAAATGGCGGTTTACGGCACATGTTTACGGTTTATGACGTATTAAAAAAAAACTACTTACCAGATCTCGTTCAAACCAATTTTGTGGAAGTTTTCATGGTAATCTATATCACATATTTTTATTAGTCTCATCATTCTCTTATTTTAGAAGTTACAGGGGGAGACACTTTTTACCACTTTGAAAGTGTCTCTTGCGTAAACTATTCAGTTTAGAAAAAAATGATATTAGAAACCTCAATATCATTTTGGAATACCTATCCATAGATAACCTACACGTATGGGTTCGATAAAAAAAAATTTTTTGAGTTTCAGTTGTACCTAAGTATGGGGAACCCTAAAATTTATTGTTTTTTTTTTCTATTTTTGTGTGAAAATCATAATGCGGTTCACATAATACATGTATACTTACCAAGTTTCAACAGTATAGTTCTTATAGTTTCGGAAAAAAGTTGCTGTGACATACGGCAGACAGACACATGACTTTAGATTCCTTGAAGGGTTCTGTTTTTTGCCATTTGACTACGGAACTCTAAAAAAGCTAATTACTTTTTGAAGCTAAGTACTTAATATATTACACAGTAAGAACTATAATATCTATCTATCTACGTATTGTACTTGTTACAAACTATACTTCGGACTTTAGCCATAACGTAGATATCCATAAAATACACAAGAAAAATAACCTCAGTATGTACTCCATTAGGATTTCTTATCTCACGAAAATGTTTATCTTCCCGATGCCCGTAACAAAACCCAAACTTCCGTATCAATTAGGAGAGTCATTCAGAAAAACTATCTGTAATGAAACGAAATCAAAGCTAAGTTCACCGAACTCACTTTATTTTGTTTTCCTCGTGTCGTAAGATACATTATGTTACCAGGGAGTAAAATTCCAGAATTTGTAACCACACAATGGCTTATCATTATGCTTTTCACTTAAGTAGTGAATACACTGCTTTTCGTCATATTTGCAAAGAACTAAATTCATAAATTTTAATGAATTAATTATTAACTGCGCCCCTCAGGTCCATCCGTGAAAGTATCGATCCCATGTTAATATCGAATTAAAATAAGCATTTGTGTTGATCCTGGTATCTACACAAGTTTTATATTTTTATAATATTTAATAGTGTATGTGGCTAAAACTATCTTCATATAAGGTAACTGCACAATCCGTTCTATAAAAAAGTCACAGCCTACTAGTTTCTGTTTAAAAAAAATTGAATTTTACGTCTACTCGATTTAATCAAAAGCGTCAGTGGATTGAAAGTTAGAAGACAATGGAATGCGTCCTTCGGCGGGCTTAAAATTATCACTTTCAGGTCGAGGGCGGAATGGTACCACTTTCGATGGGGATTATGCGGATCAAAAACCTTCCAAGTAAGGATGACGTAAAACTTATTTACTACTCAGAATCCTACTCCTCTAATACGTGATATGGGGTAGGGTGATATGCCAAATACATTGCTTATTACGAAAATAAAAAATCATCAGAACGACAGAAGAAAATTAGCACTCTAACCTAACCCAAACTAACTCTTCTAAAAAGCAATAAGCATGCGGCAAAGTAAGCGCAATTTTGCCTCAAAAACAGTGTCTATTCAAGAATTCTAACAATACTTTAACATAATTTCATTCTTCACATATTCACGATAGAAATGTCTATCTGTACGACACGCACTAAAATATAAAGGGAGGCAGTGCAAAAGTGTAAATGGTTCAAATCGCTTTGGGAGACGTAAGTGGCTGCAAATCGCTTCGACATCGGCCAGTCTGTGCCAATTGTTAGGCATTTAATGGCAGATTCTGTGCGTCCACCGATAGCAGTAAGCGATTCTCTTAAATATAAATTGGATTTCTATAGATCGAGTGTGTATTTTGAAAATTATAACTTAGTTTTTAAGTCGTTTCAATATGATGTCAAGCGAATTTCAAATGAATTTAAAAGCTTTTATCGCGGGCTTTAAGTGCGGCGACCGAATCAAGAAATTCCGTAACGAAAATAAAACCTAACACCCCCCACTCCGCCTACCATGTAGTTTTTTTACTTTGACTTTGAAATTACATTTATTTCATTATTTTTACCAAAAAAATTCAGTCATTTGTCTGATAATATGAAAAAACTTAATGATAATAATAACAACAGATCATAAGATTTTTACGACTGAAATGGTTTCAAAAATGTTACATTCTGATTTCTAAATAGACTATTTTTATCAAAAAAACTTCCATTTTATTTTATTGTGGTCGAAAAGGTACTCGAAATACCCTTAACCTATTTATTCCTTATTTCAAGACATAATTTATAAATGCCATGAACAATTGGACAAGGCATTTGGCATAAGTCTGAACTGACCAAGCTACGAAATGCATAACCAAGTAGCTGTGGTAAACAAGTTCGGTGAGACGGAATAAATACCCCGATGTTGATACATTGGTCCTGGACGCTGGAGGAATCTGAATGTCGAAGTTACAGTTTATATGTAACACTAGCTTATGTCTGCTACTTCGCCCGCGTAGACTAAAGGAACAATAATTTCGAACAACCCTTTCTTAGTAAATGCCTTTTTTTTACCTGGGGAAACCCGGTCGGGTACCGGGCTCGTCTCGATCTGGGTTGGCAAGGCCACGGTTACTAAGCCCCCCGTCACGACAAGGCGGGAACCCAGGGGGGGGGCAGGAAATACCTACATATACCTACATAACCAAAACACACCCCGCAAAAAACGGAACCCATATAGATTCGTCATGTCTGTCTGTCTGCCGTATGTCACAGCCACTTTTTTCCGAAACTATAAGAACTATACTGTTGAAACTTGGTAAGTAAATGTATTCTGTGAACCGCATTAAGATTAAGACTTTTACACAAAAATAGAAAAAAAAAACAATAAATATTAGGGTTCCCCATACTTAGAACTAAAACTCAAAAAACAATTTTTCCATTAAACCCATACGTGTAGGGTATCTATGGATAGGTCTTCAAAAATGATATTGAGGTTTCTAATATTATTTTTTTCTACCCTTCGTGCGCGAGTCCGACTCGCACTTGACAGGTTTTAAAGTCCAGACTTCACCCAGCGTCTTCAACGCACACCTCAAACCAATGAACGGATAAAAAATAGCTATTATGACGTAGGCATTAGAGATATCTAATGTCAGCCAATTAGGAACAGTGACATATAATTTGGACAAAAACAATAAAGTGTATCGGATCACCTTTTTCTTTAAACATAATCGATTGTTATTAGCCCAAGGCTATAAAAGCCACGATTCCATAGCCTCATGGATCACGTCGTATCAATTTCAAACTGATGTTTATGCCAATGACATTTACACATATACGATCTTGTTTATGAATCTCGGTAAAAATCTATCATTGAAAAAACTGACACTACAAAAATTAATACACAGCACAATAATAAATTATTCATTGTATTTTTTGACGTCTTATAAATTGGAACCCTTTATCATATACACCTGTACCTGCACTCTCAAAAAAGTGTGACGTCATGCGTTATTGACAAGTAATCCATAGAAACGTTATTGATTATTAACCATAGCAACGTATTGAAGTACTTATGCAAAATGGTAATGTCAACGACACAAAAGAGTTCTTATGACGATATCACGTAAAATTGTTGTCCGTAAACGGACTTTACTGACAATCCGAAGCCACATTGTGGGTGACGTCTATGGCTTCTATCAGGGGCCTTATTCTGCTATTTGGCCAACCATTGTCATTATATCGAGACTCTATTGATATTATATCGAGATTGTGACTTTATTTGGTATTCTGCTAAAGTTTTAATAACATCGCAATATAATCACTATGGAGTCTCAATGGTATGGTAATATTTACCTTGCAGGTGTTGCCTAGCAACATGGTATATGTTGCTAAGCAATATACCGTTTTGACAACTATCGAGATTTCATTAAGCCACGATTGTAGAGCAGAACACAAAAGTGAGTCAGTGGTGTGTCAGTGGTGTCTCAGTGGTGTCTCGATAGAATAGTCAACGTTAGGAGAATACGAATTTGACATGTAATGTCATATTTTTGACATTAAATTTCTATTACGATTATATCGACACACTATTGAAATACAATTGTGTTAGCAGACTTAGGCCCCAGGTTTTTCTTGTGTCCGGAGGTAGATATCCTGCTTTGAAGCACCGTAATCGCATCATCCTCCTTTTTGCAGTTGGTTAATAACGTAGATATTATATGACATTGTGAAAGACAAGTTCGGAAACATGAAAACTCCCGAAATGCATAACCAAGACCGTGCGAGTAGGTAATACCGTACAAACCCACATTTCAATCCTGTGCAATATTTTGGGTGATTTGCACAGCCATATTCACAGCACGCACTGTTACCTGACAAATTTATCGCTTTCCCTCATAATAAACGATCGACGATATGTTGGGGAGGAAGGCGATGTAAAATAATACGAAATAGGGAACGCTTGGGTTGTAGTGAATGTGTTATTTTGTTAAAACTACTTATTTTTCAAAGAGATCTCACACTGGCAAGCTTTAACTAATTTTGGATATACAAGGTAACGCAAAGATGAGATAATTTTTTAAACCTATTAAAATTATTTTTTTAATCTGTTTCCGTTTTGATCATCCTCTGTTTTCATTTCGATCGTCTTTTTTCCATTTTGATCGCCTTTTGTTAAGCACTTAGTTGAGTAGTTTGACCACATGAGTAAAGAACATGTGGTTTGACTACGAGGAAATTTATTCCTTTTGGACAAACTAGTTTGACCAGAAAGTTTGATCAGCAAGAAGGTGATACTCGTACTCGCTTTAACTCGTTAAACTTTTGGATATTCAAAAGAAGCGAATATTTTTAATGAAATTTGTAGAAAATTAATAGACCAAAAATTGCTTTTTTGACAAATCTAAGTTATCAATTTACGTACATTTAGAATCGTAAAACCGTTTTCTTGTCGGCCCCAAAAATATGGAATTCTTGAGTTGCATCATAAGTCATCAGGACAACGGGACCCATAGGGCTGAGACAAATATGTTAGCATTACTTTAATGTATAGGGGTGTTGGAGTAGTCACGTACACCGTCATCCTTCAGTGATGGCCTGCCTGTGAAATCATTCATGTCCTGTTTACATACGCGATGGCTTCCAATTGGTTTCGCATAGTTTAACGTTAGATGGAATATCCAATTTCATTTTCCATCTGTTCGGTGTTAGTTACAATAGAATTTAAAGTGAATATGCATGTTGCTTGACTGAAATATGATGGAACTAGTGTTTAATATTTTTTTAAACGGCTCATTCAAACATCAGTTCGTTATACCGGTTATACCGACTTCAAAATAAGTAGGCCCGGCGTATTAGCCTAACCAGAGGGGGACCGCTGCCAGCTTGCTTGGGACTTTAGGTCGTGGGGACGCTTTGAAGGACGGGGTTTTTTTGTTTTTGATGTTTACGTGTTTAAATTTTTAGTTTTAGTTAATATTATTGTAATGGTTTTATTTTGAGTTTCATAAATCTAAGACTTTGATTGGTGTAAGGGTACAAAAGGTCCACTATTGAACTAGTTTCACAAAAAAAGGCAGAATCGCAGACCTGGGGCCTTATTCTGCTATTTGGCCAACCATTGTCATTATATCGAGACTCTATTGATATTATATCGAGATTGTGACTTTATTTGGTATTCTGCTAAAGTTTTAATAACATCGCAATATAATCACTATGGAGTCTCAATGGTATGGTAATATTTACCTTGCAGGTGTTGCCTAGCAACATGGTATATGTTGCTAAGCAATATACCGTTTTGACAACTATCGAGATTCCATTAAGCCACGATTGTAGAGCAGAACACACAAGTGAGTCAGTGGTGTCTCAGTGGTGTCTCGATAGAATAGTCAACGTTAGGAGAATACGAATTTGACATGTAATGTCATATTTTTGACATTAAATTTCTATTACGATTATATCGACACACTATTGAAATACAATTGTGTTAGCAGACTTAGGCCCCTGATAGCTTGCTTGTAATTGCGAAATTCAGGCTGAAATCTGATTTCGACTAAAATTTCACTAAAGTCCAAATAACTTTTGAACCACTAAATATTGCAGAACATACGGGGGGGTTAAATCCATAGGTACTGTGGTCCCCCAACCCCCAGCTACCGATGATCCACCCCCTTGTTACACCGTGTATAAATTACGCCAAAACAGTAAAAATCTATTCAGCAAAACCATTGGTTTTTATTAGAATGACTTCATATCATTGGAACCTATGCGATTGGAGAATGTGAAATATAATTACTAACTGCTTCATTATGACTCGGGTACTGTAATAAAGCTTGTGCTTGTGAATTAATTGCACCAACTGCTATACGTAGCTACGTTCTATAAAAATATTACTGTCTTGAATTTTACGTTTATAATAATTAAGACATTTTTAGTCGTTTTTTGTATTTGAATTTTGAACAGACAGCGGATAAAATTAGGAATACATTTTGATTTTTACACTTTAGAAATCCTAACAGTACGATGGAAAATGAAAAGTCCTTTTTTTTCATGGCTTCTCATCAAAATTGTATTTTGAAGTTTAACTTTGGTTGGGATTGCATATAAAATGCTTCCATTTTATTATGGCGCTGAGATCAGTAGTGATGGATGGTAAAGGTGTACTTGGAAGTAATGCTGGTTATATATAAGTAGCGACCCGCTTCGGCTTCGCACGGCTATGTTATGCATGTATTATACATATAAACCTTCCTCTTGAATCACTCTATCTATTAAAAAAAACCGCATCAAAATCCGTTGCGTAGTTTTAAAGATTTAAGCATACTTAGGGATATAGGGACATAGGGACAGAGAAAGCGACTTTGTTTTATACTATGTAGTGATAATCACTGAAATATTGACAACAATCGACTTCTGTATAGCATTCTATAGCCTCAAAGGGGGCTTTGTTAAGGTGCAAAAATTAAATAAAAAAAGAATTGAGCGCGATGGTTACCTTACCATGTTGTATGGGAGCCCAACTTAAATATAATTATTTTTCTGTTTTATAAATATAATTATTTTTTCCTTTTTCTATATTTGTCATTATAACAGCAACAGAAATGCATAATGTTTGAAAATTTCAACTATCTAGCTATAGCGGTTCATGAGATGGTTTATTCCGAAAAAGCTTGTACCCTACAAATGGATAGTTCTCTAAACTTTCGCCCCCTTATTCCAAAACGAGGTTTAAGGATAGTCCGAGATGTAGATTTAAACCTTAGATTTCGACACTGATTTACTCGTGAACTATAGTCTAAACACTATCCCTATAGATTATATAGGAAACTATAGTCTAAACACTCTCCTTATCAATTATTTAGGGATAGTGTTTAAACTATAGTTCACGAGTAAATCTGTGTCGAAATCTAAGGTTTAAATCCACATCTCGGACTATCCTTAAACCTTGTTTTGGAATAAGGGGGTCGAAGTTTATACAAGTATGCCTAATCGGCCCGGGAAAATACAGTCCGATGACAGACAGACAGTCTTAGTAATAGGGTCCCGTTTGTACCCTTTGGGGTAAGGAACCCTAATAACAGTTACAAAATATAAGTTACGTTTTGTATGGAATAGCAAATCCATCGTATTTGTATTATAGGATATCAATGGATTATAATCAATCATATCTCACCAAGGAGGTGGAAGATCAGTCTACACGGCCCTTTTGTCCTTAACCCGAAGCGTGACGAGTCGACCTTCCTCCGTCAGAGTGTACCATATTTCATTGTCCGACCTGGGTGCGTCCGCCAGCTATGCAGTGATTGTCTCTTCTCAATACATGCTGCCAAGGTTATTGTCAATAGATATCGGACGTGATTGTTCTACGTGCCTACACGGCGTAGCTTATAAGGATCCCTTGATTTAAATTGATCACGCATTCGGGTATTAATCTTAATTTAATATCGGTTGCGTTAATCCGCCGATTTATAATGTGTTTTCGTTCTGAGGGCATTATTATTCGACTTCGCTTTAAGTTTATGTATCTGTTTTTATTATGAATGATGGAATAAAGTTAATCTTATTAGTTTGGAATTTGAAAACCATTTTTATATTTTGGTCCAGTAAAATGTGAACATAAATAACACCGCAGACATCTAACCTTAAATAAATGATGATCCAATAAACTTTTTGTTCAAATAAAGCCTGAAAATGGGATTGAACGATTTATAATCCTATTACATTACCTCTACTCAAAATGAAGGTTAGGCCATAATATATTTTGAAAATACAAAGTATACCTAGGTACAGTCACATTACCAATTATCTGAACCCCACGTGACCCAGAGCTCATTCTCATATCTGTAAGAAATATAGTATTTTCCTATTTTGTATTTTTTTTTATATTGTAGTATACTAGCGACCCACCCCGGCTTGGCACGGCTATATTATGCATGTATTATACATATAAACCTTCTTCTTGAATCACTCTATCTATTAAAAAAAACCGCATCAAAATCCGTTGCGCAGTTTTAAAGATTTAAGCATACATAGGGATATAGGGACATAGGGACAGAGAAAGCGACTTTGTTTTATACTATGTAGTGATTGTTAAAAAAAATCAGAATCAGGTAACATTACTTTACATCATCATCATCCGAGCGATGTTCCCGGTTGCATCCCTCTCGGGAGCCCGGGGTCTGCTTTCCTACTTTTACGCCTCCACTTCGCACGATCTTCGGCATCCTGGTTAGTAAGGCCATTTGCACGCATATCACCCTTTACGACGTCAAGCCAGCACTTCTTGGGTCTACCCAGTCTGCCACGGCCCGGCGGAGGCGCCATGGCAAGACATTTGTTCCCCACGTAACTAGCCGGTTTTCGCAAGACGTGACCGTACCAGCGTAGGCGACATTCTTGCAATTTATCTGCAATGTCTCGGACATGAAGGCTGCCCCGGATGCGGGAGTTCCTGACGCGATCCTTTCGTTTCACTCCACACATCCAGCGCAACATCTTCATCTCCGTGACACGCAGCTCCTGCTTATGTCGCTCAAGTACCGGCCACGCCCCACTACCATACAAAAGGACAGGTCTAATGATGGTTTTATAGACCTGTCCCTTTAGTTTAACCGGCATTTTGGGGTCGCAAATGACACCAGTCACCTCACGCCACTTGGCCCAAGCCGCTGAAATGCGTGACTTGACGTCGGTAACATTACTTTACAACCTTACAGATTTGCGAGCGAGCTCTAGGTCGCGTGGGGTTCAGTCAATTGGTAATGTGACTGTACATTTAAATTCGTTTGAATCCTCGTACCTACCAGAGGAGATATAGGGATTTGATTCCAATCTAATGTATCGATATGGTTTTGCATGGACCCAGCTTAAGGTCTTACTGTTCAATCGCAAAATCACGTGAGAAGCATGCAATTTTATTAAACGAATAATCGGAAATGGATTTTCAATAGGTAGGCACGTTTCTAATCCGAAAGATCCGAAATGAGTTTTTATTCTTTGTATTATTCATTTTGATATTTCCAAACATATTTTTTGCGTAGGCCTTCGGAGCATATTATATTTATACAAAAAAATGTTTACTTAGTAAACTAAGAACTAAATGTACAAGAAAACAATAAAAAACATAATAATTATGCTTGAACCAGGAGATCCCTGTGTTTTAGGCGAATTAACACTAACTACTTCACTACCTTTAAAATAAATTTAACTTATCCTAATTTTTCCTAGGTTTTTTCCAAAATCGGACACGCAGCTTTCAGCATTTATCGTTATCTCTTATAGTTTAGGATATAGCCCTGAAGGCCTATGTAAAAAACTCATACCTACTTACCTAGAAAAATAATATTATTTAGTTTATATTGTGAAAAAGTCATGTTTTTGTAGGATTTCGCGTATTTATACAATTTTCTTAGTTTATTATGTGATGCTCCTTTAAATATCTCTATCATCATCAGAAAATGTTAAAGTGACTAAGTTAGCCAGAAATTAAGACTCAGTTCTCTATTATTATCACGTACAAAACCCATGTATCAAACTAACAGTTCACGATTCGAAAGGTCATGAATTGAATTGAATTTCTATTGGCATTTAGCATAAGCTAAACAATAGCATACAATAATGTGAAATAGTATATTCGAGCTAACACATCGTTAGTTTAAATATGGTTATAATTAAAATTGCACAATTTGTTTTGAATTTAATTTTGTGTTGTATGCTGAATAGACAACAACGTGACTAGACATACCTATTACGAATATTACTGAAATTCGATGATAATAAGTACTAAACACTGGCATTGGTAAAATAAAAGATGCAGCGGCCTTACAGTGTCTTGTAACATGTCAGTAATTTAGAAAGTTTTGTTATGCTTGTTACTGATATTGTGGCAGACAAGCAGCTCTTTTTGACGTGATAACGCCTAACAAATTGATGGAACACCTGCATTCACAAAAAAGTGTCACAGTAATATTGTGTGACGTCATGCGTCATGGTAATATGACCAGACGCGTCATGGTAACTTGGGAAACAGAGTATTTAATTATAATATCGCTCATCTGGGCTTGTGTGCTTGTGTGTTATGGTGTGACGAGTGACGAATAGGAGAATTATATAAATTGAAAAAATATATTAAGGAAAAATAATATAGAGGAATAACAAAAAAATCTCAATTTTTCATCGTTTTCATAAGACGTTATCACGTAAAATTGTCGTCTGTAAACCGACTTTACAGACAACCATTTGTTTGGTATTTGGTGTATGGTTTGGTTGTATAGGTCAGAGTTTGACCACTATCATACCTGCCCGATGGTAGGTGAAAATGCGGCCTAAGATATATATATAGCACGCTTTCTTAGAAGATACCTATTCACTCGCTACTTGAAAACCCCCAAATTGTACACGTCAGGAAAGACAGACACAGATAACTGATTCCATTCCCTTGCAGTACGAATAAGGAATAACGAAGCAAAACACACGGACATCTGGTATATCTACCTTGAATTGGTGCTCTTGATTGCATATTCGTATTATGTTCGAAGATTTCAGTGATACAATCTCTACCTTGTAGAGCAGTTCTCAAAAAGTTATGGACTATACAATATTTCTGTCGCCAACCGCGCTTTGTTTGCGGAAACTACAACAAAACTCTTCTAGAACACTTTGCAAACGCTTAAAAGCTATTGTTGCTTGTGACGTTTAAAAGTTTCTTTGTTCCGGCCAAAGTCAGTACATTAATGTTGGAGCCAGATCGAGAACTTTATGACAATCGATCCATTGCCTTTTGTTCGAGCAACTAACATTTTTGACATAAATATTTAGTTAAGATGGTCTTTAGTTTGCCTCTTGCCAAATAGGAATCATTGTTCTCAGTGAATTGCCCGTTGAAAAGGAAAATTGAAAATTCTTCCAACGCAGCGTATAGTATCTTTATAAATGCGGTGCAAATTGAAGTGTCAGATTTCATATAGGTTAGTTCTTTAGTCATTGAAGATATTAGGTATATTGTATTTTGCTAAACAAATAGAACAACAAGGATACCAAATTAAATTACAAGAGTTTTATAGGAAATCGCCCTAAGATCCTTTCAAAATTCAAAGGAACTAAACAAATAGTTCAACCGTCAATTTTCCTAAAGATTAATCTTTCAAACAATTGAATGGCGTGAAAATCTGGATGCGATCGATGAAGACTGGCCCAATATAGTCCAGGACCGACAGACTTGGAAACAGATGAGGTAGACCTTTGCCCTGCAGTGGGACGATGTAGGATAAAGAAAACAAAAACAATTGAAATATCATTGAGTCCATAGATACATACATTCTTTATTCTAAACACTTTTTTACATTTGAATAAATGGATTTTAGAAGACCGACATATTAATAAACGCCTACCTGACATTAACTATATTAGGTTTCATTAGACTTGTAAGTTTTCTAGAGATTGAGAAAGTAATAACATACTTTTACCAAACTAACTTCAATTCCACATTAACAGAAGCCAAAACATTCGAAATATAAATCCGTATCACCGATCACCGTCCGTAATTAAGCACTGTGACATTATTTACTCGTATCTCGAGCTAAATCGCGAGTTGGCGCTATCTTACATTCTAGTTTCGTGACATAAATCGAGAGAAGTCGCACGACGCGAACCGATTCATCTGTCACTGGTGAGACAACTAATTTGTCTGCCGTGCGAACGCGGCATGGCTTAGCCAAATTTTAGGATAACATTTAGTTGTAGCGACGTGTTAATCCTTTTTAAAATATGGCTGTTTCTATGTTAAACAGCTTTATTAACTTGAAATTTAATAATAAAAATTAAAAGTGTATATACAGGTTGAATTTTTTATGTGGGCCTTCAGGGCTATATCCTAAACTATGAGAGATAGTGAAAAATGCTGAAAGGAGTCGCGTGCCCGATTTTGACAAAAACTAAAATTGCATCATTCGATTTTTGAAAAAGTCATAGCCGGGAATCGAACCTGGTGAGGTGATGTTCGATTTTAAGACCTACAGAATTGTATGGGATAGTGTTGTTCGCAGATGAGACCTCCTTGGTGTTCAAGGTTAAAAGGCGTCAGTCCAACGTTGACGATGTGAACAATGCTCTCTCTAGAATAGTTGATTGGTTCAATTCCAATAATTTATTACTGAATGGATCCAAAACTAAATTAATTCGGTTTACACTTCCAAATGTAAAACAAGTAAAAACTGTTGTAAAGATTAATGATGAGGAAGTTGAATTAGTCAGTAAGGCTGTCTTTCTAGGTATAACTTTAGATCCTAAGCTTCAGTGGGGCCCGCATGTGGAAGCATTGTCCAATAGACTTAGTTCTGCCGCTTACGCCGTTAAGAAAATTCGCGAATACACGGACATTGAGACTGCTCGCCTAGTCTATTTCGGCTACTTCCACAGTGTCATGTCGTACGGCATCCTACTGTGGGGGTGTGCTGCAGATATTGATGCTATTTTCATATTGCAAAAGAGAGCTGTCCGAGCTATCTACAAAATGGGCCCCAGGGAATCACTTAGAGAAAAATTTAAAGAGATAAATATATTAACGCTCTATTCACAATATATCTACGAAAACTTGCTCTACGTTCACAAAAATCCTGATATTTTTCGTAAAAACAGCGATATTCATAATTTCAATTTAAGAAATAAGGATGAACTTACCGTGCCCGGTAGTAGGCTCCGGAAAATAAACAGGTCGTTTAATAGTACATGTGTGCTCTATTATAATATTTTTTTTAATTAGCTAAAGAATAATTACTTAAAGATGTATATGACATGTCCATTAACAGGTTCAAAACTTTTATAAAGCATAGATTGTGCAGTAAGGCATACTATGATACTTCGTCTTATCTTAATGATAAAATCCCATGGACATGACTTTAGTTGCTCCATTTCAAATAATACTTTCAAATACTGTAATATTGACCATTGTGAGCGTGACCACATGAAAAAAAAAACCCCATGAGTTTCTTGTGCCTTCTTCTCATTGGTGGGCGCGTTCCGAAGGCACACATCCTAACTTAGTTTTTAAGACGATTTTACGTGGTCCTGTATACTTTTAAGTATTAAGCATCCAAAGAAATAAAGATTTTTTTGATTTTGATTTTGTAGATCTGAAAATCGAACATCATCATTTTTTTTTTTCTTTTTTTTGTAAATGATAAAACAACGTTTGCCGGGACAGCTAGTTTCAGTATAAAACCCTATAGAAATAAACCCATTAGCATGTAAGTATTTCTATCTACTTTGTTTATTTTTTTTATAATAACTCAACCTATTTTACTCACAAAATCATATTTTATGAGATTCCATCGTCCCATCTTGAAACTCTGTCAGTCCATCAGTCTATCGCAGCTGTGCTTTTATCACGTCATCGTCTCGTGTCGCATAATATCACTTTATTTCATTTTCTTATAAGAAAATTCATGGTATTATTTATGTGAAAAAAATAATAAGTGCTATTGTTTGTATTTATCTACTTACTTAGGAATTAGATACATTGCGTTTGTTTATTTATACCATAGACATAATATATTCTGTGACCATAGACGAAACATAAATTGTCTATATTCATGTATTTTATTTTGAAGGGTTTTTTACTAGCTTCGTTCGTATGTACCTACTTGTACTTTTAAACACCTTCTATAATAAAGATTGTGAATTTGACCTACAGATTTATAATTTATAAAAGTATCTACACGATCGAATAAGCGGACATTTGTCTAAAAATTTTAGGTAACATATTGAACAAATGGTAGTTGTTAAATTATTTATCTGACAGGAGTAAATCATCTTATTAACAAAAGTTACCAAACTACTGCGTGGTGTCTTCGTTTAAACGTCTGAAGCACTCACGAATGTCACTCGTAAAGGGTGAATGACACTTTGACGGGTTAGATTCGGAGGGAACATGCATGTGGATGTGAATATTTGAAAACGCTTCGTCTGTGAATTTTCAGTAAAGTTACTGAAATATTTATTTTAAATTAGATAAGTACCTAATTGTAAATTCATTTATGTATTATAGCGATTTATTCCGGTCGGATCCCCTGGATCTGATACCCTGGGGGATCAGTTTTATTTTAAAACATTAAATTTTTAAAACTATTCCGGTCTGATCCACCGTGCAGGGGATCACAAATAAATTTAAATATTTTATTCCGGTCGGATCCCCTAGGTACCTATTAACAAATTTTTGGGACAATCACCAACAAAATATTTATTCAGGGTTTATAATCAATACAAATTATTTGAAATACATGTTTATAATACTACTTATAGTAATGGAAATGTGTATGTTAGTATTGGAGAACAATTACCCTACTTGTCTTGGCTTGTACAATGCTGCTTGTCTGCATCTTTTTAATATTTTTTACCCTGTTTTTTAAATTGAGTTTTTTCAAAAAAAAATACCTAATTTTAATGTCTGATTACCTGTGATGATTTTAAACACTTGGTTGATTTGGTGTTCATTTTAAAGGGTTCAGTAGGTACCTTGAAAGGTAAAAGATAATAGGGACTATAGACCTCAGTATCTGGTATGAATTTCAACTTGCTAGGTCCCCCCGTTCCTGAGAAAATCTGTGGTGACACACGGACAGACAAGAAAGTGATGTTTTAAGGGTTCCATTTTTTAACTTTTGAGGTACGGAACCAGGAACCGATAAAAAATGGGAGCGGCGGGGTTGGTACAAATTCGCATTTCGTACAAATCTCATTTCATGTGAATTAGCAAGTAGTACAATTGTTGATTCGTTCAATTCTAATTTCTGTCTAATGAGCAGTTTGTTCAAATTCGCAATTCGTACAATAAAAGCTACATTTTTTGAGTATAAAACCTTTAAAATGTAAACCGAGATAGGTTTACATTTTAAAGGTTTTATACTCAAAAAATGTAGCTTTTGGAGTAATTAAACTTTTTTGTCCGTCTGTTTTTCTGTCTGTATGTTTTAAGATAATCTTATATACCTAGTAATTTTAAGTTCTGTTTTAGTTATTTAATTAAGATGGTCAACATCTTTTAAGGGTTCCATACCTCAAAAGGTAAAAAAAGGAACCCCTATAAGATCACTTTCTTGTCCGTCTGTCTGTCTGTCCTATCTGTTCTGACCTAGCAAGTTGAAGTTCATATCAGATACTAAAGTAGTTCCTATTAGATGTGTAAAAATCAACACAATAAAAAGATATGGGTACATTTTCGCAAAAACTTGTACCTGAAAATATTTTTAAGGAAAAATGCATCTTCAAAAATTGCGACTAAGACGAGACTCGAACTCGCATCCTTTGAATACCGTTCAAATGCGTTACCAATTCCGCCACTTAGTCAAGTACCGTCATAGTCGAATTTAAGAATCGCATTAATCTCTTTTCGAATTAAGTTTCGTTAGCGACATCTGTTAGTATGAATTTACATTACATATAACTCGAAAGTTAACCATCTAGTTAACGTATTCGACAAGACATGACGCTTTTACTAATCTCAATGTTTTTTTTTTTTTTTGCAGTGCAGGCTTAGCACTTTAAAAAAAAAACTTGTACCTACCAAAATTAATCTTAATTTTCAACTTTATTATGTTTCGGAATTTTCCCTTTACTTGTGCTATAAGACCTTGCTTTTTGCAAAATTGACAATTCCCAGTCAACCGGAAGTACCCATAGGTTTTGGGTCGAAAACCTATAATGGTAGTTCCCGTTGACCTAGAATCACGAAATTTGGCAAAAAAACTATGCCTTACAGCACAAATAAAGGGAAAATTCCAAAAAAATTAAAAATGTTGAAAATTAAAGGGTGTCCCCATACATACATAGTTGGACCAATTTCATTCAACTTGACCCTTAAATTGTATGGGCGCCCAAACGAATTAGGGATCAAGGTAAATTGGTAACTACTAACTACCATACCACTGCAAGAGCAGATAAAGAGAGTTGAACTAATTTACAGAACCCTCGGCGCGCGAGTACGACTAGCACTTGATAGGTTTTTATTAATTAAGGTTGGTCCAAAAAAATCCAAAAGTCTGATTACCTGTAGTGTGATGATTTTAAACACTTTATTTTGTTAATTTTTAGATGATTTATTATTTTAATTTTAAGATCTGTTTATGTTATTTAATTAAGTTAGTCAAAACTTTTTTTAAATTACGGTTTGTCCAAATAATAATGGAAAGGAAACAAAGGTTGCCTGGAAGACATTTGAGCGACAAGGCCGCCCTTTGTAACACTTATACTTAAAATATGTTTCTTTTAAAATATTTAATGCAATTTAAAAATGGTGTTTACAATAAAGAATTTATCTATCTATCTAAAGCCTGATTGCTTGTGATGATTTTAAATACTTAAATAAATTTAAAAAAAAATCATTCAAAACTGTTTTTCTCTTGACTGTACTAACCTTTCAAAAAGAGTAAGGGGATCGGTCCGGCATGATAAAGTTTATAGTGGATCAGAACGGAATTAAAAAATAATAATAACCAGCAGGGGATCAGCTCAGGGGATCAGACCGGAATAACTCATTATAGCGACTCGCCCCATCAGCTTCACATGGGTAGCAGAGCATATATACGCCTATATCTTTTTACTGTCATTTTCACAAAATTTACAAAAAAACTTTAACGAATTATATTATTTAGCCTTTTTCATGAATCGCTCCGTTCATTTGTGAAAACTGTATAAAAATCCGTTCAGTCGTCATTGAGTTTATCGTATTCAGACACACAGACAGATCGGTGGAACTTCGTTTTATAATAGGTACCTACAGTCGATTTGGGTAACTTTGAATGCTACTCTACAACTTTTGCGAATAGTTAAATAAAAGTATATTGACCAAACTATGTTTTATTGATAAATGGGTGTTCTTTAGCTTCATAATGGTGCTTTAACACAAATATCAAATTTAAAACAGAACTTGGCTTATTTTTGCGCTTTAGTTGCGTTTTATAAAAGGACATATAGATTTAATTTTTATCCTTTTCTTAGTATGCTAATCACAAGCTACTTATTTTCACCTCTTTGTGTTTACCAAAAGCGTACGCTCGCTGCGCTAATGGAAAGAATGTAGAAAACAAATGATAGATGATATTTTCTAACATTCGGATTTTGAAAAATCACAAACCGTCACTCGGTGAAAGATTGTCATTTCACAATACTACTTGTATTTTCCTTGTATCGTTCGAAATGAATTTCCTTAATGGTAGTAGGTATTTGATTAAAAGAAAACATCGACATAATATTTCTAACTAACCATAATCCTTGTAAGTAATTTAGATTTTCCCACCGAACGGGGTAACAAAGGATTAATCAACATGTAAAATAGAAGGAAATTTCGTCGCCAGCTCACATGCTAATTCGATGAATTCTCTTCTGGTTCTGGCACTCAAAGTGATATGTCTAATTACAAAAATATATGCACCGTACTTCCAGCTACTTAATTCAGATTTTTACAATGTCTACTGATGACTGACTAAATACTAAATAAATTACTGAATAAAAATGGAGAGAAAAAGTAAAAAAGATCCAAACGAAGCCAAAAAACTCAAATTAACTTGATACCCCACTCGGGCATATCTGCTTCGGTTGTTAATCCTGAGTATTATCCCCAATAACTTTCAGACGGCTGGACCGATTTTGATCAAACATAGATATTTGTAATGTACGAGTTATGCCCCTTTGATACCCTATTCGAGTATATCTACTTACATTCGGTTTTTGATCCTGACTTTTATCCCCCATAACTTTAAGACGGCTAAACAGATTTTGATCAAACATAGCGAAGAACACTCCCGACTAAATTAGCTTTCAAACAAAAAAAAGTAAATCAAAATCGGTGCATCCGTTCGGGAGCTACAATGCCACAGACAGACACACACACACACACACACAGACACGTCAAACTGTAGGACAATTTTACATAGCGCCATCTAAGCTACACGAAACTAAGCTACTGAGCTTGTTATGGTAGGCAGACAAAGGATAAAATACTGTAACACTTTTCTTTCCGTAAATACGTTACATAATATACATACATACACTCATGCCAGAAACAAATATCTCCTCATAAGTATTTGTTTGAGGCGGGAATCAAACCCGCACACTTTTATTTCGCAGAAGATCGTCAAAATTAGGAGTCCAGTAAATTCAGTAAGAGACGCATATGACTCGTAGAGTGATAGGTATGAACGTTATGAACTTAGAGGGATGGAGAAGAAGAGACGGAATAAGAAAAGATGGGTGTAGGACGTAGGTACGACGTTAGACAAGATTTAAGAAAAATGGGTTAATGGAAGAATGGAAGAAGACATACTGTACTGCCGTTGACCTCAAATTAATTGGGATAAGGGCAGGCAAGAGAAGAAGATTAAATTCAGTAGTTTAGATAAGGGGCAAGTAGCTCTCTTACAAAGAAGTGAGATTTAGATGATGTCACTATGATTCGTGTAGATGTAGATGATGAACGATGAGATGACGACTAATGAAGAGAATGGAAGAAGAAGACATACAGCGCCGATCCCAAATAAACTGGGATAAGGGCAGGCAGAAGAAGAAGAGTAACGCGACAGATGCGCCATATTTTAAATCGACCTTAATAAGGTGGTTCGACAGACGACCACTAAGAAGTGCATATCATGTAGATAAAACACAGTTAAGAAAATGAGTACCTATAGCTACTAATGAAATATAACAAAGGAATAATCATAGTAATCATATCAGACTTCCAACTTAATATAGAAGACGGAAACTAGTTTTAGTTATTCGGTTAGTTAAACCGCTCAAGTTTTTAACTACACGCAATTGTAAGAAAAACTATTTCGGAACTATCAAAGTTAGCCGAGAATTACCGCTTGCAAATTGCCTGTAATTTTGAATGAAAATGAACTTTGGTTCGTACTTTGTGTGAAGTTCACTTGGAAATGCGACTTAAGTTATTAATATTTTAACATAGAGGGTTGTATCTTACCATACTACAATTCCACAATTAGTTCACTATGGAACTAATTGAAGTAGAAAATGCGTAGAGATAACAATTACTTTTAATTTGTATAATTTCTAAATTTCATTTTTAGTTATTTATTTTTAGCATATTCCGTCCCACTGCAGGCCAAAGGCGTCCCTCCCCTCTTTCCATAGTTGTCCCTGTCTAGTGCCAGCTGGGTCCAGTCCCTATGATGCGAGTCCAACTCGTTCCGTCATGCCTTTCTGAGCCTGCCTCGGAGTCGCCTGCTGTTCGTAAATAATTTAAATAAGTTCACCTTATACCTAAAAAACGTTTACAAATATGTCATGAGCACCAATAAAAATAGATATAAAATTTAAAGTCCTTACTGACTAATAAATCAATATACAGCCTAAACTAATGGACGGATCAGGCTTAAATTTGGCAAACAGATTGCTATTTTGACGTAGGCATCACCTAAAAAAGAATTTAGGAAAATTCAGACCTTAACAAAGTCGCGGGCAAAAGCTAGTAAAACATAAATCTCCAGTTATTGTAACTGATAAAGTAAGAAAAAGAACGAGTAGCCTCCGTGAATGCGACGCGGTATGCGGGTAGGTGCGCAGAGATATGGACGTTTGAGCATGTGTGTCACGTGCTGGATTATAAAAGCTTTTTCCAATTCTCCATTGTAGGAGCTCTCAAGATCTCGTGGCGACCACGTAGGCGCTATATCTTACGCTCTCTGTACGCTTTTATTTTAACGAAATTTAACCCCTCCCTTGTCACTGTCGATTACTTTCCATTGTCTCGGCTGGAGTACTGTGATACCGTATCAAATTGGAAAATATTGAAAGGAAATGTTGTAAACGTTCCTGTTTGTGTGGCCTCGGATCGGTTACAACACTTTATATTGGGATGACTTAATAAAACTAAACAAAAGTAGACCTACTGGACACTGTGACGCTATTTGTTTAATCATCTAAATTCAGGCTAATTGCCAATGGTGGCCATATTCATAAGTAGTCATGTTTTCGTTGCCAACTTTGTCTCAAAGTAATGAAATAAAATCTAATCTACTTACATTATAGAAGGCTTAAAGTTCAGTGATCACAACTTAGGTAAGAGTAGATCCCGAACATAATAAAAGTACCCAAATTCCGAATCCAATTGTGAATGTCCATATACTTGCCAAGTTATTGTTTTAATCTGGAACAAAATCAAGTTATTCCTGGCTCTTTATTTACTAGTATTATTCCAGCTCTAGCAGACAATAATCGAATCGTCATAAAGTATTAGTATTTTTACGTTAATAGCCAAAACAAATCTATGAAAATTAATAGGTAATGTCTTTCTTTCTAGTTATTTGTTTCCGATATTGAATTTATTTTTGTAAATTTATCGTCTTAACGATTTGCAACTGTTTTTGCTATAACACGATTCTGCCGTAAAAGGATCTGGCGTAAACGAGTATGACGAATAAGGGAAATAAAGCTATAAAATTACTCAATATTATTGGGCGAAAACGTGGTTTTTTTATGTCGCGTCCCTACATAGAGGGTGTGTTGTTTGTTGTCCTCTTTCATTTCATACAAATCCGGAAAAAATAAAACAGATAAACAGGACACCCTCACCGAGCGGGCTTCCCGCCTCGCACATTAGTGTCCCAAAAATTTCCCATTCTTATTCAAATATTTCCGGCAATTTGTTTGTCCTATCGTTCAAAACGGCACACAATAGGTTAAGAAAAATAGACTCATCTTAATAAAACGTTTAGACAATATTTCAACACGATCCTTTACAAATTATTCGAGGGCTTCTTTAAAAACAGCTTTTAGCATCTTGAATCTTGTTTACGAAAAATTCAGTGTTCGAATAAAGGTTGAAATTATAACCAAATTGTGAGATTTAGTGTACTTTAACTTTGACCGCCAACAAACAAATGTTCTGCCAAAAAACTTAGGTGACTTTATTAATGCAGTCAGACTGCATTACTCGCGCTGAACTGATTCCTTTGTTCATTCACTTTTAGGAAACAAGTAAATCTTATGACGGCGGAGTCACGATAAAGACGGTCTTCGCGAATGTTCCTCAGTGCAATCGAAATCTATGAAAGTCCACTTTGGTGCGATATCGCGATCGAAACTGACTTCCTTTGTACATAACTTCCTTTGACTCATTTCTTCTCATTTCGTCGAATTTTGTTCAATTCAATTTTAGTTGCATGACTGTGATATAAAGCGACTATCTCTCGTAGTCCATAATTCACGTGAGCAATAAAATTTCGTTGGTAGTGCACTTTGTGCTCGCTCGCTGTTTAGCGAATGTGAAAATGTTTATGTAGCCATACATAGATACTATCTTCTTGGCAATGGGTACCATGCATTTTACATTATGTTAACGAAATGTCTACATAATCACTACCTAGCATAGGTACAATCATTTAACTTGATTTCATAACATACTTTAGACACTTCACTGTTAAGACTTTTTCAGTGTAATGCAGGCAAATAATTATTTACAGGTATATACCTAATTTAATTTTTATATGCCTGTGGATGCGGCAATTCTTTTTTTTTTAAAACCAGCTAAGTGCGAGTCGGAGTCGCGCACAAAATGTTCCGTACCATGTTGTAGGAGAACCCCACATTTATTTTCTGTTTTTCTATTTGTTATAGCGGCAACAGAAATACATCAAAAATTTCAACTGTCTAGCTATCACGGTTCATGAAATACAGCCTGGTGACAGACAGACAGACAGACAGTAGAGTCTTAGTAAAAGGGTTCAGTTTTACCCTTTGGATACGGAAACCTGAAAAGCATAGAATTTCAGCCTTATTACCGCCGTGGAACGTGATTACCGCCATGTGGGATGTTGATTCGACGAGTATTATTCCGATAGTCATATCGGCAAATGGACTGATCGCGAAGAGCCTCGACCAACACTTCAAGAGACTCTCACTGGACGGTTGATTCAAGGGTCAGATTTAGAAGGTAGTCCTTATTGATACGGCACGTATCGTCAGAAGGTTCCTCTAATTGCAGCCCAACTATCGATAGCCTGGACCCTGTTTCGCTGTCGTCGATCTACTAGGTTTAGGTGTTTATAATAATTTACTGTTTTTTAGTAAACATTATTTAGATTTTTTTATTTGGGTAAGTAGGTTAATGTAAAGATCCTATAAGACTTGCAGGACACACCAGTAAGTGGAACATTGTTTGTTGTCTGCTTTCAAACTATTTCACCTTGATTCATTAAACTAAACAGGTACAATCAACTAATTTTCGCTTCGCCAAAGACCGATTACGAAATTTTCTGTTCTAAACCTATATTTTCAAAACAAGTTTATAGTTCGTAATTTAACTAGATTAATTCATTCAATATTTATTATTTCATTTGAATAATTGCGCAAACGCAGACAAAACTGTAGCGTTTGATTTTGCCTTTAACATAATTTGGCTTTAATTATACATTGAGATAAATGAGGGTTTAAAGGTTGATCAAGTGAAAGATAACACTGTTACGAATTACCTATGTCTTTTAAAAATATGTATGAGTTCAAAATGATTAATTAAATTAATTAGTATTTATTATGTTTACATTCATAATATGGCCTATTTTGACTTACGTCCAATTTCTTTTTACATTCGTTCGCTATTTAGCCCCATACTAAGCTTGTTATATTATGTTGTAACAAAAAATATAATGCTTTTTATTTGTAAATAATATAATATACGAACATAGAAAAACACCCAGACGAAGAACTATTTGTTCGATGGCGGGAATCGAATCTGCAACCTTCTGTGTCGTGTGTCATCGGCGCCCACAGCGCTACAAAGATATTTAATAAACATACGCAATTATCCTGTTATCCTTTCTAAATCAGTATTTTATCACATAAAATAGCCAATATCAGAGTACCCCGTAAATAGCTAACCGCACGAGTGCGATGCACGTATTCCTTTATTCGCAAAGAGGGCGCGAATGGCTACAAATTGTGTATATTTGGACGTGACATGCACTGTTTGTTGAGTTGCCAGTGTCGATCGATGAGTAATGGCCGCTTGTGTGAAGCCCTCTTTACAATTTTTAAACGTTCGTTTAAACTTCTGACAAGTTTGCGAATGTTGAGTGGCTTTAGTTGGTTACCATTATATAGGTAACTTATTTATGTTTAAAATTGCATAAATAACGGAAAATCTGCGATCTGGTTAACAGAATCTTAGATAGAAAGATAGATAAACACTCTATTAACTACTATAAACATAAAAACAGACATAACTAAATAAAATACAAACTAAAACAGGAAATTTAAAAATAAAAAGATCCAAGAGTAGGTAACACAAAGGCTGGACCTCTTCCAGGCACCTTGATTCAGTTTAATACTTTTTTTGCTAATGTTACCAATTTAAATATTCATCCAAAAGTATCAATAACTTTTCTTGACACCATTCTTTGCCTCACTGTGGAAATAATTTAGAATTCCTCTACCTGAACATTGACATAATTTCGCACTTAGGAATCCTAAGTAGAAAGTTCACCTTTTAACCCAACTTAAATTTTATGATGGTGGCGTGCCTAATACCATCTGAGAGTCTACTGGCTTACCAGACCTGATATAAGCCTATAAAGTCTTCAATTACTAAGAAGCCGATAAAGGTTTATAGCTAGTACAGTCAACGGCGGAATAAGAACCCTCTCTAACCGCAACTTAAGTAAGACATGATGTATTGTTCGGTGAGGTATACGTCTCTTATACGGATCATAGTGATCAAGGCGTATAGTAGAGTTACGACATGCCTTAAACTAGCTTTGTCCCTTTCGATGAGCGTCTTAAACTGAACAGTAAACCTGGAAGAAAATGTTAGAACAATTATTATACTAGTTTAATTTACCCTCGTACCTAACAAATAAAATCACAGGAAACCTTTCTTGGAACTATGTTTTATGTGTTTTGCAATCATTCGTTCTTAAAGATTTGAATTTTGTAATTCAATAGTTGGACTATAAAATTAGCTTTTGTATTAAATTGTATCCTTTCCATCCAATTTAGTGTAATAGAAGCTATTACTAAATAATGATTTAATACCTCTTAAATAATAATTTAGAATTTACGAGTTGGTAAGTACTTGCTTAATAATAGAAATGGTATCACCTTTATTGATCGAGCAAGCGAAAAATCTTTGGTTTAAGTCTGGCAAAATTTGCTTTTCTCTGTCAGTATGCATATTTGTTGGTACTCCTTTATCGTACTTTACTACCGATCTAAACAAAACTTGAACAAAAATAAATAAATAAATCAATTTTTTTTACTCATTTTTGTCATGTCATGTTTTTGAGTTTTGATTTGAGGGCAAAATAAGAAATAAGAAAACATCGTTTTTTTTTGCTTCTTTTGGTCAAACTTTTAATTTAGTCTTGTTAAAATTAAAGGTCTAAAGAAAATCTTCCGAGTGATTTACAGAATTGGTTCTTAAAATATAGTTAGTAAATTGCTCACTGTTAGATTTCTACCAGTGGAATCGGCCCTAGTTAAATTGGTTATCAATCTCTCGAGTGCCATAAAGATATTTTTCAAACAACAAACAAAATAAGTCGAGATGTACGAACAAAAATACAGGCTTAAATCTTATTACGTTTCAGTCTTTACAAATTCTAACTTGGAAATTCTTAACAAAGTTAGATAAAGCTGGGAACTGAGTGTCAGCTTTCCACTTTGCGAAGAATGAAGTACATGCGAAGCCTTACGTAAATTATACCGTAAGTTTTAATTATCTGTTACTGAGGATCTCTTCCGAAAATCCGCAGCATTTAATTCGCTAAATTTCGTTTAGGTGGTAAACATGATTATTGAAGAGTTGGTGGTAAACAATTACAAAACTTTCTTGCACTTTTCTTTATCTCATGTACATTAAAAACGCTTATCTGTCTAGTCTCATACCTTCGCACCAAACTTATTCGTGACAATGGACAAACCCAACCTTAACCTATAAGACTTAATTAATAAACTTTTCGAAACCCTTTTAAAAAAGCCGCAGAATATTTTCCATCCACGTTTAGCACCATATTTAAAACGTACCACTTTTAGTGAAGAGATAGTTGGACTGAAATTTTCTTTTAAAGAGAGAAAATTTCACTCTCGCTTCCTCATTAGCGGAGGGAAAACCTTTGACTAAACGAACATTTCGCTTTGCGTCATAAACGTAGCTAGAAATGTGAACCGAGCATCTCGTGTTCACGAAATTCGGTTTTGTTTTAGCCACCGTGAATTATTAAAACCCTTTTTGTTTAGAAGTTTTGGAGGTGTAAGATGGAGTTTGAAATGTAGACTTTAATTCAATATTATTTTTAGCTTTAGGTTGTTTTTATCCTATTTCAATAAAAGGAGGCGGTTCTCAATTTCGATTGTAGGTATACTTTGAATTTGCTTAAAGACTAAGACAAAGCAAGGGCGATCTTTTCCAGGCAATCATAATGGCTTGTCTGGAAAATATCGTCCTAAGTCTGCCCTTTGTGCCACTCTAGGAGCTTTCTCTATATTTACGTTACCTTTTTTTTTCTATGGTGCAATAAAGTAGGTATGCATCTATCTTGATAAGCGAAATAAGATGGTATAAATACGTGCATAAGATAGAATTTCGGAAGAACCTTTACAATAATAAAATATATTATATTTTTTGAAACCTGCATCAACTTTGTAAAACACCTTTTTAAAGAATTCGATTGACATATTGCTTACAAATTGGAAATCCAATAAGACACAAATCAATTATCAAATATTATTATCTGCAGCTGCATACGCCAACATTGTAAATGAAACTGTTACAAGTGAACGTATTTTCGTACATTCCAAATAAAATTAATTAAGACAAACGGTTATTGTTTGCCACGAAGTATTAATTCTCGAAACTTTGAGCATAACGCGAGAGTGTTTGATCAATCGGTATTCGGTGTCCATACGTTTTACCTTTGTTTTGTTGGGTTATTTCAAATAAATGAACTCTCTCCTATCGGTAAGGGCGGTTTAGCCCGATCCGGTGATTTGAGCTGTACATTGATAAATCAGTCAGGCAGGACTTTCAAATAGATAAAATTAATAATAAAGCTGACGCCTATCCTATCTATACTAATGTTATAAAGATGAAGAGTTTGTTTGTTTGAACGCGCTAATCTCAGGAACTACTAGTTCGAATTGAAAAAATCTTTTTGAGTTGGATAGTCCATTTATCGAGAAAGGCTAAAGGTTACTTTTCATTTTGATATTCCCACGGGATCGGGAGTTACGCGGGTGAAACCGCGGAGCGCAGCTAGTGGGTAATAAAATGTATTGTCTAAATGTACTGTTTTCGATAAATAGACTATCCAACAAACAAATAATTTTTCAATTCGAACCAGTAGTTCCTGAGATTAGCGCGTTCAAACAAACAAACTCTTCAGCTTTATAATGTAAATGCTATGTAGATTAGAATTGAAAAAGAGATAGATAGAGAATTCATAATTACATACACAAGTTATAAAATACATTAAGAAAAAACTCAAATTATAAAAACAAAAAATTGTGGCACAATGTTTAAAGTCCTAAACTAAACACCTTTAATTTTTTGTTGTGAAAGTCAACCTAACCTCTTAAAAATTGTATGATCCATATGCATTTTCAATCTAGTAAACAAAACAGATGAACAAGACGTTTGCTAGTTTTTTTTTGTTTAGCTAGCTTCCAGAACTATTTTATGTTTGCGTGTTTTTTTTAATTTAACGAGTACTTAAGGTCGATGTCGACCCCCAGGAATAAAGTCCATCAGTTCTTATCAGTGAATTGTAACTAGCCGGCATTGGCCACATTACGTTTAATCGTAATATGTTTACAAATTGATTTAGTAATTGATTACACAATATAAATGTAAAACCAACGTGTTAATTGAACAGTATGGTAATAGTGCTAATTTATGATTGGAACTGATTGTTTATTTCAATTTCAATTATCTCATTGTGCCTACAATGTTAGCACAATAAATATTTAAGTCAAAGATGTAATTTATTCATTTAAAAATAAAGACATAATTAAACAAACACCTAGGTCAATGAAAATAAATAAAAAAAGAAATAAGTACAAATAAAACTAACCCAGGTAAATTAAATCTTAAAATTACTAAAGATACTATATTATAAATTAGACAGATTATATTTTTCAATTAGGAATCACTACATAGTATAAAATAAAGTCGCTTTCTCTGTCCCTATTTCCCTTTGTATCTTTAAAACTGCGCAACGGATTTTGATGCAAGAGGAAGGTTTATATTATGTATAATACATGCATAATATAGCCGTGCGAAGCCGGGGCGGGTCGCTAGTCTAAAGATATTTATCGAAAATTACAAGTATCTTCTAGGAAAGTGTGCTACATCTTAAACCCCATCGTCACCTACCATCAGGCAGGTGTGATAGTGGTCAATCGCTGACTTATCATTTAAAATAAAAAAGTTGTCATACATTTTAGCAAGTTTAAGCACGCAAATAGCATACATAAATTTTTTGGCAAGTCAAATCCATTGCTGCACGGCCGGGGCATCCGAACCCTCAGAACGAAATTCGAGATATTTACCACTAGGCCAAAACCGCTCATTATAAGGACTATCTTCCTTAGAGAACGAGTTATTCAACTCGTCTGCGATGTCCTCAGATCGCATCCTGTTGACCTCTAACTTTTTCTTTCAGTTATCTAGTTTTCCGCAGCAAAACTAGTTTTGTAACAGGATGTAGCCTTACAAAGACATTATATAGGTAAGGTTTATGACTGCATCTATAGTCTAGAAAGAGTTTCTAGATCACATTTTTTTAATAATGTATGTGCTTTATGTAATAAGAAATAGTAAAAGCAAATACAATTTTCTCAATGACTGTAGACTACTAAAGTTATTTAAAACGGATTATTTGTCAGGTTTTTTGTTTTTATTTTGTGGAACTCAATATTACTATAGATAGGGAGTAGAAACTCTGGGAGCTTGGGGCCCTAGTGCCCATTTATTTTTTAAGGACCTGGCGGGGCGTCTTAATGCGGCATCAGGTGACCGAAGGGCTGGCGGCTTCTTCACTCAAAGGGTGAGCATGACTATCCAGAAAGGGAATGCCGCTAGCCTCTTGGAGACGATGATGCGTGGAGATGCTCTGGACGGTGTTTTTTATTTGTGATGTGTATGTGTTTTTAATTTTAATATTTGTGTGTTTTTTAATTTTAATACTTTTATAAAGCATAAATTGTGCAGTAAGGCGTATTATGATACTTCGTCTTACCTTAATGATAAGAACCCAAAGACGTATCATTAGTTGCTCCATTTCAAATAATACTTTCAAATATTTGTAATATTGACCTTTGTGAGCGTTATCACATGGAAAAAAAAACCCCATCCCCTTATTCCAAAACAAGGTTTAAGGATAGTCCGAGATGTGAATTTAAACCTTAGATTTAGACACAGATTTACTCGTGAACTATAAGGATAATCTATAAGGATAGTGTTTAGACTATTATAGTTCACAGGTAAATCTGTGTCTAAATCTAAAGTTTAAATCTACATCTCGGACTATCCCTAAACCTCGTTTTGGAATAAGGGGGCATGAGTTTCTTGTGCCTACTTCTCATTGGTGGGCGCGTTCCGAAGGCACACATCTAACTTAGTTTTTAAGACGATTTTATGTGGTCTTTATACAAATTTTAATGTATTAAGCATCCAAAGAAATAATTTTTTTTGACTTTGACTTTGAAATAATAAATATCTTTAAAATTGACAATAAATATTTCGATGCTATTACAAGCACCAATTTCACGAGACTGGTGTTATTGCATGTACATCTTAATAGTTACAGGCGACCGTTTCGGACACCACGTGCGGTAGCTGCGTGAGCTTTAGTTGTGTAAATAACCTATTTTACTTTAATCAAAGATAAATAACCATGTTGGTTTAAAATCCTATAGACTAAACCTACTTATTTATTCTCGGTTAAAACCTATGTATTTTATCTACTTACTGTTTTTGTAATAGTATTTTAATAAATTGTAGTAATATTTTAAATATTCATTTACATTCATGATCAAGATTTTATTGCTCGTTGCTGAGAAATTCGTCGAAAACGGGGCACAAAATAAAAAAAGAACATTGTACGTACAATCACACAATATTATTATAACCGCACATATCCGCATCTTTTCACAAGACATTAACACACAAAATCTTCCTAATATTTGACTTACGACTACAATCCGCAAAAAATAACATCAACACATTTTCGGGGGAACGAGAACGTCTAGCAAGGAACTCCTGGCTCAAGCAGACTATACACATTCTATCGGCCAATAGCTTACCGACTGATCAATTTATATAAAAAAAGGAGTGGCACTCAGGGACTGCCGCGGTAAAGCTTTTGCATCGTGCGAGCTTCGTAAAAATGGCTTAAATGGCCTAAAAATTCATTCAATTCGTAAAAAAATGGCTCATTGAAAAAACCTTTTATAGTCTGTCTGAATTTTATGAATAAACAAAGGTATATTTTTAAATTGCTTAACTACCTTTAATATTATAGAAATAGTCATTTAGTATATAAGTTTAATATATTGCATGCCTGTAATGGGTAAGTTATTGTTACTTATTTAAGCCTATTTTAAGATCCTCGTGTACATAACTTTGCAATAAATGTCTTGATTTCTTGATTTCTTACAGTCGTACCATATACATGCACGTTAAGCGAACGCACGGCCGAGCAACATGGTGTTAGGGTTTATTTTCGTTACGGAATTTCTTTCTCAAAGCCCGCGATAAAAGCTATGCAATAGCTTAAAAATACTTTAAATAGAAGGAAAATATAACCGCACCAACATAAACTAAAGTCTGGCTGTTTTACGTTCCATTTTGTAGTTTAGCTGTCAGATACTGTTGATTTGATTTAGTTACTGCTGTCCCGTCAAAGTTATTTGCCATACAAAAAATAAAGGAGAGAGAAAAAAAGGAAAATTTAAATAAAAAAATAGATGTTGTTCGATTCTCAGACCTAACGAATATACATAAAAAAATCATACAAATCTGTTCAACCGTTTAGGTGGAGTTTGGCAACTAACAACGCGACGCAACAATTTTATATAAATAGGGATTAAGGTGCTGCTGGTCGATCGTGTTTCCATACAAATGAATTTAGAGTGTTATCCATTTATTCTTTATGGCATTCGAAAAAACAAAAGTTAAATCTACATAACAAGTCTATATCTAGCCCATGTAGGCGACGAAATAGACAAATTATATTTAATTTGGAAATTATAGCCATCAAAACTTCAGTATTTTCAGTAAAAATAATGCGCATTTCACGGGTAAAATAGCTACGACGCGCGACGGGAGAAATATAATATCAAATAAGAAACCTACATCATGTAGTAAATTTATCAATTAGTTTAAATAACTTAACTTTCAAAGGATTCATATTGCAGATTTTTCGTATTTTTCTAAATTCGAAAGGTCTGTTTACAAAATTTCCCAGCCTGTATTTTGTTCAAAACATCGTTACCTTTCACCTCTAGAGTAACACCCCGTTACGCGGGTAGCGGGGGGAGATGTAATCCAATGCGCGCTATAGCTTCACGAATACTTTTGTATAACTGGCTTTACCAGCAATGTATACGTAACGATTTAGCATTCAATGTGTGTGTGATGCTATCGACAAATAGTCGTAATGTTTGTCAAAGTCGCACGGGGACCAATGAAGACAAGTGACAGTGATTTTGCCAACCAATAGTGAACTATTATCTGAATCTCGCATCCAATAAAAACAGTTTATACTACGAACCGACGACGAACGAGTACCTACCTACCTAGCTGGTGAATTTCACGTGTCATTTCGGCTCGTGTCATAACGTGAAGGTCATATCGTTCGCGCCAAATTCAAATTGCACAGCGCTAATTACCTACCGCAATATTTACGTACAAGTTGCGTAACTCTTGTACCGTTTGAGGGTTCTCTTTTTCACTATCACTACATAGTATAAAATAAAGTCACAAGTACGAGTGTCGAGTATGTACCTACTATGTACCCTGTTGTCTATTTTTTTTAGTTGTGTAATTTATATTTGCTATAATAGGTATAATAACTAAGATCAAAATATACATAAAAACAAAAAACGTCAACGTAAACATTTTTTGGAACGATAGTTCCATATCGCGCGTTGTGAAAGGGGGTAGACGGAAAAAAATCTCACGAAAATTTGCAACGACACTTTTTGCTATAGTAAGCTATTGTAAGCCCTGCGGCGTGCGCATGTTTCTCTGTCTGTCTCTCTCTCTCTTATAGAAAGCAAGCCAGATATTTTCATTTCTATTTCGCATTTTTTAATTCAAATAGGCTTGTGTTATGGTGACTAGACACGATTAGGCTTGTGTTATGGTGACTAGACCCAACTAGGCTTGTGTTATGGTGACTAGACGCAATTAGGCTTGTGTTATGGTGACTAGACCCAACTAGGCTTGTGTTATGGTGATTAGACGCAACTAGGCTTGTGTTATGGTGACTAGGCGCAACTAGGCTTGTGTTATGGTGACTAGATACAACTATTTCGATGCTTATGTATATATACATAGATCACTTTGAAACGTCTTAAAAACCAAATGCTGTAACGACACTTTTTGCATAGAAAGCAAGCCAGTTATTTTCGTTTCGTCTTTCTATTTCGCTTTGAACAGTGTGGTGTCGCGACGATTATTTGCAAAAAAATAATACATATTATTAAAAAAAAACGTGTGGCACTCGGGGACTGCCGCGGTAAAGCTATTGCATCGTGCATCAATATTGCATGTCAATAGTCGTCCGTTATTTATCGTCCGTTTTTGTAGTCCGTTTTTTGTCGTCCGTCATTTGTCGTCCGTCAATAGTCGTCCGTTATTTATCGTCCGTTTTTTGTCGTCCGACATTTGTCGTCCGACTTTTGTCGTCCGTCATTTGTCGTCCGTCATTTGTCGTCCGTCTAGTGTCGTCCGTCATTTGTCGTCCATTTTTGTCGTCCGACATTTGTCGTCCGACATTTGTCGTCCGACATTTGTCGTCCGACATTTGTCGTCCGACATTTGTCGTCCGACATTTGTCGTCCGTTTTTGGTCGTCCGACATTTGTCGTCCGACATATGTCGTCCGACATTTGTCGTCCATCAATAGTCATCCGTTCATTATCGTCCGTTTTTGTCGTCCGACATTTGTCGTCCGACATTTGTCGTCCGTCAATAGTCGTCCGTCAATATTCGTCCGTCAATAGTCGTCCGTTAATAATCGTCCGTCAGTAGTCGTCCGTAAATAACCGTCATTTGTCGGGGGAGTTAGGTTTTATTTTCGTTACGGAATTTCTTGATTCGGTCGCCGCGCCCAAGGCCCGCGATAAAATCTATTCTTTCACTAATTATTTTTGACACAAAGTGCTACACTAGTTTTGTACCCTAACTTTCTAAAAATCAGTTTTTGTTTGATAAAAAACAATTTTCCAAATCGGTCCAGGCGTCCTCGAGTAATCCGCGAACATACATAAAAAAAATATATATACGCGACGAATTGAGAACCTCCTCTTTTTTTGAAGTCGGTTAAAAATTGTTCCTGATTTTGGTAGGGTAGGCGCTCGTGCCTGGCGGTCGGCGTGTCGCGTGGCGCGAACGGGTCGTAGATTGTCTTCATACCTAACTAGCAGCGCTCCGCGGTTTCACCCGCGTAACTCCCGTTCCAGTAGGCGAGACGCGGATAGAACGCGTCCGGTCGTAAACTCGTGATAACTTCAAAACAAAATGTCCGATTCAAATGAATAAAACAGCAATTTACTGGTTCATTTCCGACGTCTACACTAATATAATTTATGGATCATTATGGATTTATTTCGTATGGTTTCGGACTTTTGAATTAGCATAAAAATAAGTCCGTTTTGTGTAATAAGTTTTAACCGACTTCAAAAAAGGAGGAGGTTCTCAATTCGTCTGTATGTTGTTTTTTTATTATTTTTATTACATATTATAAAGGGCCGATTAGTAACTATTAGTACATAGTACATAGTAACTATTATGTATTCTGTGTATATAGGAAATCAAAATATCATTCATCACCAATTTAAAATTAGAATGGCTATCCAACTTTTGACATAGATAATAATTTAATGCCTGTAGAATAGACAGAACATCGAGAATTTTTTCTGAGCTCTGTGATGTTCCCTCTATTTTAGGTTTTTTTTTTCAAATTTCGAACTTACAAAACAGGTATAACGTACGTACTGGTAGGTTTGAGTCATAGAATTTGAAAGTAGAGGAACGCGCGACGACGGGGCGGGGATGTGAGCAACCATGCTATGTTTGTTTGATTTATTCGCAACACCTAAACACTGTTACACCGATTTTGATGAAATGAACGATGGCGCGACTTTCATGATTTTTCTTCTCTGGTAAAAAAGTGCTCAATGCGCCTAAAGAAGTTTTCACTTCAAAAATTGATAAGACCATGGAGACGGTTTTAATAATAATAATAGTCATTTATTGCAGGCATACAATGTCCCATATTGGAGAAATATTACAAATAGTCAAATTAAAATTTAAAATTAAAGTTAAATAAAATAAAAATTTAGCTTAAAAATGTAAATAGGTACAATTAGTAAAAATAAAATAAAATACGTAAGTGATAAACATCTTTAAAACATAGAAGTAATTATAATCATTTATTTTTATTGTCATTTCGTAGCTTTAGTACTGTTTTTTTTAAGATGAACAGCAGTCCAGTGCTTGAATAACGGACTCTGAACGTTGTCAGAGACAGCCCTCAGTATTTCATTGTTGGAGCATCTTATCCGATGCCAGAAGGTTGCAATCCGCGTCCTGAATATGGCATAGAAATCAGGGACCCCCGCCTCAGCGAACATTGTGGATGCACTACAGAACCTAGGTAACTTCATAAGGATCCGATACCCATTATTATATTGAACCCTTATGGTCTCCATGGTCTTTTTTGTGAAGTTGAACCAAAGTTGGCAAGTGTACATGCACAAACAATAAGTTTTAAATAAGGTCTTCTTAACCTCTTCGGTACACTTCACAAAACGTCTAGCTATCATATTACTACGCACGGCGAGGGCCCTGCGTTCGCGTTCTATGTCACAGTCGTCATGCAAATATTCCGTCAACACGTGTCCTAAGTATTTGAACCGTTTTACCACACGTAAAACAGAACCGTTCAAATACACCCCCGGGATTGTCTCCGGACCCTTGTTCGACCTGAATACCATGACCTCGGTTTTTATTACATTGTATTTCAATCCGTGAACATTAGCATAATGTTCACAGACTGACAATAACTTCCTGAGTCCTTTTATAGAGGGGCTCAGGAGCACCATATCGTCGGCGTAACTCAGGTTATTAACACAAGTGCTACCCAAATGACACCCGATTTTGGTGCTCCTGAGCTCCCCGATAAGATTGTTTATGTACAGGTTGAACAGGTCCGGAGACGTCAACCCTCCTTGGCGCACACCGCAATCTAGCCTATAGCCGCTAGACATGGCGTCACCCCACTTTACATTGTTAGTTTGGCCTCCGTACCAGTATCTCAAGAGATTCACAATCGATGTAGGTACCCCAGCAAGGATCATTTTGTCCCAGAGAATTTTATAATTAACCAGGTCAAAAGCCCTACTGAGGTCCAGAAAGCATGCGTATACACTTGTTTTACGTTCATTATAGTAGTTGACCACGCTTTTCAAGCTCACGATCGCTGAATCCGTCGAGAGACCGGGACGAAAGCCAAACTGAGCATCCTCTATTGCGATATTCTTTTTTAATTCTGGATGGATAAGACGCTCCAACAGTTTCCCCATGATAGTACCAAGAGATATGGGACGATAGTTTGCAGAGTCACTTAAGTTACCAGTTTTATTTTTGACTACAGGAATCACCGTGGTTCTCATAAGCGCTGGTGGGAGGTATCCACGTTCAACGCACAGATTAAAAAGCCTTTGCAAGTGATCGTAGATACCATTCCCAGCACACAGTATATGCTCAATGCTGAGCCCGTCGTGGCCCGGTGACTTACCACGTTTTATCATTTTGACAGCCTCATATACGTCCTTACGTGTAAATTGAATAACTGACTCGGCCCCAACGTGCTCAGCATCACTCATACACCCAGCAGCGGGTAAAGGATCCACTTTGAACTTTCTGGCAAACAGTTCGGCAATCTGACACGGCTCCTGCACTCCATCCATAGAGACCGGCAAGCTATCCCTATAGTTGAACTTTTTTGTAGCTTTCCAAAATTTAGAGAAATTTTTGTCCTTTCTGTGTGTGGCCAATAGATCCATTTTTATGTTCTCCTCATTACGTTTACACCATTTAATTTTATTCTTAAACCTGGCCCTACTCACCCGCATGTCATTATACGTAGGTCCACTGGTAGGTTTCCCAGCTAAGATCCAACATTCAAAATGCATTCTCGCCAACTGATGACTGTCCCTGACATGGTCGTTCCATCCTATAACTTTATTATATTTTCTTTTCTTAACTACACTAAAACTTAGAGTTGCTGCTTTTTGCAGGGTACTAACAATGTAATCATAGTGTCTATCTATATACCTACAATATTCCTCATAATGGGTACACTTCTTATCAGCACAATTACAGTTATAACAATTGTAAAAACAGTCTAAATTCTCAACACAATACGTAGTATACCTATTCACCTGTTCCTCTGTCCTATCCCCCCATTTGATATGTCGTAGTACATCTTGGCAGCCGGACATGGTCGCACCCATCTCTACGCCATCAACTACAGAGATTTCACAATCGATCCTTAAAGGGAAATGGTCAGACCAGGACACGTCGTGTATAATGGAAACGTTTTTTACCGTGTTCCCAGCTGCTTCAGTTGTGAGGCAGTGGTCCAGCCACCTCCTGCTGCCATGAGCTTCATCGACAAATGTAAAAGAATCAGAGTCCATACCCAATATTTTCACATCCACCCATTCCCATTGTATATCTGTACAAAATTTCATAAGCTCCCTCCCAAACCTAGCAGTCGGATGAGAGTTAAGATCACCTAGAATGTACACATACTGTTCATTGCATTCCTCTATTATTGCACTAATTTCGGCCAAACAATCAATGAAATCCGGTAGGTTATCTTTGTTATCACAAGGCATGTATACATTTATTATCACAATAGAAACAGCACCTATAGATATCTTCACCGCCATCAATCTATCATTCGTACATTCAATTGGAGTTACGTGTGGATATTTGAGCTTATTCCACAATATAGCTAACCCACCAAAGGGTCGACCTCTCAGTATACCTACCGAGGTGTCGATAGAAGACTTGGCTGTACACGAAAAGTCAGTGTGTATAGTATTTATAAAATTAAGATCGTGCGGATACAACCACGTCTCCTGTAACACCACTACATCTACAGTTTTACACAGATCATTTACATAGGGAGACGAGTTCTTTATGTTTTTACAGTTATATGATATAAAGGAAATTTTTGATGTACAATCCATAATCAATTAATTTTAACAGTATTTAATCTTGGCACGAACTCGCGATACATTCTAAATTTAACTCCTACCGGCCAAAAATCAATACTTAAATACTTATCAAGCTTAGATCTAGGTACCGTAATCTTAAAAGATATAAATTCCGTCGAATACTTTGAGGTGAGTAGCTCCACCGCACCGCATTCCTCCCCCTTTTCTGTAATAAAGTCTCGTACGTCGTCAGTTTTTGTTGATTTATTTAGTCGTGATATGTATATGCAAGAAGTCAGAGGAGCTATTTGTAATTTATTCGAGCTTTGCCCTGTTCCACTCAAGTTACTAAGCCTCCTACGTTTTTTACGTTCCACCAGGGTAAAGTTATCGTTATCAATAACATAATTATTTTGCGATCTAGTTGGTTGTATTTTTTGTGCCCTCGACTGTAAGTTCACCATATCACGATACGATGGCCTATGCGTCTCCGCAACTGCTCTAGATAACCGATCGTTATGTATAATAGTCGTCCTTGAACTCGAACATAGCATATCCGATGAATCCTTTTTATTCATCAGCTGATTGTCTCGTCCGTTAGACTGCTCCGAGTCAATACTAGGTACATTGCATGCCTGCATCTGCGAAACGCATCGTTCCATCAGTATATTGTTCTCTCTCTCACACCCATTCGCCAACCCGGTCGCCTGCGCCGCCTCCCCGCTGTCTCTGTCTCGGCCCTCAGTCACCGCCTCGCACGGCCGCGAGTATGCAGTGCGTAACATTTCACCCGCTTGCAGCTCAATTAAAATTCGTTTAACGTCCTCAAGTTCCCTTTTTAGGGAATCTATGTCCGCGGAGGATGATGTCGAAATACTTGTTTCATTTGTCGTTTTGGCTTTCATACTGGCCACTTCTTGTTTTAATAGTGTCATTTCCTTCAGAAATGTAGTCACGTCCACATGGTCAAAAGACACAGGGGGTAGTTTATTTAAATTCTTTGCCACAAAGCACGGCAGTGAATCGGGTTCAAATTCTTTAATTAATTTAATTATTTCTTGTAAGCTTTTAAGTTCCGAGCCTTCTTTTCGCCTTAAACACTTTTTCGATGGTGCTAATAATTTATAAAGAGTAGATCTCGCCGATTCGATCTCCTCAGTGGTGTACGCACTCAGGCACACTTGCGTAATTCCAGTTTCTGGTAATGTGTCCACTTTGTTGCTCACAAATGATAATAATTCATTCACAACAACTTTACATTTTTTACATTGTTCACAATCACTCAACTCAGTTTTGTTTCGTGTCTTATCGGACGGCGGAGATCGCAACATCTTATCGATGTTGTACACGTCGCGGCGAACGAGAGACTGGACTGGTTTTGTCTCGTTTTTATCTGTCTAATAATTAAAGGTACTCAGTGTGACACGCGCGCGCGTTGTGAAAGGAGGCTAGACGGAAAAAATTAAGACTAAAAGTTGTAACGACACTTTTTGCATAGAAGACGAAACGAAAATAACTGGCTTGCTAGCCAGTTATTTTAGTTTCGTCTTTCTATTTCGCATTGAACAGTGTGGTGTCGCGACGATTATTAAAAAAAATTACAATTTATTCACTAATTCATCGAAAGGAACTTCGTTCCATCCGGGTGTCCCTTGACACCTCTCAAGTTTTTTATTTTCAACATGTTAGCTGTCTTTAGTTGGCCGAGTGGTATAAACCGCCACCCGCTACACCAACCGATGTGGGTTCGATCCACAGGTTACATAATGTTCAAATAGTGCTGCACAGGATTGTAAACGTTACGATGGCGGTGGACTTTTGACCGTTGATTGTACACATTCGCACGGCGGCGCTCACCACCGCACCGATCGCAAGCCGAGCACGCGGTGTTTACACTCGCGCAGTTCCGTAAGCTTGTTGTCACTGTGTGTGTGATGTGTCGCGCCGAGTCGCGCGGCGGTAACGACCGAAGCGAGCCCGAACGTGTTTATGTAATGTAGTGTGTGGCAGTGTTCTGACGCTGAAATTGTTGTATGCGTAATATCTTTATACTGCTCTTTACTGAGCCTTTCCTTTTCCTAAACAGTGTAAGGTGAAATAGCTATAATTTTAGCCACGTGCGTCCATGAGTTGAACCCGTCGAACAGGGGATCCTTAAGTCTATTTTTACGAAGAAAAGTATAAAATAAGTATCGTCTGATCGCCTTAACACAACCATAGTTGCTTAGCTTAGGGCTGTGTTATGTATGTCCTACAAATTTATTCATTTATTTATTGAAAACTCAGCAATATTATTTAATTTTAGTGACCTATATTATTTTTGTACTTACTTGTACCTAATTGTAATCTGTAATTTTGACAATTGATATATGTAATATATTTTTTTATAATATTTACAAAAGAACATGTAGGTAATAAAAATATCTCTATAGGTATACATAAAATTCTCGTGTCGCGGTGCTAGTTGCCTAGCCTATCTCCACCTAATACTGAAGCGATTTGTGTAATTTTTTGTATATTATTCGTTAGGCCTGAGAATCGAACATCTATTTTTTGTTCTTTTTTTCCTTTGTTTGCCGGGACAGCTCACTAGCTGTCCTTATAAATTTCTGATATACCTCCTAACTTTAATTTTAATAATATTATAACACTAGTTACCCGCCCTGGCTTTGCACGGCTATAATATCACTATCACTACATAGTATAAAACAAAATCACTTTCTCTGTCCCTATATCCCTATGTATGCTTAAATCTTTAAAACTACGCAACGGATTTTGATGCGGTTTTTTTAGTAGATAGAGTGATTCAAGAGGAAGGTTTATATGTATAATACATGCATAAAATAGCCGTGCGAAGCCGGAGCGGGTCGCTAGTATATTATACATATAAAAATCCCCCTTGAATCACTCTATCTATTAAAACACCGTATCAAAATCCGTAGCGTAGTTGCAAAGATCTAAGCATACATAGGGACAGACAGCGGGAAGCGACTTTGTTTTATACTATGTAATGTAATGAAGTTACTAAAGTTTGTAGTCTGTGTAGACTCTAACACGGAGTCCCTAAGTATTATTTTCCCGGTTTTATTTACTACGATTCTCCCGATATTGTTGTTTTTCTATAGGAAGGAGCCTCGAAAACATTATCTTTAGCGGGGCTTCCACAAGATTAATGGTAATGGGTTCACAAGCCGAGGAGAGGTGACGCTCAACCGACACTGAGAAAAATGAAAATATTTATGCTATCTAACTTAACTTCTTTCTTAGAATATTACTTGAACACTTAACTAAATAATCTATTACTATAGAATTTTTATTCAAAGTCCTGACTGATGTAAATAAATAAAATAAATATTGTAGGACATTCCACACATCGCCATCCGCCCCAAGCTAATATAACTAGACTTTTTTTATGGGTGCTAGACAACGGATATACTACTTAAGGGTGCTTATGCTGTCAAACGCAACGCGCCAGAAATACCCGTCGCTTACAACTAATATTGTTGATTGTAACGAATGTGTTTTGTTTTTCTCAAAAGTGCTGAGATGGAATTTTGGGTGAAATTTTTACCGATATTTTGGGTTAATTTCGAGCCAAAAATTCTTTGTCATTTCAAAGCTAGACTAGTTTTAATTCTTAATTTTAGGATAGCTTCAAAACTATAAGAAATGTTTGGCTCAAAATCACACCAAAATGTCGTTAAAAATCTCACCTACAATTCCATCTCAGCACTTTTGGGAAAAACAAAACACATTCGTTACAATCAACAATTTTCACCAACGAAGGCGACCGGTGCCGGTAGTAACTATTTAGTAGGCTATGTACCAAGGTCGTTGGCCCTCGGATTTTTCTCATACCGGGCGCCTTATATATGAAAATCGATTCTTAAGGAGTAAACTCCAATAATAATTTGTAGTCTGAGACTTCATCTTTTAATATAGTAGATGAGCGACAGTCTTAAAACTCATTTTAATACAGAAAGTTTATTTAATTTTTATGAATAAGAAGAGGATATGATTTTATCAGTCGGTTTGTTGCTTGCGTCGCGTCGTACGACTACTCGTCTCAGTTAAACCAGAACCCTTATCGCTACTCTATAAGGACGAGGAAATAAAACCACTCCACAATTCAAACAAAGCTCTTCCGACGTATCTATCAGAACTACATTTTCCAAGAAATTACCTTCCAACTATGTTATTGAGTAATTCAAAGTTTTGATAGTAAGGACCCGCGTTGACTATAGAGTTTTAGTCGGCAGATAGTTTATTTATTTTATTTTAGAAACATTATCTTTTTATTTTAATACACCATTTCACGTTTTCGTTATTTTCTATCGCATCTGAAACTAGTCCTTTTTATCGGAAGCTTAAATTGAGTCCTAAACTATCGACTAATTTACCCAACTGCGCGACGCAAAGAAGGGTAATGTGTTTATTAAAAGCCAGCAGCGCTTCGCGGTTTCACCCTCGTAACTCCCGATCCCGTGCGAATATCGGGATAAAAAGCCTATGTTACTCCCAATGCATCAATGTATCATCATAGCAAGTTTTATTAAAATCAGTTTAGTAGTTTCAGATCTTATTCGTTACAAACATAAAATCTTGATTGTTTATATTTTTATTTACTAGCGACCCGCCCCGGCTTCGTACGGCTATATTATGCATGTATTATACATATAAACCTTCCTCTTGAATCACTCTATCTATTTAAAAAACCGCATCAAAATCCGTTGCGTAGTTTTAAAGATTTAAGCATACAAAGGGATATAGGGACATAGGGACAGAGAAAGCGACTTTGTTTTGTACTATGTAGTGATTTATTAACAACTATTCTATCAAGTGCGATTAATCAACGCGACGATTGTCTTTTTAGTTGACAATATTTTTTTGTTTAATTGTAAATTGATGGACACTGTCGGCGAACTATTGTTGGCCAATCGTCAAGTCAGTAGTATACGAGAGCCCTTAAGTACCTTCGCTTCAGGCACAAGCCTTATCAAACCTTACCTATACATGGATTAACTTTGGTATGCTACTCTCGCTCACAAACTATTAAATATCTATGTATGCTTTTATCAAAGGATGTATGTCACAGAATATTAATTGTATCATTGTTTATGTTTTGTTTAATGGATAATTTCAAAGAGTAGAAATAAAGACCGAACTACACTTGGTAAGTTGGTTTAATCAAGTAGACCTAGTGTATAAGCAAAATAAAAGGTTTTATTTAAAAAAAAACGCGTCGAAGGACAAACGTTTGGAACGAAGCCCCCCTTTTTATAAAAACTAAAATCTGTTTTTTTTTTAAGTTCTATATCACTATCACTACATAGTATAAAATAAAGTCACTTTTCGCCGTCCCTATGTCCCTATTTCCCTTTGTATGCTTAGATCTTTAAAACTACGCAACGGATTTTGAGGCGGTTTTTTTAAATAGATAGAGTGATTCAAGAGAAAGGTATATATGTATAATACATGCATAATATAGCCGTGCGAAGCCGGAGCGGATCGCTAGTTTTTTATATGTGGAAGATTAGTTTCTCTTACGGTTTTTCTTTCACGTTTTCGTAGCGCGTTAGATTTTTTCTCGACTAGATCCCCCCGCGATAAGGAACTTCGTTTCAATACTTGCCTTAACTACGACCTAATCTAGGTTATTATATTTCATCAGAGAAAATCCCAATTAAACATGCCTGTAAAATAAACCTCCGAGGATGAATATGTGCTTTTATTACGAATGCCATATCGCGCTCTACTGATTTTATCCGATTTTATAGTTTACTGTATCGAAAAAAGGTGACTAGATAAAAATTTATCGACAGTTTTTCGAGTTCTGTTATTAGGTCAATTTGGATACGTAGTTTTGTTCAGTTCTATTTTTGTAGTAGAAATAATAATGGACCGTTGTCAACTAAAAATAAATGTGGCGAAATGGAGTTATTATAAACCATATTTTCAGTAAAGTATTAATATTTTTTATCTTTAGGTAAATAGCAAACCTATTGGGCAAGAGTTTGATTGGCAGATATCTAAAAGTGGCTTTGCCCTCCCTAGCACGGCGCACTTTGTCAATCTTATTTTGGTATTGACTTTATAACGTATTATCACTTTTCAAACAAATAGTTTTTGAAGTTATAAGTACTTCTTTAGACGCGTTATGAGAAAATGTTGAGAGTGTAATTTATCTCGCGCGCATCATAATATGATGCGTACGCATCTGTAACATAAAAGTCACATGTTGCAGCTACGTAACCCAAAAATAAAACAGGTCGAAGCTGCGAGAGTGAAATCCTCATCTTACCGATGAGAAGCGAAGTTGAGGTGATGTTAAGCGAAGTTGAGGTGATGTTAAGCGAAAATGAGGTCGAGGATGTAGCTTACTCGCCTAGAAGTTACCTAAAGTTTAATGCAGTTTATTATAATACCTATAGGTAAGTAGATAGACAATTCTCTAATTATATTACTATTTAGTTACATTGATATAATTAATTAATTTACTTTGACAACAAGTTAGCGCGTTCGTGCCCTAAACTTGAGTCATTTGATACGCCAAATCAGTAAATTATGCTATAAACAACAATCAAATTGTTTGACCTCGACTGTTATCGACCACTATCAGTATTGAAATTGTTTTGGTATATCTACCTGGATTTAAGCTCTATGCCAAACTAGACCAGTAGTCGCAGGACACTCGTACGTTTCAATCTTCCATGTCCTAAAGAACTTAATAAATGATCTTTTATATATGTCTTTTATAAATGATCATTTAATAAATGAGATTTTTAACCTTTTTTAGGGTTACATACCCAAAGAGTAAAAACGGGACCCTATTACTAAGACGCCGCTGTCTGTCAGTTGCCGCTATAACACCAAATACTAAAAACAAAATATAACGTTTACGGAACCCTTGGTCGGAAGTCAGCGTTTGTCTGCTATCACAACTGCCTGATGGCAAGTGACGATGCAGTCTAAAATGTAGCACACTCACCTATAATAAGTTACCTGTTCACTCCTGACTTGAAGACCCACATTTTTATGGGATCTTTAATTAAAATATGAATTAAGGTGAAAGGGTACCTGCGCGCTCTCCATACAAACGTAGTCGACTGTTTCCTCCCTGGATAATGACACTAGCACAAATATTTTTGTGCCATAAAACCTATAAGTGCCATGACTATGCCCCTGTGTTTTGGTTTTTTTAATTTTCTAATTATCATAAAAATTAAAATTAAAAAAATTAAAAAAAAAAAAAAAAAATAGGGGCATGGTCATGGCAGTTCTAAGTTTTATGCACCAAAAATATTTGCTCTAGTGTCATTATCCAGGGAGAAAACAGTCGACTACGTTTGTAATAGTTTGTATGGAGAAAGCCCCCGGTACCCTTTCTTCTTAAGGTGGCTCTTGATGTCTCTATTTTCACTACAACGACGGGGTGTTAAAAGTTAAAAGTTTGACGTGTCTCTGTGTGTGTGTGTCTGTGTCTGTCTGTGGCATCGTAGCTCCCGACCAGATGAACCTATTTTGATTTTGTTTCTTTTGTTTGATATTATCACTACGTAGTATAAAACAAAGTCGCTTTCTCTGTCCCTATATCCCTTTGTATGCTTAAATCTTTAAAACTACGCAATGGATTTTCATGCAGTTTTTTTTAGTAGATAGAGTGATTCAAGAAGAAGGTTTTTATGTATAATACATGCATAATATAGTCGTGCGAAGCCGGGGCGGGTCGCTAGTTACTTTATATTTGTAAAATTATATTAATACGTATCTCTCTATCCACTTATGAAAAGTAAAAAGAAATTACACTATCAAAACGAAACCGAAAATGCAAAAGCTAACCGGAACATCATTAACGTTAATCCAAACGAATGGTTACCTCAAAAACTCATCCGAATATTCCATTCGGGATAGCAAAACAAGTGGGAAACGCGTCCGGTCTCAGAGTAAATCCAATTTTATTACGCTAATAAAAGGCAATCCAATTAGAGCCGGAGATTTTTTACTGCGCAATGCTTGAGCTAGCGGCCTGGAGAGTTCTTGACTGGAGCACTCTGCACTACCAGCCCAGCCACAGGTTTCAGAATGTTACTTTTGCTTATAATGAACGCACGTTTTCATACGTTACCTGCCTACTTCAAAAGATCTAAAGCGGCTACGAAAAACAACTTACCTACTTAAATTATTCACCAGAGCACTTCATTGCTTAACTAGACACAATTTATTCTAAAATTCAATTAGACCCGAAAAAATCCTGTGTTATTTTGTAATTTGGCTACGAAGCACAAAATAAAAAGCTTTGTTCGTTTATAAAATATGAAACTACCAATCGCAAAAATCTTCTCGATATCAAAAACTAGCTTTTGCCCGCGACTTCGTCCGCGTAGAAGTCAAAAATGGAATAAGGAATCACGTTGTTCCATACAAACTTTGCCCCCCCTTTTTCACCCCTTTAGGAGTAGAATTTTGGAAAATCCTTTCTTATCGGACGCCTACGTCACACAAAGAACACACCCCCCAAGTTTCAGGTCTCTGCGATCAGCTATTTTGGCTGTGCGTTGATCCGTCAGTCAGTCAGGACAAAGGATTTTATATAAAAAATAAATACAGTGATAGGCATTTCCTACAAACACAGAATAAAGAATGTAATCATCTCTTTTTACCCCTGTACAGGTCGAATATTCAAAAATCCATTCTTAACACTCTTCTGAGACCAAGAAGGAAACCCACATATGAAATTTCAGACTCATAGAACTTGTTGTTTCAGAGCTTTTTTGAAGTGTCTTAATCTCTTTTATGAAATTCTCTTGTAGCGGTGTTAGTTATCTAATTTACCTTTGTCCACCTAAACGGCTGAACCGATTTGTATGAAATTTTTGATGTACTTATATGCGTTAGATCTGGGAATCGAACAACTTCAATTTTTTTTGTAAATAGCAAAACAACATTTTCCGGGACATCTAGTATATCTACCTATATAGATAACTCAAATAAAAATAGTAATCAAGCTCCACCTTAATTCATATTTAATTAAAGTTTCCAAAAACTACGAGTGAATGGATATTACTGGAATCGAGTGATTGGTTGACGTTAATCACAGCTCACAGTTGGCGTTGCTTTCAATTTTAATCATACACTCGTTATCTGTAAATCGATCACTCGTAAATCGAAAATAATTTCGAATTGATCGCGTCGGATAACCGTCACTATCATTTTCCAACCGTATTTTTTCCAATCACTGTGCAATTTATATATTTGCGTACAAGCAACTCGTTACAGTCGATCCGATTGGCATCGGAATAAGATTTAGATCGTGAATGTAGTCGACAGGTTAATTTCTAAGCACAACGTTGCGAAATCGACGTAAAACTGTTAATCTGGTTTTATTGGTTTAAATTATTTCGGTTAAAATTAAACCATTGAAATGTTTGGAAGATAAACGGCTTAAAATTCTATTAAATTTTAACGTCGGATACAAACTGTTATGACTGCGAACTCAATACTTCCAGATCATAAAAAGTAATGAACGGGTATCATTTCATAGAATTCCAACGTTGATACACCTTGGTTCCGTGAGGTATGAAAAGGAAGGAGGAAGTAAATAATGCACTGTTGGTGGGTTCTGGTTTCTTCCCTTACTAATTGCTTCCGAGACCAGCCATCCACCCATTGTCGAACCCCTCGGTTTTAATGAAGCGCACTTCAAAATCTTTTCTACGTTAACGGAACCCGGCGTTAACCAAGGTAAAGCAATTTTAAAGTTTCCCACCGACAACACGGAAGAAAATGAACGGAAAAGTTTGACTGCTCTCAATTATTGTCAGTTGATTATCGTGGCCATTTCGTAGTTGGAACTTGAAAATTTATTATAATGTGTACTTAGGTATATCTCGAGGACTTTGACGTTCACTTTTAATGGTGTTTTGCAACTTTTCCCTAGTTATTAGCGTTTGTAATCAAGTCGTTAAAGGACATCGTGAACTGTCTCTTAAATGCAAAATACCTACCCAACCCAACAGTCTAAACTTCCCCCATTTTGTTAATAGCACTTTAATTGATCACCATTTCACTAAATGTGGAGCTTGTTCCTCTGTATGACTTTCTATAATGTTATTATCTTATTCTGAGTATCTTCATCTGTCTACCACTTGTTGAAATGACAACAAAATTAGTTCAGTAGTTATACTAACCAGACAATATTATCCGACCTGTCAAATATAACAAGTTTTTTATTTTTCCTAACTTAGTAGTTTTTGATGTGTAAACGTCTTTGAAATGAATTAGAAGTGTAGAGGGTGCACTTGTAAAAACTAAAAATGTCGAATGTGACGTCAATATTAGCAACGGATGTTGGGCAATTGAATAACTTTGCTAGGTATATTCATAGAGTGTTTTTGAAGTTATACTTCTTTAGGCGCGTTATGAAAAAAATGATGAAAGTGAAATTTTAAGAAGCGCTCGCATCACTGTAACACTAAAGTACTTAAGGTTGAAGCTGCCCGCAAAATAAATATCGGACGGACAGACAGACGGACGTATAACTTCGGGGTGCGCGTACATGAGTATGCAAGCACCCATTTTTTTGTCCAAACAAGACGTCTCTGCTGTGGCTACGTCCCTAATTCATAATATCCGATTTTATATTTTTTTAAACTGGGTTTAGCGACTGAATTTCCTGGTTTCTATAAAGCTTAAAACTCCCAAATAAAACGGTCCGTCCAAATTAATATTGAACCATAAAACACATCGGGGTAGAGCACATTTATAACGTGATAAAACGACACTTGGAAGTGATTTCTACCAGCGTTTAATTACCATTACCGGCTGAACACAGATTACCGAATTACTCGTTAAGTACATACATTATGCAGAGCAATTTACTGTGGTTAGCATACCAAACTAAACAAGCTGTGCACGTCAAAATGCTTAATTTGTTCGCAGAATATATATCTTTCGGATAAAGCCTTAAATATTTCAAAATTAAAGTTAATTATAGGATTTTAGAACGCAATTTTTTTTCGTTTGATAAGTCTAAGAAGATGAACTCAGCTGCTAGACGTTTGTCATGGTTTATAATTAAACTGATTGCGAATAACAAGAATGTTTTAAAATTAATAATTAAATATTGTAGGACATTTCACACAGCGCCATCTAGCCCCAAGCTAAGCAACTAGGATTGTGTAATGGTAGCCAGAAATCGGATAGAATAAGTACTTAAATATTTTTCTTTTCCAAATAGATACTAACACACATACCTATAGGTATTTTTTTAAAAGATTAATAAAAGTGAAGAAATACTTTTATTATTATTCATATAATGCACATTGATTATCTAGGTATTACAATAACCTTTCTAATCAATTTAAAAGGTAATTGGAAATTCTATCAAACTTGGCACATATCCAAAAGCACGTATAAATTAGCAGATGTCGTAACGTGGTCCTAACTGATGACTGTTATTTTAACTGTATATTTATCTGATGTTCAGCTATTATTTAAAGAAAAAAAAACAATGTTTAGTTGTCTTTTAAGATTTTCCGTTTGGTTTTTTTTGGCCAGCTTATAATTTGTTTTTGTTTTTGGAAAGTTGCAGATATAGCCCTCAATCGCTTTCTTATAAAATTACCAAAATCATGTATAACTGGACCATTTGTTTACATACACCCGCCATTCTAATGTATACGATATTAATCGCATTTTATAAGTATCATGTAATATAAGCATTATAATAATATAATAATAACAAAATTTATTAAAAAAATATATATTTACCTAATATTTTCCATCATCACTACATATTATAAAACAAAGTCACTTTTCGCCGTCCCCATGTCCCTATTTCCCTATGTCCCTATGTATGCTTAGATCTTTAAAACTACGCAACGGATTTTGATGCGGTTTTATTTAATAGATAGAGTGATTAAAGAGGAAGGTTTTTAGATATAATACATGCATAATACAGCCGTGCGAAGCCGGGGCGGGTCGCTAGTATTATTATAAATTAAATTAAAATTAAATTAAAATCGCATATTATTATAACTATCATGCGATCGCGAAAATATTACAAATATATATAAAATTCAAAGTCGTGACTGGCTCAATATCAACACACAGCTTAAGCTGCTGGTTCTATAGAGACATAAAATTTGTAAGGTAAGTTAAGTATCTAATATAAGTTTTTAGAAATTCCACTCATATGAGGGAAAATAACGGCTGAAGTCGGAGGCAGTGGTTATTGCAAATAATAATCTGAAATACGGAATAACAGATGCTGCCGCGGTTTGATTGTAAAATATGAGAAACGAGTATGATAAAGTGGTCGTAGATCCTTACTTTTCAATTCTTTATACAAAACTTTCAAACATTAAAAAGAGTGGACAAAGGATACAGGCAGCGACGCAAACAGTATCATTTTATTATGATAATACCATTCTTCTCAGTTTTTTTATCTCAAACTAAGAAAAGAATTATAGTAAAACTAATAAAAATGAAACTCATTAAAACTTCCAGTTGTTCGCGTAACTGAGTTGAAAACAAAGCGAGCTAGATCAACGCTGTTATTTTTATCTGAATATTTGTTTGTTTGGTTTTTTCATCAAGCAATAACAAACTAAGCATAATAATATTTCATAGTGTGCTACGTGAGGAGGCTCACAGCTACGCGACGCTCGCTGATCGTTTACGGTAGTGCGGGTTAAGCAACGCCTGGCGCGGTCATTACTTTAATGGGTGGCCAATTAGTAGTGTGGCAAAAATGCTTCGGAAGGCACGTTAAGCCGTTGGTCCCGGTTGCTACCAGTATCTGTCGTTAGGTCAAGTTAGAGGCATTAAGGCGATCTAAAAACTCTAACAATAGGTGAGCCACACCACTATACGAGAAGAAGAATTGTGCTACGGTAGAATTTTAATCGTTCTATTTTCAGTTCAAAAGTATCTTCATAATAAAATACCTTTTGTTATCAAATTTTCAAAAGACAGACGTATGTAACATACTGCTTTTAACACAGCTACTCGCGCAGAAAATCCGATATCTAAAACCGGAACATTGATGAACGACTAAATATTCATGAGGCGCCTAGACACCACGAACATGCTAGAATAGCTCGCAAGAAATAACGCCTGTCGCCTATCAAACCACGGCGTCTTTAATATAGTTTTACAATAGATTTATTAGTTGGAATTATTAACAACGGGGTGGTTAAGACAGCTACCTAGCAGCGAGCCATGAAAGGGCAAGGTTAGTTAAAAATAGGGCTCTGTCTATCATTGATACTATAAAATGTAACATTGTCTTCAGAATTAAATCTGTCACGAATTCATACAAACTGTTTCTGTTATTGGTGAAATACGCCATCATGTCGTGTTTTACTAGAAAAAGAAGATGAAAGAAAGAAAGTGGTAAGGAAGATAATATCAGAATTTAGGTCTGATTAGGATCTTTTAGCTTCAGGGTACTCAGGTAAAAAGAAAAAGGTTTTTGACGACCCGAGATGGCACAATGGTCACCATGCCGGACTGCCAAACACAGAGTTACGGGTTCGATCCCGCCTCAGACAAGTATTTATGCTTAGATATTTGTCTGTGGTGTAGTTGTCTCTGTGTATTATAACTGTGTATTTACAAAAGAAACGATATAATTAGTATATCCGTTGTCTAGCACCCTTAATACAAGTCTATTTACTTAGCTTGGGGCTAGATGACGATGTGTTGAATGTCCTGCAATATTTTTTTTATTTTTATTTTAGTAGGATTTATTTATTCTGAAAATCTTAAATTATTTATAACTACTCATTAATACAAATTACCTACATAAAACAAATTACAAATCCAACCAAAAAAGAAATACCTAACTAAATTAACAAAAAAAAATATTACAAAAATAAATAAATAAATCATAAAAACTACAATTACTGAACTAAAATCTATATTTATTGTTTGATTTTATTTATTTATATCCACAAATCCGCTCTATAACTATTTGTAATAAATATCTTTACCACAAAAATATATCTGTGTTAAATTCGGCTGGCATAATAATTAAGTAACAGGCAATCCAAGGTTGGGTGTTCTATTGGGTACCCTAATAGCAGGCAATAGTTTCGCAACACCTAGTTCCAGTTTTGTAGGCTAAAGTCAATGTACAAAATTATTTAGGGCTTGTGTGTCACGTTGTCATAATATTTGATCTTATAATGGACAGGCGTTAGGAATTTTACAAAGGACTGGTTTGTGGGTATTTGTAGGCTTTTGATATACCTAAACAATTAACACCTGGTTAAGATTTTAACTTAATAGGCATTAAAGTTTTATTTAGGTATGTTATACATAGACAAAAGATTGGTTGTTTTTTCTATGGTAGGAATCTCTTTTTTCGATATGATTTTGTGATATATTTCCAAAATGATAACATCAACACAATCCTAAATAAAGATATCTCAGTTTTTTTTTAATTGTCAATATGGCCTTCAAAATTCGGAAAACATTCGCAAAATCCGTTGACTTTTTAATTACCGTAAAATATTGGAACGGGCGTAAGAGTAATGTTGGTACAGTATTGAAAGCAGTGAATCAATGTCTGCCATTCATTTACAGACGTACATAATTTGAAATTAAAATCGAACTGTTCAATTTGAATAACACGTGCTCTGCGGATTACGATCGGAACTCTTGCGCAAGTACGCGGCAGGTGCCTACGGGAATTCGCTAAATACTTCAACCAATGCCAATTAATGGATCGTAAATGTGTTGTAATAAGCTTAAAACTTTAAAATCAATCAGGAATCTGTCTGTCTTTTCTTACGTGTACAATTTGGGGGTCTAAGGGGTCGAATAAGTATCTTTTATGAAAGCGTACTACATCTTAGGCCGCATCGGCAAGTATGATAGTGGTCAAACGCTGACCTATCTGTAAAAAAAACTTCATTTATAGATAGATAGCTAGATAAACACTTTATGCACCATAAATTAATTGTAACTTAAGGACATAATCTGATAAAAGAAAATAATAAACACTAAACAGTATAGCATAATGGGCGGCCTTTTAAATATCTGAGAATTTTAAGTATCTTTCAAACACAAAGGAAGACTACACATTCAATTTTGCTTGCTAATTTTGGATAACAAGCGACGTCATGTGAGGCTTCAGCCGAAACGGTTAAGTTGACGCTTATCCTAAAGTTACCACCACGGTCCAGATTCATTTCCCGAGATTTTAATCGTCAAAGCAATATTCACCAGTCAAACGAGGGCCATTAGTTACTCCAAATAATTGTCAATATTGTACGCATGTTGTATCGATCGCACGGTTGCCAATTTATCTGGACATTTAATATTCTAGAGACACTATGGACTGAAGATTTTGATTAGCCGGTAGTTTAATAGGCAGCTTATTCAACAGCGATTACCCAAAAACCACATGACACAAATAGGTTTCCATCCCGTCACTCTCAAAATCTCAAGTTTCGATAGCCGCTTTAAGATGGAATCTTCCGTCAAAGCTGTTGCACCAATCTTAAATGAAGAGTTAATTACTTATTATGCACACGCATTGTACTGGTAAATAGTCTCCATTAAGAACCTGGGTGTTTATGTAAATTCACAGGTGCTTAACGGACACCCAATATCATAATTTTATTGAATTGACCAACGCTGTCCTGGTAGATGCCAACATCGCTGCAGTTGCAGTGGCTAACTACTGGGCGGGAAAATTTGACTGGTCAAACGTCACTGACTCGAAAAGAAGAAGAAGATTGAAGTAACCTTAGTGCTTATTTCTCAGCTGCTCAAATCACACCAGAATGTTTCCCGGGTCACCCGAGTGATATCACCCAGGTCCATAAAGTTGAATTCACCGATTTACTCAGGTTCGTTCAAAATTATATCGACCGATTGAAAGTTTTCTCATCTGCGGTAGTTTTGATCGTAAAATAGGAAATATTCTACTCGAATTAGCCTTTCCAATATTGATAATGTTGCGAAATATTTGACCGAGGTACTCTTGTCGAGGTTAGGCAGAGCCCGCACCCAGCATTTGGGCAGGAGCGAGATTTGCGCTGTTAACCTTTGTAGACTACCTACTTTTGTTGGACCTAGCTTTGTTCATTTATCAACTTTGTTGTTTAGATAGCGTGCAGATAATAAAGTTTACGAGATTCGGTCTGAAATGTAATGCTTGCTTGACGCTTTTGATAACTGTTCCCTTTGTCTTGCAGCAATTGAGTTATATAGCGGTTTACTGTGATGCTGGCTAACTAGTGAAGCCTTTTAACTGACTTAAAAAAAGAAGGTAAGAATCTTCGTTTTTTTAATTTCGATTGTTTATACCTAGTATATTTTTGTAGTATATTCTATGACGTTATCATATAAACTTATAATTGGTGCACGTTCTGAGCCGATCAGATTTCCTGCTTTTACGACATCACATACCCACCTTTACCTCAATCTTTCAGCAATTTAAAAAGTTTTGCGATAAAAAAAACGTAGGTAGGTACTGTATGGGTCATAAGTAAATGATCAGTTTGCTACAATAATACTATTAACAAGTACATATTGGAGTTACGACCTTCTTCTAATAGACGTTACACACAAACTTTAATACTTGAATTAAAAGTACCTACTCAGTGTGTTTATTATTTTCAACATGTTAGCAATGTATTTAGTTGTGTGAGTGGTATAAGTCGTCACTCGCTTTTGGGAAATTTGGGAAATTCAAACCCTACGAGGACGAAGTCACGGGCAAAAACTAGTTTAACTGTATTAAAGCAAATAAGTGGCTACAAAACAGCGGTAGTATACAGCCTCTAGTAATGTCTTGTTACGCATATCTTTAGTCCTACCGGCAATTCAGCACGTGCATAAATCAATTAGCCGTGACAAAACACTGAGTCGTTCTACTGTCGTATGCACTGTGGTACTGTCAAGACACGTGTTTATTCGATTCTAGTTGGATTCCATTTACTGTTTTCCGATTTGACAATGTGTTCAGTTTTTTTTTGTACATTACGGGCAACATGTTTTCCAGGTTTTCCATTTCACTGTCTCTGCCTTTTTGTATGATTTTGGTCGTTTTGCTAGTAAGTCAAAGTCAACATTATTTACTCATTTGGAATTATACAATTTGCATGTTCACTTTGAATTGTCTTAAAAACTAAGTTAGGCTGTGTGCCTTCAGAACGCGCCCACCAATGAGAAGAAGGCACAAATAACTCATAGGGTTTTGATCCGATTCAAGTAGTTTTGCCTCTCAAGACATCGACCCCTTGTGGTTTAGAATGCAATATTACCGTAAGCAAAATATGTGACGTACCAAGTACTTGTCAAGGGGAAAAAACGATCTCTTACATAGTTAGTAATAGGAGCGGTGTTGGCTTAGTGGTAGATACCTCGACTTTCATTCTGTAGGTCGTGGGTTCGAATCCCGGCCGGCCGTGCACCAATGGATTTTGAAACCCGCGGCTTGGTTGGCTCCAGAAGTATTGACAAGTTCTCTCCTCTGGACATGGGCAACTAAGCTGAGAGGGTAGTAGATCCTCACGCAAAAATGAGCCAATTAAAAAAAAAGCGGCTGTGACATACGGCAGACAGACAGACATGACGAATCTATAAGGGTTCCGTTTTTTGCCATTTGGCTATGGAACCCTAAAAATATGGTTGAATATAACATAGGCAGATTTATGAGAGAGTAGACTTGTTTGTGTGTTTTTTGGCGGAAACGAGCCAACAACATGTCGTGCTGCAGTTTTATTTATACGAAACTTAGTTGTAAACCGAGTTAAATTGTATAATTCCGGTGGAAAGTTATCTAATTTAGTTCTGTGAAAGTGCACAAGTGTAGTGAAAGTAAAAATCAGTGTCAAACATGGACTTTTCTCGTTGCCTCCAAAATCTCCTACAAGGTTATAGTAAAGTAGCCACCGCTTTACTATGACCCCTGACTTGACAAACTGTGACTTGACGACTTGACCATCTTGAAACACTTTGAGCCCGATTTCTGTAAATCGGGCCATAACTTGATGCAAAATATTACTTGATACTGGCTATATGCACAAACCGTGCGAAGCCATAACTGAAGAAAGAAAAAAAAAAAGGCTTGTTTGTGAGATTTTACAATACCTATTAATTCTATTTCCATAATTCTAATTCTAACTAGTATGTTTTCACACTATTTAATTTCAAACCCTATTATTAAAAACACCTACTTGCTAAGAAGTAGGTGCATATAATCTTAAAATTAACAGTAATTTAAAACAGAAACTAGTTCGTTTGTCGCATTACTTTGAAAAGTTGGTAACGACAGTGATTATTGCGGGTTCTAATAAAGTATGAGTTTAATTTGACAGATATTAACACTATTAAATGCCAACATACTAATTAGAGGTTTATTTCTTTTTATTAACACTTTGTCCAAACTATGCAGAAAACCTTTAGACACAGATTAAATATATTTTGATCGCTGACCGTTCAATAAGGACACCAAAAAAACACGAGGAAATAGACGCCTTCAAGAAAAATGTATCTTTAAGCAAATAAGAAATAATCATCTCCATAAAAACGCTGAATAATAATTCTTGTTTTTCGTAAATGTTCCTGAAAACAGAAAACAGTATTATAAATTAAAGAATGGGTATTGCTTTTTAATTAAGAATTTTACTAGGATCTTTATAAAATTCCTTAGAATTTTATGCCATCAAAGTCTGAAGCTCTACTCTATCAAGAGTTTTTAGTAAAATCAAGAAATTTTTCGTTATCGTACCTATATTATATAGGCTCTCCCAAAGAATCATCATCATCATCATGTCAGCCCATACACGTCCACTGCTGGACATAGGCCTCCCCCATACGACGCCACAAACAGCGGTCCTGAGCCGCCTCCATCCACCGACTACCCGCGACCGCCACAATGTCGTCGGTCCACCGGGCAGCTGGTCTCCCAACACTCCGTTTCGCGTTGCATCGTGGCCGCCACTCGAGAATCTTTACTCCCCAGCGGTTGTCAGTTCTGCGAGCTATATGACCTGCCCATTGCCACTTCAGCTTCCCAATCCTGAGAGCTATGTCGGTGACTTTGGTTCTCCCAAAGAATACTACTTACTATTTTCAAAAACATTTATTAATTTAACAAGAAATTATTCTCTAGTGTGTATAGACACAAGAGAATAAAATCTTTCTTTAGAGAAAGAGGATTAATTTCTTGCTTCAGAAAACCTTTTTTCCGTGTTAGTATCTACCTATAAAATTATCAAAAAAAGTTTCATTTAGTCTCCATTCACCCTGACTCTGAGTAGATAAACTAGAACACACATGTCGAAATATATATTCCAATTTAATTTACGTACAATCAACGGTCAAAAGTCTCTGCCAACCGTAACGTTTACAATCCTGTGCCGCACTATTTGAACATTATAACATAGTAACCTGTGGATCGAACCCACGTCTCGGTTGGTGTAGCGGGTGGCAGCTTATACCACTCGGTCAACTAAAGACATAGCTAACATGTTGAAAACTGAGTGCTTTTAATTCAAGTATTTATGTTTGTGTGTAACGTCTATTAGAAGAAGGTCGTAAGTTCAATACTTGTTTATAGTGTTATTGTAGCAAAGTGAGAGTGGATTTATGACGCATACTGTACCTTTTTAACACACAGGTAGGCCTACATTACTTTATTTGTTTTTATCAAATGTAGATACTTATCTAATTTTATTAAGACCATGAACGGAACATGCAATTTATGTCATACGCCGCATAATAGTCGTTAAATCACATTAAAACATTGGATAATTTTGGTTCGATATATAAAAATGGAGAATGAATTATTTATTCAGAGGCCGGGGCCTTTATCTTGTAATAAATCGTGTACAAATCTTGTTGTAGGTACTATTGTGTCCTAAAAATGGCTAATGTGAACGGATACAACAAGGGACAAAAAGTTTTGATAACAGTTGGCTGAGCTATTTGAGATAAGAGTATTTGAAAAGCAAAATTGACAAGTTTTTCTACAGCCCCAGTTTAAATTATAGGTAACGATCCATAAATAACAATAAAAATTGATTTACCGCGGACAAATGCCGGGGAAAATTGTAAAATGATGTACTTGCTGTGAACTGCTTCGGATAATTACTTTTCATGAGCAGTGTTGGTCTAGTGGGAGATATTTCGACTTCAAAACTGAAGTTCGCGACTTCGATACCTTACTCAAAAAGGGATTTTTCTGCAAAAATGTGCGCTAATTAACATTGCTCTTATGGCGAAGGAAAACATCGTGATGAAACCCGCGGCTTAGTTGGCCCCAGGCGTATTGGCAAGTTCTTTCCTCTGGACTTGGTCGACTAAGCTGAGACTAACTGGGCAAGCCTACTCCATCCTCTCGCAAAAAATACCCCACTCAAAACACCCGGTAGCGAAAACACAGCCCGTATCACTACATAGTATAAAATAAAGTCACTTTTCGCCGTCCCTATGTCCCTATGTCACTATTTCCCTTTGTATGCTTAGATCTTTAAAACTACGCAACGGATTTTGATGCGTTTTTTTTTAATAGATAGAATGATTCAAGAGGAAGGTTTATATGCATAATACATGCATAATATAGGCGTGCGAAGCCGGAGCGGGTCGCTAGTGCAAGAATAAAGTATTTCACTAATATTTAAACTTTAACTAAACACACCATCCCGATTCACAGAATTTCTTTTAACTAGTTGAAAATACCTATTTCTTTTAGTCCAGAGTATAAAGCATAACTTAAGTTTACAGTGAACATAAATTTTAACAAAGAATAGCATACAATTTTTAAAATATGGTAGAGTATTCTATGTTTTAAGTAAGTTCCACTGGGCTTTAAAATAATAGCTGGTCTTGGAATATTTTTAAAGTCTTAAATATTTTTACATAATAGCTTAGACCGAATAAAGTGTTTTATTTATACAAAAAGTATATTAGTATTATATCTGTTGTCTGAGTACCATAACACAAGCCTCATTGCTTAGGTTGGGGTTAGATGGTACTGTCTGCAATGTCCTGTATTTTTTAGTTTTCTTTTATTGACAATCTTTCATAAATAATCTGCGCCCCGCGGCTTTACGTGCGTTATTCCCGATCCTATGGGAAAATTGGGATAAAAAGGCGGAGAGCGTATTTTTAAAAGCAGCCGCTGTTTTTCGTTGATCATTCAGTTTCTACTTGGTGTATTTTGATGTAAAGACCTCCGGAAAATAGACATATTTGTCGGTCAAAGTTAAATTTCAACCCGAAAATCAGCTGATACTTGAAGAGGTTATTAACTTTAAGATTATAGGTTTCCTTTTTTTGTTTTATCGACTGTTCTGAGTCTGAATGGTCTATAGTAAAAAAATCAGATGTTATTCGACCTAATCTCAAGAAATTCCAAAACATTTGTAAATTTACAAAAGTCGCAAAACAAAAGTTGATTATTGAGATGTACAGAGGTAACCCAGAAGTGCTTTCACATACAAACTTTTATTTCGTAAATACATACTCGTACTATACTTATAATGGACACATAAACACTCAAATTGTAAATACAGGAAAAGTATTTTTGTAATGCACATTTTTTTTCTGCTGAATATATGTCGGCAGTGGAGTACATTTACGCAAAAAATAAAAAATAAAAAAAAAAACAAAACTTAATGTGAAAAACTTCCTGCAATTTCTAAATTATTGGGTATCTCAGTATTGATACACACAATGACGCGTAGGTACCTTCCTTCATTTAGAGCGCGCTATTAAACTCGCTGGCGCTAGTATTGTGTCCATGGACTTCGTCGTTTTGTTAGAAACACATAAATGGTTATAGCTCTGACAGTTTTTGAGTTAACTCCAAAATAAAAAAAACAATATTTTTTATTTTAATGTGCTTATAACATACCGAAATTTGTGCGCTACATAAATACTTATCCTGTATATATCACAGTCATACATAATATTTGTTCCATGGCGAGAACCTGCGACCTATTGTGTCGCCCAATCCACAGAGGTCTTTAATAGTTATTAATTAAAATTAAACCCGTTATAATTTAATTTTAAGGATTGCACTCTTGATAGTTTGGCTCCCAATTTGCCAAGCAGTTCAGATTACCAACGTATACTACCTTCATTAAAACCTAACATTATTTTTCATTACTGACCAAGGACCCTCTCTCTAAACTTCTATTATCCAACTATACAGATTACAGTTCTACATAAGCAGCTAAAACAAGTTAAAATGAACTTACTTAACTACAACTGGTTTGCACTATGCATGGAGTATTCACACTGTAGATTTTTTGAGAGTCGATTGTATTAGTTGTCAACAATTTTGTAAGGCCATGAGTTCGGAAAACGGTGAGTTACGAGATGAATTGTCGGCAACTGGATATTATGACAAGAACTAGAGAAAAACGAATACTAATCAGTCACAGTAGTTATATCAATAACTACTGTGACTGATTAGTATTGGTAGACATTATAAAAAAATATATATATATATTGCAGGACGTTTCGCACATCGCCATCTAGCCCTAAGCTATGTAACTAGACTTGTGTTAAGGGTGCTAGGCAACGGATATACTTACTACTTATATACTTTTCTTTTGTAAATATATACATATAATACATAGAAACAACCAGACCACAGACAAATATCTAGACATAAATACTTCTCTGAGGCGGTAATCGAACTCGCAACCCTGGTTTTGGCAGTCCGGCATGGTAACCATTGTGGCAACTGAGTCGAGTATAACAAATCGGCCTAATCTAGATTATAGATTATTTTATACATCGTGCATCGCCAGCAACTTTAATCTATACTATTTAGGGCGCTTTAGTGATATGTATTCTATAGCTTGCCAAGCACCTATCAACCACCACACAGCTTAGTCGACCATGTCCAGAGGAACGAACTAGCCAATACGTCTCGTGCCACCTAAGCCGCAGGTTTTATATCTCAATATTTTCCTTCGCCATAAGGGCAATGTTAATCAGTGAACATAATTTTTTTGGAAAAAATATCATTAGCGCACTGCCGACCGAAGTTGGAACCCAAGACTTTCAAAATGATTGTCGAAAGTTCGTCATTAATGTCTCATAAATAATCCACACTGCCATGCTCTCTAGGATGGCGTGAACGATGGTCTCTTCGTTAGACACAAAAGCTTTGCAGAGCGGGCTGTCCTATAACCAACCTAACCCGACTTTTATTGAACGATCAAAGATCCCCCGTCTAAGTACATATGTTGCACATTATACAAAGCAGAAGCCACTATTATGATTCCAGCGTGCTATGCTAATGCTATCAGGATCCTGCACTCTAATTACTGCAACCGATTATAAGGAGAACAACTACTACAATTAACATATCAAAGGTAATTGTGTTTTGCAACTGTTTGCATTTAGAATTTATAATGAACTAGTTAAAGTTGTGTGTATAATATAAACATATTATCTACTTAATATATCATAATTTAGAATATTTTTTATTCTTTTATTCTAATATACTCATCGCTTGGAGATAAACTTCTAGTGAACTAAGTGATGAGATGTTACAGTAAACTACAACAAGTCTCCAAGTCTAGAGTGAATAGGTACCTTCTAGACTAGCATGTACGCCATCTTTGCTTCCCATCAGGTGAGATGAAGTCAAATGAGCGCCTATTTTGTGTGTAAAAAATATACTAGTTTTTTTTACATATGCGTTTGACCACTACCACACCTGCCTGATGGTAGGTGACGATGGGGCATAAGATGTAACACGCCATACGCGCCGCACAGTTTTGTCCATACGCGCTTTCATTCGACGATTTCTACTGAATTGTAGGTTCAACTTTATCAATATCACTATATAGTCAAAATAAAGTCACTTTTCGCCGTCCCTATTTCCCTATGTCCCTTTGTATGCTTCGAAACTACGCAAGGGATTTTAATGCTTTTTTTAATAGATAGAGTGATTAAAGAGGAAGGTTTTTAGATATAATACATGCATAATACAGCCGAGCGAATTCGGGGCAGGTCGCTAGTATATAATATACGCTTTCTTTAATTTCCGTAGATACAAACACAACGCCAATTGTACCGTATTTACTCACTGGTTTGGGCACATTGGGCGTGGATGAAACTCACAAAGGACAATGCGGGCACGCTCAAGATTAAACAAATAGATAGGTAACTACAGGTTTAAAGGACAACCTATATTAAATTCCTTTGAACTAATCTCAAAGATTTAAAAAAAAGAAAAGAATAAGGTTTTTGTCCACTATTCCATATCATACTAGAAATTTAACCGGACTAAATTTATTCCTCAAGTATTCCCCGAACTTTGTCGATCTTCTTTTGTTTTTTTTTCTCAAGACATCCGGTCCTCATGCTCATACAGTATTTGAGGGCCTTCTTTGCACCTTTTTTTGGTGATCTAAATTCTTGCCTTGGATTTGGTTAAAGTTTTGGGGAAAATCAATTACCACACGATGTTTTCCTTCACCGAAAAGAACGTATTTAGAAAACATCGAGTAGGATAAAATACAGTTTGAGTTTTATTTTCTTTTTCTAAAAGTTTAATTTCCTCAAATAATATCGGCGATACTTAAGAAAGTTTCCTTCCATACTTACTTTTAACTATTATTTCCTAAACCACATATAGGAGAAGTTCAAAAACTCGGAACAAGTCTTATAAACCTTGGTAATAAACAAACGTTCGCAGCAGCTAATGTGTGACGTTTAGCGTAAAAACAACTTGCTATGGATACTTGAACTTTTAGTATTGTAGCGAGTAAGCACAATCAGGAACCTGAAGCGAATTGCAACCTCTACGTTCTAAAATTCAATAGCTACTAAAATAACGTTTTTTTAAGTAAATTTGGATACGTACTACTAGTATAGTTACATCACTATCACTACATAGTATAAAATAAAGTAGCTTTTTCTATCCGTATTTCCCTTTGTATGCTTAAATCTTTAAAACTACGCAACGGATTTTGATGCGTTTTTTTTAAAGGAAGGTTTATATGTATAATACATGCGTAATATAACCGTGCGAAGCCGGAGCGGGTCACTAGTTACCAATAAGCTGAACCCCATGTGACCTAGAGCTCACTCGCAAATCTGTAAGGGTGTAAAGTAATATTACCTGATTCGGTTTTTTTAACCAATATCACTATTACTACATAGTATAAAACAAAGTCGCTTTTTCTGTCCCTATTTCCCTTTGACTGCTTAAATCTTTAAAACTACGCAACGGATTTTGATGGGGTTTTTTTAATAGATAGAGTGATTCAAGAGGAAGGTTTATATGTATAATACATGCATAATATAGCCGTGCGAAGGCGGGGGGGTCGCTAGTAATTTATAAAATACAATGATATTGTTATATATTATACAAAAATAACAAAATAGGTAAATACTATATTTTTTAACCCCACGTTACCCAGAACTCATTCGCTTAACTGCAAAACTATAGAATTTACCTATATTTTTATTTTTGTATGTTGTATATTTAGGTGAACCACAGAATAAACTCACCCAGCAAACGCACGTGAAAAGAGGTAGTCCGTTACGGTCGCCTCTTGAGATCTACCAGATGCAAAAACTCAGCTTAGAAATATCGAGCTGCACAAAAAAATAAATAAAAAATATGCCATTTTTATTAACTTTAGTAGAATGCACAATATAAACAAAACGTGGCCATCACAAACACTCATTACATCACATTTACAATTCTACATAAGACAGTTTTGTTTTTGTCCTCATCTCATATTCGCTTTGGCGCAGCTTTAAAGGAAAATCTGAGCTTTTTCAAGTGAAAAGTTTGCCACCATCACCGCAGGCAAGGACCTATTTTTAACAGTCGCTTTGATAACATTTTCAAGTCTTGCTTCTTTCTTACAGCGATGTAGAGTTAATACAAGATATTTTGCTTGAAAACTTTTGTTTTAATTTTATCTTGTTGGACTTTAATACTAAAATTATAGCTGAACCTCTCTTTAAGTCACGTAAATCTTGATTTTATAAGAATACTAGCTGCCCTACGCGGTTTCACCCGCGTAACTCCCGATCCCGTGGGAATATCGGGATGTAAGCTATCCTATCTCTCAAGTTGGATCGAACTACACATGGTGTGCGAATTTTATTATAATCGGTTAAGTGGTTTAGAAGTCCATTGAGGACAAACATTGTGACACGAGATTTATATATATTAAGATAAATGCAAAAATTATCTTATTTTTAATATTTAGAGTCTACGCTGATATAAGACCGAGCGATCGTTCGCCATCTTTAAACAGATTGAAAAGTCGGCTTAGGCTCATAAAAGTCACCTATCCGAAATGTGCACTTTTTATAAAGATAAACGTTTGGTCAGAAGAATCACTTTCTCCAAAGCTGCACCGTCTCATAAAGTGCACCTCCTAATTGGTATATTTTCTTAGATAGTTCTTTTTTTCCAATAGCCTATTCCCTAAAGTTTTGAATTTGTGAGTTATAAAAGGAGTAAAAGTAATAAAAGGCCAAAAAATGTGTACTGTCTCAAAAAGTGCACTTCCAATTTGGTATATTTTCTCAGATAGTCCTTTTTTCCGATAGCCTATTCCCTAAAGTTTTTAATGTGTGAGTTATAAAAGGGGTAAAAGTAATAAAATGCCAAAATGGTGCACTGTCTCAAAAAGTGTACTTCCAATTTGGTATATTTTCTCAGATAGTCCTTTTTTCCAATAGCCTATTCCCTAAAGTTTTGAATCTGTGAGTTATAAAAGGAGTAAATAATAAAAGGCCAAAAAAATTGATATAAAGTGAAACTGCGTTGGAACCTAAATTAGACTTAATTGTTCTGTCTATGACAATTACTTAGAATTGGTTGACCTGACCAAACCTCTTGGGGAGTCAATGAGTGAAGTCGAGTGACACGAAGTGGACACTTTAGGTTAAACTCCCTAGATATAAATAGTAGATTAATTGAACATTGGTTCATTGTTCGTGGGGATACGAAACGTTCCGTAAAAGTAAATTAAAAGACAGGCCAAAATTGATGTAGGAAATGTTGTACTAGACAGGTAGATATTGTATATTATCTTTATGTAGGTAGTGCAGTTACAATATCCATCAGTCATTGTACTAGCCTATTCAATGTGATATGTTTGAAGTCAATCGTTAACATCAATCAAATTATATTGTAAACAGTATAATATCGCCCACTAAATATCTGTAACCCACACAAATCAAACAGACAATTAGGCTGGAACTCAACTACTGTGCACGCTACGCCGAAACCTAAGCAACAAAAAAAAACAAGCAACTAAAAAGAAAGAAATAATCAACTTCTTTTTTCAGAACTCGCATTGCAGACGTCTTCTAGAAAGCTGCCAAGCTGAAGTATACGACTGGGCTAGACATGTCTGCAGCATGCCAGATGAACGATTAGTCAAAATCACAATCCTCATTTTGACTGACCGTTCAGTAATTTCGGCAAACCAAGATGACGATGCCTTCACGATTTTGAATCATATAAGAATGACTGGATAATAATTATGTATTAGTATGTAGGAATATTTTAATTTTATTTTATTGTATAATAATAGTAAATTTATTCTTATAAATATGTATTAATTGTATATGTGTTTAATTGTCTCAGTTTTTGTAGTTGTACCATTTATATTATCTCTTCTTCTCTCACCTTACCCATAACCTTACGTTAAATCCTCTCCATCCTAAGGTTGCCTGGAAGAGACCGCTTTCAGCGGTAAGACCGCCTATTGTGCCACTATTTTATTTTTTATAAGTTATTTAAATTCATTGTACTTTTTCTGTAACTTGTATGTGCAATAAAGCGTTCTATCTATTTGGTATCCACAGATCGCGATCAATGGAAAAAACTTAGAGAGACCTTTGCCCTGCAGTGGGACAGTGTGAGCTCTTATTAATAATCACCTTAGTATACTACCAGAAAACTGAATATCCATAGACTCTCCAAAGGTTCCTTGCTTAATGGACAAATGCAGGACCTGACCACATTACGTAAATAGGTCTAAAATTTCAATTAAACGCTTCACCATCGAATTCAATACAATAATTAATTAAATTGTGTTGTAATCAACTAAGTCACTACAATTAAACTGTAATCTAATTACGCCCTATGTTAGTGTAACCATCTCGCGTTATCAAAGCGCTAATACCTATGGAATTTCAACTTAACTAGATACCTAATATGTCCGTAATTGATATTACGGATACGTTAGGAGATCCTATAATTAACAGTTCATGACCAGTTTAAACATAATGCTAACTCAATAATGTGACAGTGGTTGGTTAATTGAGCAAGTGATTTAGTTGTTACTGGCAGCGGTTCGCGGTTTCACCCGCGTAACCCCTAATCCCGTGGGAATGTCGGGATAAAAAGTAGGTTATGTTACTGCCAATAAATCAATGTATGCTCAGGCTAAGTTTCATCAAAATCGGTCCAGAAGTTTCGGAGCCTATTCGTTACAAACAAAAAATCTAATCTTTTTCATATTAGTATTACCTGCCTCTTTATAATAATCTAATATATTTAAATTACGTGTCACGTTGTTTGTGCGCGATGGACTCCTAAACTACTTTGCACACCGTGTGCAGTTTGATCGAACTTGAGAGATAGGATAGCTTACATCTTAATTTATCTTGATATTCCCACGGGATCGGGAGTTATGCGGGTGAAACCGCGGAGCGCAGCTAGTATTAATATAGAGTCTAGATTAGCTGTCTCATTAGTCCCAAATAATCAATGCCCTCATTCCAATATAAGTATAATATTACAACAACAATAGGTATACATAACTACAAATATACATACACATGTACTACCCAACTGAATCGTACAATTAGCTAGCTCAACAGGATTATGTACAATAAAGTACCTCGCACCAGGAAACTCTTAACTTCACCTACTCTATGGTGCTCATATCACTATTTCACTGACTTTATGACCTACACCAGGAAGTACTGCAAAATTAACTGTCTTGAAACCAGGAGATGATTGTCTTACGTAATGCTTAATCACGAATCTGCAAGGAGGAAGCTATTTGAGAAAATATAGGTGCTTAGATGAGTTAAGTTCATCTGATTGCAGCACAAAATTACTGCAGCTTTTTTATCTCGTTTCCATGATCCCATGTTACTTACTAACATGTGTACTAAACCAAGTGTAGGGTGAAAACAAACTAAAGCAGTGGTTCTTAACCTTTTCTTTGTCACCCCTGTGAACCCCTTCTTCACTGCAAAGCCCTGCCTGAAATGAAAACTTTCTTTTAATAGCAGTTTTATTGCAGACTGTACAAATAATTTTGTACTTTTTGAACAAAAAAATAGCAAAAATCGCGCTGCAGCCGCATCTAATTATGAAATCCTATATATTCTTATACTCCCGCAGAATAGCAAAAAACTATCTTTCACCCGCGACTTTGTCCGCGTAGGGGTCGAATTTAAAAAAAAACGTTTATTAGCAGATGCCTAAATGTTGGGCTTTGTCACATCCGTCAATAAGTTTACCAACACTTTCAATTTTATATATCTATATAAATTACTAGCTGCGCCTCGTGGTTTTACCTGTGTTAAGTTAGAGTCTCATTAAAAGTGATGTTGATTTCCTACACACACAGAATACATAATTGACCGAACGAGCGAAGCGATAGAGGTCTAGTGGCGAGACGGTCGGTCGGCTGTACCTATGTATCTATGTATCTATGTATGTTTGTTCGACGATAACTTGAGTACCGTTGCTCTGATCTTCATGATTTTTGGTATAAGAGTAGTTGAGGCCCATAGAATTTTTAAGTTCGAACATGAGAGGGATCGGTTAGGGGGCTACGGAGATAGGGGGTGCAAAAGGGGATCTACCTTTATAAAAGGCAAATAATTAAAAACTTCTTTTGAATTTTAACTTCAAAAATGACAACAAAGAGAATATAAAACATAGATAAAACTCTCTGATAAAACTACGTAAGAAATGACAATGTCAGGTTTTGATTCTGTCATTATTGAAAAGAATATGATTCTCAGAACCATAGAAACCTTCTCAAAAAATCTTCAATATCTTCGTGATATTTTAATTGAAATAGATGATCCATATTATATTTGGTTATCCCAAATAAATTCAAATATTCGCGTAAAAGTTGATAGTGTAAAGTTATGCACGGAAGGTGTAATTTTACTTCTATAATCCATAAACCAATTCTACTGCCATGTTTGTTCCCGATGGCCTATAAAGAAGCTAATGCTGGAACCAGCTATTGATCAGCTGAAAGGAAACCAAGGCGATAACTGGGCAACCCTACTATGGTTGACGTCGTCTGGGTCACTCAAGTTGTAGGTATCAACGATCATCCAACGATCGTAATGTACTACGGGATGTACCTTGTGTGAAGACATGCTGAAGACTGTGGTTTTTATAAAGTTTCTATGTATGTACCTTGTGTGAAGACATGCTGAAGACTGTGGTTTTTATAAAGTTTCTATTCTACTTTCTCCTAAATTCGACCTCTGTTTGCTTCAGTGCTAGCCGACACAAAGACTTTAAATAATAAGCTTGTCTTTTTATTATTTTTATTTACTTATAACAGGACATAAGTCTCAAACTTCTCTAATATATTTGTATTGAAGCGTGTCTCCTTTTTTTCTGTTTCGTTTTAAGATCACGATGAGTACCTAGGTATTAAATAATTGAGTGTTTAGTCTGATGATAAAAACCCTGATGAGAAAGGTAACCAATAACCATATTATTATTATGAACTTATCTACCGAGCAAGATATTAAAATATTTGTATTGAAGCGTGTCTCCTTTTTTTCTGTTTCGTTTTGAGATCACGATGAGTACCTAGGTATTAAATAATTGAGTGTTTAGTCTGATGATAAAAACCCTGATGAGAAAGGTAACCAATAACCATATTATTATTATGAACTTATCTACCGAGCAAGATATTAAAATCATGTTGAACTCGTTTAAATCAAATTAAAAAGTAGATACTCTTGGTACATGCTTGGTACTGAAGAATCATCTGATATCTGGAATTAGGTAATAGAATACAGAACCGGAGTAAGGGCCTTACCTCACCGGGACGCCGCGTGGCGACGTGTCGTTGGCTACGTATTCATGGCTACCTCTATTAACCCTAGGTCGGTAAAATATACATTTTACGCCATCGCCAGGACGCCATCGCGCTAGAGTTCCGAGTAAGTGAGTACTCTTGTATCTAGAGTACCTAGAGTAGGTACTCTAGGTACTGAAAAATAAGCTGATATCTTTGGTCTGGTGATAGAGTCGGAAGAAGGCTATAGTAACTTATGTCCTAGACAAGATAGGCCTGTGATAAGTCTATAAGCAAGATAGGCCTATCGCGTATGGACTCGTTAAAATCGTCTTGATGAGTAGGTAATATAGGTACTGATAATCTGGCGATATAGCCAGAAAGAGGCATAGGAGCTTTTTAAACTCACACAATTTGTATTTCAAGTTGTTATTATCCCGTTAAAAACGTGAAACAAAAAAATACGCGATTGAGATGATATATGAGATGATTTTTTATTTCCGTTCACTGGATGATTTAAATTAGATAGACCTATCGTATTTTGAATCTTTCGACGTTATATCATTTAAGTAGTGATCGAAAAAAAAAACTCGTGAGGTCTCAGTTCGGGGCGAACTACTAGTAGTTATTAAACAGACTTCGTAAACATCCCTAACCTAATTTTCCTATTCCAATATTCAAATCCTTCCCGCGCAAGCCATTGCAATAAACGTCATTGACATCACGCGAGCGACAGTAGCTCCGCGGATAAAAAAGGAACATTGGAAAAAGTTTGAACGAGAAACGCAACGTGCGCGTGCGTGCTTTTGAAGATTAAATTGTAAAAATAAGACAAAACCAAACAAAATACTTTCCAAAATCAACCCCGGGGTTCGTGCGTGCTGTGGATATTATAGAGTTTGGTGTAATTTAAAGAAAAACAGTGTCCTGACGGCGCGGCGGCGTAGCGTGGTGAGTGGCTTTCCCTTCCTCTATTTCCAGCTCTAAGGTATCTGTTCAAGCTACTTAAAGTCAAAACATATATCTTTCTACCCCTTTAGAGATTAAATTTTCAAAAAATGAAAAATATTGTTAGCCTTGACGTTCTAAAAGAAACTCCTAAGCAAAGTTCCAGACTCGTATCGCTTTAGAGATTTCTTAAGAAGTCTTTTTCTCTTTATACCTATGCAGAGATTTAGAATTCCTGGTAAAGTTCAACAGCATGTACTTAAAGTAAATCAAACTAAGAAAACCGATTAATTGGTCCAATTGTCCGGATCAGTTTGACAATTGCACGAACAATCGTAGACAAAGTTTGCATGCAAAAGTCAGTATTAAACCAACTCCACGATTGGATTGTCTCCGAGCCGAACTTTGATAGCTTTGAGAAGCGTAGTTAAATATAACTTACTATAGAAATTTGGTATGAATTATTGATGTTATTGGAAGCAAGCGTATCTAGCAATCTATATATCTATACCTAAATTTAACTTTTGAAACTGTCTGGTACCAAAATATAGGGAATTTTTTTTTGCAAAATTTACAGGTTTGATTTTTGGCTTTGCTACCTGATAACTCTCCAAGCCACTATGGTTTGAACTACATAATTGCACATCGTTCATAACTGTGTTGGAGGCGTGCGCTGAGTGTTTCTCAGCTTTTATAAATAAATAAATATTGCAGGACATTCCACACATCGCCATCTAGCCCCAAGCTAAGTAACTAAACTTATGTTATGGGTGCTAGACAACGGATATACTACGTATATACTTTTGTTTTGTAAATATATACTTATAATACATATAAACAACCAGACCACTGACAAATATCTAAGCATAAATACTTGTCTGAGGCGGGAATCGAACCCGCATCCCTGTATTTGGCAGTTCATGGTGACCATTGTGCTAACTTGGTCGTCATTTTATAAAACAACGAAAGTCTGGCGGTAGGCGGGTTCTTACTCTAGAAATTATAATACTGTTTTATTTCTAAACTGTGACTAGGACCACCTAAATAATAGCGTTTAAACTTATACTATACTTATAGTTCAACATCTGCATGAACCTAGGTATTTGTGAGCATTTAATAGACAGTGATTTACTCAGTACGTGCTTGCGAACCTCGAAAACTGTAATTGTCTATGTCACGACGTACAGCCCTTACTATGAGAATACTTATAAATGATGTAAGTAGAATGTAGTGTTGCCAGGTCAAGTCTGTTGAAAATTAGGCCACGTGATTTAAATAAGTGGAACTTCAGGTTTCCAAACGGGACACCTATATACCTATATCGATACCTCGGGACTCATAGGGCGTAAGCCCCAAAACTCTACTTTACAGAAGAGCCAAAAGCACAACAATTTTTTTAATTTTCGACGTAACTTTTTAGTTTTTGGCCTAAATAGATCATATAAAGATCAAAAGGCTTGATTTTTTTTGATGCAGAACACTGTAAAAACAATTTCAAATAAATTAAATAGTAACAAAAATAGCTATCCTATACGCCCCGGAAAATTGCATGTTGGAGGCGTTTAGGTAGGTACACTCCAAAAATCAGTGGGTGTGTGATGTGAGTGATGGTTGTAACCGTCAATTTGCCTACTAATTATATTAATCAATTATCTACAGTTCCTTTGTTTTTGTCTTCTTTTCTTCCGTACCTCAAAAGGTAAAAAATGAACCCTTATAAGATCACTTTCTTGTCCGTCTGTTTTCTATTTGAAATCGCCCTACTAAAGAGTGGCATGATGAAAATTAAATGAATGAAAACAAATAGTAACTAAAGTGGGTACGTACATTTTCATCAGCCGTGGGATACAGTTCAAAGGGCGAATATAGTACCTTTGTATCTAAGGATGTGGCGGTTTGTAACCAACCGCAAACTGACGGGTCTAAGTAATTTTCATATTTCAACTTAAAAGCAATTCAAAGCAATTATGAGCAGTTGATTTAATGACACGTATTCTGTTGAAACTGCATACATGTATGTCATCGCGTTGCACTCGACACAGATATTTATGATGTGCTGTAATAATGTAGCTATATTTATATTCATAAGTTACCTTATAACAAAGCCCATATAAAATACGACATACTGAAATATTTCAGTTTGGTTACATTTAGTGTTGCATGCTCAGACATCCCTGCCGGTTTGTAGAGAGCTTAGTATTTATATCGGAGGGGAAAAAAACAATTCTCCATTAGTTACAATTTTATGCTTACTCAAAAAAGAACTAGTTCTAAATGCCTAGATAGATGGCAGCATCATCTTTACATCAAAGAAGACAAAAAACTGGGAGATGAAGACCTGGCAAAATCGACAAAATTTGTACAAACCAGGCTGCATAGGCTCACTCAGTAGTTTTTGCCTTCCCGGTCCGGATAAAAAAACTCTTTACCACAGACAACTGTTGCTATAAAGCCCGACATATATCGAGCGAAACTAACTTTGAAAAAAAAAATAAGCCATTAGTAGGATCATTTTTATTTATCGATCTAATTAGTGCAAAGATTTTTAAAGTCTCATCAGAATCACAAAGTGCTGATTCTGATTATCGGTTAGCAGTTTATATTGTTCCCATTTACATATTCAGGTAAACTTACCTTAACTTACCCCACAAACCAACTAGGCAAGTAACGGTAACAAAAGCAGTTGAACTTCGTAACTGGCGATATTTTCCAAAGTTTGTGATAACTTTCGAAGTTCGTAGATGACTACAACTTTCCGATACCATTGTGGAGATCAACCCGTAGTTGAGTCGGCACTAGATTGGTAGCAAGGTTTATCTTTATTGTTCGTACTATAAACTCGATTCTGGTAGTAATTGTAATATCCTTTAGATCGAGCAGAGATATTTAATTCTGGGTTACAGAGAGAACTAACTGTTTTGTCTCTTTACCAACATTAGGAGGGGAAAATGAAGTAAATAAACCTACCCCTAAAACTGGCACTCCTAAAATTAAACTCAAGAGTCAAAATTGCAGACCCACCGTAGAGCTCCAAAATTGCTATTATTTGAATTTTTCAACTCAATCATGATTCTAAGTTCTTGCTCGAGTTAAACTCATGATTTTTTTTAGATAACACAATAAAAACTTCAGAATAAAACAATCCACGGCGGGTCTGCAATTCTGACTGCGACCGTACACTTTCTTGTTAATAAATAAACTAGAAGTTGGTATTACTCACTACCTGTTTAAAACTTCGTAAAGTTTTCACTTATTCGTTTCTGAAGAAAGTCATATTCAACTGTTGAAAATTTCATTCATTTAAATTCATTCAGGGAAATGTGTTTGAAGATACTTCTTCGCAAACCATATAGAGGGTAGTTTTATATAATGTATTTCACTTTACATAAAGCATTCATACAATACTTGACTTACCTATTTCTGTCATACTTGCTCTAGTTAGTCACGAATATGTTTTTCTGTCATTTTCAAGACAATATGAAGACTGTGGTCCGAATTTGATGAACGTCGCTTCCAGTATGTACTATATTATGGCTATATAATGTTCATTTTGTTCCCTGAAGGCCAATTCTCGTAAATAATATTGTTTAAATTACATTTCAATATCATCCCGATTGCATTTCGATTGCAAAAGATACCTTCAAAGTCAGTTTCTTTTTTACAAAAAGCTAAATTTGAGGGTGTTTTGAGCTACTTTGAGGGTATTATTTGTGATCGAAATGCAATCGAAATGTAATTTGAACAATGTTATTTACGAGAATTTGCCTTCTGTTTGCGACTGGCAGGAGCAAGTATGATAAGGTTATTGATTTCGACTCTAGCTAATCAAGGGGTATGTACCTCTTCGAAAAATATGAAACATAAAAATATTCTCTTCGCAATAATTATATATTGAGGCAAAGTTTGATAGATATTTTAATGTTCGAAACTACATTTTAATATTTATTTTATAGATAGAAAACTACATATCGGGCCTTGATATAGTGAAACTACACGAGCGTCCATTGTCAAATTGACAAAATAATACCAAAACCAGTTATACAGTTTGTTTCTATACTATATTCATTATCCCGTGGGAATTTCGTAATAAACAGCAGCCCATGTTACTCGGAAGGATTCAATGCATCCTCATACCTACCAAGTTTTATAAAAATCGGTCTGGTAGTTTTAGAACTTATGACATTTTATGCAATTCGCAAATTAATCCACAGGAGAAAATTTTAGTATGCCATTTAGATATACCAAACCAATAAAATAAAATGAGTAAACCTTATTGTCTATGAAACTACGTAATGTTTTAATAGACTCGCATAAAATGGACTGTCGATAAAAATACAGGAAAAAACGTTGTCTAGTAAATTTTAGTTTACGGTACAAATGGCTGACTATATTGGTGCCATAAAGATTCGTATGCAATGCTCTGTGTATAACAATTTGGAATAACACCCTGGGCTTTACGTTAAGCCATATTCCGTATTAAAACTTTATTGTTTCCAATAATAACGATTCACGTTTCTGATATAAGATTTTGTTCGTGTTATAAATATGAATTAGCTACGAATCTAACGATATTTTGTTTTATTGCTGTTATTTAAATTGAAATGAAACTCGCAGTTATCGTGTGTTCGGATTTCATGGAGCTATTCCGCGTTTGGATTTTCATCATTAGTTTGCTAGGTAATTGGTGTCGAGTAGTGTCGAGTGGCTCTCTTGGTTATCATAAATCTGGTTTTAGAAATAACCGATTTACTCTGAGAAAGTTGAAATATCTAAGGTATATCTAACTATTATTAATGTGAAAATTTGTTTATTGTTTCTTTCACCCTTTTTAAGGTAAACCGGCATTGAGCTATTGTTAAAAAATGGTTGTTTGTAAAGTAGGTTTACAGATGATAATTTTACGTGATAACATATGAAAACATTGATGGTAACCATAGCAACGATAATACGTAGCTATGGTTACCCTGTCAATAACACTCACGTTCCCGTAACGTGAGCGTGACGTCACACTTTTTTGCGAGTGCAGTTCGGTATTTATCGATTTATACAAACATTTGTACAGGGGTAGTTTATAACGATGAGTTTTTTATGTTATATTTTTATGCGAGTGTTATCAGTATTATAATAAATAAATAAATAAATAAATATTTCAGGACATATTACACAATATAGTAGCTGTTGCTTGCAACTTTATGCGCTTGATAGTATTCTGTTATACTATATACTAGAACCTTCCTCAAGAACCAGTCTCTCCATTCGTGAAAACAGCATGAAAATCAGTGCAGTAGTTTTTGAGTTGAGAGACAGACAGACGCGGCGGAGGACTTTAGTTTCATAATATGTTGTGATAGTATTGTGTTGTAGATAAATTGTAGGTGTCTCGAGGAGGGATAAAGTTGAGATAGCAATCATAGTCTTCATGAACCATGATCTTCGTAAATGAACTCATACACATGGTACGAACTAGATCCTCTATTCAAAACACCTCACAGTTTATGTTATTCATAGACATAAACTAACAAACAGGGCTAAGTCGCACCTACATCAAAAAGACGTAAACATCGGATATCTGCCAAGTAGTAGCAAGTTATAGTTTATGTCCGCACCCTGGCACAGATGAGGCCTATTTTCAAACTCGGAACTTTCGGAACTAGGAAATAATTTAGTTCCCTCGCAGACTTATGACTTTAGCCGATAGTGAAGACAATCATCATAATAATCAGCCGGTGTCAGTCCATTGCTGGACGTAGACTTCTCTCAAGATGCGCCACTGAGCCCGATCTTCGGCTCTTCTTTTCCAGTCACTGCCCACTGTTTTGCGTATGTCGTTGCTCCATCTGGTCGAAGGGCGTCCTATACTGTGTTTACCAATTCGCGGTCTCCATTCCAGGACATTTTACGGTTTACCTTAATAGTTATCAGTCATGCGGCATATCTTATGACCAGCCACTTCAGTGAAGACAATGATTAAGTTTAACTGTTAACTGTTGAGGAACTATCGACCGATCGTAGTCTATGGTTTGCGCTCACTTTTAGGTGACTGAGACCCTGTGATTTAGAAGATGAATGTCTTTACTCGAGTTCTATAGAAGTTTGTTGAATCACCTTTTCATATTGGAAATTAATGACGTAGATATTTTATTATGTGAAACCTTGGGTTGCCTTTTAGGTACTATAAAACTAAAATCAGTTAACATTTGAAAACAAAAATGTAGATTATATTTTGTGTAACTCCTATATATATATGTAATATGTTTATTTCGTTATTAAATTAAGTATATTAAATTGTAACAAACACAAATAAAAACCAAACAGAAAAGCTCTTGCTATCTATTTTAATAATTGTTTTAATAATAATTTTAATATTTTTAAAAATAATCAGTGAAAAAGAAATAAAATAATGTATTACATGTGAAATGTATTTAGGTATATATATGTGACAAAATTTGTCACTGGCATAACTAACATGGATGACACGAAGACTCAGAGAAAAATTAAAATTGTACAACTCTACGGCAAGTTTTTGGAGCGCGCACAATAAAATAAAAATTTACTACTTGACACTCTACTTAAATAATAAAAAGATAAAAAGACTCACGAAGAAATTTCTAAGACTACAAGAGCCACTACAACTTCACATGGCTTTTCCTTTTAAGTAGTAAGTCTTGTGACTGAAAAACAATTTCTGGGAATTTCACCTCTATAGGGGGTAATTATAATGTATTCTGTGTTAGTAAAAAATGCATATCACTTTAAAGAGACACTAATGCGGATAAAACCGCGGGACATAGCTAATCTAGTTTAAGGTTCTGGACAAATTGACAAGTCTAGTGATGCGATCTGAGTCAATTACGGATCTTACGAATCGTTTTGTTATTTCGCACTTTGATGTTTTGCGACTGCTCCTACCTTTTTGCTTAGAGCTTAACATTATATTTTTATGATCGATGGAGGCAAATAAGAACAACGAACATTATTGATTAATGTATCGAACCGGGAACATGTTTTTTTCTTTGTGTTAGATTTTCGATTAAGATAAGGCAAGTAAATAAATTGTATCGCCAATAATAGATTGTAGCAGGTTGAACATGCTTTTCAACTTTAACATGCTTTTTAGTGTACCCGTATGCAGCCTATAAGTATTAGTGAAATTTAAGGCTTGACCATGGTCGGAGCATGATTTTATTTGACTACATCCGTGACTTCGTCCGCTTAAGGTGAAAGGGTCCGGCGCTCTCCCCATACAAACGTAGTCAACTGTTTCCTCACTGGATAATGACACAAGAGCAATTATTTTTGTTACATAAAACCTATAACTGCAGAAAATAACTTTTCATTTTCTATTTATCATACAAATTAAGATTTAAAAAACAAAAAAATAATAAAAAAAACAAAACGTAGAGGCATGGATGACCATGCCTCTCTGAAAATTTTGTTTCTCAAAATTCTCAAAATGTTGTTATTTAAAACTTATAACTGCCATGAGGCAGTTATAAGTTTTATGCAACAATTTTTTTTGCTCTAGTGTCATTATCCAGGGAGGAAACAGTCGACTACGTTTGTATGGAGAGAGCGCCCGGTACCCTTTCTTCTTAAGTGTTGAATTTTCCAATATAATTTCTTAGCGAATACCTACGTCATAACAGCTATCTGTGTGCCAAATTTTGGCTTCATCCCGACTCTACCCGATCCCATCTCTACCCGTTTTTAAAATACCTAACAAAAAATCCCAATTTTACCCGATTTCATTTTTGCATATAGATAAAAGTAAGAGTACAGGTAACATGAAAAGTTGTAAATATTTTAGTTATACAAATGTTCCAATCATTATAATCTTCTATCTATAATATAAAAATCAATTGCTGTTCGTTAGTCTCGCTAAAACTCGAGAACGGCTGGACCGATTTGGCCAATTCTTTTTTTGTTGTGTTTGTTGTAGTCCAGGGAAGGTTTAAACGGTGAGAATTTAAAGATCGGACTTACGCGGGTGAAACCGCGGGGCGCAGCTAGTAGTATTATAAATAAATAAAAATAAATATTTCAGGACATATTACACATCGCCATCCAGCCCCAAGCTAAGCAACTTAATGCTTGTGTTATGGGTGCCAGATAACGGATAAACTACTTATATACTTTTTTTTTTTTGTAAATATATACATATTATACATATAGGAAACACCCAGAACCAGAAACAAGAATTTATGGTCAGCATAAATACTTGTTCCCGGCGGGAATCGAACCCGCAACCTTCTGCGTCGCAGTCGGGTGTTCGCCCGACGCGCCACAGAGGTCGTATTATAACCCCATCCGCCCTTTTGCTGGAGCTGTGTGTTGTTATACATATAACTCAGTCAGTCAGTCAGAATCATTCTCAGAAGATCCAAAGGCCAGATCCAGGATGGATCTAGTAAAATATTTTTTTCTCATTGGATCCAGATTTTAAATTGTGGATCTACTTAGTTTTTTTTTTCCAGAAGATCCCTAGGCCAGATCCATACGATACGTAAGATACGTCTTTGAAATTGTGGATGGACCAAGTCAGGACTTAGAATTTTATATTCATAGACTAGCGACCCGCCCCGCACGGCTGTATTATGCATGTATTATATCTAAAAACCTTCCTCTTTCTATCTATTTAAAAAAACCGCATCAAAATCCGTTGCGTAGTTTTAAAGGTCTTAGCATACCTACATAGGGACATAGGGACGGCGAAAAGTGACTTTATTTTTTATACTACGTGATGATAATGATAAAGCTAAACAAATTTCACTATATTGCCTCGCTAAGGAAAAGTTTTTACCGAGAGCGAGAAAATTCTTAAGCGTCTTACACACTAATGTTATGCATTAAATTAAGTACGAGCCTCGATACCTCGAACAAACTTAACCTCTACACACCTTACTACAAAATATTTGCATTATTCAAAGTGTCGGGACTGCTGTTATATTTGCACTCAAAACTTCAGATAAACCACTCAACTTTGAAGCCGAGAAAATAATATAAGTTTTGTAGTTGTTCGTATAAGCAGAGCCACAGGGATTATACCTGTGATGTTTTATGAAACATTGTTGAGCACTGAATAACATCAACGGGCGGCGTGACTTCGGCAAATGACATGATATTTTGTCTGTAAACACTTTTATAAACTTGAGCTTACATTGTGCCATATTTTCCTTTAGTATTCTTTTCAGTCCTCTTAGACAAGATTACTTTCTATTATCGATATCGCCAATCGACCGATTTTTTGTCGTGTTAATGTCTAATAAATTAAGAACAACTGCATTCACAAAAAAGTGTCACGGTAATATTGTGTGACGTCATGCGTCATGGTAATTATGACCAGACGCGTTATGGTTACTTAGGAAACAGAGTATTTAAAAATAATATCGCTCATCTGGGCTTATGTTATGGTGTGACGAGTGACGAATAGAAGTCTTATATAAAGGAAAATATATATATCAAGGAAAAAAAACTTATGTCGTTATCACGTAAAATTATCGTCCGTAAACCAACTTTACAAACAACCAATTGTTTATTATTTTTTTGTATGAATGTCATAAACCAACTAAAAATCACGTGGTCTTGCGTTAGACAAAAAATTGGTAGACAAGTTTCATCTTATGTCAATTTAATACAATGCATAATAATATGTCAATTTCATACAAAAAAATCTGTCGATTGGTGATATCGCTAATGGAAAGTAATCATGTCTAAGGGGGCAGAACTGATTGGTTTTCATTCCATATTAGTATTTTTTAAACAAGCACAGAGGTTTAAGCTGTTGTCTAAGTGTTTTTCAATTAATTAATATAGGTAAGCTACTATACTCTATTCGTAACTGTAGATACCTACCTTTTTTAGTCGACAATAACAATAAATACATCAAAACTTTCTCCTTAAAAGTTATTTTATTATTGCCATTTATTTTTTATTAGGCGTTCGTTTCGAATCGCATGTATCGCAGATACGCTTTGATCTCAATCATTCCAGATTTATAAATAGCAAATCAATTCATTAGAGAACAAAAGATTTTCCCCACCGCTACTTTCTTTGACTTCAACGTTCAGAAAAAGTAGGTAATAAAGGAGCGCTGAAATTGCCTTCAAAAGTGAATCTCAATAAAACCAAGGAGTTTCTAGTGACTTGTCCCCCGTATTTACGAAGAAACTTTTCAAAGGGTTCGGGGGAAGTATAGTGATTTGGTTGCGACAAGGAAAAGGTGGTGCTCAATTCTAATAATGAAACTCTTTTTGAACACTTGATGATGTCTTTGAAAAAAAAACCGGTCAAGTGCGAGACAGAATCCCGGACTGAAGGGTTCCGTACACATGTATCTATAAAAAAATATCTTATTTCGCAGAAGTATGGTTATGATGTCAACTAATTTTATTTTATGGACTAATTTTAGTATTTGATAAGTATACCAAATTTCAATTCGCTATGTTTACTCCTACCTAAAGAGACGGGTCTTGAGAAATAGACAGGGAGACGGACAGAAAGACAGTTAAGTTATGGTATTTAATGGTCCCGCTTTTTCCTCTTGATGTGCGGATCCTTAAAATAGACATTCTTTGAGTCGACGGAAAAAGAAAAGGGTTAGATACTTGCTTTACCATTTTATCTGCAATTTAAATATGAAAGCTTTGAAGCCGTTAATTAATCTCAAAGCAAGCAAAGTATTTTAATATCCCGTTATTATAAAGTCTTCTTCATAAGCGACGAGACGTTTATTTTTTCTTAATTTTACTATACTATTTTATGTACTTAAGTGGAACCATAATGTTGAGATCAAGAAATGTATGGAACACCCAAAATAATATAGGTTAAAGTTGCAAATTGAACAGTCACTCGTAATGTGTAATTTTATTCTACTAAATTAAAGCAAAATTTAACTGACGTTCCAATAACAAATAGTTAAAAAAACATACAACCTAATTGAGAACCTCCTCCTTTTTTGAAGTCGGTTAAAAATAGACCAATTTTCAAAAGATCTTAAAAGAACTCTCAGAGTTCTTTTAAGATAATTTTCAGACCCTCTTTATATATAATAGTTTTATTGTTAATTTTTCTTTGACATTATACAGGGCGAATTAAAATTTTGATGTAAATAAGATTTTTGGATTAACGCAAAAAGTACACAAAAATGTTGTAAGTATTTTAGTTAATCCTGCTTTGATGATCGATTAAAAAACAGATAATAATAATTAATCTTCCTATTTTCGTAAAATTATAGATTAATTCTTTTTTCGAAACAGGTTATCAAACGAGAGAAAAAATCCATGTTCGTATCCGGTTATAATAGTTCAGTAACGAACATGGATTAAAGATTAATTCCTTGTAGAATTTTTTTTTAGATAAACAAAAAGTGAAAATGTTATTTCATTCTAATTTCCCAAAGAGTTCGCCATTTAACGGTAAAGTATAATAATAATTAAAAAGGCATTTTAAGGGTTTCTGTTTTAATTAAATTAAGCTTTTTAGAAAAGAGTTCGGTTCAGCTTTATCACGCTTTTCCGATTCTGTCATTTATTTTCTTTTGTATTTTTAATTTCTCAGATTACACTCAAAATAGAATTCGGAAAATACCGTAGGCCATTTCACGGAATATTCAATGTTGATTAAACCAAATTGAAATGAAAATTAGAAAGACTTGGCTATATAATATATAAAAAGTGAATTTTTTGAATAGCGAAAAACACTTAAAGATGTCGTGTGCTCGATTTGATTAGGACAAAAAAAATAATTTTTCAAATCGGTTTAGGCGTCTCCGAGTAATCGGGAAACAAACATTAAAAAAAAATATCCCGACGAATTGAGAATCTCCTCCTTTTTTTGAAGTCGGTTAAAATAGGACTGCATAATTCGATTTTTCGAAAAGTAATTACCATAGTCAGGAATGGTGCCTACTAATTTTGTTGTTACTGTTTATGTAAAGAAAATATTACGTAATACTAAAATACTTTGAAAATAAAACCTAATTTTTTATTTTTTTTATTTAAATTAAATTAAGTAATTGTAACATAGGTACTTCATTTATTCGTATTTGTTGTGAACAGTTTAAAAATGCTAGTCTACTTACTCGTAAGTATTATTGATGTCTACATAAATCACTATCACTACATAGTATAAAATAAAGTCACTTTTCGCCGTCCCTATGTCCCTTTGTATGCTTAGATCTTTAAAACTACGCAACGGATTTTGATGCGGTTTTTTTAACAGATAGAGTGATTCAAGAGGAAGGTTTATATGTATAATACATGCATAATATAACCGTGCGAAGCCGGAGCGGGTCGCTAGTTACTTATATTTAAAAAAAAATTGAATTCACATGATTTGTATTCATAAAAATTATATGTTGTAACATAGTCGAAACGTCGCGTCGACGTAAGATAAATAAAATAAAAAGACGTCTAGAAAATAATTACTAATATACTTTGACAAAAAATTACCTACCTACGTAATTGAATTTTTTTTCCTAACAAAAAGAAAGAGAAAAAAGTGTTTCGTTATCTTTAAATTCAAGAAAAAAACATTAGCATAACCGTCACCGTTTATAAAACGTTAACTACCATAATATAGAGTTTTTGTTACGCAGCAGGATTACTACGGTGAGGTCCCTTAAAATTTATGATCAATAAGAATTTTTTTAATGAAAATTTTTATTCAAAACTCGACGTAGAACAGTTATTGTGTAAAATAACGTCAGCTAATGTCCGATTATCATAATGAAAGTGCACACCGGGTAGACGATAAGAAAAAATATATGCCCCTGGAACAATATCGTTGAATGAAGAAAAATGGCCGCCCTATAGGACTCGCCTGAACACTTCAGTTTGAAATTGCTAGTCATATATTACTCAGAGAATTTTCAATTACAACAAGCCTGCGGTTTTTCATTCGTAATGTGACTTTAGGCAGTGCTTGTGATGGTCATTTATAACATCCATACCGAATACTATTTTGTTACCTACATCACTTTTCTTTTTATGATCGTTGTTTTAAGTTACTTAGGACCAACGTTAAACAGGGGGAAATATATTAATTACTTTTATTTGGGATAGTTTCAAAGATCAACTACAAAACATCGTTTGGTACTTTTCGATTTCTAATGAAATAGTTTTTACGAATCGTATATTTATTTAATCGTATGGCATTTAATGCCTTTTAAATTTCGAAGCTCCTTTAGCACCACTCAGGCGACACGTGGTTATGGTTAGGTAACTCCTGCGGACGCGAGCTTAAGATCGTCCTCCGTATATTTAGTGCCACCTATAGATACTATTCTTTAGCTGTTACTTACTAATTTTTATTTTTATTATGATGTCGCAATATAGGCCTACACATTAAGATAGTATCTTAGCTGGGCTTTCTCCAGACAAATGTATTCCCCTTTTTTCACTGCCTCTATCACAGTCATTCTTCATTCGTAAAACCAAGGTTTGCTATACAAATGTCGCTATCATTTACTTTTTTAGGGTTTTAGAAGATCACAGTTCATCCAGTAACTATTTGCTTGCTTTAACGGCATTTGTGGTCAGAAAAAATTAAACACTAATGCCCCTTTTTAATTTAAATTAAAAAAATTGCTATAGCTACAGCATTATAATATAATTATACGCTTTAGAACCATTAAACATCATAATAGAAGCACCTGTTAATAAAAATGCTTGTCAAAAATAAGTATTTATCGATTATTCCACACCGTTTGCGAATAATATCTGAAATATAGGTACAGCATTTTCCACTTCATCTGGCTAATGCGAAAGGAAATTAAAATGTCTTATCACCGGTTTAAACCTTTCATGAGTATTGCCAGGAAAAACGCTGATTTATCAAATAGGAAAAGGTAATAAAAATGTGTAAGAAAAGAAAATTATAAAATTGTGACTTCAATTGACTCTATGTCTTGGCTTATCCTAATAGAAATTTCTAAAATTAGAAAATCTAATCACAAATTTATATATTTTAACGAACCTGTGGTGTTTTATATCAAATGTATTAATAAAGGTTTCCTGGGAGAGATCGCTTTGAACGACAAGGCCGTCCTTTGTAACACTTAGACTTAAGCTTTGTTCTTTATTATTTATTGTAATTTAAAAATGATGTTGTTTATTGTAATTTAAAAATGAATAAAGAATTTATCTAAAAATATAAGATGAGATTCAAATTAATAATAACATAGAATAGTTCTCATGTACTGCGCGTAAAAACTTGGACTTTATCTGAATTGATACAAAGTTTCAATGCAGTTAAATTGAAAGTAAAGATCTTAATATTCCTTTGAGGAATCTCCCAATAGTCCAAAAGCATTAAATTTTAAGTACCTATCTCCCTATCTATCCCACGAATTGAACTTATCTCTTAAAAACTTTTCGTAACGTTTGCCATCGAGTAACTTTCATTAGAAAACCCGGATAAACTTGTCACAGTTTTAGGATCCTTGCAATTTCCCCGAGGCCCCGGATATCTTGGAAAGCTTTCAGAAAACAAAAACATTTTTTTCCGAATATCAAACCTTCCAATGAATACTAACACGGAATACCTTAGCATTTAAATGAACGAGCCCAACAAACTTCTTTGAACGCGAAACTTTTTTAATTTCGTTGAGAGTAACCAGGTGTTCGCGTCACTTCTACGGACAATTGGGAGACAATTCACGCTTCCCCGGATTTTTGCGATAACGAATATTGCCGTTGAAATGTATTCGATCCGTTTAATTAAGATTCCAGTGATTATATTTTGTAACAATGAATTTTCAATTTGCTTCTTTTACCTTTCGGAGCGAAATTGTTTTATTTTTAGTTTACGCACGACGAAAAGGAGATGAAATTGCGAGCGACGACGCCTTATTGTAAGTGAATGTTGCCCAGTCTACGAATGTACGCTATTTTGTTCTTTATGAAAGTTCTGCATATTTTACAAACGAAAAATTGCTGACAACTTCTGAGTTATGTGCAACTGTAAACTTAGCTCATTTTATGAAACTCACGATTCATATTCTAGTTATGATTTAAAATAGGTATTTTCGTAATAATACATACAATTTTGTTGGTACGCAAACGTAACATTAATAATTTCTTTAAATTCCAAACACAAAGAAATAAAGAAACCTATATAACATTTTAATATAATAATGTCCGTACAAATTGGTCGTTTCAAATGAAACTATTCCGCAATGAATCAATTACGTTTTGCAACATTGCTGTTTTTTCTATCAGTTAAATTATTGGTTCAAAATTGATCTATTTAAGCTTTCGTAATTCATATAGTGCTTACCTATAAACGCTTCTGTAACAATCAAGCTTCAAGCATAACGCTCATGCGTACACCCAAAAGCCTTTGCCGTTTTTAACCGACTTAAAAAAAGGAGGAGGTTCTCAATTCGTCGCGTATATACAGGGTTATTGGAAATTAATTGACACGGCGTTAAGGGCTTCTTCTGTGCACCTTAACAAACAACTTTTGTTCTACGACTTTTGGAAATTCGAACATTTTTTTGAAAATTTTGAGGTTAGGTTTACCTGAAAATCAGCTGTTCCTTACACGGAGAGGTCACCTTACAATTTTACTTATTTTTTAAGTTTCATCTACTGTTCTTGGTGTGAATGACCTTTGTTTTAAAAAATCAGCTATTTTTCGAATTTACATAACCTCAAAATTTTCATTTTTTTTTCGAATTTCCAAAAGTCGTAGAACAAAAGTTGATCGTTAAGGTGCACAGAAGAAGCCCTTAACGCCGTGTCAATTAATTTCCAATAACCCTGTATATAAATATATTTTTTTTATGTATGTTCGCCGATTACTCGAAAACGCTTGGACCGATTTAGAAAATTCTTTTTTTGTATGAAAGGGGATAACTCACAGGTGGTCCCATAAAAATTGATTGGATTGGAAATACTTGGAAGTCGGACTGGGTGACACCATGTTTCCTATGATATATCTCTCAACATTCAATCTAACCCAGTCCGACTTCCAAGTATGTTTAAGTTATCTGCTGTTTTAGTGACCCGAAATGGATTATATTTCACTTTTTAGTTTTTTTTTCAGGTTTTTTCTAGTTTTTGTTTTCAGGTTTTTTTTAGTTTTTGTTACCAGGATTTTTTTTCAAGTTTTTTTTTAGTTTTTGTTTTCAGGTTTTTTGAAGTCGGTTTTTAAATTTTTTACTCTTACTGCGCTGCGTCCTTTTCGTTGTAATTCAAAAGAGTTTACATAATCCAGTAATTTATCATTGTAATTACTTAATTGTTTTGGTTGTCATCAATAATGAATTCATGGTGAATCACCTCACCTTACTAGGCACCTTTGATTACCGTTATATCACGAGCTACGCGTCTGTACATTTTATAAGGAGGCAGGACTCAGGAAGGTAGTGCGTTCAAAGTTTGAACAATTGTGATTGTGCAATATTTATAATAATATGTGCAATATAAAATATTTAAAAAATAGCTAAATGCAACATTTATTATGTACTTGGATAATATTATATATAAATTTGGACACTACATGAATTGTATTTTCTAAGGTTTTCGCAACTTGAACTCATAATGAAACTAAAAACAAAGTATACCCTTAAAATACTCGTAGTTACCTACATTATCAACTCCGTGCATTCTTAAAATTTTAAAGCATAAATGTTACTATTGATTATCCTCATTTCCGTGGTGAGGTTTAAAAAAATTGTTGTTTTTCCTGCTCAATAAATGAAAGCAAATTTTGATCTATTATAAATACATGTTGTTTTATGAGGAATACGCATTGTTTTATGAAATGGAAGTTTATAATATTTATATTGTAACAGTAACTTAATAATCGTCTCATTATTGTAAATAAAAAAATCACGAATGTATTGCGTAAGATGACCCAAATTCTATTTTCACCACGTAAAAAGTTCAAGTATGAGTAAGTCATTTATAAGAGTCATTATTTTTTCATTTTTATATTCCACTTACTAAAACCCAATTATAAAATACCACACATATATTGACATTGTATCACAACACGACATATCTAATAACAAATCGATTGATTGCAGCTACCGCTTTTTCTATCCTTAACCTTAATTTTTGGGTGTTCGCATTATCTACGCGCACTTTTGATTTTACTGTAGAAACGTGCGCAGGAGTCCGCGCAGCTCTTCCGTTTGGTTCAGTTTAACCAAGACACTGGCAGCGAACGAACTTAGAAACGCGATTGTAAGACGCGACGTGTTGTGAACTTTTGTGACAGTGTCATTGTATTTATTTTTTTACCTACTAAACGTGAGTAATTTAATTAATTAAATATGAATATTATTTAATTTTAATTAGGCTTGTGTATAAGTTATGAGACTTTAATTAAAAAAATATACATGTCATACTTTGCAAACTTTCTTTTTGTTTCTTCTTGTTTATTATAACTTTTAACAAGTATTAGGTACTTAATAAATAATAATTAACGCCATCATTATTTAAATATTGGTCGTCGAAATTAATTAATAAAAAACGAGTGATGTCATAATAATTTGTAAGCTTTCTTTTTGTTTTTTTTTCTTTAGTAAATAGTTGATCGATAAAATTACGTATTAAACCTATTTTTAGAGATAATAAAATATCTAAACCTTTCACTATAGGTACAGATTTAAGAAAGTTGTGAGATGGCTTGATAAATGAAATCTTCTAAGATGTGGTTACGAGCTATATTATTTATTTTACTTAACAAACGCTTAAAGGTAGATTATTTTTAACCACCGTAATTGGTTTATCATAAAATGAATTAAGCTAAGATTGATGGCTTGCTAAGAAGCGTGATTTTGTTAGTAATGTGAACTGTTTGAATTTAATTAATAAGTAGTTCTGGTACGTTGTTTTCTCTAATGTTTTTACGAGAGTAGAAATACTTGTGATTTTATCTAACATTAAGGAAAGTGGTGATGACAACGAGGTATACTTGTGAATTATATAACTGATTCCAGCTTTTTAAGTAGGTATAATTAATTATAACACAGTGTTTTAATTTTAAGCTTAGTAAATGAAGCATTAAAAAATTGGGTTGCATAGGTAGGTAAGTTAAAGAAAAAAATAAGAAGAGATCACTCTGGTAAATAACGTTATGATATTTAAAAAAATCACTCTAAAGATTAATAATTAGACAAACTCAAAAAATATCAATTTTAATATTTTTTAAACATGTAGGTAGGTAGGTACCCAAAAGCGGGATAGCACAATTTTAAACACTCTATATAACTACAGAAAAAATGTAAATGTAAATATCTAGTCATAAATTATTCTATTTGTATGAAACTATATACAATTTTCTTATCTCTTATATCTTATATATCAGGGGCTGACATAGCCAGCAACACTTCGACCCATTGGGATCTTTTGTGTTATATACAATTTTAGTACTTAATTATTATATTACATTAAGCCTTTTACATCTATAATCCAAATTATTATACAGCGCCATCAACCCTAATCCATTCTATTCAAGGCGCTGCCTGAAGTGCCTGGGACATGATTAGATGAAGTAAGCTTACCCAGCACAAAAACCACCCACTCAGTTTAGTCGACCTTGTCCAAAGGAATAAACTTGTCAATACATCTGGAGCCAACTCAGCCACCTCCCAATTTAGTTGGGGTCAGTCTCCTTGTACGTTTGCGCTAGGTTTTTCAATCTTGAGTTCTCTATGGAGAAATGTCCAGAGCCTGGATGTCTCGAGTTACATTGGTCCACCAGATAGCGGGCGGTCTTCCTCTCTAGGACATATCCGTGGACACATTCAGAACAATCCTAACTGAGTAGCTGTTCCTTCACATTATAAGGCCATAGCACCAGATCCCTGTCCCTATAAACATGTCTAAAAAAGGTGCTACTTTGAACGAGCCCCATCAGAGGCTCGTATTATGGATATAAAAACCTTTCACTGTTCTTGCGAATAGATAAAGTTAGAAATGAGAAGGTGATATACGGTCGGAGTCAGAATTGCAGACTCACCACAGAGTTCTATAATCACATGTGCTATAATTACCATTATTGAAATGTTTTTTTTTCTGATAATATTTATCTAACAAATTCATGAGTTGAAAGACTTTAAACTTGAACTCGAGCAAGACTTCAGAATCTTGTTTGAGTTAAAAAGATTCTAGTTTTGGTCTAAAATTCTGACTCCGACCGTATATTACCTTCTCAATTCTAACTTTATCTAGTCACTAGAACTCTACTGTCTCTATAGTTACTTACCTACATGAAATTGTGTAGGTATTATGCATCTATTACAAAAAAAATAATAGAAAACTAACAATCATACTAAAACTGACATACTTAACACTGTCGAAATAAGGTATCGCTTCCGAAAAATTAGCATGTTCCTAACAATTTGGAGGTTAATATTTTTTCCTGCCCCAATTTCGCAAGTTCGATACGGTTCGCGCAAAATGTAACGCCGTTCAGCCATAACGGACAAAATCCTATTAGTAACTTTGCGAAATTACGAATTTCCATTAGTAAACGTAACGTTGTGAGATGGTGAGAATGTTTCGGTAAGGATTTGTTTAGGAGTGTGTTAAGGAAGTAAATATTCTAACCAAAACCATTTTCCTCGGAACGGTGATTAGTGATTACAGACTTGAAATTAGTCCATACTGTCCTGTAGCCAATAGATCTTCTGAGATCTATCTCTATTTATATAAAACTAGCTCCGCAGTTTCACCCGCGTAACTCCCAATCCCGTGGGAATATCGGGATAAATTAAGATGTAAAATGTATCTTTCAAGTTGGATCAAACTGCACACGGTGTGCAAATTTGATTAAAATCGGGTTAGTAGTTTAGGATTCCATCGCGCAAAAACGACGTGACACGTAATTTATATATATTAGAAGATTCTCGATTCGCGGTGTTAGTTACCAAAATCCTCCTAAACGGCTGAACCGATTTGTATGAAAATTTTGTGTTTACGGTCTGAGAATCGAACAACATCTATTTTTATTTTCGTTATATATTTTTTTGTATATGGCAAAACCATGTTTGCCGGGTTAGCTTTTTTTCGGTCAAATTAAAACCAGTTTATGGCATTACCTATTTATTTAGGTTCTCACCATGAATCAAATTAAAAACTTGCATAATTTTTAATTATGCGTGCAAGCGGCTGTCTCAAAAACATCTTATACCTATTATGTCTTATATAAATTACATAATGAAATACCCATAAAGGTTTCCATCATCTTATCCAATCAGTTTAAAATTATTGGTCGAGGTAAAAAATATGATCGAAGACTCATCTTTTATTACGAACAATGATGTAATTTGTTAAGCAAAAACTGTCCGTTTATTCGTAACAAAAACTTATACATGCTTTGCAGAAACAGTAGGTAAATACATTAAATTTTGAATAATACCTATGCATTCATAAAACTTTTCAGCATATTAATATTTACTTAGAGTAGATAAGAGATGCCTACCTATTATATAATTTTAAAATCTACAATTATTGGTACCTAGACACACGCCGCGGTTTCACCTGCGTATGTTCCAATTCCGGGGAAATCTATACTTAATATTATAAAGCTGAAGAGTTTGTTTGTTTGTTTGAAAGCGCTAATCTCAGGAACTGCTGGTTCGAATTGAAAAATTCTTTTTGTGTTGGATAGTCCATTTATCGAGGATTATAGGCTACTTTTTATCCCGATATTCCCACGGGATCGGGAGTTAAGTGGGTGAAACCGCGGAGCGCAGCTAGTTCTGGATAAAAAGTTGCTTATTGTGAATAGGTTAGGATAGGAAATTAGGTTTCAACAAAACCGTCCAGTAGTTTCAGAACCTAATCGTTACATACAAAAAATATTTTTATTTGTAATATTAGTGTAGAAAAGCACGCGACAAATAGGCACGCGGTAAAAAAAAATATATATATAAGCAAAAAAGACACAATAAGACGATAACAAAAACAACATATTAGTTGTTATAATTTCAAAAGTATTTTTTTATATTATGTAATTACGCTAATGACAACTTAACAAACAACAATTAAATCTATCTAACAAGTTGTCTACAACAAAAACAAAGTGAGAATCAACGCGTACGCAGCAGCACACATTTCTCTTGGCTCTTGCCCTCAATGTCTTGTTCAATACCGAGATGCTCTCGACCTACTAAAGATACTCTCACTACGTCGGCAAACTAGAAACCAGCCCGTTCCACAGTACAGTATGCGTCATAAGTCCACTATCAGTTTGCTACAATAATACTTTAAACAAGTATTGGCCTTACGACCTTCTTCTAATAGACGTTACACACAAACATAAATACTTGAATTGAAAGTACTCAGTGTTTTTATTTTTTTAATCATGTTAGCTATGTCTTTAGTTGGTCGAGAGGTATAAGCCGCCAACTGACGTGGGTTCGATCCACAGGTTACGTTGTTATAACGTTCAAATAGTGCTGCACAGGATTGTAAACGTTACGGTGGCGGTTCACTTTTGAGCGTCGATTGTACATTTTGTATTGTAGGTATCTTTTTCTCAAGATTTACAACAAGTTGTCAAAAAAGAAATAAAGAAAAAAATCGTTCTATTTTCACAACCAGTTGCCAAAACATAAGTTATAAGAATCTATAAGGGTTTCGTTTTTTGCCATTCGGCTACACAACCCTAAAAACCGGCCAAGTGCGAGTCGAACTCGCGCACGAAGGGTTCCGTACTATGTTGTATGGGAAGTGTTTAATTTCTTTGTTTATTCGTATATTTCTATCTTTATTTCTTTGTAGGCAATTGTGTTGCGTTATTAGATAATCGATGTAAATCTAAAATTTACACTTCTCGATATATTTTGAAATAATTTTAAAATTTGAAATAGTACATACTTATCATCCATTAAGCAGCTCAAGGGGGTCTCCCTTCACCGAGCTGCTTAATGGATGAAAAGTATTTTAAAAAAATATTCTGGTCTGAAATTTTTTAGTTATATTAATTTTTTTTATTTAAAAAAATAAAAATTAAATTTATTTACCTATTTAATTTGATATAAAATAATTTTCATCCATTAAGCAATTCGGTGAAGGTCGTTCTTATAGGGATCTTAGACAAAATCTTTCCTCAAAAATGCTGCATTACAGATTTAAGAGAAAACAATAATCACAACAATCGCACGATAAAGAAATGTAATCCGTTTAAGCCTAAAGTCGCGCAACTAGTTTCCCTGCTTGTTGGGTACTAAGTATGAATGGCCCAAATTGAATTGACCTTGGGCCTTCCGAATTTAAAACAAAAATTGACTACGTCCCAATGGATAAAATTTATTATCAAGTACTATCAGGTTAAAAAGTTTATAAAATAAAAATATATATGTTCTATAGGTATGTACAATCAACGTTCAAAAGTCCACCGGCACCATAACTATTTGTACTGTAAGCCTATTATGGTTTAATTTGGATCTCCAAAATATAATTTCTTAGATTACTTAATAACTGTTTGCTCTTGTTACTTTCACTTGAATTTCTCTAATTAGAGCTCTAAATCCACGTAATCAAAATTAATGTTAAACAATTTAATAGATATCAGGTGATTGCTAATTGATTGTTTGAGAATATTAAATTAAATTGAACATTGTTTTACTCACTTATTAAAAGCAATTTGAACCTAGAATAGCATCTACTAAATATTTGTTTGATTACTAAAGCAATTGAAAATGTTTTTCTTTTTTCTTTTTCTATTTCGATTCTGTTGAACATGTTGAAAGTCCCGTTTTAAGTAATTATAGAAGTGAAAATAATTATGTGACTTTAAAAAAACTATACCTATTTGTTTTTAGTTTATCAAAGCCAACTCGATTCTTTCTCAACCAATCAAACGCGTCCATTACCGATCAAAACTTCATATCCGATTTTACGACGTTACCATGGTATAAAAAAAAACCGGAAATGATAAAAATGATAATCGATAACTATTCACAAAGTCCATATGTGACGTGCAATGATACAGAAGAATCGCGACGAGTGGCATGTGAAAGTAGCTAACTAGTTCCACATAACACATTCTACACACGATCTTTGTATCGGTATAGATCCGTAGAGTCCATTTCATTAAAGAAATCCCGCGGCAGTTACTGTCACTGGAGGCATCTACTTGCCTATTACATGTCCCTAAAATTAGTTTAACGAATCGACGCCTGGCGCGGTCGTTACTTCGATAGGTGGTCAATTAGTAGTGTGGCAAAAATGTGTTTCCGTGAGCCCTTCCGAGCTTCGGAAGGCACGTTAAGCCGTTGCTCCCGGTTGCTACCTCTAGTAGAAGTCGTTAGGTCAAGTTAGAGGCCTTAAGGCGATTTGAAAACTCTAACAATAATTTTCCTGCACACCAGGACTAGAAAATGAAAGCAAGGAAGAAAGAAAGCGATGTAGGCGATGTAAGCGACCCCAACAACTTCGCTGACATTTTCACTGTTTTTACGCGAACGCAAATAAGTTGTCATTTATCGTGCTTGGTTTTTTTTACGCAAAATATGCTTGCATTTGAGATTCTCTCCTGGTAGGAAGCGACGATGAAATCGAGGATGTTGCATGCTCGTCTAAAAGGAGAACGGCATGCCTAGAAAATATGATGGAACACAACGAGTCAGTTGACACCATGTCTCTGACTAGGGGGTGGTGTTAGAAGCCGCCGACCAAGACCATGTTATTTATTAATTAAGTGATTGTTTTTTAAGTTAGAAGTGTCCAATAATGAAGCGCCAAAGTGGCTACAGAGTGTTTCGTCTGCGGGACTTGTTTTTAAACACGCACTATACACGTAGTAACACACGTAGTAACTATTATATAATCTGTGGCGTTACTCTGATGTAACTAATTATACAGACGTAGCTAAGCTCGTAAGTATGTATAACTGGGTGTAAGAGACTGAAGCGAAAGTCAAGAAAGGTTACAGATCAATAGGCACCAGTATTAATTAATTAGAATTGATGTGCATGAGTTAGTTGTCTCGAAATGTCAGAATCGGAGGGTCTCGCATTGTGACTCCGAATACGAGCACAATGCAAAACCCAAATAACGTAAGACGTCTTTGGGTTTATAAGTGAATAAGAACTCTTTCGTTTAATCAGGACGTTTTAACGACTCTACTGCATCTCTAATACGGCCTTTACTGTTTTATTAAAGTAATTCAGTTATTATAATAACCGACAAAAACACAATATTTATAATACAAAATACAGAAAAATAATTCTTTTGGAGTTTTTAATAACAAATGAAGTCGACTCAGTTCAACGTAGAGCCCAACGTAAACTTGGTCTTTCGATTTTTATTTTCGATTGTCTTCAGTTTTTTTTCGACTGTATTTTATTCTTTTCGATTGCCTTTTCTTTTAAATTGGCATCGTATTTTGTTTGTCCCACTAACACTAAACCCTAAAAAGTTTCAACAGTCCGGTAGGTGCCTAAAAATAAGGCAAACTAGGTAGGTACCTACCTAGATAGGTAAAATAAATAGATTTTTATTTTGTTAATGATTTTAATTTATGTAGAAAATAATTAAATTAAAAAAAAATATAATGTAAAACAAGTTCAAACAATAAAAAAAAGCCTTGAACGTGCTCATTTAAAAACACTACCCAATTTCACAAGTCATGGTGTTAACTTTGTGCAACTATAATTAAAGCGTGTAAACACGCAGTTTGTGAAACAAACGTAGCAAACATTATACATTACAGCTATTACCATAGTGTTTTACATATCACAACGAAATAATTTAAGACTTATGGCTGACGCAGATTACGAGACCAAATAGTCGGCCTGGTAGATCTTTGAAGTAAAAACTGATCTTTTGGTAACTTTTTTTATGAATGATAAGGTCAGCGTTAAAACACTATCACACCTGCCTGATGGTAGGTGACGATCTAAGCTGTAGCACACTTTTCTAGAAGATACCTATTAGAATTCAGAAATGAGTTTGCATACTTAAAAACTTACGCACTTAAAAATAATAAAATAGTTTAACTGTTTTAAACTAACCCTAACTAACATTGTTTTTTGAAATAATAGGCCAGTTTAAATTTTATTACACCTGCCTGATTATAGGTTACGATATAAGCTGTAACACACATTCATAAAAGATACCTAGACTTCAGAAGTGCCTAGTTTGCCCCCTTAAAACAATGTTTACAATACCTAAAGTATTTATCTATCTAACCATAATCCACCGAATAACTCTTCAGTCTACATTCACCCCAAAATTGTGTTCAATATATTTGTAGGTACCTAAGTTATTAATACTTTAAACTGAGAATGATGTAAGTTAGAAGTATTGATTGCCTCATTATGTAATTTTAAGCACTTTACACTCTGACACGTCGATTATGTTGTTTAAGTGTGAATTTTATAATTCAGTTAACGTAATAAGCAAAAAATACATATGATAAAGACGTCTACATTTTTACAAGTGATAGGTCAGCGTTTGACCACAATCACATCTGCCTGATGGTAAGCAACGATGCGGTCTAAAATGTACCATGTTTACCTAAGTAGAAGATACCTGTTCACTCTAGATTGGAAGACCCCTAAATTGTACCTACATGTCAAGAAAGACAGGGCAACTAGAGGCTGAATAAGCAATGCCAAACAATATTCGAGAATTTATTTTAATTTTGATTATTTACTTACCTTCCTTCGTTCACCTGAAGTTTGAAGACAATCTCGCTCAATTAGTTTATAGAACTGTTCAATATTCATGCGAGAAGTTTCCAAATCGAATCTAACAATTAATATTCTGTTGGTTCAGTTTTCAAGGAACGGTTCTCGTTTGTTGAAAACCGTATCTATATTGAATAATAATTTAATGGTAGATCATCGATTTTAATACGGTCGTCTTGCGAACGATTGGATCGATATATATCGAATGAAATACCTACAGTAGAGTATGCCTACTTTCCATTTTATCTACTGAGACTTCATCCAAACGAAACTCTTTCTAGAGAAACAATATATTCTTCTATCGATATCTCAAGCTAGATGTTAATTTTTTTAGGGTTTTGTAACTAAAGAGATCACTCGATTCTCCGTTCGTCTGTCTATCTTGACCCTTTTTTTTAAATTGCTGTACCTATCCCACTGGCGCAAAGAGATCTACGTTTAATACATTTTGATATGGTAAAACTAATGGGAAAAATATAACACCAGCAAAATCTTACTATCAGTGAGAAACTCCCCGTAGTTCAACTGGGTAGACTACTCGGTAAAACTACTTGGAACGGCAGATTTGTTTTTGAATTACCACACAGGATGTTAAAACAAGACTATCTGATTTTGATTGCTATTCTACAGGTGAAAAAAAGTGTGTATACGTGGTTAGAGTGAGTTTTCAATACCTACGTCTATTCACTCACTCGATGAACCGTTAAACCTTTACAAAATTATGTTATTTCGTTATAAAACATCAGCGTCACAGCGTCACAGGATATTTTAGCACGAATTCACTAAAGTGCTCTTACTTGTTAAGTTCAAAAGCATCTCAAGCGTAAAGTCATTGCACCCTGCACAGTTCAATGTACTTACAATACACGATTCGAATTTTAAAATTAATCGTAAGACATACTTTACGTTGACAAATCTACCGAGAATTTTGCATGTAAAATATTTTTCGTTAAGCGGTATTTTAACCGACGACGCGCAAAAAAGAATAAGGTGTTTAAGAGTGCGTGGTGGTAGTCCAACTATTCTGTCCGACTATTAAAAAAGTTGGGTCACTTTTATCTATTAAAAGGCCCGTGATCCAATTTTCTAAAAAATAAATTTGAATCGAGATCGAACAAAAGACAATCGAAATAAACATAAGACGATCGAAACAAAAGCAAAAAAAAAACATTTGAAACTATAACAAAAGACGATCGACATCATATTTATTATCCTATATCCTTCTTTAAAGTCAAAGACAAAAATATTTATTGGAATCATTCCCAAGACGTTGAATCTTCATAAAAACTAAGTTAGGAAGTGTGCCTTCGGAAAGTACCTACCCACCAATGAAAAGAAGACATAAGATTTTCTCGGGTTTTTTCTTTTTGTGATCATGCTCAAGATTACAATATTTTTGAAGGTATAATAATTTAAGTGGATCAATTAAATTCATGCCCATGGGATCATATCATGAAGGTAACACGACGTATCATACTGTACAATTTATGCTTTTTAAAAATTAAAAAATATAATTAACTAGCTGTCCCGGCAAACGTTGTTTTGCCATATAAAAAAAAAAATGAAAAACCGCTGTTCCTATTTTGTGCAAACTTCACATAAACCATCTACTAAATAGTCCGAACAAAGCTTAATTAAACATTTGGTTTGGATAGGTGAGCCCGTTCTTGTGTTATAAAATTACAACGAAAAGTGGCATTGATTTTTATATAAAGACATAAGTAACAATCGTAACAACTTCATATAAAAATTTCACACGTTCCTATTAAAGAATTGCTATTGATAAGTTGTTGGTAACACTCCCTTATAAAGACCGTAAATGAACTAAAATAGAATAGCTAACTTTAATAAAAATCTATTATTTAGAGAAAAATTCTTTATTGTTGAATAAGCTCTAACGCAAAAACTAGATGTTTATATTGTGTTATTTATAATGTGGTTCATCAGTATGATAAATACTGATGGATTATATTCCATCGACGGAATAAACAGGCAAGACATGCATGGCGAATACTAACATCTATCAAAACAACAGCTTAGACTATCAGTAAATACCACGATATCTGATAAATACTGATGAGCCACAGTATAAACTGAACATCTAGCCAAGCGGACGCCTAAAACAAGATCAGATTTTGATGAAACTTCGTATTAAAAACATTTAAATGGTGTATTTGTAACCACTTAAATATTTAAGTTGATAGTTATACTGTTTGTTTTCCATTGAGAATAAAATAAAAATAAATAAATAGGTATTTTATATTAAAATTTTGGGTATAGGTTAGTTTTTTTTTTTTCAATAATCCATGAGATCAGGACTTACACGTGTGACACCGCGGGTCACTATTAGTAAAATTACAAACCTACCACGCTACGGTAGGTATCATAATCCATTTGATAAAATATACAAATAAATAAGACCGAAAACTTTTTCGTCGAAATATTTCTAAAGTAGTCTATTTACCTACATGTAGGCAATTGCAGACTACAAACTAAATAGTCGGCGATCGATCGGCCCACATTAACAAATGTGCAATTATTTTAACTTTACATACAAGTGGTACAATTAATTTGAATATCTGAATTCAACAAGTATTCCGTGACAAGAAAATATTTTTAGCCGACTTCAAAAAAGAGGAAGTTCTCAATTTGTCATTTTATTTTTTTGTATGTTCACCGGTTACTCGAAGATGACTTAACCCATTCTTCTTCTTCTCGTATAGTGGTGTGGCTCACCTATTGTTAGAGTTTTCAGATCACCCTAAGGCCTCTGACTTGACCTAACGATTGCTAATAGAGGTAGCAACCGGGACCAATGGCTTAACGTGCCTTCCGAAGCACGGAGGGGCTCACGAAAACACATTTTTGCCACACTACTAATTGGCCACCCATCGAAGTCATAACCGCGCCAGGCGTCGCTTAACCGTAAACGATCAGCGAGCGTCGCTTAGCTGTGAGCCTCCTCATTACATAACCCATTGAGATGATTCGTGTATTTTTTTTCTTGGTATAATTAAAGACGTATTTTAATTACCCACTACTTAAGCAAAATAACGCTCTTTCAATACCTACGTAGAATCTTAGTACAGTCACATTACCAATTAGCTGAACCCCACGTGACCTAGAGCTCACTCGCAAATCTGTAAGGTTGTAAAGTAATGTTACCTGATTCTGTTTTTTTAAATAAATACATACAATATGCAATATAAAAAATAACAAAATTGGTAAATACTATATTTTTTTACAGATATGCGAATGAGCTCTGGGTCATTTGTGGTTCAGCTAATTGGTAATGTAACTGTACATTTTATACAATAAAGGTACCCAGTCAAAAAGGGCGCTTTGTGATATTTTTATATGAAACGATATCAAGAAATCGTCACGTCCCGTCCGGCACGAGAAAAATCACGGTACGTACGTAGCAACCTTTAGTCTATAGTCTACATTGGCCCTAACTCGTACTTATTACTTCCAAACTTTTTCCTAAGAAAATATAACAAAACGTGTTTTCTAGGTAATACTGAAATCATCCGCATACGTTTCTTAGTTTTTTTCCGTCCCTCCAGGGTAAAACGATCATAAATCCCTCTTCATTGAATTCTTATGACGGTAACTGAGTACGTATCTAAGGAAATTCATATTTCATGTGAAGTTTTTTTGCGTTATCTTCAGGTTTGGGCACTATCAAAACTTTGTCGACAGCGTGTTTACATTTAATAAATCTGCATAGTGCGATGTTATACTCACCTATTTATAAGTACTAAGGTAATTTTGAGAGATAAAAGCATTGGAAAGTGTTTATTATTATTTATTTATTTATTAATAATAAAAAACAACACATAGTATAACACATTAAAAACAATGCCACAAAAACTCGAGGACTCTCTCTTTATATAAGAGGCATAGACAAATAAAATTAGAACTTGTACAAAGTTTTTAATACACAGACGGAAATATATATCCATTGGTGATGGCTACATGTTTCTGCCTTTTGCCACGGAGACCCTGGGCCCGTGGGGACCAGAAACCTTAGATTTTTACAAAAATATTTCAAAATTATTAGTATCAGCTTCAGGTGACCAAAGGGCTGGCTGCTACTTTGGCCAACGGATCGGCATTGCCATCCAAAGAGGTAATGCAGCGAGCCTTTTGGGCCCTACCTAGGGAGACTTATTACTTACTTAGACTTACTTAGTTGTTTTTCTATTTACTAACCCATTTTTATTTTCTGTACTACTAACAAGTCGACCTTTGTTGTCTAATAAATGAATTGAATTATTATTATTTGTTTGTTATATGTCCTATATCACGGGACTATGGAGTCCCGGACCTTTGGAAGGCATGCGTGGGGCCGAAGCCAACACGTAGAGGCCCTTTACAATAACAAGTTTAATGGCAAAGTATGATGTGGACCTCAAACCGGCGATTATCCCTGTCTGCACTATAAAATGCAGCCAAGGACAACTTCCGGTTTGAATAGAACTATTGATAAACTACAGGAGAAAACTACTACTTGGGCTATTGTGATGGGATGATAGTGGACTGGATACTGGGGAACTATGGGTACTATGGCGCCTGCCGTAACAATGTTCAACAAACATGTAAAAGTGGCAGGCGGAGACTCGCCAACTCTCAAACTGGGCCACCCTAATCGGCTGAGTAAATTACAGCAAGGGGGCAACAGGGACGAGAGTGGCTAAAGGATAGTGACGCCGCACTGGGTTTTAAACTCAGGTCACGGGCTCCCTGAGGGTCCAGCCTACCTGGCCCACTCACCACTTACGTATGGCATATATCCTTCGAATATACTCTTGCGACTCCACTCTGGACGGCCGGTTAAGGCAAGCCAGAGGCGGGGGACCGCTTCCTCGTCATTGTTCACTCCGATCAGCCAACTAAGGCCAGCCGGAGATGAGGAACGGTTGCTTCCCCCAGGAGCACTCGGGACCGCGGGGTCGCTACTCCCCGTCACCTCGCCTCAAGGTGCCCTGCGGGCTTATTATTATTATTATTTAGATTATTAACATTGTTTTTTTTTTCTTTATTTATAACTAATGTTCCTATAGAAGTTTAATAAATACCAATCTGAATCTTACAAAAAAACACATTAATTTATCAAAGTGCAAGAATATTTATTGAAAAACAGTGTACCTACATAAGATGACAAATTAATTAGTTTTTTTTTAGAGTACCTTAGTATGATTTAAGTTTTATTTACAAGTTTAATAACAATACAAAGTTACAACTTAATTAAATAGAAAAATAATTATATTAAAAATCCAAATAAGTAGGATGCCCAAAAGGCTCGATGCACTGCCCCTTTGAATGGCAATGCCGATCCGTTGGCCAATGTAGCTTTGGTCACCTGAAGCTAATAGCTAATTTTGACATAGTTTTATAAAATCTAAGGCTTCGGGTTCCTACGGGCTCAGGTTGTCCGTGGCAAAGTGCAGAAATATGTAACCATCATCATTAATAAAATAATTTAAAATAGTTTTTTCATTACTCATACTCCGAAAGTAGGTCTAAAGATGCATGAAGAGCGTGTAGAAAATAAAATTTCCAGCCCTAGGGCTTTTCTCTTTCACTGACAGCTGTCATGTCAAATTATGGCTTCGCACGACTTGTGCAATGTGCATGTAGCCAGTATCAGTAACATTACGCATAAGGAACTTTAAAAACCTAACCTCCTTGCTTTAAGTAACACCAAAGAATAACACTACATGTATATAACCTCTTTGGTCCCAACCTTGTAAGAGGATCAGGTAGTATGGAGTCTCTCATTCACTCTCGTTGTTAGGAAGAATTTTATGTATTATTCGTAATGAAAAGCACAGTGTTTTCCTCGGGTGAAAGACTCATTAAGTCCCTCGAACTATTAGCGCCCTCGCTACGCTCGGGCGCCAAACTCCGTCTCGGGACTTGTAATGAGTGACTTTCACACCTAGGATAACAATGTACTATTATTTTATTGTTTACATCAGTCAGTCAACACGTAAAATTGCTACGAATAGTCGTGTAACTTAGAAGTCAAACGTAACAAAATAATAGTTAGGATGACCTACTTAGATAAAGTTTTAAGTTGAACTATGTGAGATAATCACAACTCCCACGCTTAATTTTTATCAACATTTTATTTGTATTGTGCTTTGAGCAATAATTAGCACTCCTATTGCTTAAATTAAAGTCACTAATTGAAACTGTATCTTATTGTTCTACACTAAAATCATAAAAAGGAAAGATTTGTAATGAAAAACCTCTAAACTACTGAACCGATTTTAATGTAACTTGGTATGAGGATACATTTATTCACTGGGAGTAACATAGGCTACTTTTTACCTAGATATTCCCACGGGCTCGGGAGTTACGCGGGTGAAATCGCGGAGCGCTGCTAGTAAAATCATAATACGGAAATATTTTTTGTTTGTAACGAATAGGCTCTGAACTAAACTAAATATATTTAAAATAAATAAATAAATGTTTATTTAACATAAAGAATAAAAACTAAACTTAAACAATCTACGTATTACAAAACTAGTATTGCTACAAAATAATCAAAAATGTTCGGCGTCCCCTGTACTAAGCAAAGCTTGTATCGCAGGAGACAAAAGCGATTTGACAATAATCATAAAGTCTCTGGATACAACCATTTGTGATTTTACGATTTAACAATAATTGTGAACGAAAATTAATATTATAAATTGTTGAAGAATTAGGATTAGGTTATACAATTTAATAGCATAATAGCACAGAGACTCCCTCAACATGGCGTGAGGTGTAACCGGATGATAGTCTTCCGCGTCATCAGCCCAGAGCCCAAAGACCGAACGAAACTGCGCTGAAACTACTGGATACATGATACATTTATTCACTGGGATTAACATAGGCTACTTTTTATCCCGATATTCCCACAGGATCGGGACTTACGTGGATGAAACAACGAGGCCCTATTATTATGTTTTTGATAATTGTATTATGTTTTTTTTGTAATATGTTTTCACCGACATCCCAATAAAGACGAAGATCTCATTTCGGCCTATTTATAAAAGATAAATAACGCTCTTATACCAATTTCTTATCAGGTTCCTATAAATAACACTGTGTATAAAATATCCACTGAATGACGTAAGCTTCTAAAGATTTATGGGAACCTTTTTCAACCTAATCCTTAGTTCCAAAAATAAATAAAATAAGATGTTCGAAAATAAGGATTCTGAATACTTATAACCTTTTTATTTTGAACTAGCGACCCGCCCCGGCTTCGCACGGCTATATTAGGCATGTATTATACATATAAACCTTCCTCTTGAATCACTCTATCTATTAAAAAAAAACCGCATCAAAATCCGTTGCGTAGTTTTAAAGATTTAAGCATACAAAGGGATATAGGGACAGAGAAAGCGACTTTGCTTTATATACTATGTAGTGAGTAGTGATTAAAAATAGGCACATGATTGATGGTTACATTACATTACCTACACATATATTTTTAATGGTTGTAACTGCGAGTTTTTTGCAATAATTACATTGATTTTGATTAAAAGTGTGTATGATATCATTTGCGTAGATTTTGGTACTTAAAATGGCTCAGATATTAAGATAGTCGCTATCCGAACTGATCAAATGAGGCAACGCAGTTCCAACTTTCCTTTATTATGGTTACACTTTTGGATTTATAGTTAATATATTATTTATAGAAGTAGATCTATTATTATAAGTAAGGTCGGAATACCAATTAGCTGAACACCACGTGACCTAGAGCTCACTCACACATCTGTAAGGTTGTAAAGTAATGTTACATGATTATGTTTTTTTTAAGAATATACTTACTGTACAATACAATATTCAATAAAAAAAAACTAAATAGGTAAAAATACTACATTTTTACAGATTTGCGAGTGAGCTCTGGGTCACGTGGGGTTCAGCTAATTGGTATTCCGACTGTACATGATTTTTGACAGCTTACCTACAGTTATGGAAATCGTAATAATACTGATACAATTTAATATTCAAATACTAACATTAAATACCTGACCATCATCAATACTGTCGGTATTAGAACCTGTTTCCTAAGATTTATTTACAGAATCTATGTCAAGATCAAGGAGTTAGCGTCTATTAGTCACTCGTAATGTTCACTTAACGTCACTAATAAATAAAATACTTATTTAAATAGAAAAAATACATATTTATTAAATGAATCAAGCAATACCATACGATACGAAAGTAAATTACAGGTTCAAAAATTAAAACAAACAAATTAATTGTTTAATTAAAAGAAGTGCGAAAGTTTGATTCTTTGTTCCCCCTTTACAGTCAAACAATTCGACTGATTTCAAAAAAAGGTGGCTTAATTGATAGTCGGACTGGATTTTATTGAATGCTGAGAGTACATTGTTTACCATCTACCTTTTTTGGAAATCTATTTTGTCTAATCTTTTTTAAGGTACGGAATGAACCACGCTAAAACATAAAACATACGCTTCGAATTAAAAACCTCTTCCTTTTCTGTTGGTTAAAATACAACATAAAATTAATCTCAAAAAAGCAAATGAAACAAGAAGCGGAACGAAAATGGAACTCTAAATTAAAAGGCAACAGCCAATCTTAGTTGGAAACTACAAAACTGCTGGCATGTAATTCGTACGAAAATATTTCTGTATAGACTAGCAGAAAATAATGCACCTCGGAAAGTCGATAGCATCGAAGTTTGCGACTTAATCTCAGTCGAGATTACCCAAGACTCGTAGTTGTTTCCATTCTACTACTTACGGAGTTTGACCTGGCGTTGGCTTCCATGTAGTTTTATACACCCAGTTCTTGGTAACACGATGAAAATACTGCAATCGCCAACTTGTACAGTGCTCTTTTGCTAAATTACATTCTATGATAGCTCTACATTTTTCGGAATGTGAAAATTTTAACTTTGTACTTTTTACTAGCACATATTTGAGAGTTGAGATACACACAGCAAAAAAAATGTTTCTTGAAGCAAGAAATAATCCTCTAATTAAGAATACTGCAAAAAATCAGCAGTATTTTTAATTTAAGAATATTGGTTTTAAATTAAGAATCATCATTTGCCTTTGTCATCTTTGAAATATGTTAAATTAAGAATACTGCTTATATACCATTTTAAGATTGTTTTACTAAAAAAATTGCAATATTAATTTACATTAAAACTACATATTATTAAAAGTGACAATTAAAACTAAAAACAAATTGAATTTTAAATTAGTAGGTATGTTATAAAATTCTAACCATAATAAACTTAATTTAACATTACAAAATCAATCAAGTAAACCGCACCGAGTCACCCTCGGCACAAAGGAATCAGAATTCGGAAGTAGAAATAAATAGTAATATGATATTTTGACGATCTCATCATTTCAAAATAAATAATAACCAAGATAAACCTCGCACCATCCAGCGCGTGCGTCGAGTTACTATCACGCAACGCAGCACTCTCAAGATCGCATTAAGGCCACTTGTGAATTACGATTACTCCGTGTAAACAGTTCCGGCCACACTTTCCAATGAAAGCGACAACGGCCTTGCTTCACGGACCGCAGGCTTTAGGGAATCCGCGACCTAGTGAGCAATAATTGAGCTACAAGTTGCTATCGTTTCAACATTACTTGTTAAGTGCTATTGATTATTTAGCTTATTGTCTCAGTTTTTTTGTAGTTGTACCATTTATATTATCTCTTCTTCTCTCGCCTTACCCATAATCTTACGTCAAATCCTCTCCATCCTAAGGTTGCCTGGAAGAGACCGCTTTCAGCGGTAAGGCCGCCTATTGTGCCACTATTTTATTTTGTATAATTTAAATTAATTGTACCTACTTTTTCTGTAACTTGTGTGTGCAATAAAGCGTTCTATTTATCTATCTATCTATCTTATAGCCTTTTTTCAGCTAAACTCTTAGTACTTATTACAGGAAAAAGGATTGAGGACGCGATGCCAAACACTCTATAGAATTATACCAGCGCGCGGATCCGCGGTTTCACCCGCGTAATTGTTGAGGAGTCCTGAGAAGGACTGTTTAGATCCATGATGGTAGTATCGCAGGGAAAGCACCGGGAGATTCGCTAGGAACAATTCGGTGCGCCAGTTTTAGTCAAGAACGTTTAGCCGACATAAGCCGTTGCCCAGGATGGACCACGAGGAGGTAGTTCTGGACCAATTCCCACCCCACCGCCGTTTTCCCGGTGGAATTTCGGAAGTCCATAAACTTACAACTGCCGCCGCAAGCTGGCTGAAAAACTTAGATATAGAGGTTTGATCCACGCAGGATGAATGCCATACGCCATGATGACCCGCGTAATTCCCGATCCCATGAAAATATCGGAATAAAAGTTAACTTAAGTTTCCAATGAATCAATGTCCACAGAATTAAGTCTTAGTAAAATCAGTCTAAAAATATTTTACAACATATATCATAATTTACGACTGCGCTGGACGACGCAAAGGAGTGTAATGTGTTTATCAGCGTATTTATGTTGGGTTGTTCCTTTGTGGCTCTCTAAAGAACACTTTATTGGCCAGTACAGTACACAGAAAAAAGATTTCTTAAAGTGAGAAATAAACCTCTCCCTTTAGACGCTTGAGAATAATTTATTGTTTTTTATTAAATGTTCTTAAAAATAATAAGCAGTATTTCTAATTTAAGTATATTGCTTTTAAATTAAGAATACTGCTCATCACTTTATTATTCTCTCTCGTCTATATAAAGAGAATATTTTTTACTTCAAGAAATCTTTTTTTCAGTGTGGTCTTCAGATATGTTCATATAAATAATTACCACATATACTAGTATTATATATACTAGCTGCCAGTCACCGGAGCTTCAATTTAACTAGGTTGATGTGTCTCGGGAGGTAGTTAGGCGGACTTCATTGATCGTTCTCGGTCCAAACGACGGCGGTACCACCGCATCCAGTGTGATGCACCACTAACTTTGATTACTTAACAAATTGACCGTTTAAGTTTTAGGAGGGGTAAATTGTTATGCTCCGTGTAGTTTGAAATTTAATGTTTTCTTGTCTTCATTTAATGTGTTCTAAGGTATAATAAAGCCCGCATCTACCGATGGCATAGGAAAAATTGTGCCAAGAGGACTTGTTATTTATTCTACACTTTAAAATATCATGAAATGAGAAATGTGTCTCTCTCTCTATGTATGTACTTACGCATAGACGTAAGTAATCTAAAAATAATTAGCAGTATTCTTAATTTAAAAGCCATGTATTCTTACTGCTTATTATTTTCACGAAAATTTATAGTAAATTATTATTTAGCGTGAAAAATTTCTCACTACCAGATTTTTTTCTGTTTTTGTAACACACTGTCTGTACAGCGATTCTTATAACTCTTACTTATCCAAAAAATCTTATGAGGTAAGTCCCTCAACTAAAACTTATCCTGAGAATATCCTTCGATAAAAACAAGTAGGTAAAGCTTGAACTTATCTTGATTAAAATTTAAGTAAAATACACGTAATTGTAAACTCGGAGTATCAATACTCAGTTCATATCTGATAAAATATTACATTTTTATTTCTTGACTGAAAGAAATGACTATAACTACTTACCTACTTTATTATTTGCATTTTAATTTTTACCACTACTGCATTCTCGATCTTTGTAACGGAGCCCAATGTATGGAGAAATGACGTAGGATACTTTTCATCCTAATTAATGTCTACAGAATCAACTTATGCAGGTGAATCCGCAGGACGCAACAAGATAATTCCTTTTAAGTACACGTAGTAACCTCCGAACTTAACCGAAAATAAAATCTAAGGAAAAATAAATCATAACTTGGGGAAAATTAGTACAGTACTCTAATTAACCCAGAGTTTAGGAAATTTTCAAAACGCGGTGACAACGCTATCATTTACCTAAAGGTCCTCTTAGGGCCCGCTCCAATAATGGTGTAATGTAAATTTTCAGTAAATTAGAGCATCTAAATCATTATTTTATTTTCTTATTTATTAGTCTACTAGCGACCCGCTCCGGCTTCGCACGGCTACATTATGCCTATATTATACATATAAACCTTCCTCTTGAATCACTCTATCTATTAAAAAAACCGCATCAAAATCCGTTGTGTAGTTTTAAAGATTTAAGCATACAAAGGGAAATAGACACAGAGAAAGCAACTTTGTTTTATACTATGTAGTGATGATATACCACTGCTGGGCAATTCTCTATGAAGGTGTCTAATTAAACTTTACATTCATGCAAAAATATATTCTTTGTCCGGGAGTACCTAACAGAGATTAAGTAACAAGCATGTAACAAGTATCTAAGAGGAAACACAAAAATATTGTCTCTATATCCCAACTCACATCAACTTCTCGAGCTATGTCAACGTACTAATAAATTCTACATTTTATTGTACGTATAATTATATACCTTCTAGTAATATTGTAGAAAATTTGGCGTCTAAATTCAACGGAGACTTAATCAGTCGAGTTGGGAGTGCATTTGACGTTCGTAAGAGCTCTTAACTACACATGGTTTAAAAATACCTACATGTTCACGTAGATATTCAACGAAATGGAATAGTTTTATTGGATAGACAACATTTTAAAACAAACAAGTATAATTATTAAGAATATTCATTGGAATTTAGCAGAAAAAAAATCAGATTAAGAGAGCAAAATATGCAAATTGTCACAACCAGACAGATTGAAATTACAAATAATAGAGATGACAAATTTTCTAAGAGTACCTACTAGTACTTTTAGTACAAAACCTCCCGCTTAGTTTGGTGTGACATATGTTTTCAGTGGAGAAGTATCACGCTGTGTAGAAAATAAAGACAACAATCAAGTTTTTATATGAAAAATGTCATAAAGTCATTTTATTTTTCAATCGCTCTGTAAATTTTGCTATACAATTTTGTGACTGTTTTCCGGTCTACTTCTAGTAATATATTAAAAGTCTTTGGTCACAACTTATGCTATCTGTCGCTGTCATCATCACTTACGATTTTATCTCATTAACAAATACTATGATACTTATGAATTAATCAATTATTTAGTTTAATTTTTAGACGTCAATTTAAATTTAAAATAATTAACAATCCAGTAGGTAGCTTTAACTCTGCGTTCTTGCCATTCGGCCAAGTTGATTAAAACTGGCATCCAGAAAGGAACGGAACGGCCACTTTATTTGAACAAACCTCCTTAAGTAAGGAGCAAGGAGGTTCTTATGAGTTTCAGCGAACCATTACTTATTTTATTACGTCATGTATACTAAGTTGTTTGTTTGTATAGTAAAGTTTAATTCGACGACACAGACTACAGGATCGGCCTCTCTGAAGGCCAATTCTCGTAAATAACATTGTTCAAATTACATTTCAATATCATTTCGATTGCATTTCGATCACAAATAATACCCTCAAAGTAGCTAAAAACACCCTCAAAGTTAGCTTTTTGTAAAAAAAAAACTGACTTTGAAGGTATCTTTTGCAATCGAAATGCAATCGGGATGATATTGAAATGTAATTTAAACAATATTATTTACGGGAATTGGCCTTCTGATCTTCATATTTGAAGGGAACAAAACCGGCCAAGTGCATTTCGAGCCACGCACAATGTAGGGTTCCGTAGTTGTCCATAACAACATTTAAATTTCGAAGGAACTCTTTTTAAATTATTTTTTTAACATCTGTCAACTGGCAGATCGACCAAATATAGACAGGTCGATTCATACATTTTATAAGCAGCGCAATCTGTGTGCCAGTTGATGAAAAGATTAATCTTTATCTAATTAATTTTCCATGGAATATGTTTGCGATTTTGCTTTTCACTTCTCAAAGTTAGTCGTCTCTTCTTCTTCTTTCTTGCTCTTTCCCACTTCATGTGGGGTCGGCTCTCCTAATTTTTTTGCGCCAGGACAATCTGTCCTGGGTTGTCGGCTCAAAGTTAGTCGTCTATTACTCACTAAATATTTATTAACCCGCGATAGTTTTTTTTGTAAATTCGTTAAACATACATACTTCTCTATATCCTAAAACAGCCATTCCGCTAGAAGATAACCCTTGAATCTAACAAAAAATCACTTTGAAGCTTGATATTTTGAAAACAGATCCCATAAGATTTTTATCCAACAATATCTCACCATAGTCTCACCACCACCTAAAATGTTTTTTGTTTAGATTCCATTTAACCGTTTTACAGGTACATCATAAGTTAAACATTAACAACCGACCAATTAAAATAAATAAGTCATATTTAATAATTAGTATACATTCAATAAATATGCACCTACTTACGTACCATAGTCTTCATAATACGTTTTCCGTTTTATGTGTACCGTTTTACCTTGACCGTAATTTCTGGGAGTGATATAATCCTTACCAAGGCAGTAAGTCAAAAGATCCGTATGTATATTTAATGATTAAACATAAACAATGGTTTACCTTTGTAGAATCTATTACAGAGTATGAGTTGGCACCTAATAAAATATTATTATGAGCATTTAGTGTCCCACTGCAGGGCAAGGTCTCTCTACTCCCCTTCCCCTGATCGCGATCTTGTGCGACGGCTTTGGAATTTGGTACCTATAGTATGTAAAAAAAACTAAATAAAAGGACCGACTTCAAATTAAATGCACCTATAAAATTTGAATCATTATTTTGGTGCAGTTATTTATCATTTTTTTTTTTTCAATTTCATCAATTTTTTTTTTTAGTGCGCTACAATCATTACGTTTTATTTAAAAAAAGGGTCATATTATTGGTTAAAAAAAATTGATACAGCGATTTGTTGCACATCACAGTGTAATTTTGTTTATAACACCGAACATCCACGTCAAATCCTCACCCAGTTTTTATAGGACCATTCGAAAAATAACTATAATCGGTTTTCCGAACAGTCATAAAAATCCCCTACTTTTTTAAAGCGGTAAAAATAGACTTAAATTCAAGGCGAATAAAGTTGAGGGAACGTCGCCAGTCTGTTGGGGACGATGCCGCATGGAGACGCTTTGGAGGAAAATATTTTATTTTTAAACTATAATTATTACTAGCTGCGCTCCTCGGTTTCACCCGCGTAACTCCCGATCCCGTGGGAATATCGGGACAAATTAAAATGTAAGCTATCCTATCTTTCAAGTTGGATCAAACTGCACACGGTGTGCAAATTTGATTAAAATCGGTTAAGTAGTTTAGGAGTCTATAGCGCACAAACAACGTGACACGTAACTTATTTATATAAGACTAGCGACCCGCCCCGGCTTCGCACGGCTATATTATGCATGTATTATACATATAAACCTTCCTCTTGAATTACTCTTTCTATTTAAAAAAAACCGCATCAAAATCCGTTGCGTATTTTTAAAGATTTAAGCATACAAAGGGAAATAGGGACAAAGAAAGCGACTTTGTTTTATACTATGTAGTGAAGATTTGATTATACACGTTTTGATAAATTAAAGTTAAAAGGGTAGATATTATAATTAATGTACGCTATGCCTAACAAGCGTCAAGTAATTTTCCGATATAATTATACAATTGCGTGCCTGATTGCTCACTGACTCTTATGCAAATAACGACAATGACACTTATGTAACGTTGCTTGATTCTTTGATGGTTACATAGTGTTAAATGGATCGAAATGATATAGTTCAATGATTGTGATTGTTTCACTACTCAGATTTAAATTAAGGGTACAATATAAGTTAAAGAAATAGGGCAACAGCTCATAATATATTGTTTATTTAGTTCCGTACCTCAAAAGGTAAAAAAGGGAACCATTATGAGATCATTTCTAAAAATATTTAAGTTACAAATCGAAATCTAACATAATTTGCGCTTTTAGAACATAATTGTGAAAACGTGTTTTTCTAACAAATATAACCTTTGTTTTGTTTTTATGGGTACTCTACCTGTATAACCTTGTTTCATAAATATTTTTATTTTGAACCTAAAATGTGCAGATTGTACATTGTGCAGAAATGCATTTAAATTATTTTATTTGTGGTCATGCATAGAAAAGACATCAACGCGCGCTAATGGTCACTTTGTATCAAATAAGTAAGACTGTGAAGAAATTCCGCTTTTTTTTCTCTCCAATAAAATGTTTTTTTTTACCATAACAACGACCGTGACATAGATGGTAGCAGATTCGATTCCCGCCGTCAAACAAATAGTTCTTGGTCCAGGTGTTTTTCTATAATATTTATGTATTTACAAAAATAAGTAGATATAAGTAGGTTAATTTCTACCCGTTGCCTTGGACAAATATTACCAGCCTATTTGTTGAGATTGCGGCTAGATGGCGTTGTATACAATGTCTCATAATTTTTCATTATAATCGCAAATTCATATTTTAATTTAACACGATTAAAAGTTCTCTTAGATACAATTAATTTACAAAAAAAACGACTTAAATGTTAATGCTAAATTTTACATAACTTTTTGTAAAAAATGTTAGATATTATTTGATACAAACCTAATTATTTTAACCTATTATTATAAAACTTGTATAAAAATATAGAGCACAATTAGTTAAAAAATTTAAATAGAAGCATTTGTAACTGTTAATTAATAAGTAAATCCGTTTTGCAATATCCTAAAACATTTCAATGAAAAATGTATTTAAATATGAATAAATCAGGTTAAAAATGTATAAAGGTCATTAAACATTTGTTTGAGATCGAATAAAGACTGTTCTTTTCATTAGTCTATAAATATAAAATTCGAAGTCCTGACTGATTGGCTAATTTATCAACGCACAGTTTAAACCTAACTGGACTAACTGGGCTAAACTTTGGCAACTGTTAAGAAAGAATTTAAATTCAAAATTAAAAAATGTTTATTCATTTGGATGCCTAATACATGGTTACAATGATCCCATTGAAACGTCTTAAAAACTAAGTTAGGATGTGTGCCTTCGGAACGCGCCCACCAATGAGAAGAAGGCACAAGAAACTCATGGGTTTTTTTTCATGTGATCACGCTCACACTACAAATATTTGAAAGTATTATTTGAAATGGAGCAACTAAAGTCACGTCCATGGGTTCTTATCATTTAGGTAAGACGAAGTATCATAATACGCCTTTACTGCACAATTTATGCTTTATAAAAGTTTTGAACCTGTTAATGGACATGTCACATACATCTTTAGGTAATTTATTATAATAGAGCACACATGTACTAATGAACGACCTGTTTTTTTTTTCTGAGTATTATTTTCTGTATATAAGAAAATTTAACCTTACGCGGTCGTTCGCATTGGGTACAAATGTTCTAAAATTCTTATTCTAGCAAAAGCACAGGCAAAAGCTAGTTTTGGAATAATTTGAGCTAGTTTTAAAAGAAATTTCTTAGAATTTCTAAACTTATCCAGCACCTATGCCGTATCTTTTCGACTTAAATTTTTAATTGGGGGACAAACAAAAATTTTAATCCCTATTTGTCCACAAATTATACCGAAATGAAGGAAAAGCTGTCACTTACAAATGGTATACACAAAAACACTTAACAACAATTTTCAATGCAATAGTTAACAATCATTTTACTTAGGCAAAAGGCATTTTTGTTTTGACCCCTATATGCGCCTTAAAGCATTTATTGAATAATATAATAAGTGTTTAATTTAATTAACCCTTATATCATCGGATTACCGTAACTTACCTTTCTATTATTATTCAATAGTTACAGCTCGACCTGTAAGTACTTTATAACACGAGACGGGTTCACTTTCTTCCGGATATATGACACTCATATGGAATCATGGAACTGGTCTATTTTGTAATAGGTACCTACCATGTTAGTCTACCTACTGATAATATCGATATTTTTATACTAGGGTCACAGATTATGTATAAGTTTCTGGACGTATCATAAGTATATTTAGCTGTGTGCGTATTGATTTCACTTTGTTATCCTTTGTTTTATGGAATTGATAACAGATGACGCTGTCAAAATTTAGCGCCACGGCCAAAAATGTAACTATATCCATTTTTTTTCATATTTTTATGTAGGTCGCGGTGCAGTTTTTGGGCACGCATTTTCCCTAGAAAAATGTCTAGTTTGCTCCTGAAGTTTAACAATAGTTCTATCCAAACCGGAGATTGTCCCTGGCTGCATGTTATAGTGCAGACAGATAATCGTCAGTTTGGTATCCACATCATACTTTGCCATAAACTTGTAATTGTAAAGCCACGCCCCCTAATCCCTGAGCTTCTTCGACGACCTCTGTGGCGCGTCGGGCGAACACCCGACTGCGACGCAGAAGGTTGCGGGTTCGATTCCCGCCGGGAACAAGTATTTATGCTGACCATAAATTCTTGTTTCTGGTTCTGGGTGTTTCCTATATGTATAATAAGTATATATTTACAAAAAAAAAAAAAAAAGTATATAAGTAGTTTATCCGTTATCTGGCACCCATAACACAAGCATTAAGTTGCTTAGCTTGGGGCTGGATGGCGATGTGTAATATGTCCTGAAATATTTATTTATTTATTTATTTATTTCTTAGGCCCTGTCATATGACATATAAATGACATTAGAAAAGTGATCTTTGAAACAAAATATCAAAAGACCAAAACGGCATACGAGCAGTAGCAATGTGGTACTTCACATCTAATATATGGCCCAGAAACAATCAGCGCCCTAAATATCATGTACCTATTAAAGTTGCTGGCATTGTATAAATCATTTAAATTACAAATAAAGACTAATATTATTATTAAGGCTTAAAGATTATGGTTTGTCTAAACCGAAACCTCGAAATGTACGGCCAAACTTGAGCAGTCACTACCGCCGTCATATACAAGGAAGAAACAGGTCATGCGGTAAATATGGTGAGTCATGAATCTTTCGGATCCTAAATATTTGTTTACAAAAAAAACGTACGAGAAACGTGAGATCGTGTCACGCATGCGCAGAGCAAGATAAAATATACGTTAGGACTTTAGGAGCGATTGTATAACAAAAAAAAAGTTGTGTATTAAACAAAAGTGTTTAAGATGTGGTAGACAGACGACTTATTTGCGAGCCTTTGAGCCTTTGACCATAGAGGGCAAGCGACCGGTGGCTCTGGAAGTCGTTGACTTATGTTAATGATGTGACTACAAAAGTGTTGCATAAAAGTGGCAAGTAGATATACTTTATTGACGTGATAATGTCTTATACGTCTATGAACACCGGCAGCACTCCCAAAAAAGTGTGTCGTCATCGCTCACGTTCCGTTATTGACAAGGCAATCATAGCAACGCCACTCACGTTCCGGGAACGTTAGTTATTGACAATACGTTGCTATGGTTACCATCAATGTTTTCTTATGACATAATCACGTAAAATTATCGTTCGTAAACCTACTTTACAGACAACCATTTTATTTGTCTACGCAAGCGCCGTGCGTGCCATAGGTAAATGAGGTGTCAGTAATCGTTCCTATTACTTCCTCAAAACGTGGATGGAGTTATGATATTATGATATCATAGTCAAGCTTAATGAGAGCTTTTCAATTGGCTTGTTTTTTTGCTAAAGTAGTTCCTAATCGCTCGATGTGACTGGATTTATAGCCACCGTTGTCTTTGGTCAAGAAAATTATTTAAAAAAAAAACTAGGTCAGAGAAGGCAAAGACTGTTGAGAGAACTTTGTCAATTTTTACTGGTCATTAAAATCTTTAGTTTTTTTGACCTGGTTCTTTTTTTTTAAAGCCTTATGACAGTCTATACCTAGATTAAAATTAAATACATAATCCTATAAGCCGTAAATTACGACTAATTAGCACTAGGCAGTAGCAAACGATTGCATTTTGTTATGCAATTAATTAATGTCGTTGTTGTGATGAATTAATCACTGAAGCTTAAGTATTAGTTAATAAATGTGTTATGTATTTTTTGTTGATGCTTTTAATTTGATGTTTCATTATTGAACATGTCGATAATTTTAATTTTTAAATATTGTTAGATGATTTATTATTATTTAATTTGGCCCATTCTGTCGTTTTTGGAGGGCAGGAAATAGTGGAAAAATTATGCTTATTTAATATACGCGACGAATTTAGAACCTCTCTTTTTTTTAGTCGGATATTTTTTATTGTTTATTTCTCCTGAATCGTGTAGGTACCTATATATTTTTTAAATGTATAAAAGTTTAAGGGCTAACGGACAGTGCAGACTTAAATCGGATGAAAATGTAAACCGCTGAGCGATTGTTTACTTGATGTTTTATCACAAGTTGTCTGCCGATAATATAACTCTTCTACGTATTGTCCTTAAAAAACACCTGCCTTATAATTAACTAGACAAAACTAAGGACCGAGCTGTAAAAATTTACAGTACGCACAAAAATAAAATTTATCATAGTAAATTGTTCTCGACATCTGGCAACCGATATAAATTTCAGAGTTTTAGCATTAGCGTCCATTTCACAAAAAGCGGTACCGTAGTACCGGGATCCAGGTAATAATTCCAATCTGGACCACGACGAAACTTTGAAACGGGCAAACTTTAACACATTATCTTTTAATTTGAGCCCAACGAGTAGACAAATAAGATCTCGGCTGAAATTTCATTGAAAACGTTCAACTCCGGTAGGTAGAATAAATTGACGCGGGAGATTACCGCGTTCCAATGTTTCTAAAGATACGAATTTCTCATTAAAATTTTCAAGGAAGCCGGAGCACCGGCTTCATTCAATTCCTTTTGAAACTAAATCGCAAGTTTCGTCGAATAAGTGAGACAATAAGGTGTCAGCTTTAAAAGCTAAGTATCATTGCTATAACGGAGAGGTATGTGAATGGATGTGGCTTGACACTTTCATAATATGTTACTTGAGAAATCTATTGAAGTTTGTATGTTGACACTTCATTCTCTAACATACCTACTATAGAGCATTTACATATTATATACCTACACAAATAAATCTCACTAAGAACTATTAATAAAGACGTGGACAAAAATATTTAATACAACATTGTGTTGAAAGTCGACACTGTCACATAACAAGTTAATGGGATCTTAACATGACAAAGCGATCCACAAAAAGCTCAGATCGAATTACCTGCCTCTACTTTATTTATTGGCGGGCATTGATTGAGTCATCTTTCTTCGTTCAATCTACGAAATTTCTCTAGTAATTTTTATTATATTATTTCTATTTAAATGGAATTGAAGTACATTTTATTATCTTTATAGATAACTGATTATGTATTTTTAATAAAGATGTAGTCAAAATTACTGCTAACACAGTAGAAACCACTTGTAAGTGTTAGTAGATAAACTAATGCCACCGGAATATTATAACATTAACACATATAAGCAGTTGTATATCTTGTCATTTGTACCTTATATTATTTTGACATCATATAGCATCATTTTGACATAAAGACATTTTGGCACCAACAATTTGTACATTTTGATACTGAGACTATGTTACCCATTGACAACGAGACTTCAAAAAGTTTAGTACTAGGTCTCACTACAAGGGGTTTTCTGAAATTTCTGAACGCAGTAAAAACAGCAAGGCATAGTTAGTTATTGCAATAAAGTTACACGATGAAGAGAGAGTCGGTTCACATCACGTAAGTTGAAAGAATTATCTTTTATTTATCGGTCTGGCCGATTCCTTTAAGCCTTTTTCCATCTTGACTTCTATTATGCTAATATCCTCGCCTTACAAACAGAATGAAATTTAATTTCACTCGAGGCTCCTTTTAAGAAGTTCGTTTTTCTCAACTTATTGAAATAGGTAAGTAAGCTGGAAATTTTAGAAAGGAATGAGAGTATTTCATCGAATGAGAGAAGTTTAATTAACAAGTTTTGTTTTGAATAAAACGGTTTCTGCTTTATTTTGTTTCTGTTCTAAACAAGTAAGTGTCGAAATTCATTACGATATTGGTATTGATTGTGTAAAATTGTTTAACTCACACGATGGGAAGAGTTTTTTTTCGTTTATATTGAATTTACCCATGAATCCATATTGAAAGACGTTTCAATTTTGTAAGCGTAGCGTCGCGCCTTTATTAAAGTAAACGTGTCCATTGAGTTTAGACGTTTAAAGTTTATTAATTTATTAATAGAAGTAAGGTAGGTAGGTATCAAATAATAAATCTATTTCAAAGTTTTGTTTATCTGAATATTAACGGCTGCAAAGAGGTCGTAAGTTCGTTGAAAGTTTGAAACTTGCTAAATGTTTTATAGAGAATTCATAACTCGATTTAATATTGACGACGGAGTCTTTTTAACTTTTTGTATAAATAGGCCTCTAGAGGATAATTCAAGGATCTATGGCTCGCCCACTCTATATTAACATTTAATACCTTTAGTCTAAGTATATTGTCTTGGATGGTATCCAAACCGCTTACGCTAATTGAGTTTTGTTTATAATATTTCTCGTGAAATTACAAACTCCTTAGCGGAGATAAAACTGTTACTCTTGGAGAAAGCTCAAAAATGTGACGATTTTTTTAGGATTTTCACGATTTTTTTTCTATCGAGGCAAATCATTTCACAAAGCATTTCTTACGACATTAGGAATATCATTCTATGGATTTTAGTGGTTGATACCCAAAAACTGTTTCTAAGACACCTCTTACCACTTCGGCTTAATGTCATTTTAAATTTTAAAAGTACTTTTACCGAAAAAAAAACGTTGCCAAAAAAAATATTGGCGTTTATACAGGGTTATTGGAAATTAATTGACACGGCGTTAAGGGCTTCTTCTGTGCACCTTAACGATCAACTTTTGTTCTACGACTTTTAGAAATTCGAAAAAGAAAATGAAAATTTTGAGGTTATGGATATTCGAAAAACAGCTGATTTTTTAAAACAAAGGTCATTCAGACTAAGAACAGTACATAAACCATAAAAAATAAGTAAAATTTTAAGGTTAATGACCTCCCGTGTAAGGAACAGCTGATTTTCAGGTAAACCTAACCCCAAAATTTTCATTTTTTTTTTCGAATTTTCAAAAGTCGTAGTACAAAAGTTGTTTGTTAAGGTGCACATAAGAAGCCCTTAACGCCGTGTCAATTAATTTCCAATAACCCTGTATAATAACTTTAAAAGAAATATCTACCATTTTTACAACTGAAATTCACAAATAGGGCTATAAAGCTAAAGATTAAACCAATACACTGTCAGTTTCCGGTATATTGTTATTGACATAAAGTCCGAGGTCAAACTCTCTATGGCCTTTACGTTCTCATCGTCTCGCTTACGCAAGCTAATCGTTCTAGCGCTTTGCGGAAATATTAGGTAAATTCACATCAAAATGATAAAACAATTGGTGTTTTATGTAATTTAGTAGGGAAATAAAAATTGTTTAAGTAGTTAGTTTTCAATGCGTCATGATATCTAGGAAAGCTTTCGGAACTACGCAATGAGGGCCTTTGTGGCGCGGTGGGCGAACTTCGGCGGGTTCCATTCCTGCCTCAAACAAAAATGTATGTACAGATAATTGTTTCTTGTCGTGGTGTTTCTAGTATTCTGTATGTATATTAAGTATATTTACAAAAGAAAAATATACACCTAAGTTTCTATCCATTGTCTGGTCATTATAACACAAGCTTAGTTGGTGAGCTTGGGGCTAGATGGCGCTGTGTGGAATTTATTTATCCTACGACATTTACTTAAGTACCTAGGTTTTGTCATTAGAAAACTTTCTATTATAAAGAATTATTTGAAAACAGTAAACAAGCACTAAGTCTATTTACCGAAATGTGACGATATGGTCCCATGTTTTAGTTGATTGTTTTAAATTTCAGCCTCCCGTCTGAACCGTGCCTTAACAAGTAAATTAACTTACCACAATAAATGAATTATTTTCGTTCATTGAAACTAAAACCAGCTCTTAAATTGAATAGATTCCAAAGCAATAATTCAAGTGGATTCCTATCGTTCTATAAACGAGTCGTTAAAACCCATTAAATTGTCACCATTATGTGATATTGGAAAATAATTTTCCTTTGACGAAGTAATTGACTGTCAGACATTGAAATAACCATAAATTGTGGGTTCGATGTGTCGTAACAAGGTAGGTAATGTTTTAACTACACTTTATGGAATTATGTATAAAACTTAGCCTACGGAAATATCATAATTGTAACAGTATTGCAAACGAAATTGTTTGATCACCTAAGTTTTGAAAGGCAGTTATGCGTCTGGTCTTAGATATACCATTCAATTAGGCACCAATTTCCTCTATTGCATCTTTTTTAAATTAAAACTGCACTGGTTACCAATAAATCGACTTACTAGTTTTGAAGAAAAAAGACTCCGAAAGGACCCCGACTAGTAAGTCGGGGTCCTTTCGGAGTCCTTTTTGGTTCAAAACTAGTAAGTTTTGAACAAAAAAGTACTCACACTGAAACTAACTATAGTTTTTCTAGAGACAGGACAACGATACTTTCCTGTCATCAAGACAATGGCAAGGGTTTACTCATACAAATTAACAGCCATATACCTACTCCAGCTGATGTCAGGTGTACTGCAAGATAAAACCAACAATTTTATTAATAGTTTTAACATCTATATAATAATTTCAAACCATTTCCGACGTTGTTAACAAAACATGACATTTCTAAGATCTCTAAACCCTTGTCGAAATATCTTTCAACGCCAAGGGAACCCCTCCTGTTGAAGGAATAAATCGATCGATATAACTCAATTTGCAATAATCGTTATATCACATAAAAGGGTCCCGAATTCTATTAAAATTTCAACATAATAGGTTCCGAATGAGTGATGGATAAATCAATAGTGGAACAGATTTTTCGACCGTTTACCTTAAAAATATGAAAGGGATTTACGTGAAAGAGATTATTTTCGATAACAGTTTCCAATATCGATTTCATAACGTAAAGTTTTATGAAGAAAAATATGACTTTTTCCTGGAAGAAAATGCAGAATATTATCGCAAAAGGGACATGGAAACCGTTTGCGTTGGTATGAACATGTTATGAGGAGAGAAAACATGCATGTGACTCGTAGAGTGATGAGTATGACCGTAGAGGGATGGAGAGGAACAGGACGACCTAAGAAAAGGCGGATAGACTGCCTCAGTCAAGACATGAGAGAGATGGAGAGAACTAATAGAAGTGAATGGAAGAAGAAGACATACTTCGCCAACCTGAATTAAATTGGGATAACTGCAAGAAGATGAAATTGAGAAGCTCATCGCCCACTCAACCGTATCATACTAGTATTCGTAACCGGCATTTTTTTTCGTACAGTGTGGATCCAATGAATCGATGTATCCTCATTTCAAGTTTCATCAAAATCGATCCAGTAGTTTCAGAGCCTATTTAATGCAAACAAACAATCAAATGTTTTACTCTTTACAATATTAGCATCTATAGATGAAATAAATTTTCATTATTTATTTTTGTCCTTGGCTCGTAGGTAAAGTTTTCATATCATGAACATTGGCGTGTCAAACACAAATAGTGAAAGAAAATTTTGTTTATTCTGAGACTAGACAAAACGACTGCTAACAAAACTTTGTGTCTAATCCTAGAGTTGATTGCCAACTAATCTTCCTTGGATGAAAATAACTACGAAAGCAATTTACAAAATTGATCGCTCAATTTCTTACTCTTCAAGAAAATGTCAAATGATCAAAATGTGAATTTTAAAGTTCAATCAATCTTCGTATTTGATCAAAATTTACGTTTTTGTTGATTTAGTTTGAAATTCTAGCGACTGTAAATATATTTGATAATATTTTCTAATTTTTGTGTGTTTTATTTGTTACAGATCAACGACAGGACATAGCACAGTCAATACGGTAAGCAATGTTGACATTATTAGCAATTAAAGATGAGAAGTAACCGTAAATGCCCTTTACAATAACAAGTTTAATAGCAAAGTATGATGTGGATACCAAACCGGCGATTATCCTTATACAACCAAGGTAATCCTAGTAGTATCCAAGGTAGGTATTGGCTACTTTTAAAACTACTTAGACTATTGTGATGTGATGGTAGTGAACTGGTAAATTAAAGCCAAGGATAACCTCGGGTTTGGTTAGAACTAGTGATAAACTACAGGAGAAAAATACTTATTGTGATGGGATGATAGTATCTACTGTAAAAGCTCGACGTTTATTAGATGTTTTTTAATAATAAATAGGCCAGCGCAGCGTTTGACTACTATCTCGCACGATGGTAAATGACAATGCGGTCTAGATGTAGCACTCTTTCCTAGAAGTTATCTATACGATCGTGCTTGAAAGACCTCCAAATAAAGTTAACTAATAGGTATGAAAAAATAAGAATCCACTTTAAGCAAACTGCTTGTTAGTCACTTTCGTATTTCAGGCAGTCTGCTTCAGTGGCATGTCTCGCTTAGGACGAAAAGGTTTCTAGGTGATGCTATCATTTAGGCATAATGCTTTCATTGGCATCCCGCGTTTTTAGGTAACTTGGTCATAAGGGATAGTAACGTTAGTTTATTTAACTATCTAACTAAACCAAGTTAATTAACAGGTTTGAAAAAATAAGGTATATAACGATAGTTTAGCTATCTTACTTAATCCCAAGAAGAAACTAAACTAAATTCAACATTAGGTCTTCTTAAATTACAACACGTGTCGTGCTAAGTTGAAATCCGTTATCGGGCCCGACTCTCAAAGGATTTAATTTCCTGTCGAGCGAATGAAAATCGATTAGTTCGATTTCCTGTGACCGTCCGACGCTGGAGGGGTCGATAGTTTCCGATGGCTGTGCCAAATTAAATAAGACATGCGAGGATTCTAGGTACTTAGCTTAGTGGGGTATTTGAGACTTTATTTACTTCTAAGTACCTACAAGTATATTCTAATAAAAATGCACTTATTTACTTCCACTACTCTACGTACTTTAAGTACTTTTTTAATACTTTTTTAAATTGTAGGTATGTACAGTCGCCTGCATAATTGCAGCCCTCGGTAGAGTTCTAAAATTACTATTATTGGAATTTTTAATAATAATAGAGCAGGTGCCTAGAATCTTGCTTTGTGTTGTGAAAACATTCTTATAACATCCTTTTTGGAGCTCTAAGGTGGGTCTGCAACTATGCAGGTGACCGTACATATACCTAATATTATTTGAGCACTGAAAAGTCTTTATTTATTTGGTATCTATTTGCATGAAATCACTTAAAAGCGTCTTAATAACTAAGTTAAGATATACGTCTTTGGAGTGCGTCCACCAATGAGAAGAAGGCACAACTCATGGGATTTTTAAATTATAAATTAATATCCAACTTCAATAATTAAACCATAATATCCAACTTAATTAAAAATTCACAACCTACCATAAAAGCTAAATCAGTTATTTTCTATTCAAAGGTTGCCTGAAAGAGATCGATTTCAGCTAAAAGGTTGCCAATTTTGCCCACTTATACTTTCTGGCGATTACTTTACTTTGTGTTTTATGTTTCTTCCTGTGTTCTAATAAAGTTATCTTTCTACTTACAGTCAAAAGTCATAGTCAGTGTGTCAGTTTTAAATCATTTTAAACCTCCCAGCAATGTCATTTAGTTCTCCTTTTAGCCACGATATTAAATTTGAATAGAGCTCTCTTATAATGTGTTTTAACATTTATGAACTCTGTGTTTTTATACATAAGTGTATTAGGTTTTATTTGACGATGAAAGTTATAAAAGCTTTCAACAAAGATCAAAGGAAAATAACAAGAAAAATATTACCATATTTCATAACTCTTCCAATAACATTAACTTCTTGAATGTCATTATCTAAATATTGCCAAACAAAGTGGTAAAGAACGTGTATAAATAAAATTAACGGAGATAAGTACGTAATAAGCCACAAGATTTTAAACCAACATGGCTATTTTCACTACTTAAGCTTTGGATTCCACTGGAGTTACCTACCGCAACCCTGGACGGTTTCCCTCGTTGACAAGCTCAAAATTTACCTTGAGAAATATCATAAATAAACTCCTTTCTTAGTTTTTAGCTATTAAAAGCTGAATATCCTATACTACTAATATTATAAATGTGAAAGTTTGTGTGTTAATGTGTGTGTATGTTTGTTACTCCTTCACGGTCTCATCTTCTCATCTAACTTATAAAGGTCGCTCCACACTTACCAAGCGAATCGCACGAAAGTTGCGAGAACACGTAGTGTGGAGCCGAGTCGCATCTTTTTCGCGGCTTCGCGCCTTGTTCTCCGATTTTTGTCGGTTTTTTAACCCGCGACAAAGGGCCAGCGCGCGTGACTGTGAAAACGATGCGAATATTGCAAATGTGGAGCCTTGTCCATGTCGCGCTACTTTCTCGCCGCGCGATTCGCGGGGTAAGTGTGGAGCGGCCATAATACCTTTCTGACAAAAAAGGGAAATTAAGTTAGGTTAAATATTGTAAATGCGTTGCGAAGTTGCGTTGAGCGCAGTGAGCGACAGTTTTCGCATGACCATTGACCTTGCAAAGACGTCTACACATAGGTTTGACTAAATTCACATAAGTACTTCTTTACCCTTAACACAAACATGACTATTAAACGGCAAATATATTATTTTTCAACTAAAAACAAACACTTCCTTTCATGTCTGAAGAATGTTTTCCGTAGAGAAAAAAAATCTCATCAAACGAAATTGAGTTTTTACTTAGTGCCAGTTAAGCAATACTTTCTGAGAGGTATTTTTCAAGATCAAAGTAGGTATAGGGAGCTAAACCCCTTATAAAATCAAATGTGTAAAGAATTTACCAAATATCCCTCTCTTGGAATAAGCAAATGTTGTTTTAAAGCTTAGGTCGATTTTCCTTAAGCTGCGTTAGCACTGACTGTATAATAAATTAAGTAAAGAAAAGGATATTGTGTGTTTTTTTTTCTTCAAAATTGCATATTTTTACATAAATATACTTTAGAATTCAATTTGGTTAAAGTCTTTTTATTTATTCGAACAAGGATCTATTTGAATTTATTTATACTGTACCATTGGTTTAACTATTCGTAACCTGCTGAAGTATATTAAAAATTATGTTTAATAATTTTGTTTATTTCTTCATACATTTTTAATAGGGCGCCATCTGTCTGCCAGTTGTGAAAATATCTACCGTAGAAATATGATTAAACTTTTGATTTAAGTATATACGGTTTAAAATAAGGTGTTTTGTCATTAGTTTAGTAGTTGTAATATAGTACTAATATTCAGCACCAACAGAAATAGTAAAAACTAGTAAATTAATACAAAAAATGCTTAAAATTCTTTTGGATTTTCAAGAACTTATGTTTCCTATACATACAAATAGCACAAAAGATTCAGTCTCAAACACGTTTTCGGCATGCATTTTCCTTTTACTACGGGCGTGTTTTCAAATTCGTGATCTCCGGTAAACTCAGCATTGGTTCCCCCAATCTCGAACCTATCTGTCACAAGATAAAATCACTTTAAGAAACTTCATTACAGCAAAAAAATAAGATTTTCCGTAACAAACAATTCATCAAAATGAAACGAAGTAAATAAACACGCACGGTAATATCAAACCAGAATGAACCAGAAATACTTAGCGTTGTTTACGAAAGTAATCCGATCCGTGAAGGTTGGCAATATGACATATAGGTAAGGAGAACATTTCGATTTGTCCAGCCGGACGCAAGACGGCTTCCCGCGGGAAATTAACCAACGAGATACTGTTACTGACCACTGTGCCTAGGCTTCATTCACAATCACATGCAAAACTCAATTTATTTTTACGATTCCTCTAACAGTACAAAAACATAAAACGCAAGTAAAAAATCTATTAAGTTAACGTTATTTTAAGTTAAAAAATTAAATATCGAATGAGGTTGCATATTATCAGTGAGAAAAAGGAATTTCAAAGGAGGTTACATACCAAATCTAGGAACTTAATTAGAAAGATCAAATGCTTCTCAAGAACATTCAAAGTTCAGTTTTTTATTTAACCTGCTTCATTTTTATAAATCTAGTTGATACCTATAGAAACAAGGTTTGGCTCAAAAAGAACACGACTTTTTATTAATAATGCTCACTTAACTTTTTATATGACTTAATAACAACTTAATTATAAGCAATTTATCAGTAATCAATACCATCATCGATCGTTTTAATTAAAACATAAAGCTTTTCTAGTGAATAATAATTAACACTTTTTATAAAGTTATGACCAGCACAAAGAGGTTGCTTTTATAGGAGGTTGGAGTTATAGAGTGCTCAAATCTAAGAAGTGCTAAAAGCAGTTGCTACAAACCGTTTTCTTAAACATATATAGTTCGAGTATTACAAATGAAACGTAGGTAGGTATAATCATTATTCTTTTTATTATGCCTCTGAGAATTTTGTTTGCAAGTTTTTCACATTTTACCATATTACCAAATAAATAAATAGTTTTTTGCTTAAATACTATCAAAACGTTTGACAATTTGATAGACAAAATTATAAACAGGTGCAAACGGTTCATAATTTTCACACTTAGTCTGGTATATTACTAAACGCATGTTTTATTTAACACCGTGGACTCTGCCTTAGTAAACTAGCACAGCCACCGGCTGCTCTCGAATTATATTTTCAATTATTGCTGTAGATTAGTTTTATAACACCGTTGGAACTTTGAGATTGAAATAAAATGGTTGTCGTTGATAATAATAGGATAGGGGAAAGCGTGTTTACTTTGTCTGCTTTTATTTTTTGTCTTTGTCAGTTGGAATGTATCATTGAAGAAATATTGTTCTTTTTTGTCACTTCTATCAATGCTTTGTAAACAGTTTGTAAAAGTGTATGACATATATTTAGTTAGACTTTAATGTTATACTATTATATTTTTTGTATATTACGATTTTTTGTTACGTGTTTTTTACTGTGTTTTGTTGGAGATCGGGACACATAGAGGGAAATGGAGGAGGCTTTTGCCTAGCAGTGGGACACAACAGGCTAAGTAAAAAAAACGTAATTTTTATATAATTTAGAAGTACTATTAATAAAATCGAAAAAGAAAACTGAATTTAGTGAACTTTCTTGCTCAATTCTTTGTACTAATTTTTTTACTAAGTACTAAACAAATAGGTAGCTATTTCATTATTAGTTAATAGCGGTCAATAAATAAAATAAATTATACCTACCATTAATACGTTTGCCGTCTCTTCTAATGCCCATTGCGTGACGGGCTTTGCTCATCAATCAGAATGCATTCAGGGCAGACTGGCCAAACATAGCCCAGGACCGACTGGCTTATAAACACATGCAGTGGGACTACATAGGTTAATTAAGTAAGGAGGTACCAACGATACTTCTCAATGACACAACTGGTCCGGCGCCAGACAAAGTCTATTGATAGTCTGCGAGGGTTCTAATTGAATAACTTTAAGGAAAACTGAAGAAACGTTTTGAGATAACACCGAACAAACTCTATATAAATTCTAAGTAATGAAAAATACATTAATTATTCAGTTGAGCTTTGTTTTTAATCCTTTGCAATGAAAAACGATATAAGTTCGTGCACTGAATGTTCTTTGATATAATTATGTAACTTTCTAGTATTTAAGAAACGTTGTTCATCCTAATAATATAAATGCAGAAGTTTGTTTGTCTTTGTATATAATAGGCTACTTTTTATGCTGATTTTCTTACACGAGTAAAATAGCTAGGCCCAATAGTAAAATCCAACATTATAAATAGCATTCGTAGCAATGACTACAGCGTGCGTAAACTTATAAGCTCGTTCTTCTTCGATGTTGCAAAAACTATGACATACTTTGCAAAAGGAAATCTAAACCTAGAAAAAGCAGAATTTAAATATTTTGAATTAAGTATCATCAAAGACTATCATATATTTTTTACATAACAAATGAGAATAATGTTAACGATGCACACTATATCTTCCACATTTATGTGTTAACATTTGAATTAATTTTGACGCCCTCTGTGGCGCGTCGGGCGAACACCCGACTGCGACGCAGAAGGTTGCAGGTTCGATTCCCGCCGGGAACAAGTATTTATGCTGATCATAAATTCTTGTTTCTGGTTCTGGGTGTTTCCTATATGTATAATATGTATATATTTACAAAAAAAAAAAGTATATAAGTAGTTTATCCGTTATCTGGCACCCATAACACAAGCATTAAGTTGCTTAGCTTGGGGCTGGATGGCGATGTGTAATATGTCCTGAAATATTAAATATTATATTAATTTATATTATCGCCAACAGTAAGCGCTTATGCGATGTGTTGGAGATAAAAGAGATCTAACTTATATTAGTACCTATGTAGAGAAAGCATCCGAACTTTTGCCTTAATAAAACTTTTCATCAAAATACTTGGTCCCTACTATACTGAGCTGTAAGCGTTTTTTAGGCCAGCTGGACTATAGTTTGGTTTATTTTGTGTGATTGTACTGGTCAGGGGAAGAACTATAGTCCATCTTTTCCACAATTTTTATAAAAAAAAATGGAATTTAGTTGACATCACCCTATCATCATCATCGTCCAGAAGGCCAATTCTCGTAAAGAACATTGTTTAAATAACATTTCAATATCATCCCTATTGCATTTCGATTGCAAAAGATACCTTCAAAGTCAGTTTTTTTTTTACAAAAATCTAACTTTGAGGGTGTTTTTAGCTACTTTGAGGGTATTATTTGTGATCGAAATGCAATCGAAATGATATTGAAATGTAATTTAAACAATGTTATTTACGAGAATTGGTCTTCTGAGCACTAATAAGTATGTGTGGGACCGTCTTTTCAGCCCCCATGTATGCTCTGCATATCTTAAGTTTTTCAAGTGAACGCAAACTTCTTTTGATGTGTAGATAGTATTTAAATAATTCAGGTGTCCGTATATCATTCTCTCTCAAATTATAATATAATGTTAAATCTCTTTGGTTGGAGGTGGTGCAGTGTACGATCAACTTTATGCGTAAGTATATCATTTTTATAGCGTAGCTGTACGTTGCACGAAATGAAATTGGTTTTTCATAGCCAAATGTGGTGTATCTATTGGTTTCTTCGCGATAAATTGGCTTGATATACGCAGAAGACGTCGAAAATGTTTGAGAAGTCAATATTTGGTTATTTTGTATGCAAAAGCGCGCATAGAGCAAAATTATTGCAGATTCTGCCGGTTGAATGAAATTCAAACGTAGGAATCGAAATTTGGTTCGATAATATTTACTTAGTTTTGTAGACATTGAAAAATACATTAGGTTACGAGAAAGTCAATTCAGTTTACTGCGGAGTCAGACTGCTAACTTTTTGATCGGCTGATAGCTCGCCGACCTTTTAATTTGATAGCAAATATAAAACTAGAAACACGGATCGGCTATGTATGTAAGAAATGGACATAATATTGATAACAAAGTAACAACTTAGCATCCGGGACTTAATAAAATAAATAAGTATTTTAATAGAAACATATACTTCTTTAAAACCATTAAAATAATAAAGCTTTGTAAAACTTTTCCTCGCAACCGGCACAGAAGTACACAGAAGTTAGGTGCAAGCTTTAACCTTTTGTGATTTATAATATTTTTTACAGTGCTTTTTAGAGAGAAACATTTTCATGTTAAAATATAATTTTAGTTTTTGTTTTTTAGTATGTCAAATATAGTGCTTTTATCATCATTATTAGCCACGGGGTGTCTACTTCTGAACATAGGCCTCTTCCAAAGACTTCCAAAGCGATCAGTCGCATGCCCTTCAGTAGGCCTCCCCCAAAGACTTTCAGATCAATCGGTCGCATCTAAGTCCAACGACTGAACCGATTTTGATGAAACATGATTTGAGATATTGAATTCTTGGGAGTAACATAAGCTACTTTTTATCCCAAAATTCCTACGGGGCAAGAGTGGGGAAGTCTGCGACAAATTTAATTTAACTTTAACTATCATGAAAAATAATAAAATTAATTAACTGTCCGTGTTAACACATGAACGGAAATTAAATTTATTATTTTATATTAACATTTATTCTTCACCGTCATATTCATTCAATATTTATTTAACGCCTGGGAAACGATTTTAGCGCATAATTATTACCGTCATAAAACATTGATTACCAAAACGGGCAGCGTTTTATTTGTCTTCATATTAAAAGAGACAAAAATAACCACTAAATAAATAATGCCTTAGTGATAATATCCATCAATTGTTATTTAATTAGAGTTTATTTCATTTGTTAAAATTAACACCTTTAAGGGGCGCTTGCATATCAAATTATACTTAACAAACAAATTGACGTAGTATTTTAAACTACTTATTTTCAGTATTTAAGTTATTTTGCCATGATATTCTTTTTATTTTAACTGACTTAATAAGGAGGAAGTTTTTAAATTCGGTTGTTTTTTTTATGGCTGGGTATAACTTTTTGTTGTTTAAGATCCGATTTTATGAATCTTTTGTTTTTATAGGTATATCGAGCTCCAGAAAAAAACGGTAGGTTAATATATCACGTTTTAAATAAATTTAGTAATTTAATATAGTGAAAAGTAAAAGGGAACCGTTTGAGTTGGTGATGAGAAGAGGGAAGACGCATGTGACTAGAAGAGTGATGAGTATGAATGTAGAGGAATAGAGAGGAAGAGGACGACCTAAGTAAAGATGGATGGACTGCGTCAGACAAGACATGAAAGAGATGAATGTGAACGATGAGATGACGACTAATAGGAGTTAATGGACCGACCCCAAATAAATTGAGATAAGGGCAGGAAGATGAAGATGATGAAAGACCAGGATCAGTAGACCAGTGTTACTTTGGACCATCGACGTATTTCCAAAATATGTACGCTATCAAACAAAAGCCACACAAAGGTAACAGGGACAGCCCCATCAGTACAAACGTAGGCACATTACCACTTATAATTATAAACGAATATATTCGCGTTTTTAATTTTATTTCTAACCTGACGTTTCGGGAACTTTGCAGATGCCATGGTCACAGGCAGACTCAGATGACATTTATCTTACAAAAATATTATGTGAAATGCTGTCAAACTACCGTCTACCTACTTAAAATTAATAAAAAGGTTTCTAAAAAAGGTTAATAAAAAGGTTTCATCTAACGCAAAATTGTGTCCCGAGGTATTGCAGCTGTTGCTTGCGGGGCTTGAGACCTAACTAAATGTAGTACTGGGTCCCAAACCGGTCGCGGTGGTACTCTCCAACCATCCTCTCTATTAAAATTGTTGGGATGCTTCTGGATTTCAAAGAGATTTTTTTTATGAGTTCAAGTCGCGAAAATCTTAGAAAATACTACATTACCACTTATTAAGGATACAATAAGATCAAACATCTAGCAGATAAAGTAGGTATAAGCAACAATTATTATTAGTCTTTACTGTTTTCATTTAACTTTACGTATGCAAGTACCCTACGGCATCAGCAGCATTTGAACAAAAACTCTATACCAAATCACTGTCATTAAACACGATTAGCGAATTAACGCTAATGCTAAAAGCAGGTACGCGACCACTCCCAAACCACTTTCAAGGTTTTCGGTTTCCTGTTTCTCATAATACCTTCTACTTTCTGATTCAATGGGTGTTTTCTAAAAAGGTATTTTAATTGAGGACCTTGGTCACGAAATTTAAACAAGTCTCAAGACGAATGATGTTCACATACTCACCTGATAGAACGACACACCAGCGCTGCACCATATAAATTATTTGTGGCGCGGCTGAGAAATCTAGTTCAGCGGGGTTTTATTTCGGTCGCTTTGTCACCTCAGTGTGTGACAGCTCTAAAATGCGCTGATACACAGAATATATATAGCCTTTTATTTATCCTTTGAATATTAAAATTACTAATAAAACATGCATCATAATAAACTATTACTATGAGAATATTGAAAAAATATATACTAAATCTACTGTGAAAATTAAATTTTCCGTTATTCAAGGATCTCTTTTTGAGTAAAGGACTCTTCCATGGCTTTCCAATTGTCTCTATTCTGTGCTGTAGTTATCCAATCTTTTCCAGCTATTGTTGTTATTTCATCTTCCCATCTCTCTGCCGGTCTACCTCTGTTATTTTTCCCTAACGGTCCTCTCCAAATCGTTATAGTTTTGATCCACTTTTTGTTTGTCATCCTGGCTACAATGCCCTGCCCAGTTCCATTTTAATTTTTTACAGTGTTTTAGAGGATTAATAACTTTAGTTTTTTTTCTAATTTTTGTGTTTCTTATTCTATTTCTTCCTTTATATTGAGTAAACACAGAATATATATCAAAAGTCTCTGCCCACCGTAACATTTACAATCCTGTGCAGCACTTTTTCAACATTATAACAACGTAACCTGTAGATCGAACCCACGTCGGTTGGTGTAGCGGGTGGCGGCTTATACCACTCACACAACTAAAGACATAGCCAACATATCGAAAATAATAGTCACACTGAGTATTTTTAATTCAAGTGTTTATGTTTGTGTGTAAAGTCTATAAGAAGAAGGTCGTAAGTCTAATACTTGTTGATAGTATTATTGTAGCAAACTGATCATTTACTTATGACCCATACTGTACAGCTGACACCGGATAGATTGAATCAACTGCTGTAGCCGCTTGATACTACCAAATTGCTTGTTACAGATCGTACGGCTTGATCATACTTAGGAGTTTATAAGCACAGAGTCGACCATTGGTCTTTCCCAATACTTACTGCCTTATTTTCCATCAAAATCTTAAACAGATATGCAATCGAGCATTTCTAGAATTTGTATTTTGATGTCCTATCAACTGACACTAAAATCTGACCACTTGAGAAACATTTTATCTAAACTCTATTTTAATAATAGCACAAAAGTCGGTGCTGTTGCAGTAAAATGCGAGCTTCGTATTTATTGCTTGTTTTTTTAGTGTCATTAACGTTATCTGACATCGTAATAAAAAGGAAAAACTGTAGAGCTACAACATCATAGTTATTACTAACAAAACAAAAAAATAATAAATATCCTATATTAAATGACTTTAACAATAGACTTGGTAAATGTCTCATCTTCTTCTCTATAGTATAAAAATGAATCGCTGAATGTGCTGCTAAGCGCAAATCTTTTTTTGTTGTGTTTGTTATTGTCAGGAGAAGGTTCTTATGAAACAAAAAATTAAGAAAGTAGCGCAGAAAATTATAACGCAAGTGAAAACGCGGGGCGCAACTGCTTTTAAATAACTTTGTTGTAATTACTATTGAACAATAATAACGATATAAAGTTATGTAAGACAAAATAATTCAAATTTTTAGAATATATTTAAAGAAAACATATTCACATCTATCTGCCTTCAAAATAAAAGGTCGAATACTTTGTAGTATGCCTTTGCCTCACATCAAACTTTTCACTATCCAAGCACCAATAGGTGTTGTCAATAAATTATATCGAAACGGCCCAAGTTCGGCAACAGGGCGGGAACAAGAGTAACAACTGTCAACTAGTTGTAAACAAAGTACATGCCCTAGTGGGTAATATTTTACCTGATGGCTCGGTCACGCAACCTATTCTCCCCCTTTGTATTAATCTATTGAATATACTTTATAGGAATTTTGGCGTTAGTAATAAAATTGTTTGTTATTTTGTTTCGTGAATTTGGTTTTGCACAGTGTTCATTTGGCGATAAGTTTCAGCAGCAGAAAAACATGCGTTAGCTATAAAAAAAACTGTAGGTATACTTACTCTGCTGGCTCAGCGACCCAAAGTGGATCTTGACCGCCTAAATGAGAGCCTTCCGTCGCTTCCTGTCCTGGGCTATTTCTTGCCAATTGTTGACTTGAAGTTCACGCAGGTCAGCTTCCAACTGTGTCCTTCCAGCAATACCTGGGTCGTCCTACCATCTTTCAATGGGTTAGGCGTCACATGTATCGTATACATACATAAGCATAGGTGCGTAGGTATAGCTAGGTACAATTTTATTATACATAGAATTTTATTAGCTTAACTACCTGACATTGATACTGTCGATCTTTTGGTATCTTTCCCAAAGGGTGAAAACGGAACCCTATTACTTAGACTCTACCCTCTGTCTGTCATCAGGCTGTATCTCATAAACCGTGATAACTAGACAGTTGAAATTTTCCGCTATAACAACAAATAAAAACAGAACATAATGGTCCAGAACCAAAACATCCAGTACGCGAATCCGATTCGCACTTTGCCGGTTTTTTATACTTAATTATGCTTTCAAAGCTTTTGTAAATGTTTTTTGATTTGCTAACCTTTTGTAGCCGAATCAAGAATTTTGGTCCTCAAGTTGACTTTGTAATCACCGTAATGTTGAAATGAAAGTTTACGGCCATTTAAGGTCAGTAAGTATTTTCGATAAAACTCTTCAATGAAGGCAAGTCTTCTCTCTCTGTCACCCACGACTTTCCCCGCAAGAACTTCGATACGTGATAAAAATTTTAACAATAACCTCATTACGTTGTAATAATATGTAACAACTAAAAATAGTTAGGTATGTGATTGCGTAACTGTAATTATTATTATAGTTACGATATAAAACTCCAGAGATTCTGTCGGATCGGGCGACTAGTCGAACGATTTAAGCAAATTGAAAAGAAAAAAAGAAAGAAATATATTTCTTGTTTGCAGACAAGGACACTACAATCAAAAAATCACTAAAATAGAAACCTAAAAGAAAACATTAAGAGCCATAAAAATTGAAAACTGAGCAATTTGTTGCACTGTTCAGATCACACCAGAATGATCCTCGTCAGATACTTATTAAGTTTTTATGGGAACTGAATGAATATCCCCTTTATAACAAAAAATATTCAGAGACTTTTTCGAGTGATCGGAACAGAGTGATCAGATACGCAACGAATTGAGAACTCCTCCCTTTTAGAAGTCTTTTAAAAATAGACAAAATTAAGAAGATATAGGAATGTGATAACAAACAATTACTTTTATAAAAGAAGACCTGTGCTTTTTAAATGGGTAGAGGAAAGCCAAAAGCATCCGTGGCTGCAGCATATTAAGAAAGACACTAGAGATTTTTTAATTTACGCATTTGTCGATTAGGTCAAACGACTAGGCTACAATCGGTTTGGTTTGTTTAGAGTTCAATAGAGCTTCAAAAAACTTATGTATTTTAACTTAAGCAAGCATAAGATATTTTTATTACTCAGATATTTTGCTTACATTTTTGCCTAATATTACATCAATAATCAAAACATCCACGAATAAAATTGCGTAAAGAAACTATACCACTATGTCAGCAGTCCAAAACAAACATATATGGTTAAAACACGTAGTATTCATGTAAATTATAAACAGTACATAGATTTAATAAGCGAAATTACATAAATTGTAAGTGGATATTATGAAAAACGGTTCAATTATCCGGATAATGTGCAATTCGAGGTAAAAATGTTAGTGCAAGTAGAGTGTGACCGGGCGAGTTGAACACCGCCTTGAAATGCTTGTTTACTTTACTGTTTCTAAGTCAGAGTACACAATTACAACAATATTTAAAACAAATCTACTGACATGTAATCAGATAGATTATCAAGAATCACTTGCATACCTAATAAAAAATAAATGAGTATTAGTAAGGTCTAAATATGATTAACCAATTGATAATATGTCAAACCAGTTAAATAATATTAAACTTTTGGTTATTGACATACTTAGAATTTAATTATATGTTAATTATAAAAATTGAATTGAATTATAAATACATAAAAAATATCCGTTAATTGTATTTAGTTAAAATGTTAAATAACAAAATTATGTATCGGATTTTGGCGAAGACGAACTATCAAGCAAACAGTCATGACGCTAAGCAAACATAAAAAGCGTCACTTTTTATCTTTGATTAAACTAAAATAGCGGCTTTTTATAGACGTGGTGTGAAGTGTCAAACGCATCGCGTGCTTGAGGCTTGATGTTTGATCGGGCCTGTAGCATAATAAAATTATGACAACATACATTGTTATAAGGCACGTGAGTCTACAACCACACGTAATTTAAATAACACCCAATAAAGGCTAGAATTGCATAAATATGTTGCAATAATGCGCTGTTAGAAAACAATGCCGATAGCACGCTTCAGAAAGGAATTTTAATGTATTCATAATTCAAAGAACTAACCTAACCAACCTGCCCTCTGTCGAAATGCATCAATGCCTTTGGTACCAAAGGCATTACGCGATAAAGTTTTGCCTAAACATTATCGTCTAAGTAAGAAAATCACAGTGTATTTTTGTATTGAAAAGATCGATAGCTGCACGACCGTGTGGCGTGGTGGCTTTAGCGGTTCTTTTATAAATGTGAGTAAAAATATTTATAAAAAGCTTCTTTATTTTTCGAAAGAACTGCTAACGCTGCTGCTCTATCATGGAAAGCTTTCTTTAGTTTGTTTAGATTACCATTTTGATTATCTTGTAATCTTATGTGGAGTTCAAGAGTAGGTAGCTCAATCACTTGATAACGGCTGGTCTCACAGATGACGCTGATATTAACTGAGAACGAAGGGCACTATCGATAAGAGCTAACATGGTTGCTCGGGGAAAACAAAACTTACTCTTTTTATGCACTTCTGCGGACTTTCCACACAAATAAAACGTATCTATAGTGTCTTTCGAATCCTTAAATTTCGTTATTTCATCATTTTTTATATTCTTGATGTCAAAAGAAAAACATTTTATACAGATACCACATAGGAAATGGAATCAGTTGCATGCGTCTGTCTTTCCTGACGTGTAAAATTTGGGGGCAAGTGAGTAGGTATCTTCTAGAAAAACGTGCTACATCTTAGGCCGCATCGTCATCTACCATACGGTGTGATAGTGGTCAAACCCTGACCCATCATATGTAAAAATAATATACATATAATATATACATACGTATCACTATAAAATAATATGCCTTATGAAGGGAAATTGGTCTACTAAGCCACGAAAGAGCGTGCAGAAGCTAAGACGTAAATCGTCGAAAATAGACAATAAATAAAAAAAAAGTAATGATGATGAAAGGAAACCAGAGTTAAATATTGCCAAAACTCACACTGACAATGCATTCACTTGCAAGTAAACAACGAACTCTAATGACAAACCATTGTCACTTTGTGATGTGACATTTCTCTTGACACTTTCACTGAATACCATCAGCCAAGTTACGAAAGTAAAAGTGTCACAAGCGAATCTAGTTTTCTTATATCATTAGCCACCTTTACGGAAATGTAACATATTAATGTTTCGCAAAATACACTTATGACATAACAGAGACATAACACATTTTATACACCTTTTTAATAGTTTTAACTTCAGAATATTCTTTTCGATCTATATTTTATGCTATAATACATCGCATATATGTACCTGCAGAAGACCTATGAGTTTTATTTAGTTATGTATGCATATAATTGTTTGTCTTCTTTATTTATGTGGCTCATCTGAAAAAAAAACTCGGTTATTTAAGGCCTTGAACATAATAAATCAACCATTTAGCTGCTGTTGACACTTCATTATTGCCAGTGTCAATTCGCTCCTTAGATATTTTGTCAAACAGCGGCGGGCTTTACAACTGGAAGCTTGATTAAAGGTTATTATAGGCCTCTTGCATTTAATCCAAATGATTTTTACAACACCATTGACTATTCTCTTAACTTAGTCCACCGTGTCCAGAGGAAAGAATTCATCAATACATCTGATGGCGACAATTAAGCCGCGGGTTTCATCACGATGTTTTCCTACACCGTAAGAGCAATGTTGGCAGCGCACATTTTTCGTACTAAAATCCATTGATGCTCGGATTCTTCTTACAAAAAAATGGCCGTAGGTTAAACTTATTATTTTAGTGTTATTCTTATCTATGAAGATCCTTGTACGATGTCATAATAGAACATTTGGCGTCTTCTCTAATCTTATCTCCTCACCGGCAAATCCGCAACTGCACAAACACTCGGTTTTGAGCTGATTAGCATTCAAACACGATACTAGGTCAATGTTCATGAGAATCATGAGGCAAGGGTGACGCGATTCGACTTGACCCTTTAGAAACCTCGCAGACCACATACTATCTATCGACGAATAGCTCGTAAACATTTGAAGACGATCTTCGAATCATTCGCGCGTTTTGTCACCTTAGTCCATTGAAATGTTAAATTTTTTTGGGCTTAGCGTGCAATTGTCAGAGGACGCAATTTCATTTATTAGATATCAAGAGAGAAGGTTAGTCTAAGCTTAAATCCAAGTTTGAGGGATTGTAGCTCCTGTCCCACGGCCGCCATCTTGGAAAAAGCGTTTTAACTGTTTTTATGGTTTATCTGACAAACTATAGATCTCACAAAAAATATTACATAACATTTTTTGTTGCAAATATGATTATCTACAATTTTTATTAGTAACTTTTAGTCGTAAACCAAAAATAAAAAAGTTATAAGCGAAAATCCATTACTCAGATTCCTTAGCTCTTTTTACAGTTCCATCTGGCTGAAAGCATGAAACTCTCTTGATATCTAAAAAATAAAATTGCGTCCTCTGACAAATGCAACTCCAAGCTACTCTTAAGGTGCGTACGGATAGCGCGTACACTGGTACGCATAGTCAGTTTACGCGTGTCCGAAACGTCATGTCCAAACGTCATGTCCTTGCAGCTACGCGTACACTCTTGGGGAACGCGTACCGCGCGAGCTAGCTCGCAACGCGAGCCGCCGTCTGTCGGTTTTTGGTCGCGCGTCAAAGAGGACGCACACGACCGGGTACGCTATATTTGGACGGCAAAATGGATAGACACGCGTGTTCTTGGAGTTTCAATAATGAAATATATGAGGCTCGCGGAGCGCTCTGGATCGATTGACCTCGCGTACAGGTTCGCGGCAGTCCGTACAGGAGCTGTACGCGTATCCAATGTACGCGTGGACAGTGTTTCCCAGCTACGCGTAACACAGGAACGCGCTATGCGTACGCACCTTTAGGATACAGTTATGTCAAAGATACATCGCACATCATACGAAGCACACATCGATGTCACCTTCACGTAAAATTGATTTGTGCAATTTCGATCTGCGATACATCTTCGGCATGGATCTAGTCTGCGAAGGCTCTTAGCTGGTTTTGCGAGGCGCTTAGTCGTAGTATTTACCTATCAGGTATTCAGACGTATTATGTGGTATTACGAAATCGTATAATTTCACACAATTGCTAAAGCATTTAGACCCATGCTAAATGAGACGGATAATTCTTCGTTGCACATTACTTATAAGGAAAATCATTTTCTGAAACAAATTACCTTCAATTTAAAGCTTCTTTTCTGCAGTTCAGTTTAACTAGTAGGTATAATGTTTTACTATTTAGATAGATTTGTAATGCATTTACTATTTAGATAGAGACACTTTATTTGGACAACACATAAGCAAAAGAAACTTAAAAAACGAAAAGCTTATTAGCTAAACCATTGTACAAATAAGCGATCTTATGGCTAATTAGTAATATTTCGACGTACTTTTTGAAGAGAAATGTCCTTATTCCTCTATTTACTTCCTGAGTCTCTATAGAGCATTTTTTCTATCAAACCCTATTAGGTTTGCTATACACAATACACATGCCCACCTGTTTTCCATTTTAGGGTTCCGTACCTCAAAAAGGTAAAAAGGAACCCTTATAAGATCACTTTCTTGTCTGTCTGTTTTATAAAACCTAGGTTTGCTGTATTTAAGTCTCCAGCTATCTACATACCGAGTTTCATCGTAATCAGTTCAGTAGTTTTTGCGTGAAGGAGGAACAATCATACAAACAAACACACACACATACTAACACACGTTTCACATTTATAATATTAGCAGGATCATCACTAAAGAATTTATGAAATTTGTAAATCATATTCAACTGAATTGAACTGAAATAGCAAACCTTTTTAAAATGTAAAATTTCTATTGATTCATTATCCGGCAAGCTATCTCGCATATATGAATTTTTGAATTTGATTATCATAACAACTGTTTGTATAATATAACTGGAGTTAGATTTAATTTTTACAATTTGTTTCAATTGAATTTCTTTTCTGCATCCCGCGTAAGTTCTGAAACGGCGGGATTATCGGGATAAAAAGTCCAAATTCTTAATTTATTTGGATTCATTTCCATGAGATTCACATTGAAATGTCTTAAAAATTAAGATAGGATGTGTCCTTTCAGAAAGCGCCTGTCGCCGTCAGCCTATGTGTTTTCCTAAGGCTCCAACTAATATACATCACTACATAGTATAAAACAAAGTCGCTTTTTTTGTCCCTATATCCCTATGTATGCTTAAATCTTTAAAACTACGCAACGGATTTTGATGCGGTTTTTTTTTAAGATAGAGTGATTCAAGAGGAAGGTTTATATGTATAATACATGCATAATATAGCCGTGCGAAGCCGGGACGGGTCGCTAGTATATGTATATCGTTTTATCGCTATTGGTTTGGTAGTATTTTCGTAGAGGTTAATGCCTATTGCATAGTTTAATCAACTACTAAATTCAGTAGACTTTTTCGTAAAAAGGTACGTACACTCATACAAACTTTTACATTTACCTATAATATTCCTGTTTTGATACGCCCCCGTTTTATCCTCCGTAAGGTTCGATCCCGTGGGGATATAGAGATGAAAAGTTAGTAAAGAAAACTTTATGTTACCTATATCAGAAAACTATGTATCTTAAGTAAGTATAAAGAATTATCGCAATCTGGTTATTAGTTTTTGCGTGAAGAGGCATTAGACGAATTTTCAATAATGCTTATTTGTTTAGTACCTACTTAAGACGTAATTTGCTTACCTATACCACAGGGTTAAACGTATACCTACTATACAGGGCTATTGATAATTATATAACGAAGCGGTTAAGGGAACTTTTGTTCTATGGAAATTCGAACATTTTATCGAAATTTTTGAGAGTATGATAATTCAAAAATCAGCTGGTTTTTTAAATAAAGGTCAATTAGACTTTGACTAACAGTCGATAAAACTCGCAATAATTAGGATAATTAATGACCTTAATAATGGAATCGGTGGCCTGCGTCTGTCTTTCCTGACGTTTAGAATTTGGGGGGCTTCAAGTCGCGAGTGAATTGGTATCTTCTAGGAAAGCGTGCGACATCTTAGGCCGCATTGTCACCTGCCATCAGGCGGGTGTGATAGTGGTCAAACGCTGACCTATCCTAACTAAAAAAACCTCTCCGTCTAAGTAACAGCTGATTGTCGGGTACTAAACATAACCTCAAAATTTTAACAGAAATAGAACAAAAGTTAATAAATTAATATACAATTAATATAAAGAACAGAAGTTGATTGTTCAGGTGCACAGAAATGCCCTCAACAGCTTATAGAATTACCAATAACCCTGTATATTAAAAACACTAAAACCATAACCCTCCTTTTGCCTTAGTCGGGTAAAAAATACACGTTCCTAGATACAGGTAAGTACTTACATGGTACTTACATTGAATAATTACACAGCATAAACATGAAACCACATTTTACAATCACTTATCCACAAGCTTTTAATAAAAAAAGTTGTTATTTTATAATGTAAGTGTTTGATTTATAATGTTAAGAAAATACGGCCTTCGCAGCGTATGAGCAAATTACACCTTTTATGTTTAGATTATAGTTAGTAGTCACAGGAAAAGGAAATGACGGATATTCTCGTATTAAGTCGTTCAAGGTAGTGAATAGACGCTTTGTATAAACTTGTACAATCCACGGTCAAAAGTCTCTGCCCACCGTAACGTTTACAATCCTTGCAGCACTATTTGAACATTATAATAACGTAACCTGTGGATCGAACCCACGCGTCGTTTGCTATAGCGGTTGGCGGCTTATTCCACTCACATAACTAAAGTCATAGTTAACATGTTGGAAATAATAATCAAACTGTGTACTTTAAATTCAAGTATTTATGTTTGTGTGTAACGTCTATTAGAAGAAGGTCGTAACTCTAATATGTTGATAGTATTATTGTAGCAAACTGATCAATTACTTATGACCCATACTGTACAAGTACATACACATATGTTTGTTGCTGATTTATTATTAGACTTATGGACATTATTCTATTATCTCCTCTATGTCCTGTATGTGCCTATTAATTATTTTTTGTGATTGTTTTATAATTCTGTCTGTTATATTTTCATTCTTTGTAATATTTATCTTTTTTTTCTTGTCCGTGTACGCTTCTAATAAATGTCATTTTATGCTCTCTGATAGAGATAATAGAATTATTATTCACTAATATTGCGGTTACGGTGAATCTGGGGCTGATAGGTAAAAAGTCATCGTAGATTAAAGGTGTTAATTACTAAGATATTATTTTAATAATATTCTTTTATTAACGCTTTTTGTGTACGATATATATCACAACAAGACGTGTGACATAATAAAATAAAATTACATAGTAAAAAGATTTAGTAGACTGAGGAGGTACCTATGTTGTTAATCACTATTACCGATGTTTTCCTTCACTAAGGAAAACATCGTGATAACACTCTTAGCTTAGTTGGCTCCCGAACGAATTCATTCCTCTGGACACGGTCGATTAAATTTTAGAGATTAAAAACGGAGACTGACCAAACCTAGCCCAGGACCGAACTGCTTGGAAAGATTAGTAGTAAGACAACACTAGTAAGGCAAACTATTCATTCTTTCTTGCCAAGCTATCTTAACGTAGCAAAGAGGCTTTTGCCCAGAGATGGGACAATAGAAAAAATATTAAATTTGGCTCTTATATTATGTGCCTCAAGGAATTTATTTAGTATTTTAGGTCGTTGGTTCAAGTAAATTTCTACAAATCTCGTATTTTGTTTATACGAATACCTACGGGTGGCAGATTGCCAAAGCTCTTCGACAATTTAGGGCATTCGAACAAAATTTTCTATAGCATTTCGAAATTATAGAGAACATTTTGTAATAACTTAAATATATTTAGGTGAACATATTGTAAATAACCTACAATGAATTAATTTTAATATAGGTACATTTACTTACAAAAACGCTTTTATGACTTTTGGATTTTAAACTATTACGTCTCTTGGTCCCGGTGCGTGCAAAGACGTTTGTTAAGATGCTATCTTCGCGTCTTTGCTAGGCCACTGGGGACCGTAAGGCTTATAGTTTTCTTTCCCAGCATATTAGCCTAACGTTTCAGAGGGGAAACGCTTGGTTTTGCTTTGCTTGGGACTTTGGGTCAGTGGGACGCCTTGAAGAATTGTTTTTTTTTAATTTTAACCTATTGTGTTTAATTTTAAATTGTGACATTTGAAATATTATTATTTTTTATATTGTCTACACATAGTCATTAAATAGATGTATGTAGGTGCGAATAACACAGTTTCATGTATGCAACTTCTCGTTCAATAATTTTATAGCCGTAAACAATAATGATCTGAAAATTACACGCATTATCCTTCATTAACTGGTCAATCATTTATTTTTAAGCGTACTTATGTTCAATTACAATTCAGGTACACCAATATCTGCAATTATATGAGTCATTGATATGTAGAGAACTTTAACTAGGCGATAATCTAATTCTAGGCAGTTAAATACATACTAGACATGCCTATCTAAAATCGATTTGACCTTTAAAAACTAGCTGTGCCCCGCGGTTTTAGTGTCTCTTTAAAAAAGTGGTATTAATTTCCTACTAACAGAATACAAAATAATTAATATCTTATCTTACACCGGGGGCTGACAAAGCCAGCAACACTTCTTTTGTATTCTTCTTTTGGATCTTTTGTATTTACCCCTAATACAAAATACCTTTTAAAGGTACTAGTCATTACTAGTTTGTCATAGTTATAAGTTAATACAAAATAGTTGGTACGGGCTACAAACTTTATCAGTCTTTTTTATCACTTTGTAGGTTGAATTTCCAAAAATCCGTTCCCTATGGTCCACGTCCTAAAAGAAACCTCCATGCAAAGTTTAGTAGCCCTTGATTTTTCAGAGATTTTGTGATGAGTCTTTTTCTCTTCTATACCTAGAATAAAATATACATGAAGTTTTCGCTATGTTAGTTAATAGGATTTAGGAGTGTAGATAAATGCGTGAGTACTTATCTAGACAATTTATTACGTCTTCTCAATAGCAAACCGTAGATAAAGCTTGAACATAGACGACTAATTTCTCGATCGGTCGACTACTCACCGACACTTTTCATTTTGAAGTTTTTGAAGATTCGCAATACTATCGATACAATCGACATTTTGGTGAATTTCAATGTAAATACTATCGAAATTATCGATAGTATTGCATTATATCGATAGGGTTAGGGTAAACATATTGATCGTAAAACTATTGATAGTTTAGTTTAGTTAATTGATAGATTAATAGTAAAACTATTGATTGATAGTAAAACTATTGATAGTTCGACAACCCTAGTTAGCAAACTATCTGCCGATCGCATAGTCTTCACGTTCACTCTTTCTTGCCAAGCTATCTTTACGTAGCAACGTTAAAAGTAAAAACAAATAACAGGCGTATCTTTCATCACCGCAACGAATTAACGTCGTAACTAAGTTTTTGTGACCACTTTCTCTCATTAAGTAATTCCATACAGTTGTCAACGGCGTTCTGCATGGCTTGGTGCCTAAAACTCTAGACAAAAGGTCTGACTGTAAAACAGCTCAATTAAACAGCTAAAACAGTTGAATCTCACTGTAAAACAGCTCAATTATATTATTAACAAGTTAACATAGACAGTTGAGTGATTTAAAAAGAAAAAAACTGAATTTTGTAAAAATAAAAACGTGTTTATAATTTTAGGAGTGGTTATTGTGGTCAAAGGTAACTTTTATTGTTAATTAGCATACAAAATTAAATAAAACAATTAACAAGAATAACCGAGAATGTAAAACCTTAAAAAATCTTACTATTATTATCTTTAGATAAACATAGGCTGGCTGCTGATGGAATGGATCAGAAATGCCATTATAAAAGTATTTCAAAGAGGAAACGAACTCTTTTGACCTCCTAAAAACTATTATTTGGACTTTTGTCTTTAAAATCGGTCGAATGAGTAAGAAGTGTAACATGTAAAAACCAAATTACGGATGTAACCTCATAAATATGACGTCATTAATCGAACCTCTTTGGGTGTTTTTTGTTGCATTAAAATGAGATAAGAACTTGGTTTGACAAGACGTTTTCACATCATCATCAGCACTGTGGTGCAACCGCATCTATTTTTTGTATCTTTTTTCATCCCCCGACGCAAAAAGAGGGGCGTTATAAGTTTGACGTGTCTGTCTGGGGCATTGTACCTCCCGAGCGGATGAGCCAATTTAGATTTAGTTTTTTTTTTTGTTTGAAAGGTGAATTAGTCGGGAATGTTCTTACTTATGTTTGGTCAATTTCAGATCAACCGTTCAAAAAAATGCAATTTTGCTTACCAGTCTGGATTTTTTAAACAGTAATAAAATTAATAATGGGTATGCCTAATGAAAATGTAGGTTATTTAATAAATATTAAATCAAATCAGAAAGTGGCTTGATGTCAAGCATTTGACTGCATACCTAATAAGTAATGAATATTCAATGATCAAGATAAACGTGATCCCTTTTGTCACTGCCATTTGTCAACTAATATTAGCGACAATTACATTATCACACTAATATTACAAACAAGGTGTTTGTTTTTTATTTATTACCATTTCAAGGCTCAAGCTTACCTGAACAGAAGGTATTTTAGTAGCGCTTTCTAAATGTATTTTCTATTTCCTAAATATATCTAGAACCATCATAAGGGCGCGTTCAGATGACACGCGTTGACCACTCGCCCACCACGCGCATCACACGCGTTGACCACGCGTTGAACACGCTTTGATATTTGTTCTATATGTAATTTGAGTCTTATGACACATCAATAGATCTCAAATTGCATTTATCAAGTCCACCCGCTCACGCCACGCGCCCGCCACGCGCACGCTCTGCGCCCGCCCCGCGCCCGCCCCGCGCACGCCTCGCGCACGTCCCGCTCCTGCTTGCAGAAATGCAATTTGAGATCTATTGATGTGTCATAAGACTCAAATTATGTATAGAACAAATTTCAACGCGTGTTCAACGCGTGGTCAACGCGTGTGATGCGCGTGGTGGGCGCGTGGTCAACGCGTGTCATCTGAACGCGCCCTTATCTATACTAATATTATAAAGCTGAAGAGTGTGTTTGTTTCTTTGAACGCGCTAATCTCAGGAACTACTGAAAAAATATTTTTGTGTTGGATAGTCCATTTATTGAGGAAGGCAATACCTATACTTTTTATTTTGATATTCCCCCGGGATCGGGACTTACGCGGGGGAAACCGTGGGGTGCATTTTGTTTTTCATATCATGTCATTTAATTTATTCAGGTTTTCAGGGTCATATAATTAATAATTAACCACTGAAACGCGAAGAATTTAATAGGGGTAGTGAATTCAGTGGGGGTAGAAAAGTTGCGTTTCAAGTTAGAAATTAATAGACAAAAGATCGGCTAGAAGAGCGAGAGATAACTAGATAGGGCGTGGGTAAATATAATTAAACGAAGGAAGTTTAATACATATATTTGCCTACATAAGATTTGCACTGCCTGGCATTGTGGCAAGTATTGAAAAAAAACACTAATCGGCACTCTCCTCGTTCGTCAATCCGGTGTACGTGTGACGGCATTTTGACGTCTGGGTGGCTGATCACGTTCCAGGCTTCAGGTCCAAGCCGGGCCGAAGGATCGGTAGCACCGGGTGTGCGCAGATGGTGGTGACGGGGGTCCACGTAGACGGCGCTCAGAAGAGTAAGGAGAGGCGTAAGAAGTCCTGGAAAAGAACGTGATGCAGCTATAGGAACAGTGGAAAAATCCAGCTGTTCTGCCAATGCCGTCAGGGTGGAGACAGAGACAAGGGAGAGCCGAGTAGAAATAACAATTTGCAGTCGTAAAAAAAAGGCAGAGGCAGATCAGCTTTATACAAAATAAAGTAGAAAGTAGAAGGAAAACTGTTGGAAACTCACCATTACTATAATTAATAATTAGTGTTGAAAAAAGGAAAACAGCATGTGAGTACAGAAAATCTAGGTTTTAGGAAAGAAAATTGATTGTTTTAGATATATTATTCAAAAATTTAACACACATTTAATGGAGATAACAATGCTCGCGAAATTTCTTAATTAAATCTCTAAAGGTCTTACGATCAAAATAATTTCAGACCTTAAGGATGCCTCAAGCATGCCTGAAAAAACAAACGTTTGTCAGTACCTAAATACCGCCAAGCCAGCCGCTTGATAATAAGCAAAAGATTGTGCCTACCAACAACTCTATGCGTAGGTGTTTGAAACATAATATTCTTTGTAAAAATGCAATTTTTCTTAGCTATTAATGTAATTTCTCACGAATGCATAAGCAATAACTTAGATACACTTTAACGGTACCGTGCCTGCTCAAATTACACGCTTTATAAATTGAACTGTAAGTAAAGTTGCAAAAGATAAAGTCAATGCCACTAGAAAACAAAATTCTTACACTCTACTAACTCCATATCAAATGCGTAGACCCATTTCGTAAAATACCGTTTATGTATTATAATAGCTATTTCAAGTTGGTATTGGATTATGAAATTGGTTAGTTACCATATTTTTTGCATATTCAAGGTTAATTAATTAAAACACGTAACTCGAAATCGTAATCGTTTTGATAAAAACGTAAACTTTATCGAAGCAAGGTAGGTATTTTAAACTGATAATAGTTCTAGATAATCGAAAGTCAAAGAGCTCACAGTTTATTGAATCATGGTTTCGAGGATTCGAGTCAAAGAACACTTAATTATATTTCGCAACTTCGTATTTTACGAACATGACTGTTCTTCCCTTGGCTGATATTTTTTGGATCAAATAATAAAATACGTTCTGAAATCATTGAAATCGATAAAATCGTTTACCTACCTTAGTTGGAGAGGGGCTCATCTCAACAACAGTCTCTTAATACGAATAATCCAATCCATTCGTGGATTTATGGATTCAAAGGCGTACATAACGATCCCTCAATTTCCTTTTCAGCTTGAATCTATTCAGGACGCTAAAGCATTTCCCCTGAACGGGCTCCAATCATGAATTCCAATACTACCTACAATATTATAAGATACCGAATGAAATATGAATATTATGATTGATTCGTAACCTGAATTTTATTTATGCTCGTCAACATCAAGCATGACTGTCCTAAAAGTCTAATATTTTTTACTTCAATTGTATTGTAGGTATCTTTGTTTAACCAAAATTCTCTGAACTTTAATTGAAATAAGGCAAACAAAACGACGACGGGTGTTTAAGGTGAAAGGGTACCTGCGCTCTCTCCATACAAACGTAGTCGACTGTTTCCTCCCTCGAAAATGACACTAGCACAAATATTTTTCGCCATGACTATGCCCCTACGTTTTGTTTTTTTCATTTACTAATTATCATAGATTAAGATTTAAAAAAATCAATATGGTCATGGCAGTTATAAGTTTTATGCACCAAAAATATTTGCTCTAGTGTCATTATCCAGGGTAAAAAAACAGTCGACTACGTTTGTAATAGTTTGTATGGAAAGAGCCCCCGGTACCCTTTCCTCTTAAATCGATTTGTATCGTAAAGCTAAACACCTAGATCGAAATAGAATAAAAAACCGAATTGTGACAAAGGAGTCACGTACTCTGTATGTTAGACGGTAAAGACATAAATAAAGGTCCTCTAAGTAGAGAACAATTAACGTTCAAGGTAAAGGAAACGTTGCCGGGGTGAAATCTATTTGTCGGGTAGTTTAGCCTGAGCTCACGGAACATTGCTCGTTAAGTCCCGCTTTGTCGCAATCGCTTCCTCCCAGGACAATGTATGTGTTGTAAAATACTATTTGAGCTAATTATAAATAAATTAAAGATGTTGCTTTGTTACTAGTTTATTTTAGAGTGACAGTTAAAACAAAATACAAAATAATATAAAATTACTTCTATTTCTTTACTGCACAAAGAAGTCTTAATTGTAAAAGTAGAACAAGTAGGTATACTACAATTCTACAACACCACCCTTCAATTAAGACTCTGGGAAAGAACACAAACAAACAAAAATACCTAATCATTACATAATAAAAGAAAAAATGAAATTACTTAACCTAGGCTAATACCATGTATACATCTCTTATGAGCAACCTTGCCTAAAGGTTTTGTAAACACATCCGCATAATTTAAATCTGACCGGACATAATCAATCGTAATTGTTTTGTCACACACTTTTTCTCTTATAAAATGATATTTTGTATCAATATGCTTTGTTCTGTGATGAACTGGATTAAGCACTAAACTATGCGCACTCTGACTATCGTTAAACAAAATCACTGTGTCAGACTTACCAGTTACATCCAAAATGAAACTTTTAAGATAACAGGCCTCTTTAGCAGCTGCCGCTAGAGCCATATACTCGGCTTCCGTTGAAGACAGAGCTACAGTTGACTGTTTCTTCGCTTGCCAAGCTACAGGACTACCAGCTAACATAAAACAGTACCCAGTATAGGATCTTCTATCTTTCGTACAATTAGCCCAGTCTGCATCGACATACGCTTTAAGATAATCGCCAACCATCCTGTAAGTAAGAGTGTAATCCAATGTACCCTTCAAATATTGCAACACTCTCTTTGCAGCTAACCAGTGTTCTTTGTTATATTTGGTATTAAATTGGCTCAAATAGCTAACTTGATAAGCTATGTCAGGCCTAGTATTTACTGATAGGAACATTAAGCATCCAATCAAACTTTGATATGGAAAAGACTCTCGTTCGTCAATTATTCCATCATCAAGTTTCTTTAAACTAGACGGTGTATCAAACGACTTACAGTTTTCCATGTTAAATCTTTTTAACAGATTCAAAATAAAAGTACGTTGATTTACCTTAATCTCACCATCCTTTCTTGAGATATTGATTCCAAGATAATAGGATAAAGGACCTAAATCTTTAATATTAAAAATATTTTGTAAACATTTCTTAACGCTTTGAAAGGTCATGTCATTTTTGAAAAAGACAATTATGTCATCGACATATACCGCCAAAATGACAATTTCTTGACCATAAAGTTTTTTATACACGCATGGTTCCGAAGGAGTTTTCGTGAAACCCATCTTGGATAAGGTTTTGTCCAACATTATATCCATGCTCGGGGTGCCTGTTTGAGCCCATACAACGATTTCTGCAGTAGGCAAACTTTACTTTCACGGCCTTTCTCCACAAAACCCTGTGGTTGTTCCATAAGAACTTCCTCTTCAAGTTCTCCGTTAAGAAAAGCAGTGTCGACGTCCAAATGCCTCATTTCTAGGTCTAATTCAGCAGCTAAGGCGAATAAAGTACGGAGTGAAGAATGACGAATAACAGGAGCAAAAGTTTCATTGTAGTCTATTCCTTCTACCTGCTTGAAACCTTTCACCACAAGTCTAGCCTTATACTTCAAAATGTTACCGTGAGCATCTTTCTTTACTTTGTAGACCCATTTACAAGGTATAACCTTCTTATTACCTATAGGCTTATCAACAAGCTTCCAAGTCTTCAACTTCATGAGCGAATCATATTCATTGTTCATCGCAGAACGCCATTCATCAGCATCATCACAATTCACTGCCTCTGAGTAAGATTTCGGCTCACACATATTATCAGTTTCTGATAATAAATTTGCAACATAAAAATCCGGTTGCTTACGAATTCTAGTAGGATACCTACTTACCTCTATAACATTTCGTTCAGGACTAGTAGGGCCCTCAGATTCAGCCGAATTATAATCTACTTCATCATCACTACATGGTACAGAATTTTCTTGAAGTTCAACCGTGTTATCGTCCTGTTGACTATCATCAGTTACCACCATTTCATTCTGTAAAACGTCATCAAACATAATGATAGGTTCTGGCTTAGTAGATTCAACAACATTACCTTTAAGTTGTGTAAAACGATCTTCAAAAAATGTCACATCTCTGGACTTCTGTACATGCCGAGGGTTAGAAGCATCCCTAAAGAAATAAGTATTAGGATCATCTGTATATCCTACAAAGATAACTTCTTTAGTTTTAATATCTAATTTCTGTCTATGACAGGCCTGAACTTGAATAAGTGCCCGACATCCAAAAACACGCAAATGGCTGAGATCTCCCTTTTGTCCGTACCATTTTTCATATGGAGTCTTCCTAATTAAAGCGCGATGTGGCGATCTATTTTTCAAGTAAACCGCTGTCCTAAAAGCATCTTCCCAATAAGCTTTTGAAAGTGAACTGTCAGCTAGCATAGAACGTGCTTTTTCTTCAATAGAACGATTGGTACGCTCAGCTACGCCATTAGACTGAGGACTATATCCTGCAGTAGTCTCATGAGTTACTCCTTTTGACGATAAATAATCAGTGAATTCCTTATTTACATATTCCTTACCACAATCCGTTCTCAATATTTTTATTTGAGCACCAGTTTGTCTTTCTATCAACGTTTGGAAACAAACAAACTTGTCTTTAACTTCTGCTTTCGAAGAAATAAAATACGGAAAAATCATACGCGTAAAATCGTCAACGAAAATCAAAAGATACTTATTTCCTTGAAATGAAGGAACAGAAAATGGTCCACACAAGTCAGAGTGAATTAACTCTAATTTCGAAGTAGCCTTTTTGTATTCTACTGATTTAAAAGGCTTCCTCGCCTGTTTGCCCTCAACACAAGCAATACACTTACCTTTATCCATCGCAGTATAGTCGATGCCCATTTGACTTCTTTTTAATTGATCCATTCCTATCCTACAAAGGTGTCCTAATCTTTTATGCCAAAGTTGGTACCTACTGAGATAGTCAGATTGCACATCGTTTGCGGTTAAGATACATGGAGTAATTTTCGTACTACAATCCAGTGAGTACAGTCCACCACTAGTAACAGAAGCATGTAGAACAGCATTACCTTTGAAAGAGAAATCAGAAGATTTATAAAAATTACAACCTGTTTTATCAAAAAGTACTATGAAGCCCTTGTCAACAACCTTTTTGACAGAAATAAGGTTACTCTTTAAGTCAGGTACATACGCTACATCGTTAATACTATCTATAACACTAGTAGTTTCAATAGATACATCACCAACTCCACTACATGATATCATATGACCGTTTGCTACTGTAACAGTTATACCGCTGTCCATTGTCCTCAACTCCCTAAACCAATCTCTTCTTGATGTCATATGCCTTGAACATCCAGAATCGACCAACCATACGTCACTTGTAGACCCACAAGACGTTCCTAGTGCGTGTTGTTTTATGTTTTTCTTTTTACGCAAAGGGCATTGTGGTCTTTTGTGACCCGGTTTCTTACATTCATAACAAACAACTTTTTCAATACTTGAGTTTTGATTTAAATGTTGTTTTGATTGGCTAGTTGTTTCAAAAACTTGTATTGTAGAGTCACATTTGGACATTTCGTTCAACAGTTTCTTCTTTACGATATCAGTGGTAACCTCTATATTACCATTTTCAAGAGCCATTACAAGTGGTTCATATTTCGGACCAAGTCCTCCAAGCAAAATGGCTGCAATCGAAGCATCATCTATTACCTTGCCAATATCAGCCAAATCCTGAGCTGTACTAAGAACCACATTGATATACATCTCTATATTCTGAAAATGATCAAGTGAGAGTCTGTATAGCTTCCTTTCTAATACCAGCCTTCTGCCCATGCCCTTATCTTCGTATGCATCTTGTAAAGCATTCCAAGCTTCTAAAGCAGTCTTAGCATTACGAATGTGGGTCATTGCTGTCCCATCAACGGTAAGGCAAATTTTAGCTAAAGCTCTCTCATCGTTTCGTATTTTCATCGAAGCAGAGATAGTATCATCTTCGCCATAGCCACTTACTGTTTTCCAAAGATTTTCGTGCATTAAATAATTGCGCATCTTAAACTTCCATTTTATGTAGCCATCTTTATTGCACAGTATGAGCGACGCTGGTATTGACGAAGAATAATTCATTCCACTATTGGAGTCACCATCACACATTTTCGATACAAACGAAAAACGATTTTGACACTAAAATATTCACATCAGCAAGCACTATTGATAATCTTTAAAATATTTTCCTCTTCGTGCTGATAACGTGTTGTAAAATACTATTTGAGCTAATTATAAATAAATTAAAGATGTTGCTTTGTTACTAGTTTATTTTAGAGTGACAGTTAAAACAAAATACAAAATAATATAAAATTACTTCTATTTCTTTACTGCACAAAGAAGTCTTAATTGTAAAAGTAGAACAAGTAGGTATACTACAATTCTACAACAGTATGGAAATAGTTTTGGTAAGAAATTACGTTATTTGACCCAAATTTATGCTATCCAGCGAATTTCAGTAGCGCTTTGATCTTTGAACCGGTATACGTTTTATTATGTTATTCGATGTTTCGCTGATTGTTTAGATTTTGCCTTTTATTACGTTGCTTTACGTTTATTTTTATTTCGTGAATGATGAAAAGAAAGTATCTAATCCAATATACCTACATAGAAAATTATGTTAACAAATAAATAAGTGCTTAGATAAACAACTTCGAGAAAAACAAAGACTTAATTTTTACTCTAACGCCGTTTGTCCACCGCCGCCGTCACCGTCACGTCAACGAGAACGAGATGACGGCGCCGAAGTACTGATACATAGACTACTATAAATAGCCGCGTGTCCACCGCAAGTCCGTCACCCGAGAACCGTCATCCCAGCCGCCGAGATTCGAGTAGATCGGCGGCGTGACGTGTGCCGGCAATCAGTGTTGCTACTTTAGCCAATTTTCCACATTTACGAAATAGTTAGCTAAAGACAAAAAAGTTTAGTTGCTAAATTTATTAGCTACACAAGTAAGTTACCTCAATCAATTTCAATTTGTGTTATTAAAGGAAGAAGAATACATGATTAAATGCATTCAGAATGCAACTAATGTTCTGGTAAGATTTTGAATTATGAAGTGGTAACTCCAAATATGTCTATGTATGTACCTACTAAGGTTGCGTTCCAAACCACTTCCGTTAGATATTCTCAATAAACTATCCTGACAACAGGATAGTTTATTGAGAATCTTCAAAGTGTAAAAGAGACAGAGTCTTGTCACTTGAATTTATTATTTGTTTGTGAACGCAGCCTAGTCTATACTGCGTTTACAAACAAATAATAAATTTACAATATAATAAATTCACAAAATTCAAAAGTATCGAACAAGACTACCTAGGCTGCCTAGTCTTGTTCGATACTTATGATTTCATTTTCGCCTGGGAATCTAAATGTCTTCGAAATCGACGTTTATTATTTAAATTGTTGTTATATGTTGCCTTTTTATGTTTAGCCACTTTTGGCAACTTTTACCAGAGTATTTATTTTCGGAAGTAGCAACTTTTTACGGTATGTTTAGCAACTTACTCTTTGGGCAAGGTGGCAACACTGCCGACTACCACCCACGACAAAGTTGTATATAGGACTGAGTCACCGATATATCGGCGCGGTGGACAAACGATCGCCGTCACGTCATCTTAAACTCGGCCCCAAATAATCTCGTTCTCGTTGACGGTTCGGTGACGGCGACGGTGGTCAAACGGCGTAAGAAAGTACCCAATCCCATATTTACATATAACATTTTGATATCAAATAAATAAGTGCTTAGATAGACAACTTCGAGAAAACATAGTCGATATTTTCTCGAAGTTGTCTATCTAAGCAGGAGAATTCTAAGAATTTTAAGTCTACAAATCGGTTCATAAACTTTTCCGAAGAAAATTCTGGACGCATTGAAGTCGGTCACAACGATGGACGAATAGAATATAGCAAGCATATTGGCCGCTCGGGGGCACGGAACTCTTTATTAATTCAAGCTGCACCAACTACGACCTAACCAATTTTAAGAATACTCTACTCGGTCGCTTCTCGCATCTCTTCTCATTTCCTACACTTAAACAACTAACTGTTTATTGCAACAAGAAACTCCAAAGAGAAATTCCTTTTTCAACTAAACAAGACTATTTTCAACTTGCCAGAAAATTACATGGTTCACGACGAAAGTCCGGCTACTCAGACGATGTTCAAATACTGTTATTAGCGCTGCCTCTTAGTGAATTGTTGAACACGTCGCTTTATTTATCTTTGGATAACATAAATTTGAATAGCAAAGTTATTTATGTACATCGTTAATGAAAACTGTGCAGGTATGTTAATGTGGGGGTGTTATGTGGATGGTATTATCATAAGATTCATAAGCATGAGGATGCTTCTCTCGCAGACAGAACAATGGTCGTTCCCGGAGCGTGGAGACCGGACAGAGGTGTTACAATGCTTTCCGTAACAATATAAACAACGTAATCTTACCATTTTATATGCGCATACGCCGTATTGTCACATTAAAGATATCGATACCATCGCCGCCGCAAGAAAGTTACTGACAGAGATTAATGACTGTATTCTCACAATAGTTATAAATGGACTCTCAGCATTACATTGCCGTTCGTTCGTTTTTATACACACTAATACCTACTTTAAAAGCATAAACTTCACGAAAAAAAGCTATAACAAATTGTGAACATCCCATTAAATATTAATAAAAACCCAAATGGTCAAGATATAAAAATTAGATTAACTTAAAATTAAAGATCTAATATTTATTACTTCATATTTTTAATTTACCATGTAAAACTAATCTCTGACCTATTTATTACGTGCTATGAAAAAGTGCTAAAGAGGTTCTTAGCCGGTATTTCTAATACTTGCGTAAATAAATTGCTGACAGAAACAAGCGAGAAGTTTACGACACTATAGTCGTGATCAGAGACCGCAAGTTTTCCGCGTCTTACATTTTTACTAAAAGAGTACATTATGATTTCCAATATTTTAAAACATAGAGAAATGTCAGAGGTTAATACTTAAAACTAGACACGTTAAATGATAAATATTATACATTATTTCAGTATGATGGTAATCTATAAAGACGTAGAAATAAATAAATATACTTATTAACAAAAAATAAAGTAAGAAACGCGTAGAGTCGTCACCTTACTAAAATATTTAGAAATTGTTAGATAATACAAATATTTCGACACAATTATAATATTTTATGAAATTATTTGATCACGGAAAAAACTGTTTTTATCAGAAATTAGCATGATCAAATCGATTTTATTCGGGAAATCGATTAGAAACGAAGTCTTTTTAAACAGTTTTTACTAGTAGGTATTAATAAATCTTTTACAACGATATTTCTAGTGCAGAGGTTAGCCATCGCTATTCAGCGAGGCAATGCTTCTAGCATTATGGGAACCTTTACGTCGGGAACGATAAAGGGCGGGACTTCATTTATTTGTATTTATAATGTTAAATATGTATGTCTTATAATAAATTGTAATTTTTACATAATATTTAAATACCTACGTATATATATACTTATTCATATATAATACCTATCTATACTAATATTATAAAGCTGATGAGTTTGTTTCAAGGCGCTATTCTCAGGAACTACTGGTTCTAATTTAGAAAAAAATATGTGTAGGATAGTCCATTTATCGAGGAAGGCTATAGGCTACTATATTCCCACAGGATCAGGACTTACTCGGGTGAAACCTTGGGGCGCAGCTAGTTCTAGAATATATAGATACAAATAAAATCAATCAATCACACAATCAAAAATATTAAGGACGTTTTTCAACTTTTATTAACTAACAATAAAACATACTAGTTATATAGTACTAGCGACCCGCTCCGACTTCGCACGGCTATATTATGCATGTATTATACATATAAACCTTCCTCTTGAATCACTCTATCCATTAATCGTTAACCGTAGTTTTAAAGATCTAAGCATACAAAGGGAAATAGGGACAGAAAAGCGACTTTGTTTTATACTATGTAGTGATTGGTACTATTTTCCAAAAACATATTGGTATTGAGGTTAGTTCTTTTTCTTTAGACTTTTATTGAGAAATAATTCTATAGGCATTTTCTCTACTGTAAATATTTATCAAGTACTTACGACTTAAAGCGTAAATTTGTTATAAAACATCGAGTTACTTTTAAAACTCATAGTTAGTTACATAAATGACCATTAATCAAAACGTACCGACACCGTCTCCAACGCTTTGCAAGTTCTCTCATTATTTATTCATAGTCGCAAAGCCCCAGGATATTGGTTATCAACACAAAATGACTTTACTTTTTCTCTTTATCAATTTTGCATCGAAAACAAGCTAAAGCCTTTGCCGGCAAACTTAAGACCTGTCGGTTAACATAAACTTCGCTGGTACCAATATTTTGTAACAACTAGCGGGAGTTTGGTTACGCTGTCACTTTAGTTTACATTTCTTGTCTAATGAGCTTAGTGTAAACATGGGTTTTGCGAAGCGAGTAATGGATAGTGATGTGGTGAAATTGTCGTCTTAAATAGGCTTTGGAGTGGACGTGATATTGAACGGGGCCGTGGACTCTCGGTCAACGCACAAACAGGTTTCGTTCATTATCAAAAGTCAATAACTTTCTGATGCATTCCGAGTCAGGGCCGAATCTATGCCGTAACTCAATAAGCAAAATTGGTATTGTTACTACGGAAGCAAAACGATATCTGATACAGATGCCGATAACTCTATACGATTAAACAGTAATTTTACTTTCATCAGTTTTTAAGAAAACAACTTTCGCTTTTGTATTTATGGTAATAGAGAGAATCCTTTGGCAGTTTCTCTTTCATTTATCAATTTCGTATAGTATTAATTTCGGTAGTTGACATTTATTATTCAATCGTAAGCCCAAGAAACACCCCGCGCGTGAGCGCATTGAGTGACAGGGGCTAATTTTGTTATCAAACTATTAAACGTACCTTGTTACCATAAATTTTGTACCACGGCAGTAACTTTAGATAAAATACACAATTTCAGCCCTTTGAGCAATTAGTTTGATAAAGGCCAGTCTTTGTGCTTGATTTTGTGGACGTAAATCTAATTTAATTGGTATCTTATCCGTCAAAATTATATAAATTAACTACCTGTATCTAATGTTTGACATAATTTAATTATTAATGTTATATTATACTACATTACTTTCATTTCGCAGACAAGGTGTTTAAATTATACCTAATTAAATTGCCTTCCCACTTACATCTTAATTACAAGATTTATTGCTGTAATTTTCTGTTATTATTCAGCATTCTAAACTTAAACCATGAATTTGTTGAAGTATACCTACTAAAATAGCACAAACAGAAATGGCGGACGTGATTTTAAAATCTGTCTTTAGACTTTCACTGAACAAAGATTATACGTTTGTTGAGAAACGGAGAAATTGTTGTAATAAGTACTTAATGACTATTATTTTTTAACCAATGTTTCTTTTATAACAAACTTGTCCTAAATAGGCAGAAATAAAAATAGAAAAAGTTCAATTAAAATAGTTTAGACTAAGTCCTTTTAAAAAATATAAGACTAATCAATCAATCATTGATTAACTGTCTCGTTAGTTAAATCTGATTAATGCATAGCAAGTTAATAATTGTCCAATATTTGGACAATTAATAGACCAATCTGTTACCTTGCCCAATCAAAGTCTTACCTTTATCTTTTGTTATTGATCTTGAGCTATGAATTACTTATTTTGGAGTCGAAATTATGAATGTCAAACTGTTTAAATATGAGTTCAATAGTTTCAGAGCTATTTTTAATGGTGCCGATGCCATAGGAAGCCATCCCTGAGACTCTCAATTTCAAAATTTCTGGCGCGGACACTAACATAAGGGTTACAATATAATCGTCGTCTTTTAAATAATCGTCTTTTGTTTTATTTAGGTCGTCTTTTGTTTTTGTTTAGATCATCTTCTATTTGACTTCAGATCGTCTTCTGTTTGAGTGCAGATCGTCTTCTGTTTGAGTTTAGATCGTGTTCTGTTTGAGTTCAGATCGTCTTTTATGTTATTGTCAGATCGTCTTTTGTTTAATCACGAGTCATAAATCTTTTTTGAGTAATTAGAACCGCGGGCCTTTTTTCAACTGGTTTGATAGAGCAGTTGGACCACCATCACCCTGCCCTCCCAATAACACCAATCTGTGTTCATTCGGGAGTTTATCTACACTAACATGATAGACGGGAAATATCTTTTGTTCATAACGTATAGGCCGGAGCCTACTAAATCGATTTCAATGAAACTTGGTATGAGAATACGTTGAATCCTTAGGAACAATATAAGCTCATTTTTATCCCGATATTCCCACGGGATCGGGGCTTACGCGGGTTAAACCACGGACCTGTACAAAAATTATTTATCTCTTATATTTTGCAACATAATATGCCTGCAGTCACGGACTCTTACGGCAGATGCAATTAAAACTGGCTCCATTTATATTTTTAATCATATTCGCGTTTCGGAACAAACCCGCGGATGTTAATGTAGATAAATAACAAAAAGGAAGTGAGAACTGACTCGCATTGTATGTTGTGGTAACTACCTCCTGTATGTTAATTTTCATGTAAATGTATTTAATGAATTACTTAGTTAAGGTGTAAGATGGGGGCAAACGCAATATGCCTGTCGCCTGTAGTGAAAATTGTTAGTAATTATAGGTATGAAATAATGGTTCAGCTGTTAGAAAGTAATGAGTATTTTTTCCTTTAATTCTGAAGTTTTATTAAATTTCTATGAAAAAATACAAACCTATAATGATATCTTGTTTCCTTCTTAAATAACTGCAATACCAATTCACTTAACACCTTGCTACGGAAACAGCGTATCTAATTGAATTAAATAGGCATTCACAGTATGGAGATAAAAAACATGTACTACAATAGTAACGTTGAAAATATCATCAGAACCTTTAAATATTTCTTAATTGTTCTTCTTCCTGCCCTTGTCCCAGTTCATTCAAGGTCGTCACAGTACGTCTTCTTCAGATCTGCAAAATGTTTTACCTATTTTTATGTCGGTTATGTCACGGGGCCATGGAGCCCTGAACCTTCGCCCCCTTATTCCAAAACGATGTTTAAGGATAGTCCGAGATGTGGATTTAAACCTTAGATTTAGACACAGATTTACCTACTCGTAAACTATATTCTAAACACTATCCCTATAAATTATATAGGGAACTATAGTCTAAACACTATCCCTATAGATTATATAAGGATAGTGTTTAGACTATAGTTCACTAGTAAATCATTGTTTAAATCTAAGGTTTAAATCCACATCTCGGACTATTCTTAAACCTCGTTTTGGAATAAGGGGGTTGAAGTCGAGGAGACGAGGCAAGAGCCTCTAAGAGCCTCTTGTAAAGACAAGGCAAATGATGTGGACACCAAAGCGATATTATCATTTTATTATTATTCTAAGCCTGTGCTGTTCCACTGCAGGCAAAGGCCTTTCCATAATTCGCGATCTTCGGCGATAGATTACTTCTAATATTAACTAAAAACACATTTGAAATATCAAATGTAAGGGTTTTTAAAAAGTTGCGTCTGATTTGGGATCAAAATTTTGACTAGAATATACTGATGTAATCTCTATTATAATATAGGCATTTTATATCTATGGTTCACACATAAAAACCGGAGACCAATTTGGAAACAATATATTGTCACCCAAAGTAAAAATTGCAAATCATTAGAGTTTTTGCTCGTGAATAATGCTCGTAATTTATTTTTTCTTTCAACTCCGCGTTGGAATGCTGTCTATAGATTTGTTAACGTCTAAGACATTCTGGAGTTTCACTCGGTACTGTTATTTTAAAAAACCCTTTTTTTACTGTTTCTAGATATCGTTTATAGGGGTAAAGTATGCATTCGAAGCAGCTAGAGCTGGGTACTACGAAAGACTAATTGACAATTTTAAAATTGATCCTCCTCGCTTTGATTCTGTTTTATTGCCATTCGAAGATATTAAACACTGGAAACTTTGCCGTCTTGATTTACAATATTTATCGTTTTTTGAAAAAAAAATGTTGAAAATTACATTGCTTTTTATGAGTTTGCAGATTTAAAATTTGTTACCTAAAAACCTCACCTGTCTAAAAATAATAATGAAAATTGGTTCAGTATATTGGCTTAGGTATCTCAATATTATTTACCTATCTAATCTATATCAAAAGATCCCTTTTAAGTATATAGAACCAAAGAGGAAAAAACACACGGAGGTGTCCCTTCTCGAATTTTGAAAGAATCTGTCACGATCGATTCGCCATTTTATTGACCCAAATGTTCAAAAGCTCGCTATTTCTGTCGGTATAAAACAGCAAGGACTTTCTAAGGTCTCTGATTAGAACAGATGAGGAACAAAGTTTTTTCAAACAGTCATTTATCACACGTCGAACGGACAAAGATTTGTCCGTCAAATCAACAAAACTTTCAATTTACTTTGTCAAATGCAATGGCATATTATTTATTTGAGTTATATGGGTCATTTATCTTATTTGTGTACACTTGTTCAAGGCTCTACGTTACTTAAATTATAACCTGCAAGTATTTCCGTAAGTAGAAATTGCTGATATTTTTTATATTTGAAGATAATTAATACGTTCTTGCCCTTCAAAATTGAAGTTAGCTGTCAAAACAAAGTTAAAATAGAGTAAGGAACACAACAGAACTTAAAATAATGATTGCACACGTGATCACGATTATTTGACGATATTTTTTGTTTGAAATGGTTCAAGTTACAAGAGCTAGATATCAATATTATAAGTAATGTTCAGCTTAAACACAAATAGATCAATAACTCAGTCTACTTGTACTTGTATACGGGCTGTTTTCCGCGATTAGACCCTTTTTAATTGGGTCCTTTTTGCGTGAAGATAATACTTTATCTTCACGCAAAAAGGACCCAATTCATATTTACCTAGGGTAGTAGGGCTTGCCCAGCACCTACTACCCTCTCAGCTTAGTCGACCATGTCCAGAGGAGAGAACTTGTCAATACTTCTGACTGGCTGGAGCCAACTAAACCGCGGGTTTCATCACGATGTTTTCCTTCACCGTAAGAGCAATGACCTGGATTCGAGCCCACGACTTTCAGAATGAAAGTCGAGGTATCCACCACTAAGCCAACACCGCTCTTCAACTCAGTCTATCTGTCTGAAAAGTTCTCGTTTCACTGCCATATTCCTATCTTTACTTGCATCTCTTGAGACTGCCGCTTTTAGAGGATCTTCAAGTCACGAATATAATTAAATAAATAAATAAAATAAATAAATAAATATTTCAGGACATATTACACATCGCCATCCAGCCCCAAGCTAAGCAACTAAATGCTTGTGTTATGGGTGCCAGATAACGGATAAACTACTTATATACTTTTTTTTTGTAAATATATACATATTATACATATAGGAAACACCCAGAACCAGAAACAAGAATTTATGGTCAGCATAAATACTTGTTCCCGGCGGGAATCGAACCCGCAACCTTCTGCGTCGCAGTCGGGTGTTCGCCCGACGCGCCACAGAGGTCGTCATTTAGGTATCTTCTATAATAGGTAAGCGTACTACATCTTGGACCGCATTATCGGCATCAGTGAGACAGTGGTCAAACGCTGACCTATATTTAAGAAAAATCTGCAACTAGTTCGACCCATTTTTTATTGTTACCGGAGGAATGACGACAATTATAAAGCTTAACAGATTTTATGTAGACTATCGATTACGGCCATTAGTTAAACAAACAAAAAGTAGGTACGTACAGTCACATTACCACTTTGCTGAACCCCATGTGACCCAGAGCTCATTCGCATATCTGTAAAAATATAGTAATATACCTATTTTGTTATTTTTTTTTATATTTTATTGTATAGTATATTGTTTAAAAACAGAATCATGTAACATTACTTTACAACCTTACAGATTTGCGAGTGAGCTCTGGTCACGTGGGGTTCAGCTAATTGGTAATTTACCTAAGTCGTGCATAAAGTTCACATGAATCTAAATCTCATTCAGATTCAAATAACTACCATTTCCACCAATTTTAATTAAATTTCAGGAGCTTTCTACAAAAGCAATGGACATTAATGAACTCTTTAACGGGGTCATTAAAATCAAATCGCACCCTCTCACATTTTGTGGCACTCACGATCAATACAACTCACGATTAGGGTCAAGCCACAAGGTCTATAATTACATAACACTCGAAGTATTTCTTCTCTAATTGATACTTGATAACATTCATTGAATAATCGATACCCCGTAGATCGATGTAAAAAATAACAATACGATTGATCGATTGTTTTGTTACGTGATAAAGTGGTTTTGTTTGGCTTTTTGAGTGTATTGATAAGGATGTTTAAACAAGTTATTTGTTAAACAAACAAGATTTACGGGTAAATGAGAACATAACTTTAACGCCGCTAAATCAATTTTCGTCAACCATTGCTAAAAATTTGTCCGAAGAACAAGTCTACTGAATCAAAATATTCCTCCCTATACTAATAACAAACACTCTTGGGTGAATTTACAGAAGAGTTAGACTAGTCACAGAAAATTAAGCTTTAAGACAGAAAAAAGACTTATTTCCGCTAGGTCTAAAATACCTACAAATCCATTATTCTCTAAACTAAAATTTAATAGTATTTTTATTAAACTAAAATTACATAATTATTCAATCGTTCAAAAATGTTCACCGAATAAAAATGGTAAAAATTACCTTTCGATCGATTAATCTGTTGTATTTAACGTAGACAGATAAAACAAAAAAGTCAAAAACAGTTTACTTTAACACTCCCCTTTATGCGTTAAAATGTAAATAAGTACGCTTACTTCTGCCTTTAAAAGTTAAAAATAATTCCCAAGTTAAAAATAATTCAAAAACACTTAAAAATCGTAAAATTTTTCACCAACTGGATTTGAAAGCTCAGTTTTCATGTTCATAAACTCAGTTTTCTAGGCCGAAACTGACCGGTCATAAATCATAGAGTTTTGTGCAGCAGCAAAAACCAAAGACAAATCCCAGTTGAAAAACAGAATTCTTAACGAAATAGGTACTATACCTCGTATTAATAGGTACAATAGTATCCGAAATAGGGGTTTAAAGGGATAGCGTTTAATTGAGTAGCCTCCAGGCGGGATGTAATAGGGACGGGACGTAAGTAGAGTACAACTCAGGTATATCTTTTTTTTTTTACAAAAAATAGGTTTACTTTTGACCTCATCACGTGATGGGAAACGACGATGAGGTCGAGGATGTTGCATGCTCGCTTAGAAAGAACGGCATGCCTTGAAAACATGATGGAACGCAACTAATCACTTGACATCACCATGATTTTTCAAGGAGGTTAGAAGCCACAGGCTAAGGCTTCCACCGCTTGGTTGTTGTATTAGTTGTTGATGGGTTATAAGCATAAAACAAACAAACTGTAAGAGATTAATAAGAATTAATTAAGACATCCAAACGGTACGTGTCGTTACATCGATGGCGGCTAACAGCGCTAACAGAGAGAGTTCACAGACAAACCTAGACGAAGACGTTATTCTGACATTGATGTTATCAAGTTTACTGACACATTTGTTGTTGCTATTATATAAATCTAACAGTTGTTGCTCTCATTTGTTCAAATGAGAATTTGCCAAGTTGTGAAGTTGCCTATAATATATGCTCACAAAGTATGAGTCGTGAGCACCAAATTGGCAATCAGACGAAGCATTGGTTCATCAGTCGATCCTCATCACGGAACACTTTTACTCCTAGCGGAGATCCTCATTGTCTATGTTCCCATGACTGCGAACATAGATAAATGAACTGCATGTGAAGCATCCGGCAAACGGACCAATTAAAAATTTTCACGGTTCGTCTAAAAACTGTACCTAAGTTCCTTAGTTATAAAGGTTGATAAAGGAAAATTACCATCCATTCGGCTGCCAAAAGGAAAATTACAATAATTTACAAAGAAAACTTTTTGTAACTGGCCTTCCTTAAATAATACAATCCTTATCAAAATTCAGTGCCGTATTCTGAACTCTGATTAAGAATAACTAAGCATTTCGATAAAACAAGAATATTTTTGTAAAATAATATTTAAATAATTTACATAGTTCCACAATTTAAGTCCTACTAGACTGAACAAAAATAATTTTGTTTTAAATTTCAATAAATATTATTATTACAATTATTTATGCTGCCTTTCTATGGGGTTGTGAGATTTTGGCATGCCAAAATCTCACAACCCCATAGAAAACCACCATGGTAAACGATCAGCATTTTTTTTATTTATTTGCACAGACACCTTTCAGACCAGGTTGCCTGTTATTTTATACTAGCTGCGACCTGTCAGGTTTGCCTGTTATTTTATACTAGCTGCGCTCCGCGGTTTCACCCGCGTAACTCCCGATCCCGTGGGAATATCGGGATAAAAAATAGCCTATAACGTTCTTTGATAAATGGACTATCCAACACAAAAAGAATTTTTCAATTCCAACCAGCAGTTCCTGAGATTAGCGCGTTCAAACAAACAAACAAACAAACAAACTCTTCAGCTTTATAATATTATTAGTATAAATTAAAAAAATATTTAACGAGATTATTTTTATTTTCCACATAATGGAAAAACCAGACAACTTACGAGATTTAGTTAGAAGTCCTCAATAGGCCGCACAAAAAAAACAAATGATTGAGGCGACTAGGTACTATGCATGTCTCCATACTCGTATCTTTTGCTATATATGTTGCTATCTTTTTTATAGGTCCATGATGTTACTACCCTTTTTAACACGCTTTTATTAGTTTCACCTGTATGTTTGCTTGTTTGTATGTAACCGACTCCTTTGGGCACGATTTTGCCCTACTTAAAATGATCAGATTTAATTCAAACTTTGCACACTTGTCAAAGACCGATGACAATGCAATATTATGATAACATGGTGCTGATCTGATGATGGAGCTGGAAGGTGGTCATAGGAACTCTGTAATGAAACGACGAAACCCTATCGAGTTTGGGCTCGTTAGAATCGTCTTGACGAGTAATTTGGCTCCATTGGTAACCAGGGTCTGATCTAACATATTTCGGTAATGAAGACCAAAAAGTATAAAATAGTTGCTATCTTTTTTATAGGTCCATGATGTTACTACCCTTTTTACTAATGATCCTAACATTGAACCTCTTTAGCTAGTGCTAAAGAGGTTAGGATCATTTGGTGTGAATTTTAAGCAATTCGAAGGATAGTTCCTTCGAATTGCTTAAAATTCACACCAAATTAAGTTCGAAAATTCTTTAACGAGTTGCATCAAATTTTTCACAATGATTAACGTAACATCGTGACTAACAAAACCATCAAAGAATACTTTATTTTTATGTAATAGATGAACCAAGGAGTTTTATCTATTGAAAACTGACATTAAATTGATATTTTTCTATTGTCCGATTAAGATCGTAACGTCCATAAGTTCATAACTCAACAACTCTATTCTTTACTCGAACACGAATGAGCTTTTCGTAAATATCGCCTTGGTATTTATGAACTTTTGTCTTTTTAACCTTTGCAGTAACAAAATAAAATAAATGTTTATAGCAATAATAACACAACAATGATTTTAACATCCTATCGACAATGGGTTCGCGCGTTCAATTAACGAATCTTTGACATTTTGAGTTCATTGTCATAGTCTGACCTCTTATTTGAAAGTATGTAGGGCGGGAGGTAAACGGACATAAAGTAGGTATCACTTGATTTTTCTAATCATACCATATGCCATTTCTGCGGCCAAAATACCAGTGTAACTTGAACTGCTTGCACTGTCTTAATTTTTTATTCAACAGTATATGTAGGTATACAATTTGATAGTTTTTTTTTTCATTTAGTTTAGTAAATAAAGAAATAATATCGGAAGATTACTTAACACACGAAAAGGAAGCCTTCAACCTAATCCATGTAAAAATGGATTTATTTATTTACTGAAATAGAAACTAGAAATTTATTTATTTATTATTATTTGTCTGTGCCAGTGAATTTTTATAAAGTCAATATTGCTTATCATTAGCTGAACTATTTACCTTTCGTTCTGTCACTTTTTCAAATAGAAAAAGTGTGTCCTTTTTAAAACATTATAATATTCTTACACTAGTAGTATTTTCTCGATATTGTGAACACACGAAATGCATGGAAAAAAAAATCCGTTACACACAATATTGGTGGTCACAATAAATTGAACTGTCACTTCGTCTATTGTATCATGAATTAATTTAGATACTAATGATCGACGGCGACCGGTTCGGTGTCATTAATTTTCGATAGGTGTTTGATTAATATAGGTACTTCATTGTTGTAACGGTAGTAAGAGTAGGTATATAAAGAATAATTATAAGTGTTTACTAGAGCTAGTAAACTGTCCTTAGAATATGGACAATATGACAGAAGGAGCAGATAATGTGAGCCACATGATATCGGGTATTTTGCTCGTAACACTGAAGCACTGCAAAAATAAAGTCGACGTAGGCGCAGTTCACAATCAAAAACAAATTGTTTTAAATTTTTATTTAAAATAGTACGATTAACGGCCGTTCAGTTAGGTGTCTTTGAGTCACAAGCTTATGTGTCATAGGCATCCTCTATGAGAGTGTGGTAAATCTTAGACCGAATCGTCACTTACCATCGTGTGAGATAGTGGTCAAACGTTGATCTATTTATTAAATAAAAACATATTACTAAGAGAAACCTTAAAACTTTATTGTAGGTATTTACTGGCCATAATTTCCTTAATATTAAGGTATAACAAAAGTTTTAATTAGAACAAGCAATTAATATTAACAGACCATTGCGTTAATGTAACCTTAATTTTATTACTTACATATACCTATTAATAGCGCAATGTTTTGTCATACAATAGAAGGGTATTTTATTCATACATTGTTATGTACAGTCGGCTGCATAATTGCAGCCCCCGGTAGAGTTCTAAAATTACTATTGTTGGAATGTTTTCATTCTAATAATTTTTGTTTGATAAATTGATGTGTTAGAAGACTTTAAACTTCAACTAAAGCGGTGCCTATTATCTTGCTTGTGTTGAAAACATTCTTATACTCGTAACAGTCGTTTTGGAGCTCTACGGTAGGTCTGCAATTATGCAGCCGACCGTACGTAAATTTTTAATTTATTCATACATAGCTATGTACGTACAGTATCAACTACTGTATAATCGTATTGAAAAGAAAATATTAAAAAAATATTTTTGTAGAAGACAAAACACTTTAAGATTACAAGTTAATAAAATTGTACAAATTGAAAATAAACACAGTGGTACCTTGTTTTTCTAGTGGTTGCCGTCCGAAATGAAAACTTCAATTATATTCTTATTTTCATTCAATTACTTAAAGAAATCTTGGAATAGAAAGAGACTTATTCAGACGTACTTATATGACTATTTTTAGAAGCAGTATTTTGTTATACCTATTTCAGAATAAGGTAGTTTTCTTTTTTTAACAAATGTTAGCATTTGACCACTATCCGCCTGATGGAAGGTGACGATGCGGCTTTATGTAGCACGTTTTTCCAGAAGATACACACTTGCTACTTGAAGACCTCAAGTTATTAGACGCAGACAACTGATTCCATTTCCTTGCTCTACGAATAAGAAATGACGAAGCAAATCGCTTAGTGCGTGTATCTAGGATTTAGTTCATCGAGTCTGAGTAGTTACAAAACCCGGCAAAGTGCGAGTCGGACTTGCACACGAAGGGTTCCGTACTATTATATTCTGTTTTAGTACCTATTTGTTGTTATAGCGGCAACATAAATACAATGAAAATTTCAACTGAGTAGCTGTGCTATCACGGTACATGAGATACAGCCCGGTGACAGACAGACAGACAGTGGAGTCTTAGTAAAAGGGTGCCGTTTTTACCCTTTGGGTATGAAAACCTAAAAATAAGTGTAGGAATATCAACTATTTCATGGTAAGATAAAAGTTCTCGTTTCTAGTACTTTTGCTTTAGGCTACACACCTATTTATTATCTGACATTCTAACCGCGCCCTTTATAAACTACTAACTCAATTTAATGTATGCAAAATAATTTAACAAAAGCAGTTATTGCACTATGACTCAAAATTTGACCTTTTTGTGAATAGCTCAGATCGTTGCCTATCAAGCGAGCTAAGTAAAATATCGAGATTTATTTTAAAGATAAAATAATTTACATATAAGTAGCATAGTTTTTAAGGGTTTTCCTCTCATAAAAAGACATATTAATATAAGTAGGGTAGGGTGGTCTAAGATTGCGCGGTCGATAAGAGTGCGCATACGTCATAACACGAGAACGGAGTGAACTTCGCAGCCAACTTCAGTTGTATTTTGTTTAGTTTCTTAACGAATCGACGCTCCCCAAAATAAATCGCAAAAAGGTGAAAAACAAAAGAAATATGTGAGTACAAAGTTTATACTGTCTTTTTATCTTATTTTTCTATAAAATGAATGTATTACTGTCAAAAAAATCATAAAGAATTTCAATAATTGATTCGCGTAATACCATGCCGGTGAGATTGAAGTTTCAAACTCATACGAAGTAGTTCGAGTAATTTCTAAGAGATGTCAGTAGTGTCACGGTGTTTGAAACGATGGCTAAGTGTGTAAGATTGCGCACACTGGCCGTGTGTAAGATTGCGCGCGCAATCTTACATAATTCCATATCCTAGATCTACACAAACTAGATCTAGTAACAGGAAGCATAAAAAATCAGAAGAAATAAGCAGTTCAACATATAAAGCTCAACTCGAGAAAGAAAACGAACAGAAAAAGAAGCCTAAACATGAACCTATGCCCAAAAAAATAAAAAAAGAGTATAAGAAACCAAAGAATAATAATAAAAATAAAATTTGGAGGTGTGTAGGATGTAGTGAGGTATATAAGGAGCCTATAAAAGAAGATTGGATAGAGTGCCACAGATGTCGGGGATGGTGGCACGAATGCTCGGATTATAATGGTTCCGGGCATTTCATTTGTGATTTGCATAACTAATATAGATGCGCAATCTTATCGATCTCAACGCGCAATCTTATACACTGGGGTGTGTAAGATTGCGCAATTCTCATTTTGTTGATTTATCTCAATTACTCAGAAGACATTATATTTTTTGTTATAATTAGTATGTTGATTTGTTGTAAGAATATTGTGCTTTAATTAATAAATAATTGATCTCAGATAATATTTATATTTTGCATTTTATGAGGCATTGATTGCAAACTGCGCGATCTTACACCACCCTACCCTACTTGAAAACGTGTGGCCGGTAAGGATACTACAAAACATTTAATTCTATTGGGTACATAGGTTATTATTTATGTTATTTAAATCAGCATTTTTTTAAATTTTAATCCATAATTCCAGTCTCGTGGAAATCTTTGCATGTAGCATCAAAATTTCGAGCTCCACAAAATAAAAACAATATCCCATTAAATATAACTTTAGTACTTATATTAAAAATAATATATTGTTAAGTAGGAGTTTTTGATATCTTATTGACTTCGTTGGTTACTGCTTCTTTAAATCCTCAGTAGTAACTCAGATTTTTTTTTCTGACGGTAGTAACGCTTACGTAGTTTCCGGTTATATTGACATGTGCTGATCTAACCTCAAAATGACAGCTGACTTGATAGGTTGCATACCTGTATTATCTACTTTGTGAAATTAAAAAAGAGGTTGGTGCATAGAGGTACTGTAAAGAACCCCCCCCCCCCTACTATTTTAAACGTAAAAACACGTCTAGTGGAAATAAACCCTAGATATGAAGTGTAGTAACCAGGTCCTAGTGACTCGAGATTCCAAGCAAAATATTTTTAAATAATATAAAACCAAAACAATTCGTAAGCGAAGACGGGTAAATATCGTATATGTGGATATCCTATGATTTTAAGAAAATAATTAGAAAATTGAAAATTCGTAAGTGAAGACGGGTATGGACGGACGGACGGACGGAAGGTTAATATGATGTATGTATTATACATATAAACCTTCCTCTTGAATCACTCTATCTATTAAAAGAAACCGCATCGAAATCCGTTGCGAAGTTTTAAAGATTTAAGCATACATAGAGACATAGGGCATAGAGAAAGTAACTTCGTTTTATACTATGTAATGATAATGATAGTGATAAGTCAAGATATAGACAATTTAATATAAGTCACATAATAATTTTATAATAAAATAATATTATGATTGGTAGACACTGGTTAACATTTATCCCTCTCATCACGGCGTTGGAAACCTGACGTTCCCCAAGTTTTACAATATACAAGCCTGGTTCATAAGTGTTGGTTCACTAGCCTGGTTCACTTGCACATGTCTATATAATTAGGATCTGCTTATACCTGACGTTCCCCAAGTTTTATAATATACAAGCCTGGTTCATAAGTGTTGGTTCACAAGCTTGGTTCACTTGCACATGTGTATATATTTAAAATCTGCTTCGCATTTGTAGGCAGGTAGACCATCATTGCCATTTGGCCTGTAAAGAAAAACAGTGTGAGCATTTCATCATAACATCCCTATCACAGGACAAATAGATAAACTAGTTATGGAACTAAAATATATTCCATATTATAAATTATAACATTAGATCCAGACGATAATAGACATGTCTCCTGTAAAGTTATATCGCCTAATGTAATGTAGGATAAGTAACTAAAGCACACTAATGATCTTAGGAAGGTAGTAACCTTATACATAATACAGTTCTAATCTATAAGGCAAGCCACTACATTAGCATTCCACTATAATAGCAACTACTTCAGGTCAGCATATCGACCTCATCATATTTCATTCCCCGGGTCATCAGATCGACCTTACATAGCGCACCTCCACAAGTAGAGTAGTGTTGGCCCTTCTTGGCGTAGAGCCTATTCAAATGGTGATCAAGGCATTGAAAACCCAGACACCTCATAATGTACAAACAGATCAATTAACTGAACAGGAACACGATTTTATAACAGAACTATAAACAGACTTATATATAATTTATTAATCTGTGAAAAGAGAACGAAATGTAAAATGCTCAGTAGGAAAGTACTAAAGTACCACCTACCTCAAACTATCCATAAGTCGAATGGTGCATTAGCCTAGCACATGTAAATCCATGTTAGGTGCTCATTCAACCATACAATATCTTGAATATTATCAGTGGATTATTCCTAGTAAAATTATCTTCTTGTTCTTTTGAATTTTTTATCACCTGACTTTTCTCTGACAATATTCCAATGCTGTCAAGAATACCTTTTTTATTTTAAAATACTAATTGTTTTCTAAAAAGATCGGAATCTTCAAAAAGGTTTAATAATATTTTTGAGAATTTTAATTTTATAACCCAACGGAAGAAGGTTGTTCCGTTACAGTACTACACCTTTACCGAAGACCTTCATTAGTATTAGGAAGTTAGTGACTATCCGCGATGTTATTCTTCTATCTCTAATTAGATAGTTTGATTATAAGTTAGAGTAGCGGAAACCTTTGAAAATTCTAGATATTTTTGCAAAAATCTATTATTTATTTTGTTTTCTTCAAAATTACGCTTTGAAAAGAAGTTTTACTTCAATCGCGCGTAAAGGCACACACTTTTTTTTTACAAATGATAGTTCAGTGGTTGACCATTATCACACCCACCTGACGGTAGGTGACGATGCCACCTAAGATGTAACACGCTTTCCTAGTAGATACCTGTTCACTCGCGACATGAAGACCCATCACTACATAGTATAAAACAAAGTCGCTTTCTCTGTCCCTATATCCCTATGTATGCTTAAATCTTTAAAACTACGTAACGGATTTTGATGCGGTTTTTTTAATAGATAGGGTGATTCATGAGGAAGGCTTATATGTATAATACATGCATAATATAGCCGTGCGAAGCCGGGGTGGGTCGCTAGTAAGTTATATTAGATTGACGTTTTGAAAACCCAAATGTATAGTTCCAATATTCTTATGGTGTAAAAGAATGTCTGCCAATTAACTAATGAATACTTTCTTTCTTCACAGGTCAAACAAGACAGAAACTGCTTATTTTCAAAACCTATGGTAAGTACGGGCTTAGCACAGTGATATGAAGGTTATACCAAACTAAATAGATAATGATTACAGGATATTTTTGAGCAGCGCCATCTACCCCTAAGCTAAGTAACTGGACTTGCCCGGGCTTGTGTTATGGTAGTCAGATAACGGAATAAAATACTTATCTTGTTTTTTCTATAAATACATACGAGTACATACAAAAACAACTTGTTTTATGGTATTCAGATAACGAATAAAATAGATATTATCTCCTTTTCTTTTGTAAAATCAAACATACAAAACACTCAGATCAGAAACTAATATCTCTACATAAAATGTTTGAGGCGGGAATTAAACCCGCAACCAGTTTCGCAGGCGAGTGTTCGCCCGCTGCGCCTCAAAAGTAGTCAATATTAAGTCGATAGTTATTAAAATATCAGTATCACTGATCTCAATAACCTCCATTGTTTAAAGTTAACACCCATGCCAATACAATCGTTTTACTATCGAACAATCTATCAATCGGTCAGGGACTTTGGTGAAATTTTATTAATCACCTAATCGTGCGTGCTAACTGGGCGCTGTCTTTTTAGCAGTAACTCGATGATATATTTCACTTTAGTTACTACTAAATACTTCTATTATCTTATTTATTACATCGTAGGCGTAGTAATATCGAGCCTGTACAGTTTTTTCTTCTATTGCTATAGTTGCAATGGAGTCTTCAAGTATAGAATTAATAAGTAACGTGCGTGCTTCATCCTCGACATCATTTTCGCTTCAGGAGAGATGAAATCAAATGCAACCCTAAATTCTGCAAAAAAAAAACACATTATAGCCTGAGCGACACATACTTTAAATCCATAAGTTATAATAAGAATAAGTAGGTAATATTATTAAAAAGCAAGAATCCGCCATTTGCCGGTTAATTTAGTTAACAGTTTAAAATATATTATTTAATTTTTATTAAGAGCCTACACTGTCCTACTGCAGGGCAAAGGCCTCTCTACCTTTCTTCCAGTGATCACGATCTCTCGCTATTGCACATTGTAATATGTTGCAAGTTCTTTTTACTGGGTGTATCGAATTAATCGAGCCATTTAATAGGGGTTATGCCAGTGAAGGCTCCTTGGAAAAAGCAGGGTGCCATCACGTTTTACTGGGCCACGTCTGGAAGAAGTTCCACGCCTGTTGACGTGATAGTATTTCACAAGAAGCCTACTCATTCAAACGCTACATTAAAGTTGTCGTATTAACAAATATTAATCATAGAGTGTGTTAAGGAATACCAACTGTTAATCAGTGTAATGGTGATTGATGGTATTAGGGGAAGTGAATACGTAGATATCAATTATTTATTAACTTAAAAGTACTTATTAAAAAAAGTAAACTCACTGCTCCCCGTGGTTTCACTGACGTAAGTCCCCGATCCCGCAGGAATTTCGGGATCAAAAGTATTCTATATCCCTCTCCATTCCCTAAACTACCACTATACCGATTTTCATCGAAATCGCTCCCGTTCTTTGACCGTGAATAACAAATATATAGACAAAATATATCTCCTAAATTTTTTATCAACTAAAGATCTATCAACACAGCCTATACCGTTACCTATGTCAAGAAACGTTTTGGGACTGGAGTTCCAAATTTTTACGATAACCAGCACAACCAAACGATTTCCAGAAATATCCACAGTAGATACAAAACGCGAGTGATATTCCAGAATCTTACAAGATTTCTTATACTCCAGTTCAGTGTAAATTTGCTATATTCTCTCGTAGATAACATCGCGAAGAGTTGCGCTTTCTTGTAACTTAACAATGATCTTGATAAGTTATGCAATTTCACGTTCCCACGGTTCCAACACAACTTGGTCTTTTTAATTCACACAGTGTACCTAATTTGAATGTTTGTACTATTTTAACGCTGCTTGTTTAAATAAAATTACAATTAATGATCATTCTTATTTATTAGATCGATAATTTACTAGCTTTGATTTACAGGCTCCCTTATGTCACATACATCTCCTTTGTGAAATTTCACATAGCTTAGTGTTTTTCTAGTTTATTCTTGACCTCATTTTGGAACAATTACAATCTCATATTCCATTTTAGACGTTAATTAGTTTTGTAAAATGCAATGATGTGATGTAAAAGGTAATATTGTAATGGTTCATTTATTTAATTGAAGTCAGCGTTTACTTCAATTGAATAAGTTAATATTTATAATTGGCGGACTTCGATTCCTCTATGTTGGCGGACCGTTTCATGTTCGTCCCGATAGGGGTGGAGACTTTGGGATCTTGAAGTCTCTTCCTTTTTTAGGGACCTCGGCGCGCGTCTTGTCGAGGTGTCTGGTGATCGGAGGGCTGGTAGCTCTTTCGCTCAGAGGGTCAGTCTGGCTCCTCGGAACGATGCCTCGGGTAGACGCACTTGAGGATGTTTTTTATTTGTAATTGTATTCTATTTAATACTAGCTGTCCCGGCAAACGTTGTTTTGCCATATAAAAAAAAACTAAATCAAAATCGGTTCAGCCGTTCGGGAGCTACGATGCCACAGACAGACACACACACACACACACAGACACGTCAAACTTATAACACCCCGTCGTTTTTGCGTCGGGGGTTAAAAATCATACAAATCGGTTCAGCCGTTTAGGTGTAGTTTGGCAACTAACACCGCGACCCGATTGACATCAATATTTATACGTCACTCAAATGTTTTGCCTTCCCGGAACCTCTCCATTAAAACTTGAACTTTATGTTATGGTACTAAAGTTCTTATTGACTTGTATTATTACGAATCGTTTGTATGGTATGGAGTATAGAAAAGTGTTGTTTTTAGACATTTTCAGGCAATTTTTTAAATTTTTCTCTCCGTAAGAACCATCCTCGTACCTTATGGAATATTCTAAAAAAAGAATTGGCCAAATTGGTCCAGGCGTTGTTGAGTTATGCGCTTACCAACACATTTTGCGATTCATTTTTATATATAAGAAAAGATAGTTTTTCTTTTATACTTATGTTTTATTTTATTTGTAGTTTGTTTTATTTTATTTAATAAAGAATTTATTATTTTAGAATCAGGTGTCTTAATATCCATCATATTGGTAGCATCTTGAGCCCACGACTTTTGGAATGAAAGTCCTAAAACGAAGTACCTACTCATATATTTAGATCTCGAATAGGTAGCTTGCTTAGATCAGGTTTATTGTGAAACAATTCCACAATAATACGATTGCCGTGACATTGCTCTGCATAAACAAACGACAACCTGCTGGCTGCATTCATTAGTGACATTTGACATAACCCTGGCTTCAAATCGAAGGTTAGACCATCCATCGTGATCCGCCTTCGTTACACTTACCCGCTGCAACCCATTGTTATGCCAATAACTTTAATTACATATTCTAATGTAATTTTTAATGAAAAAGCTCGGGTGATTGTAGTTTATACATTTTATAATTATAATTTCAAGGGAATTTTGTACTTACTCTAAGGTTAATTTGGTTGGAATTTAGAGCCTAGTAAAAAAATTGTATAAAACTTGATGCTCAGTTTGTCTCAAACAACTACATAATGTCAAGCATCTTAATGATTAACTTATAATGCAGAACCGTTGTGAGTTGGTTCATGCATACCTAGTTCTTTGTTAGATGTATGACTATTTTGTATTTTGAAGTTTTTTTGGTTCAGTGGGCGATTTCCTCCTGCGACTCGAAATGATGGGTGTTTATATTATTTGTATTTATGTTTATTCTTATTTAATTAAATAAAAAAAATAAAAATAAAATCAAACAAATATTTTTTCAGATAAATTTGTTTCTACAAAAAGAAGAGTATTAGGTAAGTAATGTCCGTTCTCTGGCCACTATTAAAACCAAGTTGCATATTCGGGGCTAGAAGTCACTGTGTGCAAAGTAATGTTATAATTATTAAGTATGGTTTAGTGGGAACAAGTTCGCCTTTCGATTTTCAGGGAGTGGAACCGTGGGAGGCAATAGTAGGTGTGTATTTAATAACTATGGAAAATGATTACAAGTGACTTACGAAACATTAAACCTTTGAAATGTTTAGTTAATAAAGTGATGAATGCGGATACGGCACGCGATCATTTTGTCCCAATTCGTGAATTAAAACATTTATCAAAATTGACTGCCTATTAGGGTGAATTCGATAGCTTAATCAAAACTTTTTTTAACTATTCTCACGAGTACATTTTGATGTAAGTAAGTACTTACTTGGTTACATCTAGATATAATGGTTTATCCCAGTAGTTCGGTTGGGGGAGACAACCAATCTGTTGAGAGTATTATTTTGTCTCAAATTTTTTTGATTTGATTTGAAAAGTAAAATCTATCGTATAATCTATCGTAAAATCAGTATAGTTTTTCCATGTAACGTAACATCGCAGTAACAATACGTGGATTTAATAAGGCGTCGCAGTATAGAGATATCGATGAAAAGTGTTCAAAGAAACAAAATTCGATGAAAAGTTTTTCTCAGTGACGTAGGTATCCCGGTTAAGCCAGTGCATTTTAACATATCATAATTATTATTCATCCAGCAGAAACTAAATCTATACTTCACTACATAGTATAAAATAAAGTCACTTTTCGCCGTCCCTATGTCCCTATTTCCCTTTGTATGCTTAGATCTTTAAAACTACGCAACGGATGTTGATGCGGTTTTTTTAAATAGATAGAGTGATTCAAGAGGAATATATATTATAAAGCTGAAGAGTTTGTTTGTTTGTTTGAACTACTGGTTCGAATTGAAAAAATATTTTTGTGTTGGATAGTCCATTTATCGAGGAAGGCTATAGGCTACTTTTTATTTTGATATTCCCACGGAATCGGGACTTACTTCGGGCAGCTAGTCAAACAATAAATACAGAGCACATTACAGTAAATCCTACAAACTGGTGTCCAGTCAAAGTTTGAATAGCTATAGCCTACTATACTCAATACTACTCAGCGATTACTCGGTCCATTTGTGCCAACTGTCAATGCAAACAATGCACTCAGACGTACATCCTATAGAATAGGGGGTTTGATTATACCGTGCTATTATCCGTACCTAGTTATTTGCCATTGATTTTCGTCTTCTACGGTGTTTTCTAATATTGATAACAATCTACAAAGTGCCGAAGAAGTGGGTGGTAAAGGTACAAAATCAATGTCAAAATTCTTTATTCATTTGGAATCATACAATTTGTATGAGATCACTTTGAATCGTCTACACATCGAGCAGCTATAACCGTGCGGCTTCTAAATCGTGATGCGATTAAACTTATACCCCCTTACTCCAAAACGAGGTTTAAGGATAGTCCGAGATGTGGACTTAAACCTTAGATTTAAATACAGATTTACTCGTGTATCCCTATAGATTATATAGGGATAGTGAGAGAGCGGTGTTGGCTTAGTGGTAGATACCTCGACTTTCATTCTGAAGGTCGTGGGTTGAAATCCAGGCCGGCCGTGCACCAATGTATTTTTCTTAAGAAAAAATTATGTGCGCTAATTGACATTGCTCTTACGGTGAAGGAAAACATCGTGATGAAACCCGCGGCTTAGTTGGCTCCAGAAGTATTGACAAGTTCTCTCCTCTGGACATGGTCGACTAAGCTGAGAGGGTAGTAGGTGCTGGGCAAGCCTACTCCATCTTCACGCAAAAAGGACCCAATTAAAAAGGGTCTAATCGCGGAAAACAGCCTGTATACAAGTACAAGTATAGGGATAGTGTTTAGACTATAGTTCCCTATATAATCTATAGGGATAGTGTTTAGACTATAGTTCACGAGTAAATCTGTGTAAATCTAAGGGTTAAATCCCCATCTCGGACTATCCTTAAACCTCGTTTTGGAATAAGAGGGAAAGTATTTAACATTTGTTTCATAATTTTGTTACAGAGTACCTACCTACACAGAAAAAAAGATACTTGAAGCAAGAAATAATTCTCTCCCTATAGAATTCATTTATTGGTTAAAAACTCAAAATGATAAGCAGTTCCTTTAATTTAAAAACAATGTTTACAAACTTATTATTTTCAAGAACATTAACTGCAAGCAAGAAATTATTTTCAAGTGTCTTTAGAGCTAAAAATCTTTTTTTTTATATACGTATATTTTTACATCCCTATTTATATTTTTATTGTAGGTGTGGTTTTTACCTACGATATTATTAGATTCTAAGAATATGCGACCAAGAAAACAGGTAGCATCAATCTGCATCAGTTTCACAGTTGGTTGACAAGCCAGATGTTCGTAAAGCTCTAGGGATATAAGATCAGATTAACGTGTCTATTTTTATTTTTAGCCGTACGTCAAAATAGTAGAAAGGAATAACGAGAATGACTTCGACATTCAAAAGGGGTACTCTAACTCCTCCCGTGGTTGTCTTAGAAAGCGATTAAGGGATTTGTGGACCCCTTTATATACGTCAGCACCTTCTGTTTTCGTGCTACATCTGAGACCGCATCGTCACCTAACTTCAGGCAGGAGTGATAGTGGTCAAACGCTTACCTTTTTTTAAAAAAATGTTATACTAAATAGGCTTGCATTTGACCTCATCTCACCAGATGGGAAGCGAAGATGAGGTCGAAGATGTAGCATGCTCGCCTAGAAGGTACCTATTTACTCTAGACTTGAAGACTCAAAGATTGTAGTTTTGTGAAAACAGCGACGCGGGTAGAGATGTCTATTTCTTAGCAGTGCGTACCTATCATTTATAAAAAAAGAATCAAATGATTTTTTCTTACTTTACGCTTACTTTAATTAACGCAGGTTTCTAATATTTTTCTGAACCTTTAATGAAAAATAACAAATTGTAATGGTTGTCTGTAACGTCGGTTTACGGACAATAATTGTACCTACGTCATAACATCATAAGAAAACGATGAAAAATTTAGTTTTTTTTTTGTTATTCCTTTATATATATATATATATAGTTTGAGTTTCCTACTTTTTCCCTTATATAAGTCTTCTATTTGTCACTCGTCACCATAACACAAGCCCAGATGAGTGATATTATTATTATTAAATACTCTGTTTCCTAATGTTACCATAACGCATGACATCACACATCGGGAACGGGACGTATGACGTCACACATCGGGAACGGGACGCATGTCGTCACACGATATTTCGTCAGACACTTTTTTGTGAATGCAGGTGTGTCATCAATTTCGCGTTCCGCATTCCATCAATTTATCACCTCAAAAACTATTCATCGTAATTGCTTTTACGTTTAAGAGTTTTTTTCTGAAGAGTTCTAGGCAAGCCTACTCCATCTAATACACGTTCCAAGCACTATAGCACTAATGCTCTAAATATCATGGATAAGAGTTCCTGGCGCTGTATGTAAAGGCATATACTATTATTACACATCACAACTAAACCGCCATATAATAGACAGATAATTGTATCTGTCTGTCTGTAGTTATATCTACTTTTACAATGTAAAAGCTATTAATAACAACACATTCGCCATGAACATTACTAGAGTAACTGTAAATTAACACCAGACAATTCCAATTAACATCAGCGATAACTCACTTACCGCTAAATTATGACGAAATTCAAGTGATATACAATCACTTAGGTATCAAGTTAAACCTATTGACGAAACTTGAAAGCACTTTGACAACATTGGAATTTCTAACTTACGTACAGTCGGAATACCAATTAGCTAAACCACACGTGACCCAGAGCTCACTCGCACATCTGTAAGGTTTTAAAGTAATGTTACCTACCTGATTCTATTTTTTTTAAACAATCACTACAACATAGTATAAATGAAAGTCGCTTTCTCTGTCCCTATATCCCTATGTATGCTTAAATCTTTAAAACTACGCAACGGATTTTGATGCGTTTTTTTTAATAGATAGAGTGTTTTAAATGTTTATATCGAAGGTTTATATGTATAATACATGCATAATATAGCCGTGCGAAGCCGGGGCGGGTCGCTAGTAAACTATACAATACAATGTACAATATTAAAAAATAGCATAACTACATTTTTACACATTTGCGAGTGAGCTCTGGGTCACGTGGGGTTCAGCTAATTGGTAATCCGCCTGTACTTACCTTATTTATTACTAGCTGCACCCCGCAGTTTCACCCGCATAAGTCCCGATCCAGCGGAAATTTTGGAATCAAAAGTATCCTATGTCTTTCTACATTCAGTAACCTACCATTTCGGCGATTTTCATCTAAATCACTACAACATAGTATAAATGAAAGTCGCTTTCTCTGTCCCTATATCCCTATGTATGCTTAAATCTATAAAACTATACGCAACGAATTTTGATGCGGTTTTTTTTTAATAGATAGAGTGATTCAAGAGGAAGGTTTATATGTATAATACATGCATAATATATCCGTGCGAAGCCGGGGCGGGTCGCTAGTTTCAGTATAAATAATTGATCAGTTAAGTGTGTCTCTATGGAGAAATAGGAATAAACGGCATATTTATTACAACATCTTTGATATACACTAAAGAAGAAAGCCTTTTGTTTTTAACTGACTTCAAAAAAGGAGGAGGTTCTCAATTCGTCTGTATGTTGTTTTTGATTTTTTGTTTTTTGTGATGAATTGATTATTATACGAATGACTTCTGTGCAATAACTACAGATCGTGATCAATGGAAGAAAGGTAGAGAGGCCTTTGCCCAAGGACAGTGAAGATGAAGACTCATAATCACTACATAGTATAAAACAAAGTCGCTTTTTCTGTCCCTATTTTCCTTTGTATGCTTAGATCTTTAAAACTACGCAACGGATTTTGATGCGGTTTTTTTTAATAGGTAGAGTGATTCAAGAGGAAGGTTTATATGTATAATACATGCATAATATAGCCGTGCGAAGCCGGAGCGGGTCGCTAGTAAAATAATAATATGTAATGAATTGACTCTGAATCTACCAAATCAATTCACCCAGACCCAGTTGGCACAATGGTCACCATGCCGGACTGCCAAACACAGGGTTGCGGGTTCGATTCCTGCCTCTAGACAAGTATTTATGCTTAGATATTTGTCTGTGGTCTGGTTGTTTCTATGTATTATAAGTTTATATTTACAAAAGAAAAAGTACATAAGTAGTATATCCGTTGTATGACACCCAAAACACAAGTCTAGTTACTTAGCTTGGGGCTAGATGGCGATGTGTAGAATGTCCTGCAGTATCACTTTACTACATAGTATAAAACAAAGTAGGTTTCTCTGTCCCTACATAGGGATGTATGCTTAAATCTTTAAAACTACGCAACGGATTTTGATGCGGTTTTTTTATAGATAGAGTGATTCAAGAGGAAGGTTTATATGTATAATACATGCATAATATAGCCGTGCGAAGCCGGGGCGGGCTTTGATGAAACAAAATGAACGATGATGAATGATGATGATGATGATTTTGATGGAATGATTTTGGTAGCAGATACATTAAATCCTTGAGAGTATCATAGGCTAAATTTCATACCAATATTCTGACAGGAACGGAACTTACTTGGGTGAAACCGCGGACCATTATTAGTACAACTGTTTGTTCAAATTGTCTTTTACTTTGAACTGATGCTCTACCTTAATCCCTAACACGTGAAAATGTCTGTATGAAAATGTTTTTGCTTATTCCTAAGATTTAGGGTTTCCTTAAATCTGATATAGAATAAGAAACGTAATCGAAGTACTTGTGTGTTTTGTTCACGCCATCACAGGTTTGTAACGCACTCCTGTAGATTAAGGTATTATGTGTCGTAGCAATATCATGAAATTAGTCATTTCATGATGTGAACGGTGATATTTCAGGAAATAGTCAACTAAAATTGGCGACATCGTAATGGGGTCTGGCCAAATCTATGAATTCTCGGCGTTTGACAATTTGAATGCACGGCCACTTTATGATTTATGGTCAAACACCAGGGTCGATAATTTTTAGAACCAAAAAAAATAATAGTAGGATGAAACCAATTAGAAAAGGAGGGTAATATTATAAAAATGAAAGGAAAAATAATTTACGGGCAAAAAATCGATTTTCTCGATCGGTATTTTGCATTTTCTGAGAAGATTTACTACGGTAACATATATATATTTTTTCACCATCGGAAAGTAGAGATTTAAGCAAACAGAAAGCATACCAACTTTTTGAAAAAAGCTGATATTTTGACGTGTGAATTTTCGATTGAAAATTAGGGTGCTTTTTCGATATTAATTCAAAATAAGGTGAAAAAATAAATATTTCTAATCAAATAAATTACAGCGTATTTGGGACATAAAAAGGTAAGTTTTGACCAAATTCCGTGGAAAAAAACAATCATTTTTGTAAAAGATAAAAATAAAAAATCAAAAACTTGGTTTTTTGAATTTTTCATATAAATTTTGAGGTTATGTGAAAAAAGTGTGGATACAAAAGTTTTAGATCTTTTTATTACCTACAACTTTGCCATTTGACTTTTTTCCATAGAACTTTTAGTTTTGCCGGAAATCGAGATAAACCGTTTTTTACCCTTAAAAACTCACCCCCATCCCCTTCCCGACCTCAGATCGCCCGTAAATTATTTTTCCTTTCAGTTTTATAATATTCTCCTCCTTTTCTAATGCGTTTCATCCCACTATTTTTTTTTTTCACTTTTTATTATTTTTAAAGCTTCTACCCTGGTCTAATCAGTGACCTTACTGATACAATTTGCTATTTTCCCTCCACAATAATAATTAATTTTTGTAACTGACAGTACTTAGTAGGAATATGTGGAACTTTTTTTCCACCTATCCCTACTAGGAGCTCAACAGTAGGGATAGGTGGAAAAAAATCCACTTGTGTCTACCAGGGGATACGTTGGTAGGGATTAGGACACTTAAAGACTGTAAAAAATGGATCGATTCTGTTTTGTTACCGTTTTTTAATTTAACCTATCCGGTATTATTAATGACTAGCGACCCGCTCCGGCTTCGCACGGCTGTATTATACATGTATTATATCTAAAAAACTTCCTCTTAAATCACTCTATCTATTAAAAAAACCGCATCAAAATCCGTTGCGTAGTTTTAAAGATCTAAGCATACAAAGGGACATAGGGACATAGGGACGGCGAAAAGTGACTTTACTTTATACTATGTAGTGATATGGCGAAACGTAAATTGAAATGTCATAAAACGTCAATATTTAAACGATGGTCTCAATAAATATCATGTTTCATGAAATCGCCGTTCACATCATGAAATGGCCTATTTTACGATCTGGCCACGACATAATGTAAGACATATGAATAACTTATAGCAATGTCATAATTCATAACAGTGTATGAACGAGGAAATCCAAGGGATTACGAATTAGAATTTCTTGTAATGTACAATCGACGCTCAGAAGTCCACTGACACCGTAATCCTAGTCGATTTCGGCGACTGATATTTGCACAAGAATCCTTAAGGGTTCGAATGATTACCCCTTTCGTGACTTATGTAACCTTTTTTGTTTACAATGGTTTGTCCGCACTAAGCGCACGTCAGAACTCCGTTTTCATAGTTGTAAACGATAGCAGAAGGTTGCTTACTCTTCACCTGATCACGCTTGTCGTCTAACGCACGCCTTCGCGCGTCCTATTGATAGTGGACTTATGACGCATACTGTACCTACTTGGTAGAGGGTGTATTAAGTTGCGGTGTTGTGTACTGTCATACAAGTAAATGTTTAGATAAAGGTGTCGGTTTTATCACTGACTATGTATAGTTTACTTAAAGAGGGGTGTTCTGTGAATATTATATTGTGGGTTTTACGCTATTTGCGTTAATATTTGTTTATATAATAACGTACACGTGTATTTACGTGGTATTGTTAGAAACTTAATTAGGTTATATTTTGCTTTATCCGTCACATATCCGGCAAACATTGTTTACCATATAATCAAAAAAACTAAAGGAAACAATACTCTCAGACCTAACGAAAAAACACAAACAATTTCATACAAATCGGTTCAGCTGTTTAGGTGGACATAGATAACTAACACCGCGACACGAGATTTTTTATATATATATATAGGGATAGTGTTTAGCGTTAACTATTATCTAAAATATCTAGTACCTATAATAAGTTTTAAGTTAAGACTGCTTATGCTGCCAAACGCAACGCGCCAGAAATACCCGTCGCTTACAACTACTATTGTTGATTGTAACGAATGTGTTTTGTTTTTCTCAAAAGTGCTGAGATGGAATTGTAGGTGAAATATTTACCAATATTTTGTGGTAATTTCGAGGCGAAAATTCTTTGCCATTTCAAAGCTAGACTATAGATTTCATTCTTAATTTTAGGATAGCTTCAAAACTATAGGAAATGATTGGCTCAAAATCACACCAAAATGTCGGTAAAAATCTCACCTACAATTCCATCTCAGCACTTTTGAGAAAAACAAAATACACTCATAACAATCAACAATTTTCAACAACGAAGGCGACCGGTGCCGGTAGTAACTATTTAGTAGGCTGTGTACCAAGGTCATTGGCGTATGGACCCCCCTTAAGGTTAGGTTAGATCATTAGTTATATAGTAACGCCAATCAATTAAAATAACTAGCTTTAAAATATGAGATTTCACAACTTTTGGGCATTCAAGAATTGCAATTGTGTTTTTGATGGGACTTAGCTTACCTATTGTGTTCTATGATTTTTTCATGTGTTGATATAAATCGGCCAATTTAAAAAATTCGTAGTTTTAAAGTTTTAAACTGCAATTTCAACAATAAAACAAAAAAATAGGAAGTGATAATAATAACTTTAAATAAATTAATAAACAAGACCTTTTTACGCTTCTTCTGCTAATAGCAATAGAAACAATGCACTTTTGTTAAAAATTTGAGAGGTTTATAATAAAATAAATAGTATGTAAGAGATATAATTCAATAACTTTATATCAATTAATAAAAAAAACGTCTTTACGCTTCTTCTGCTAATAGTAATAGAAACAATGCACTTTTTTTTATTGTGAGAGGCTAATTTTGCCTGAAAAAATATGTATTACAGGTAAACATTAGTTATAAATAATATTTTTTGTAGTCAATTTTGCCTGAATACTCTCATAATATACTAGTAAATTAAACGCGAGCGTGTTGAAAATGCCAAGATGCAATGATCAATTTACCACGCTTATATCGTAATGTACTATTATCGATAACAGTTTTGCATTACTAATTAATAAATATCAAATAAGTTATTCATTAAAAAGAAAGTAAGTACCTATATGTTTGTATACCGTATTAATAACAATTTGTGGTGATGGATAGATTGTTTGACTCCCATTAATTAAGCGTATAATTTGAAATAGAAATCAACTTGGAGCGAGTTCAGTGATCAATCATTTATGTGATGATTTATCACCGACTCAATGACTCTATCATAATATTGTTTATAATATTTTACAAATTTTAAACTACTACTTTCATTATCCGTCATTTCTTGTAGTTTTTTTTACTATTGTTTCACAAATATGATTTTAAAATGAAATAGTTGTTTTCAATTCACTACTGACATGTCTGACGATTGATAGTAAGGTAAATAGTTGTAAAATGATATTCTTAATAAACCTAATTCTAACTTTCTAACTAATATTATAAATCCGAAAGTTTGGATAGTTTTATTATTTATAAAAAAGTTTAATTTAATTTTTAAAATCTGTTTATTTATGATTTTTAATTCCGAAGTTCCTGCGGGATCGGGACTTACGCGGGTGAAACCGCGGGCTCTACCTAGTAAACAATACTTAAAATAGAGTAATTGTGTCATTATTTTTAACTCGGTGGTGACACACAGACAGAGAGACAGGCGGACAACAGAGTGATCTTATATGGATTACTTTTTTACTTTTACTAACCTTAGTTAGGCACCCTAAAAAACACTTTATTTTTCAACTTTATATAAGCTCAATTTTAAGACACTATTACAAGCGCTAAGTTCACTGCTCTGGAGTTTCTAAAAAGGAGGTCTAACTGTCAAAACCTACTCGTTAACAGTCCTACTCGTTAAAGTCGTTAACAATGCTTTCTTATTACCTATTTAAAAGGCGTAGAATTATAAACCTCTTGCAGCTTATAATAAAATAAGGCAGCCAAAACCAGACCCACCCCTTCATCTTTAATCAACTCTCGTTGAAAAGTTAATACAATTTAATACCTCTTATTATTTACAAACAATAAACAAATATCAGATAATGTCTTTCACTACGCTAAAAAACAATTTGTCACAGCTGTCAGTTTTGTTCATTGAAGTGTTATCTCTGAGTTAGCAGGGTAATCAATCGGCAGAACTAGGTGACCTTGCATTTGGGTACGTTCTGTTGACCTTTTGACACAAAGAAATTCAGACCGACACTCGTAAGAAACATGCTGAACTCTAATTTTGCATAATAATAGCACAATAGTACGGTACAGTTGCAGTGAAAAGCGAGATTCGAATTTTTACTTGTTTATAATATATTACTAGCTGCGCCTCGCGGTTTTATCCGCGTATGTCCCAATCCCGTTTGAATATCGTGATAAAAAGTAGCCTATAGCTATGTGTTAATCCAGATCTCTAGATATCTATATACCGAGTTTCATATCGGTCTGGTAGTTTTTGCGTGAAGGAGTAACAAACATACACACAAATACAGATACTAAAACACAAACTTTCACATTTATAATATACTAGGGGACCTGCCCCGGCATCGCACGGCTGTATTATGCATTTATTATATCGAAAAACCTTTCCCTTTAATCACTCTATCTATTAAAAAAAACCGCATCAAAATCCGTTGCGCGTTTCAAAGATCTAAGCATACATAGGAGGGACATAGGGACAGCAAAAAGTGACTTTATTTTATACTATGGAGTGATGACTAGCAGCGCCCCGCGGTTTCACCCGCGTAAGTCCCGATCCTATGAGAATATGGGGAAAAAAATATCCTATGTGTTAATTCAGGTTAAAGTAGATATAAAGTAGCCTATGTGATGTATGATGCCTATGTGCCTATATGATGTGATGTGTGTAAGATATAAAGTAGCCCATCGGGATAAAAAGTAGCATATGTGTTAATCCAGATCTCTAGATATCTATATACCGAGTTTCATATCGGTCTGGTAGTTTTTGCGTGAAGGAGTAACAAACATACACACATACTTATTTCACAAATTTTCACATTTATATTAGTAAGAGTAGGATTTTAGTGGATAATTAAAGTCATTTTTAAATCGTTAAATTAGAAATTGTAGAGGTAAAACACTGTTGACTTGCATTTATGAGGCATTTCGTGTTATTTATTCACATTAAAAAGTAGGTTATGTTTTTCTTTGCGTTTCTTCCAATCTATTCGTTTATTAGAGCGTGTCAAACATGTGTAATGAAAATGATAATGAATATATTATGATGAATATTTGCCATTTAAAAAGTCAAAAATATTGTATATCATCCTTTTAATTTTGATAATAAATGTAGATGAAACTAGGATAATAATCTAGATTTTTACTTATTACTAGCTGTCCCGGCAAACGTTGTTTTGCCATTTACACAAAAAAAAGAAAAAAGGGAAACGTAAAAATATAGATGTTATTCGATTCTCAGACATAACGAAGATACACAAAAAAATCCATACAAATCGGTTCAGCCGTTTAGATGGACATAGATAACTAAAACCGCGACACGAAAATTTTTACATACATAGAGTTGTTTTGGTGTTAGATAAAATTTGTAACTTTTCTCTTCGACAGTACAAAATACTTGTCTATTACAAAACTAGAAGAAAGAACACCTCCCAAATACCGCTTTGTTGTATTCATGAATAATTCTACGTTGTGACACTACAACTACAAGTTTGCTTGCAAGTCTTGCAACGGCCAACTTGCTTCAACAATCGGCTTTAGAATCGAACATTTTGCAATTCTTTCACATTTTTGGACCGTGAAATTTTGTATAGTGTTAGACAAAATCCGTTGACGTATAGAATAGCGATAACTTACTCGCAAGAAAAAATAAATAGGAAATATCTAAGTAAAAGTAAAGTTAAGTAAATAAAAGGCAATAAAAAATATTTTTAGAAAAAATACTTACCACCATTTATTCTACATAATTTAATGACTGCTTATAGCTAAACCGATCCAAATGGCAAAGCCTGGAGGAGGCCTTTAACCGAACGGGGGTTCCGACATCTTCTTATCTTTCTTCTTAATATATATAAATCTCGTGTCACAATGTTTGTCCTCAATGGACTCCTAAACCACTTAACCGATTATAATAAAATTCGCACACCATGTGCAGTTCGATCCAACTTGAGAGATAGGATAGCTTACATCCCGATATTCCCACGGGATCGGGAGTTACGCGGGTGAAACCGCGGATAAATTAGTTATAAGGATAAACTTCTCATATAAAATTAATTTTAAAAATGAAAAAAAAATGGAATTTGTTCTAAAGTCGCACTTCCTAAAGAATATATTAAATACTTACTTGATTTCATTTAGTAATACCTACCTACTTTGTTTGTATAGGTGGTAGGAATTGTATAGACACATACTTTATTGTAAAAAGGAACAATTAAATTAGTAAATAAATATTACAGGTCCATCTAGCCCCAAGCTAATTAACTAGACTTGTATTATGGGTGCTAGACAACTGATTTACAAAAGAAAAGTATATAAGTAGTACTTATATACTTTTCTTTTGTAAATAAATACTTATAATACATAGAAACAACCACACCACAGACAAATATCTAAGCATAAACACATGTCTGAGGCGGGAATCGAACCCGCAACGCTGTGTTAGGCAGTCCGGCATGATGTCCATTGTGCCAACTTGGTCGTCAAAAAAAGGCTTTTTATTAATTTATTTTTTTTATTTATAGCTATCTGTGAAAGGTTTTATTTCAATTCCTCCAAATATTCAGTACCATGGGAGGTCAACGTTCGAGTATTATATAGGCCTACTTAACTTTTATTACTCGTGACTAATTGAAATAATTACAGTGCTATAATACCGCTCCCAAATTAATTTATCTAATACCCTTTATTGTTTAATAGTACTCAATTAAGTTTCTACCGTTTATAATTATTTGTCTGCTTATATTGTGATACTGATTAGCTTTCGACATGATATCGGTTATTTAATCCGGTCATTGACTTGTGTCGGTGTGTTTTTTGGACCTTTACTAGTAAGTCGTTTTACCACTCAAGACATTGCCACAATAATGACGTTTTGATATGCCGACGCGACGCTCCGCAAACTACGTCGTTTTCCTGGATGGACCTTTTGATACGGAGCGGTTTTTATATGTATGATTTTCATTATTTTCATCAACTCTATCAGCGATATAAGTAATATAGTTTTTATTATGGATAGTACCTATATTTCAAAGAAGTCCGGACTAATCATCGGGATTTTTACGTTGCTTTTTATAAAATTAAATTTTGTAAATGTTTACTAAATAAAGTATAAAAAAAAGAGAAAAAGTAAAGTATTAAAGTATATGTAGTAGTGTGTGTGTGTGTTTTAGTATTTGTTTTTTTGTATTAGTTAGTGTGTAAAGTATTTAGTTTTATGTCTTTGGTCCCGTATCGATCGTCTTTTGTATCCGTTTCGATTATCTTTTGCTTTTGGTTCGGCAACTCTTATCAATAAGTATTTTAAATAAGGTATTTTAGAAGAAATAGTCGATAAAACATTTAAACGTCACCTAACATAAGTATGTATCTATAGGTATTAGTAAATTAAACTTTCGTAAATTCATACATACGTAGCATAATCTTCTATAAAAAAGTTTTTAGGCAGAAAAAATATAACAATCATCTTTTTCTTAAAAACTTCGACCATCAAAATCGAAGAATTAATTTACTTCAAGCGTTGAAAATTGGTAAATTTATTCTGAAGTATAACCTTAGTTAAAATACCTACTTCCTTCCTTCGTCTCGGAGATAGAAATAATTTGTGAAATTTATTTACATTTTATTTAATATTCTTTGCAGACCGACGGACGACGGGAACAAGGGGGTGAGAAGCCTTTACAAATAAGTGAGTTTGTTATTCTTTCCTATTTATATAATAAAAATGAACAAGTTTTACTAAGGATGTTAGGGGAAACGCAGATTACAGACTTTGTGATCAACTAATAACTTCGCTGGCTAGACGATCTCGATCGCTTCTAGGCAAACTGGCCGGAAATCACAGAGGACAACTATGGGGAGGCCTTTGCCCATCTGTGGGAAAATCCAAGCAAATAAATTAAAAATAAATCGTCGGCCTTTCCAATGAAGGCATAAGTAAGAGCCTATACTTGTACTATTGTATTATTATATTCACTGCCTATACGTAAAATCAGGTAGGTTATATTAGGGACACAGCCGTAGGACTCTTGTTTAAACCAAAGAGTTCTAATTATAATCATAATACAACCCAAAGATTAGATTAACAACATTTGTTAAGATGTCACATTTCATTTGGTTGTTACCAATGACTTCTTACCAATTGTAAAGACATTTTTATACTTCAAAAAAAAACATACATACAACCGAATTGAGAACCTCCTCCTTTTTTTGAAGTCGGTTAAAAACAAGCAAACGTAAGCTTTTGAATTGAATGGTCGAAGCGATATCGACTGATACAAAAGTGTGTATTTTAATTTGACGGCGTTACTTTAAAAAAACTTACCCATCTCTCTCCCATTCAACTAACAATGACCGTGTAAAATTGTTTATTTAAATTTTATTTACTTATCTAATTGCCTAATAACGATAAATGTAAAAATAATCAATTAGAGTGTTCCAAGGTTTTATACATAGGTGTTATTTTTTACAAATTATAGTTACTTCGAATTGAACAAAGACAATATAAGGCAAACAATAAAATATTAAAGGTAAAAACCAATAAAATTCACAAAAGACAATAGATAATGGTGACGAAACACTTCGATTGTTAAAAGCTTTGTCATTTTTACTAACAAGTAAATTATTATACCTATGTATTATTAAATGTAGGATATAATTTTTGATGTAAAATCACTAAAATATGCTATTTAATAAAAAAATATAAAAAATATTGTATTGTACTGAAAAAAGTATTTTCAATTTCAATTTTCAATTTTCAATTTCTGCTGAAAAACTGAGTATTTATGAAATTCAAATTATTAAAAACGATCTGAAATGATTGTACCCTTGACTTAATCCTCCAACATATTAAAATCCAATGTTATTATCATTCCAAAAAAGGTTTTCGGAACGTTACCCAATTAAATAATTCCGAGTGGCGTAGGTACGAATGTAGTCAGTGGATCGCCAAAGGGATTTAATGTGATTCGTCACCGGGTGCTCGGGAAATTAAAAACAAAGGTCCTAAAAATTATCCGGTTGGAAATCGAAGTGTAACGTTATTTTGTAATCTTCGACACTAGGACAGAATTTGTATTTTATTTATTTATTTCATAAATTTTAACCATAAGAAACAAACATAAAAAATAGAAAAAAAATATAATGTTATATGGTAAGATAGATCTAACACAGTAAAGAGTTTTTTGCCGACAGACGTCTTGTCTAGGGAAAGGAAATAGCGGAAGGTAATTTTCAATTATTGAATTCTATAAGATAATGAAACGGGCTTTGAAACTGTCCTAGTGCCATTTTTGTAATAATTATGTGTTTATAGCATTCTTATTTGAATACGAAAGTATTAGCTTCAATGCCTTATTATGGTTTTAACAGCTGGTAAATTATGTTGTAGACTTGGAAAGTACAAAATCACGTTGCATTCATTTTTACTGGGTTTTTTTAAAACTAAAGTATGTAATATGAAATTTACTGGATGGGCGGGAAATTTCATATTACCTGCATACTTTTAGTTTTTCCTTAAAATGATTCAGTAAAACAAATTGTAACGTGATTTTTTTTTAATTACTGTAATTTTTTTACTGGGTCATTTGTAGGAAAAACTTAAAGTATGTAATATAAAATTTCCCGCCCATCCGGTAAAGATCTTTAACATGATCGTACAATTGACTGAGACGGATTGGAGAGCCGGCAATATTTCCAGATAGCCCGTTTTTATGACCATTCGTTTTCATTTCGCTTTTTTATCACACGCAGCTTTATTTATTGCTGTAATACTGCTTTTGGGCAAGGAAAATAATTTGTTAGGGGAACATAAAGTTTTAGTACTTACTGATTTTACGAAATCTTTTAGATTTGATTAGATGGACGGTTCTTTTCTTGTACCGCGATTTCACCCACGTAAGTCCCAATCCCTTTGGAATATGGGAATAAAGACAGCCCGTATTATTCAGGACTAAGGTTTTCAATTTTAATTAAAATTGATCTAGTAGGTAGTTTCATAGCTTATTCTTCACATTCGCTATTCACTCGTTCTTTGGTGTCTGTTTTTCTGTTTTAAAGTATAATAGAAAAAGGTTAAAAAATACAAAATAGACAATATAAGGAAAATTAAACAATGCTTGCTTCTGAGTCTGGTTATATACAGAAAAACATAAGCATTACAGACTATTATGAAAATAGTGCTGTTAAATGATAATAAATATCATTAATTTACTGAAAATCCATTGTATGGTTTATGAGTGCGGTGCGAAATAACTTAAATTATATATACTTACACATAAAATTAAATGAGTACTTACTACTAAACAAACCTTCATGTTTGACTTCGATTCGAATTTCATTTCTAAATTGTTTTGTTTTTAATCGGAAAAACATAGATACATAATATCAGTCAAAGAACGATGTTTTCGATGGCGATGTTTTTTATGAACGTTATTACATCCCTAAATGTAAACGATTTGTTTACATATAATGTGAAACGAACAATACATCTCTAGCAACCTTCAACGCCTCACAACGCCTACGCAAAATTCATTGTTTTAACCATTATATCAGTCATTCATCAAAATAAACAGCATACATTAAAATGTTGTGTGTAATTAGTTATAGGTTGGTTGTTAATTAGACATTTGGTATGTCTGCAAGGTCTTTAATTTTATTCATTCATGTTATTAATATAAACCTACACAATTTTGGCCCACATTAAACCTATAATATGTACTATTAATTTTGTCTATTGTACACAGTGGTATTTTATTCTAAGTGTTGTTTTTCTTGAGGTATATTTATGACTAGCTGCATCAAGTGGATTTAATAGCTGTAGGATAGCTGCAATTTGCGGATTAGTCTTGATCCTGTAGGAAAATACGCAATAGCCGCAGAGCACATTCGTAGCGCGCGACCGCAGCTTTTCGTTGGTTACTCAGTCTACTTCGACTGGGTTAGTTTGTTATGTAAAGTACTTATACCAAGAGCATTGAGATAGATATTACTGGAGTGGTCAACGCCGTACACTGCCTCACTCCGTCCATTTGTGATGATATCACACCAGTCGACTTAGTCGCTTGCTAGTTCGTAGAGGTTAAAGCGCTCGTGCATTTTTAATTAAAAATATACGGAAAAATTACAGAAAATGACTCACTGCGTACTTAGATACTGCACAAACAATACTAGAAAGATTTCTAGAGCGGAAGGAATAACCTACCACAGGTAAATAACTAGATATTATCGATTGAAAATTAAATACGAACATCATTTGTTTGCCGCCATGTTGTGACTTGTTCCGCGTCATTTATCAAAGAGTATAAACCTAGCAGAGGTGACTGTAGGTAACTTTCCTGTTCAATAGTGGAATTTGACTTTTATTAATAATTTCAACGGTTGTCGTAATATTTGTGTGTAATGTTAAATATAATTTAGGTAGTACTTACATAACGTTGTGTTTTTAAGTTTTAAAAGATAGGTATTTAATATGACTGAATTTGCCTTAGATAACTGATAGACGTGTGGCAAGCAAAAAAACCGGTCAAGTGCGAGGCGGATTCACGCACCGAGTGAGGGTTCCGTACACTTATAATTATAATTAATTTGCTAAAAAATTATGTTCCTCTTTTTTTTGTAGTAGGTATTGTAGGTATTACGGAACCCTAGTACAAGTATAGGTTTGTGCTTATTCTGTTTAAGGTTTCCACATCAAAGGTAGGGAAAAATAAATAAAATTTGTTCAAAAACAAAATCAAATATTTCCCTTTGGGAGATTACTCCCAACATACAAACATAAATGTTATCAACGTTACCTCTTAATAATATTAGTAGGTATAGATGTAAGTAGGTACCTATTAAAAAACCGGTCAAGTGTAAGAAACACAGACAGACGGACAAATGAGTGATCCCATAAGGGTTCCATTTTTCCTCTTGAAGTTCTGAACCCTAAAAAACCTTAAATAATAGGTAATAATAGTTCAGTATTTAACATTTTAATTACTTTTATTCCTTAAACTAGCTCCAGTGCCAAACAATGAAATTTTGTAGGTAAAAAAGGTAGTGTCACTTCTGCGAAGTAACTGATGGTTTGGTCAGTTCAAGGCGCGTTCCGTCCGCGCATGCTCCCGCCATTATAAAATGGGACGCGGTTAATGTTCTAACTAGCCCATCTATACGTAGTACTATAGATCGATGACCAAGAGCTTACTATATAATAAAATAATCAGTAGTTATTAATTGCATAGGCAAAAGAGTTAGAAACAGAAAAACAAACGGAGAAACATGGTTTTTTAACTATGATTTCTTGATTTATACTGTTTTATTAACTCGATCTTTAATTTTGCTTCCAAGTTAAAAAAAATGTTCTTTCTTCTTTAAAAAATAGAAGAATATTATCTCAGGAATTTATAGTGACATCGAACTGTTTTTTAGTTGAACTGTTAGTCTACCTACTTAACTAACTATTTAGGGACATCACCTAAAACACTAATACCTAGTAAAATATGAGAGAAAAAACTTAAAAACTGAATCAGTTCTTTTCCATCCAAAGGTTGCCTGAAAGAAATCGCTTTCAGCGATTCGGCTGCCCATTTGTTTAACTGCTTTGTGTATTTCGTGTAGTATGTTCCTTCATCGGTTATACAAATAAAAAGATCTATCTATCTATGATGCCCGCGAGCCGTTGATGAACTTAACATAAACTAATCAACATCCTATAATATGGTTCACGTTTGGTTTCAATATTACGTCCGCTGCACATAATTAAGCTGAGCCAAACCCACGTCTATCGTTATCGATTGTGAGTTCAGCGAGGCTTTATCTAAAACATGCACGATATCCCAATATGGGCATAGTTATATTGAATTGAATTGTAATTAAATGAACGAGCCAAATGGTTATTGACAATTTCAGTATATTCAGTACCTACTAGAGATGCGACGAATATTCGGCCGAATATTGCGAACTTTTCGGCTTAATATCGAAAACAAAACCATGAAACAAAACACAAATAAAACGAAATATGCTGTTTTTTTTTAAAGTAACTATTAATTTACTTTTAATAAATCTGTATATTTCAAACTTAAAATCTATGAGTGGTAAGTTATAAAACCAGTTTTCCAGTAGTGCGAGTGCGAGGCCTCCGAGCAAACTATAGTTCACCTCTTGACCTGCCCCTCGAGCCCTAATAGCTGTACATTGACTGACCTGATGTCAGCTAATAACAACGCCAAAGGTCTGGTAGCACTGGCAACACTGGAGTAGGTGGATCTGACCCTACCTCATCATTCCCCCTTTGATTTGAGCCATCGATACGAAGAAGAAGAAGCATTTGTTGATAGCAAACGACTTTGCCTCATTAGTTATTCCTGCTTCCAAAAACAGTCACTCACCCTGCTACCGGGAGATGATAAAAAAATCATAGCATATTCTGCTGAGCTTAGATAGGTACTGTTTTGCGTGTGCTAGCCACCACTTGTAAAGATCGGAACCTGTTACCCGTGGAATTAACTAAGTGTCACCGACTATCCGGCGCTTCGGCCGAGAGCCGAGCAGAATCGGTATTCGGGAAAATCACCTGGCACCTCTATTCGATACCTCCATAATATTACAGGCAGTTTGTTTGTGAAGTCTTTGAATGGGTGCATGCAATACTGTTATTACTTGCGATAAGCTGCAACTACTTTTTATATCGGTGCGGTTCCATTACTGAATCGTCAGTTAAATTGAAATTACTGGAGCGTGCCCTGAGACCTCTTAACGAAATTGAACATAAGTGAAATATATTTTTATCTTTTATATTTTGATTCAACAAAAAGGTGTAGGTAAATAATGAATTGGTCGTAAAAGTGAAATGATATATTATCTGGCAATGATGAGACGATTCCAACATATTTGAACAGTTGTGTCGCAACAGATCATGAAATAATATATTACAGTTTAAAGAAAATGGCAATTTTATTTTTTAACTTGTTTATCGTAATTTGAGTTCGTTGAGCTTTAGTAATTACAACAGTACAATAAAGAGATCCTATACCAAGAGGTGAAACCTAGTCTTCATATAGTTTCCTTCCCAAAAGCATCACGACATTTCAATTGGTATCTTCTAACTCATTGCCACGTGCCAATTATTGTCGAAATCTGAAGACATTTGTCCAAATATCTGATACAACTTAACAGCTAAGCTGTCAATATAATTTGGTAAATTGGAGAGGTTACTAAATGACAAACAAATAGCTTTTATGACGAAGCCATCCGCTAAGAAATGATTACTGGAAAATACGCCGACGAAGTTGCGTCTAAAACGTAGTTTTTCTTCACTAAACTCACGTCTGAACAGTAACCTCCCCAAAAACATTTCAATTGGTATTTGATATCCTCCAACTCATTGTTTCGTGCCAATTATTGTCAAAATCTGAAGACATTTATCCAAATATTTGATACAAGTTAAAAGGTGAGCTGTCAATATCATCCGGTAAGCGGGAGAGGTTACTAAATGGCACACAAATACGTAGCCATCCGCTAAGAAATGATTACTGGAAAATATGCCGACGAAGTTGCGGATGAAAGCTAGTCTTCATATAGGTTGCTACTCACGTCTGAACAGTAACCTCCGCAAAAACATTTCAATTGGTATCTTCCAACTCATTGTCACGTGCCAATTATTGTCGAAATCTGATACAAGTTAAAAGGTAAGCTGTCAATATCATCCGGTAGACGGGAGAGGTTACTAAATGGATTAGGGTAAACAGCATAAAGAGCCTTTTGTATCCGAAATTAAATGTCACGAGGCGTCATTATTCAGAGCCGGTTGACACGCACACGATATGCCGGCTGCCAGTGCTCGGTGCTGCGATACTGGAACATTTACATCTTACGATTGACTTACGATATTTAGGAAACTTAAAGGAGCTGGCTAACTTAAAACTTAAAACAACAGCCTGCTCAGGACCGAACTGCTTGGTAAGATGTATGGCTAATAGAGGCTGACAAAAAACAGATGGACAAGTGGGTTCCTTTTTTTTTACCATTTGAGGTACGGAACCCTAAACAAGAGCCTCCTCGGCTTATCCATACAAAATAAAAAACAGAAATTCAGAAAATATAAATATTTATTGCATTAACCAAAAAACATAGGTATAAATATAGCCCACCTTTTAAGTAAGAAAAACTTGTAATAGATTGCCCCATCTTCTATATCTAGTATTAAAGATAAATATGATTTATGGTACATTAAGATACTTAAAATGAATTAAGTACTTATTCAAATAATAAAATTCAATTTATTTATTTAAATATAAATAACATTAATACAAAGAGAAATAGCTATTTTCTCTTCTAAACGTAATAACCCTAAATGGATGGATTAGCAAAATTCGTTACAAATTATGACATCACAGTATTTGGTTTTTTTTACAAGTCCTACTTTCTAGAGATCGGTATGATATACGTGGGCGTAAACTTAATCTGTTCCAACAAACAACATTTTCTTTTTTAAACCCCTAAATATTGTACCTATTACACGGTTATAATATTGTCTAGTTTGAGAATACTGAAAGTTCAAATAAGGCTTTTTTTTTTTTTTTTTAAACTTGAAATTTAATTTAAATACTTCAACATCTCAGCTTTTCAGCAATATCCAATTTTCTTTAGAGTTTTATTAAAATTAACTACTACATTTATTTGTATTCTTAACATTTTTTAAAGATTCGTGTTTGTGGAGGAGTTGCTATGAAAAGAGTATATTCTGGCTACAGTTATCAAACACGCAAATCAATGGAATTATAACTAAACGAAAATTCAGCACTTAGCTTTTGTCAAATATTAGCTCTTGCAGACTACTGATAGCTCGCTTAGCTACCGGTGTAAAGGCTGTTTTTTTTGCTTTCAATTTAGACCGCTCGGCAAGTTATCAGCCGATTGAAGAGTCTATAGTTAATAATAATAAGTGATTAATAAGTCTAGTAGTTGACGACCCAGTTGGCAGTTAGATTCCCGCCTCAGACAAGTATTTATGCTTAGTTATTTGTCAGTGGTCTGGTTGTTTCTATGTATTATAAGTATACATATATAAGTAGTATATCCGTTGTCTTGCACCCATAACACAAGTCTAGTTACTTAGCTTGGGGCTAGATGGCGATGTCCTGTAATATATATATTTTTTTTTATTCTATAGTTTGTGTTTGCCATAAGTAAACACGCAGCAGTCCAGTAAGATTCAACCCAAATTAAAAGAACAGTTTAATTGAAAAGCTTTTAAAACAGATTTAGTGGAATCTGAAGGTATAAAAGCTTTTATTAGCAAACCCATTAATTATATCCGCAACGGCTGTCGAAGATGCCGCCAAACCAAACTTTGCCTTGTGCCAGTATTAATAGCATTACTAGCTCTGTCATTTGACTATATTCGTACTTATCTCAAGATATCTACGACGTACTTCACATTCGTACGTATAAAGGATCTTTGGCACAAACATATCATAATACAAACAATGGAAATATGTTGACTAATGTAATTCAATTATAATTGAAATTTAAGCCATTACATATGTCGCATGCTTTAAAAGCAAGGACTTAACTATTTTTGACGTGAATTCGATGAACGTCTTCCCCGTCGTTCTAGCGAGGCGGGCATTCCAGAAAAATAACGACAAAAAATCATGTATACCTTCAAAAGCTTCATACTTACAAAAATGGAGAAGGTTAGAAGTCGGGCCAGTATTTTTTTCGTGAATTCGATAATTTCAAAGGAGGTTTTATTCTCTATCGAATTTCCAAACGTCGAGAGACAATTAAATACCTACGCCTGCTAGTGTAGAAAACCCACCGATGTGAACTTAATAATTTCAAATAACATTTAATTGGGTACTTACTTCGATTATATCGCAGGATATGGACGACAATTTTATTATTGAAGCAATAATTCGCGTTCACATAAAGCAATTAAAATGAAAGTCGTTGAATAATTAAACTAGAGACTCTATTTAAAAAATCGATAGAATGCTTTATGATGTAGGTAAAAGTTATCGCAGAATATAACTTTATTACCTAGTTTGATTAAACACACAATGGTTTTTTCTTATTGTATATGTATTTACAAAAGAAAAGTATATAAGTTATATCCGTTGTCTTGCACCCATAACACAAGTCTAGTTAGTCTTGGGGTTAGATGGCGATATGTGGAATGCCCTGCAATATTTATTTCTTTATTTATTTTTTAATGGGTAATATGTGCAGAAATCGGAGACCCCAAACCTATACATTGTTTAGATTACAGGCATCAAAAAAAAATCTCTTGATACGTAGTAGCATCATCGTACTGGATAGAAAAAATACGGAAAATGTCTGTAACTATTGAAATCGACTAACTTTGTAAAGGTGAAGCTGTATGAGATCACTCGGCAATCTTTGCCTTCCATGACGAGGTAAAATAAAAAATAGCATTCTCTTGACTAGAGACTATGGTACGATTAGATCCTAGTGCTATCAATCTAACAATTCAGAACTAGTTGAGAAAAAAAACAATCTTGTAAAGCATACTTATAAGTCAAATCTTACAAAATTATGTTTTAATAGATATTTTGTTTTTTTTTTGAAGAGCACTCTTTCTAGGGCTTTTGAAACAAGGTTTTTTAATACGATCAGTTTTTTAGCGTTCCTAACAAGGAATCCTTAAGTTTCACAACATCCATCCATCCGCCCGTCAGCGCCTTAGCACAGAGACTATAAGTAGATATTAGAAATCAGTAATTTGGCATGAACATACATAATATGTATAATCACGTCGACACGCACTTGGCTGGTTTTTTAAAGACTAATCATGAAATGTCTGTAATTATTTGAACCTCAAAACCTAACAAGGGGGTTCGTTATGCGCGCACTAAAAAAAGATTTTGGAAAATTCGACCTCTAAAGAGATATGTAAAATATTATGTAAATATTCTGTGTTTTTATCAAATCATTATCACTTTAAAAGAGGCACTAACGTAGGTAAAACCACGGGCGCATCTGGTTATTATCGCCTCGAATAATAAACATACTGTCGCAAAATTGTCATTGACGACTTCCTGAAGAATGTTATAAGTAGACATATGAAAATCCTTGACGTATGTATCATAATACCGCAAATTTAAGATTAAAGTGCATTCTTTATTTGTTTAAGACTGAAAAAATATTATATTTCCACTTATCACTAGTATGACACGCTGCATTTGTGTTGTGTACCTACAAGAGAACAATTTGTCAATAACTTTTTGTGTGATTATGTCATTTGTCATTCACAGATGATTGATGCTATACCTACGAGTAGGTATTTAAATGTATTGAACAATATTATATTAAATCTTTATTTACATAATATTTAGTATATTTATGTAACAATTTAAAGATGTACGAATAGTTGTATTGTAGTTGTCAGAGCACCTCAGACTACGGACTTAAAGTAGTTCGATAGTTCTTAGTCAGAATGAAACAGAAAAAGGATTTTTCCCTTGGCCACTTTTTTAGGGTTCCGTACCACAAAAGGTAAAAAATGAAAGTTTATAAAATCACATTCTTGTCCGCCCGTCGTTTTCTCAGGAACGCGTGGAGGTATCAAGCTGGAATGTATATTTTTTATTCTGTCATCATCCTATTCCTGACTCCAAACAGATAACGGTATCATAGTATCCTAAATGTATTATTACTAGTTCAAAGAATCCCCCCTCATCAGCCCGTTCCCTTGCTTTTACATAAAAAGAGTTAAATTTTCCATAATTTCTTCAATTTATATTCGATTTACTACTTAAAACAATCCCATAACATACTAATGTAATCTGACCTGTACTGTATCATATTTGGTCTGATCTGATTCAGAATTCCTTTTATAGAGGGTAATGGTTAAGTAAGATGTTACAACCGTGACCGCAAACTTGAAAACTCTAAGTAAATCTCAAACATGGCGAGACCTCACAAGTTGCTACATTACTGTATACTTAATGCATGACCTCATCGGGACCAATACGGCAACTTTCTTGAGATTTATAGCTTTTTTACTCTAATAAAATATAGCTTTTTACATTACCTAGGTCAGTATTAGATTAAAAGACACTGAATGACAGTTTAAGTATAATCTAAAATCCTTTTAAAAACGACATTCCCGGGCTTGTAAATGGATGAAAAGTATTTTTTATCAAAAATTAATAGGTATATTATAAAGCTGAAGAGTTTGTTTGTTTGTTTGAACGCGCTAATCTCAGGAACTGCTGGTTCGAATTGAAAAATTATTTTTGTGTTGGATAGTCCATTCATCGAGGAAGGTTTATAGGCTACTTTTTATCCCGATATTCCCACGGGATCGGGAGTTACGCGGGTGAAACCGCGGAGCGCAGCTAGTAGGTCAATATAAATAATGCAAGTGGGTTGAGTAAGAAATTTCAGTCCAAATATGATTTAATAACAATTTAACCAATTAATACCTAAAAAAAAGGTTTTTTGCTTAATTAAACATTCTGAACTGAATTTTTTTAGTCAACCCATTTCTAAAGTAATAAAATAAAGCTTAAGAGTTTGAGTTTGTTTGGGGTAACGCTGCTTGCATATTGTCCAGCTTTGCACCGGGAACGCTGGGGAGGGGTTTGTTTGACTAGGTTTAGATTTAATTTTTTTTTTTTTTTCTACTGATTTTTTTTTGGTTTTAATTTTTTTATTTTGTTATTGTTTTATGTACTACTTATTTTTGTGACAATATATCTTAGATAAAAGATTAAAGGTAAGAGTTTGTTTGTTTAAACGCTCTAATCTCAGGAACTACTGGTTCGAATTGAAAAAATATTTTTGTGTTGGATAGTCCATTTTTCGAAGAAGGCTTTAGGCTATTTTATATTATTTCGATAATATCCACGGGATCGGGAGTTACGCGGGTGAAACCGTAAAGCGCTGCTAGTGCAATATATTTATTGACCTATTTAATTTTATAAAATACTTTTTATTCTTTAAGCAGCTCGGTGAAGGTCGTTTTTAAAGGGATCCTGTACTATAAGATGACATATAAGCAAAGTACTTAGATAGCCGAAAGTCAATTTAGCTGGATGACACGAAAGAAGAATACCCAATCAGCAGAGAGTCAACTCAGCTGGACGACAGAAAAGCAGAATAAACAAGAAGCAAAACGTCTGTAATTAGTTATTTTAGTTGCTGTTAATTGGAGTAAACGAGTATATAAACATAACATTTATTTCAAAGAGCACTTAAATAATCAAAAGTATTGTACCTCAATTAAATTCTAAGTTGAGTATAAAAGCTGTGTTTCTGAGAAAATTAAAAATATCCAAATCATTCAAATTGAAATGTTTGTTTCCTCGAAACAGGTAATTACGATGATAAATATGTTTTTTATCATAGTTGCTCATAAAGTGGATCTTATTAAACCGCTTTTAGGCTCATAATGCAACGTAATACACGCGTGCGATAAAAAAAAATCCAACTAGTGTTGGAAAATAATACGTCATCCCGATATGTCAAATACGTATCTTACTGCTAATGACATATAGTAGATGAAACATTCTTAAGGACATCGTTCAAATCGTACCCAAAAATTAACGTGCCGGCCACAAAAAAAAATGTTTCTATCTTGTAGAGAATAACATTTTAAATAATGTTTAATAAGGCAACAAAGAGCTACGATGAACCATCGTTGAGTTATTTTACATTGAAAACCCAAAAAAATGCATTTTGTAGAGATCCGTTTGACCACTTCTAAGATATTACTACAGAGAAAATATAAAAATAAGTAGTAAATGGATAAGTTTTGTCTGTTTTTATTATATTTATATACATAGGTATATCCAATAACCCTTTCAGAAGTTATAGTGGGATCTTAAAAGTGGTCAAACGGATCCCTATAAAATGCATTTTTTGGGTTTTCAATGTAAAATAACTCAACGATTTTTGATCGTAGCTCTTTGTTGCCTTAGTAAACATTGTTTAAAATGTTATTCTCTACAAGATACAAATAATTTTTATTACTGGCCGGCATTTTTTTTTGTGGGTATTTTTTGTTAGAAACATGAATGATCTCCTTTATCTGGGTTATACTGTTTTGATGTATAGAAAAAGGTACCATCCAAAGAGTTTTTAAGCCTTGCTGGCTTAAAACTCTTTGTTGGTACCTTTTTTCTTCTTTTCAAAAGGTTGTCTCTAAAGTCTGCGAACGATAATATTACGTGATGACGTCTTTGAAAATAATTAAAAATTGAGTTTTGTTTTTATTTTGTTTTTTCTTTAGGTACATAAATATATTTTTTTTATATATTCTGTTTTTAATGAAACCCGGAACTAATATATTCTGTTTTTAACCGCCGACGCAAAAACAAATGAAAAAAACCCTAAAAAAATATTGTATGTCAGACGCTGTATAGGTTAAAAGTCTTTTGCCTAGCCTTTCGGGAGTGTAATTAACAAAAAATAGTAAACATAACCTAAAATTCTTAAAAACTTTTTATTATTAAAATTTTAACAAGTCTTTTTTTTTATTCGCAACTGTGATAAAAAACGTCGTACGATACACGTGTGAATTGATCATTCCATCTCGGCTTTTGCCACGCTCGCGTTCCGCTCGCGCGTCATAAACCGCCTCTATGGAATGATCAACTTTCAACACTTGTATCGCAATGTACTATAAATAAAACAGAATCATCTCTGGTATCTTAAATTGCCAACATAAAGGGAAATAATTGCTTTAAAACTTTTCATTTAAAGCAATTATTTGACGACCTCTGTGGCGCGTCGGGCGAACACCCGACTGCGACGCAGAAGGTTGCGGGTTCGATTCCCGCCGGGAACAAGTATTTATGTTGACCATAAATTCTTGTTTCTGGTTCTGGGTGTTTCCTATATGTATAATATGTGTATATATTTACAAAAAAAAAAAGTATATAAGTAGTTTATCCGTTATCTGGCACCCATAACACAAGCATTAAGTTGCTTAGCTTGGGGCTGGATGGCGATGTGTAGTATGTCCTGAAATATTTATTTATTTATTTCATTACACACAAAACTAGTCATTCCACTATACCTACCTACGATTACGATTTTTCTAATATTTAATTTCAGAGCATTTGAAAAAGAACGCTTTTTATTTAATTTACATATGACAAACAAAATTTTAATCAAATATATCTGCATTTACTTATCGCTTATCTTTCGCAAAATTTTCTCCATCCTAAAGTTGCCTGAAAGAAACCACTTTCAGCGGTAAGGCCATCTATTGTACTATTTTATATTCTTATAATCTTCATGTTTTACTTTTGATGTATTTTATAACTTGTATGTGCTGCGTACAATGAAGCGTTCTATCTGACGACCCAGTTGGCACAATGGTCACCATGCCGGACTGCCAAACACAGGGTCGCGGGTTCGCCTCAGACATGTATTTATGCTTAGATATTTGTCTGTGGTCTGGTTGTTTCTATGTATTATAAGTATATATTTACAAAAGAAAAGTATATAAGTAGTATATCCGTTGTCTAGCACCCATAACACAAGTGTAGTTACTTAGCTTGGGGGCTAGATGGCGATGTGTGGATTGTCCTGCAATATTTTTTTATTTTTTTTATTTTTTATCTATATAAACACCTTCTTGAAAAGCGTTATTGTTGCTATTCTCAAACAAGTCACCTACTTCAAACCTCATAGTAACAACTACGAACATTTTGCAATGACATTTCCGTACCTTCTCCGAAATTGTTCTTCAAACGCATGTATAACACTATGTTACTCTTTACACGAGAAACTTTTTCGGATACTCAAGATACGCAAGAGGCTTAGAACTTATCTCACTGACAAATGTTCACATTAAGTCAAAGGCTTTTTAGAAGAAAAAGATCAACCTATGCATGTGCTTTGGCTTATTGATAGGTACCGACTTAAGTATTTGCAATGCCTTGCGGTTTCGCCCTCGTAAGTCCTGATCCCGTGGGAATATCGGAATAAAAAGTAGCCTATGTTACTCCCAATTAATCAATGTATCCTCATACCAAATTTTATCATAATCGGTCCAGTAGTTTCGGAGTCTATTCAATTCAAACTATCAATCTAGTATCTCCTCTTTATAATATTTTTTTTTTGTCTTTGTCAGGTATCGAGTCGCGGCCACCTGTTTGTCAACAATAAGCCGTTTCATTGTAAGTATAGAGAAATAACTCTGTAACACTTAGCAGACAAATAAAGTAGAGTTCAAAAATGTATCGGCCGATCAAAGTCTCCGATCTAGATCATCTCTTTGTTTGTTGTACTGTGGTATTTGTATGCGGGCTTGGACCTTGATTAGAACTACTCATCCTCAGCTCTGAGAGTCAACTAGTCAGGCCTTTGTCTCACCCAGTTCCGGTGCTTGATTAACAGGGAAATTGTTTGTAAAGAAATAGAATAATCTTGTATTTGTGTATTACACAGGTAATACCTACACACATAAAAGAATATAAAATATACTACAGAGTAATTTTTATGGCCTAGTGTGTAGTGTGATTAGAGAAAAATCCATTTATCCCTACCAGTAGGGGTAGGTGAAAAAAAACCACTTACCGGGATAGGTAAGTGGTTGGTACCAACTGGTTTTTGTTGACAAGTACAATTCAATTCATAAGTAGTTTAGAATAAAAACTCTACACTAAGTAGCTATGTAACTCTTTAGTAAATAAATACTACTCACATCAACAAATCTCTTACTCCATTTATATACAAGCAGCGCTCTAAGGTTTCACCCGCGTGACTCCCGATCCCATAAAATATCGGGATAAAAAGTATATTTTGTTACTTCCAATGAATCAATGTAGGTATCCTCATACCAAGTTTCATCAAAATCAGTCCAGTAGTTTCGGAGCCGATTTGTTATAATCATAAACACCAAAAAAACTTTCCTCGAATATGTATAATATTAATATAAAAGATATAGAAGATATAAATATTATTAGTATAGTATAATAATATTTTTTTTTTTTTAGCGGATGCCTACATTATAACAGCTACTTGGGTATCAAACTTTAATCCAAATACCAAATCCGTCCATTGTTTTGAACTTTAAATTTTATGCACATTTTAAATGCAGAAAAAGAAGAGACCAAACTTACCAATAGATTGTGTTTATTTTCTGCTTTTCACACCTCATTAGCCTTCTCAAGTATGGTGGTCCGGATATGGTCCTAGTATAGTAAAATACAGTGGGAGTAGACCCTAAGCCTCGCCAACTTCACCGACAAACAATAAATTAATGCTAACTTAATTAATTAACGCTACCTTGAAGAAGCATCTAAATCATTGCACAATACTTCGATTTATTTTATGGAAGACTGAACCTTTTGTTAGCCGTTAATCCATTGAGTAAGGCTTTGTCTGACTGGGTACTTAAAATAATTAACTATTTTAATAAATTAGAAAAAGAAGGGTACGAAAATCATTTGCATTGTTTTATGGAAGACTCAGCGCTCCACGGTTATACTTCCTATCCCGTAGGAATATCGGGATGAAAAGTAAAAAGATAAAAAGTCCATGACACTCCCAATGAATCAATGTATCCACATACTAAGTTGTATTAAAATTGGTCAAGTAGTTTCGGAGCCAATACAATAAAAAAAACAATCATATATCCTCTTTTTATAATATTACTAGCGACCCGTTTCGGCTTCGCACGGCTATATATTGCATGTATTATACATATAAACCTTCCTCTTGAAACACTTTATCTGTTAAAAAACCGCATCAAAATCCGTTGCGTAGTTTAAAGATCTAAGCATACATAGGAACAGACAGCGGAAAGCGACTTTGTTTTATAATATGTAAAAATACATACAACCGAATTGAGAACCTCCTCCTTTTTTTGAAGTCGGTTAATAAAATATAGCACTGCCATGCGATTCCACGTGCATAGACCCGTCATTAAGTTCTAAAATGTCAAATAAATGAATAGTGAACGTAGTGTTGGTAATAAATAAACCCTATACCTAATATTGTCTTGAGATATTCTCATCACGATTTTTAAGTCATATAATATTAATGGCTTTGAAACTTTGACCACCACTCACTATGTATCAACCCAATAGTTTACAGATTATTTATAAGACATAAAATATTTCAGAATATTCGCCTTGGACAGATTCAATCCTGCGACCTATTAAAAATCTATTTATTACCATTTAAATGTGCTACTTCGTATTTTCGATCAAATATCTATTCATTAGCATACAAAAGACACTAATGCAATAAACAACATGCACAAACTCTGCTAACAAGACAAAAACAAATATCTCACTAAAATAAAACCATAAAACACAACTGTTTCCATTTACTTAGCAATAAATGTTTAGAACTCGTCTCAGAGACTGCAGACTATGGACTTATTATCGACCGATAGTACTTTGACCATTTACATTTGAAAGTATTTAACAAAACGTCATAATGGTTATCGGTGATTTCAATCTCTCTTAGAAAATACCTTCTCTTCTTGGCCAGAAAGACAGGATCAGAAAGACATGGGTAAGATTTATCCCTTCCTTCCGCTTTGACAAAAGCAGCACGCTTGTTTTCAGAAGAAGCAGGTTGTCTTTGCTTCAGCTATTTACCATTACAGTAAGTGACGCTAAGTCATTTCATTTATTTGCATTCATATGATAGGTAGGTACCATAGATTTTACGTCAGTCATACAAGTTCATATATTATGATCCCTCCCGGGCATTGCAATTGCGTGGTGACAGACCGAGGCTTTTTTTAATATGGATATGGATACTTGATAACCAAATAAACTCTTCCGATTAGTTACTTGGTATGCTCAAAGTAATGGTAATTAGTCATTATTAGTTAAGTTCCCGTTTGTTTATTAAAATACTAGCGACCCGCCCTGGCTTCGCACGGCTGTAATATGCATGTATTATATCTAAAAACCTTCCTCGTTAATCACTCTATCTATTAAAAAAAAACCGCATCAAAATCCGTTGCGTAGTTTTAAAGATTTAAGCATACAAAGGGATATAGGGACAGAGAAAGCGACTTTGTTTTATACTATGTAGTGATAGTGATTTAAACGCTCACAGGTCGCCACGGCCACGACGGCGATTCAATCTGTTGATTGACGATGTTTATTTTCCTATGCAGATACCAAAATTTCAACCGTCAGAAAGTCTGAAATCTGCGGATATTAGTTGAATTGCAGTATTTTAGTGAAGTGAAGAGATAACGAATCAGTTATGTGTCATCTTTGTCTTGTTAGTTTGAGAATAATTGCCAGAGTCCTTGGTCCTTTAGCAGACATACTCGTAGGTACCTGAATAATCGTGCAAGACGTGAATACATCACGTTCCAAATACTTGAACTTAAGTATAATGCAATATTGCAGTATCGATTGTTTGTGGCATTACGATGCTTGCAAATGTTGCATTGGTGTAATATCTATCAGTTTGCTTTTAAATACATAATATTCTTCTCTTAGAATATAAAACACTTCGATGACCATTCTTCTTCTTATCAATGGCCGTTTTCTTTAAATAAATTTTTCATATCACATTCAAGGCTGAATTTGTGGCTTAAATCAGGTCTTCATTTGTGCAGGAGGTAGGGCATGATAGGCAGGAAAACAGATGTGCTATGTCCTATTTTAGAGCACTGCAATCGCACTCGGATCGCGACGAGTATCCCTAACAATAAGTTTATTAGAAGCCGTTGGTTTTTGCCCCCAGAAAACCATGCTATAGCATAACATGCTTCCAAGCATTTCGATGTTTAAACGTTTTGCACTATTAGACGTTTTTCTACCTAGACTTTCTGATCAAGAGGGATCCTATATAGGTTGTTAATTTAAAAACATCGTATAATTATTATTAAGATCCCTAATTCCGGAATAAATCTTCTATCGACCATCAATTTGCCGAACAATCACAATCAATTTAGTTTGTTTTCATAATTTTAGGATCAATTATTATTAGTTCAATGTCAAATATATTCAAGTTTAACCATTAACGCGTATAGTTTTAGACAAAGTTAAAGTAATTAAATCATGTATATTCAAAACAAATCGTAGATTGTATAACTTATTAAAATATTCTCGAAAACCATTTATGCAAATTGTTACTTTTGGGATCTTTTAGTTTAAAAAAACCAGTATGTTGAATCGGGGACGCATTCGCTAAAAGAAGTAAAAACGTCTTGCTTAAACTAAAGAGTTATTTCATTGCAATAAACATAATAACCCAAAGAGGTTGAATTAGCAACATCCTTCATAATGATGTCGGTATTTAAGACTTAGCATCCCTCATTTGGTTTCTGCAAATGGCCAAAGAGTAAGACTTTACACGTCAAAAAATTGGTGAAGCCACAGAACAAAATAAATATACCAAACTATCGAAACAGAGAAAATTCTTTAAAGCACTATAGGTATTACAAGCAAAGCAAATAATGATCAATTAAAAATAAAAGAACGTCGCATCGGAAATAAAATCTAAAAAAAAACAATTGATCCTTTGCTTGAACTGAGTGACTTGAGGAACCAAACTGCTGACAAACAGTTGAAACTCCAACAATAGGAACTCAGAAAACTGTCAGTTGCAATGGAACTAAGCCAGTTATGAAAACTAAATATAAATAAATACAAAATGATACGTAAATTCAAAGCTATATTCGCACAATTGCCAGTCCATTAGTCACTATCTATACGAATGAATGCAATCTTAATTACAGCTCTAGGTATCACGCACACGGCAATTTTGAAATAACTACACTAATTCTGACAGTACTATAACCATATGGGATTAAACTGTATTATAATTGGTTAACGATAATAGCATTCAGTTTCAAATAACGAGCCGGATCGCTTTATTTTGTTAGCTTATAAGCTTAAAATATTAACGACTTATCGGAAAATGTGTCACTGTTTGTATCACCTCATCAATTACGCTTGTGTTACTTCCGTTACTGCTCGACGAGCTTTTATCATGTCTGTATTAATAGATTATTAAATTTTAATAGGTACATAAAAGGCTGAGAAAATCTGCGGTAACTACCTACTTAATTTTTTAAGTACTCGTACATTACGTCATTGATTTCTGTAATACCTGTGGTAATACCATGAATTTTTACGCACTCGACGATCAAATATAAAAAACTCTTTCTACTTCTTCACTCGAGTCTCTCGAAGGCTCTCGTTTATTTGGGAGTTTTTGGATCACAAGCGTTTAAGTATCTTCTAGGAAAGCGTGCTATACATCTTAGACCGCATTGTCACTTCTCTCGCTTACCAATACTATTTATTAATAAAAAAAGGTACCGAATCGAGTTTTTACTATGAAACTACAATACTAGAATCGGCCAATATGCGAGCCGTGAGATAAATAGCTTAAGGTTATCTCTGTCTCTATCACGCTGTCTATTTCCGCTATTTATACAAAATAATATTATTTGGTTTCCCTAAATCTTCTTCTTCTTCGTATCAACAGCATAAATTAAAAGGGAATTGATTAGATAGGGATCTGCCCACTTCAGTGTGCTGCCAGGTCTATTGGGTTGTTATTAGCTGACATTATATAGATAGCATTATATAAGCTATTAGGGCGGAGGCACAGGTCATGAGGTGCATCATAGTAGGCTCAAGATTACTGCAGTGGAATTTATCCAACAGTAAATAGATTTACTGTTTTAAGCTATCAATTAAAGTTTTGTGAAAAATGCCGTACGTTTGATAGAACACTCCATCTCCTTTACACACGTAAACAACTCGTGTTAAAACTATTACTGAAATATATTTACCTAGGAAGTTGGTACGAGTTGATTATTTTAAATAGATTCAAAATTATCTAATATTCGTGATTCATTATTACTAAGTGATAAAATTAGTAATAAAAATCCCTATTATTATCGAGATGTATTCATAAAATATTTACGAAAATAACAAAAAGTGATATCATCAAACACGAACATTTTAAAGACTCTAACTTTTGTAACCGTGACTAATAACAATTAGCCTTACTTGTACAGGAAATTAACTAGATAATCGTGTTTAATTCTAATGATAATCAGAACAATAATCTGTGCGGAGAACTGTAACCAGCGAATTTGCCTTGAGAATCGTGATTTCTTTTTTTTCGCAGAACGCAGGGCATTTGCCCAACCTATGTAGCAAAACGTGATTTAGTAACACAATGAACGTTGTACATAGTCCATGTTAGCATTACACTGCACTCTCGCTAGTCATTAATCAAAAGGGAGATAAGTAAGACCGGCGAGGTAAATCGTACAATGCGACAAAGCATTGTTTTCGGTCGAGCATATTACCTTATCGCTAAGAAGTGCACTCGATCGTGGTTCGAGACAATAGTGCCTCGTGGGAGCTTCCCATGCTCCGTGGGCCTAATAATTACTAGTTAGGCAATTTGCACCTTGTGACAGTATAGTATTAGTAAAATTAGTGAGTAGCCACACTTGAATTCATTCAAAAGTGTAGTGTACTTCGTTCAAACACTACACTTAAAGAGTAATCTTCTCAAATAAATCAGAAAATTAGATACCTTCAGAGTTGGTAACCCAGTTTTTGCCATAAAAAAACAGTAATCCAATTATTTTTTTACAATGCGAGTGATTTCAAAATAGATTCATCGCATAGATTTACGTATAATTTTGTTTCTAGAATTGAATCATCCAATCAGCTCCAATGCTAAGCTAAGAATACTTTATTGGGATTTGGGATATTACGGTTCTGTAATATATTTTACGTATTAATTTAGGAATTTGTATCACAGACATATAAAACTTTATATATACACTAGCTGCGCCCCGCGGTTTCACCCGCGTAGTTCCCGTTCCCGTGGGAGTATTGGGATATAATATAGCCTATGTTACTCGTGGATAATGTAGCTTTCGAATGGTGAAAGAATTTTTAAAATCGGTCCAGTAGTTTTTGAGCCTATTCATTACAACCAAACAAACAAACAAACAAAGTTTTCCTCTTTATAATATTAGTGTAGATGTAGATAAATTTGTAGTACCTACAGTAAAAATTCCATAACCTCGAAATTACACTATGTTCATATTGCACATATAAGTACATACTATTGCTGGATTTAATTGATTATTAGCAACAACCCGCGATTTTACAACCACAAAGCGTAAGTTCCTTAAAATCTGTACAATAGTTTCAGAGCATATTGATTACGAGCAATAATTTTTTTTTTATAATATTACTTGCTGTACCGGCAAACGCTGTTTTGCCATCTAAAAAAACCGGGCTGATTTGTGAATCTAAACCATCCAGGGCGCCACCCAAATGCAAACAAAAAAATCATTCAAATCGGTTCAGCCGTTTATGAGCAGTTCAGTGACATACACACGTACAGTATAATTGTATATATGTATATAGATTAGTTGTTAGTAAATGTCGTAAAATTTAAATTGGGGCTCAATTTGTCGTATCTATTTGTTATATTAGTTCATAATATATTCAGTACCGTAATTCATAATAGCTTACACTATGTTAATGTAAACTGACTTAAGTTGTATGCATTTAGGACGCTTTAAAACACCTCCTATACATATGCAAGAGGTAGGACGACATGTGCTATGATTCTGTGCTTGTATTTCACATTAAAATACAATTAACATAAATGTACGCTAATAAGCCTTAGTTATTTATTATTTATAGTCAGGTTTAGTTATTTATTATTTATAGACAAGTTTTGTAATTCGTTCACATAGGACCGGGTACTAGAGGTAAATTTATTGAAGTCAAAATGTCAATGCGTATCATAGTATCAGCGTCAAAATGTACCAAAGTCTTGATGTATAATAATGAGCAATTGTCAACAAGTACTAAAGACAAAACATCGTAGTGACATAATGCATAATAATATGTCTAAATTCACAAGACACTGAATTTAAGTATCAATTATTATAAACAAAAAGAAAGAAAAGCAATATAATTTTTGATGACAAGTCAGTGAAAAGTATTAGAACTTGTGTTTGCTTAATGTGTTGTAGTCATTTTGATCTTTACGAAGATCTGTTTTAGAGTAGAGTAAGTTATACACAAACACCTTATTGATTAGGTACCTACGTGACACGAAATTGAAATGTCGTTTGCCATTCCTGCTGAAATGAATCGGGAAATCACGTCTCTCGCGTCGGGGACACAGTTTATGCATAAACACAGGTACTTGTCACGAACGTCATCATCGAAAATCACGATAGCTATGATTGGATAGTGCGCAATCCAATTTCATCTCAACTGCATCGCACATTGCAATTTAATACGCGAACTTACAACATCCATTTCCACATAATCTCCCCCATTTTCAACCACCATACGACTTTGTATTGGTATAGATTCCGTAACTGATGTATTGATGAGGATCGTGAGAAAGAACCTTCACGCCGGCAAATTTTGTGGTTTTGTGTTTAAGTGTTGATAGTAGGTATAACTTGTGCATTTTAATAATGCATCTCAAATCTTTATTTAAGATTTTACTCGTTTTAAAACTCGTCTCACGAAAAAAGCAAGTTTCGTAAATTAAAGAGCTCTTGTGGACGTTAATTTTGCGAAATGATCTCGTCCATTGCATATATTCCTCACGGTCGACTCTGCGGTTTCCAAGTATCAAATTTATTTTTATGTATATTTTTATTGTTTGCCGTGAGGATTGTCGCCTCCTTAGGGGCTGTTTGTATGCGGACCGAGAAGAATTACGTACGCGACGGAGCGGATCCACTTTAGAAGAAGCGATAAAACAATTTGTTTAGAAAATGTGCTGTATAATGCGACTGCATACGGTTCATACCAACCGAGCGGAATCTGTTACCGGAGTTTTGGTGTTTATTTTATCGAAGAACGTGTCCGCTGGGCGCGGTAAACGCGGCTCTGGGTGCTGATAAAAATGCATTTTCCCTGCATGAAATATCTAAGTCAAGAGATACGTTACTTTTATTTATCTCTATAACACTGCACTCGTGGCAAGAATATGTGAATAATATTTTTCACAACGAGACAGAGCAGTGGTTGAATGCACAGTTGATTGTATAATTTAGTTAAGTTAATCTCGGTAGCGAATCGCGCAGACTCTGCCAGTTTTCAATTTCACATTTGAATGCTATGAACGTTGTTTTCGCGTAAATTGCGTTAATACAACAGTCCCGATGCAGCAACAATGTATCACTAACTACTGTCAGTTGTGATTGCATAATAAATCCAAACTAGTCCAAATATTAATGACTACACAATCACTATGCTTTTGATTGAATTTAAATGTTCATATGTATTTACCTATATCTACTGTACTTCAATTTATATTTGCAGAATCATCTAGTATCTATACTTCAGTTGAGTTGGAAGCCTCAATGAACAATGACAATGTTACTAAAAAACCCAAACCTTTTTAAAACCGACATAAATACTACTTCACTTACCCACCTACTTTTTTTTTCTACATTTTAGGTTGTGCATTCGAACTTATGTGATTCTCTGTACCTCATTCCTTGTAGATTTTTATTCTCGTTTTGTCATCGTAAAGCAACTGCTTTGTTACTTTAATTTAGTTTTAGTTCTGTTACGTTATTGAACATCTGAATTATATTTCTTTATCTAGTTTGTAGTATCTATTCTATTGGTATTCCTAAAGTATGAAAATAAATAACTTTATATGTACAGTTCCAGTCGGTTTCAAAAGCATTCACTAAATTGCTAAAATAAGACGAATAATAGCGTAAGTACCTCGTAAATACTCGTAATTCAGTACTCACTAGAAAATGAATTGAATAGTTTATCATACTTGCATACAAGTAGGGTCACGTATAACCGGTAGATGTTAGAAATGTTTTCATTTCGTAATAGCGAAGCTCCTTTGAACTAAATCCGGAGAAGTGCGCTTTGGAAGCAATCAAGTCGGTGTTAACGTTCACAGTAATTTCTTTGGCTTCCTTCCGTCTCAATACGAGTGCTTATTACGTTTCGTTTCATTGAGTGAGTACTTGTTTGTTTACTTTTATTGAACTGTGTTATAATTTAAACTAAATGGTTCAATACAAATGTAGGTATATACATATTTTCTTTAAAATTTCATGAATTGATACACATAAATATTGATGGCTTACTTCGCTTTCTTTATAGAACGTACATAAAAATATATATTTTGAAACAGAACGCTTATTTTCAAGAATTAATACACATACATATTTGATGGCTTACTTTGCTTTCTTTATAGAACATTCTGTGATAGAACGCTTTTTTATGTATTTTTCTTAAATGAAGTTCCTATAAAGTTACGTAATAGCACCTCCTTTGTACCTTGCTGATTCGGCACTAATTGTCGGCGCCGATTGGAGCTTCACTTGATTTAGATGGTAGACGTTAAGCCCGATCGCCTCTCACGATAACCTACTAAAAAGAAAACCAATAATTTGATCACAATCAATGACTTTACCTTTTGATTTCAACGTTTTCACTAATAAAGACTTTTAGAGCTTTGTCGGCTTAATTAGTAAGGGCGAAAGATGGCGTCTTTTTAATTGAGAATTTTGCGAATTATTGATGTTTGCTAAATCGGTTAAGTCTTAGTAACTATATTTTGATAGGAATTTTAATAAATAAACTACTTCTGTTATTTCATAATCCGTAACCTAGTAACGGAGAGCCAGTCAAAATTAATTGACCGAACGAGCGAAGCGAGAGAGGTCTAGTGTTGAGAAGGGTCGGTCGCTCGTATGTTTGTATGTTTGTATGTTTGTTCGACGATAACTTGAGTACCGTTGCTCTGATCTTCATGATTTTTGGTATACAAGTAGTTGAGGTCCATAGAATTTTTAAGTTCGAACATGAGCAGGATCGGTCAGGGGGTTACGGAGATAGGTTTCCAAAAGGGGATCTACCTATATGGCACACAAACTATACTGCAAATATACCCGAGTGGGGTATCAAATGAAAGGGCGTAACTTCGGTGACAATAATATGGTACCATGGAACTGATCTGATGATAGAGCTGGAGGGAATCTGCAGGAATTATCTCATTTTCCATACCTTATAGTTCATTCATTCAAACTACTCGTCAAGAATCGCCTCGACGAGTAGTTTGTCTTTCAATGGTAACCAGGGTCTGATGATGGAACTGGAAGGTGGTCATAGGAACTTCGCAATGAAACGACACAACCCCATCGAGTTTGGGCTCGTTAGAATCGTCTTGACAAGTAGTTTGTCTTTCAATGGTGACCAGGGTCTGATGATGGAACTGGAAGGTTGGCATAGGAACTTCGCAATGAAACGACACAACCTCATCGAGTTTGGGCTCGTTAGAATCGTCTTGACGAGTAGTTTGTCTTCCAATGGTGACCAGGGTCTGTTGATGGAACTGGAAGGTGGTCATAGGAACTTCGCAATGAAACGACACAACCCCATCGAGTTTGGGCTCGTTAGAATCGCCTTGACGGGTAGTTTGTCTTTCAATGGTAACCAGGGTCTGATGATGGAACTGGAAGGTGGTCATAGGAACTTCGCAATGAAACCCCGTCGAGTTTGGACTCGTTAGAATCGTCTTGACGAGTAGTTTGTCTTTCAATGGTAACGAGGGTCTGATGATGGAACTGGAAGGTGGTCATAGGAACTTCGCAATGAAACGACACAACCCCATCGAGTTTGGGCTCGTTAGAATCGTCTTGACGGGTAGTTTGTCTTTCAATGGTAACGAGGGTCTGATGATGGAACTGGAAGGTGGTCATAGGAACTTCGCAATGAAACGACACAACCCCATCGAGTTTGGGCTCGTTAGAATCGTCTTGACGAGTAGTTTGTCTTTCAATGGTAACCAGGGTCTGATGATGGAACTGGAAGGTGGTCATAGGAACTTCGCAATGAAACGACACAACCCCATCGAGTTTGGGCTCGTTAGAATCGTCTTGACGAGTAGTTTGTCTTTCAATGGTAACGAGGGTCTGATCTAACATATTTCGTTATCAAAGACCAAAAAGTATAAAATAAATTAATAGTTTAAAAAAACAAAAAAAAACACGATTCAATAAAAAAATCCAACTAAAAAATAGAAAATTATATTTCAGTTTAGGAACTTATTACAGGACTTAGTGGTCTCAAACTTCTCTGATATATTCTCGTTCTCGAGCTTGTCTTCTCGTTTTCACTTACGTAACATTATGATAAATAGATACATAAGGAAGGAAGGAAAGGAATTACTATCTTCTGGATATTATGTTGGACACATTAAAAATGTCTTGAGTAAAAATAAAGGGTCAACAGATATCCAGGGTGTGATGATTGAGAGGACCTATGCTTTTAGAACTTAACAAGAACAACAACAACAAGTTAACAACAACAACAACAAGTTATGCCTATCGAGTATCGTGTTTGTATTCTCTAACTAAATCATCCAATGTCAGATAATAGCGTTACTAGGCACCAATCATTCAAATAAGATAGACCTGTCGTATTTGGAGTCTTTCGTCGTTATATTATACATTTTAGTACTCTACGCTGAAATATAATAATCGCTGAAAAAAACTCGTGAGGTCTCAGTTCGGGGCGAACTACTAGTAAGTTATAAGTTACCTACCTGTTATTTTATTATCTAAACAGAAGTGGTAGTGCGTTATGGGCACACTCACTATTTCACTAAAACACTACATTACTATCACACTTTACTAGATTTAATCGATAAATAATTATTCATCGACAAACGATTCCATTCGAGTAATTTCCGATTCCGATTGTCTCCTTAAATCAATGTCTACTCCCAATTAATCTAAGTTTCAACATAATCGATCCAGTAATTTCCGAAAATTTTGAAACTTCATATACGAAAAACCCCGTGACAAACTAAAAACATTTTTACTATATTAGTGTATACCTATTTAACAATAATATTATTCTACACTAAAATTATAAAGCTGAAGAGTTTGTTTGTTTGTTTGAACTTATAAAGCTGAAGAGTTGGTTTGAACGCGCTTATCTCAGAAACTACTAGTTCGAATTGAAAACTTATTTTTGTGTTGGATAGTCCATTTGTCGAGGAAAGCCATAGGCTATTTTTCAAAAATTTTGAAACTTCATATACGAAAAACCTCGTGACAAACTAAAAACATTTTTACCATATTAGTGTATACCTATTTAACAATAATATTATTCTACACTAAAATTATAAAGCTGAAGTTTGTTTGTTTGTTTGAACGCGCTAATCTCAGGAACTACTAGTTCGAATTGAAAACTTATATTTGTGAGCATGATCACATGAAAAAAAAAACCCCATGAGTTTCTTGTGCCTTCTTCTCATTGGTGGACGCGTTCCGAAGGCACACATCCTAATTTAGTTTTTAAGACGTTCCAATGTGATCAATGTATTACAGCATCGAAATGAATAAAGAAATTTGACTTTTGACTTTAGTTAGATAGTCCATTTGTCGAGGAAGGCTAGGTATAGGCTACTCGAATTCAAAAAATATTTTTGTGTTGAATAGTTCATTTGTCGAGGAAGGCCATAGGCTACTTTTCATTTTGATAATCCCACAGGATTGGGACTTACGCAGGGGAAACCGCGGGGCGCAGCTATAGTCATGAATATTTGTATTAGCTGTACAAACTATAATTTAATTTAATATTTTAATTTGCTTCAACTTTATGTCACATTAATTCAAATTAATGTTCAAAGTACAAATTCATACAAACTGTTATTAATTATTTATACAAAATTACTATTAAATAATACAAATAAACACATTAATTTAAATATAAACAAACGTTCAATAAAATTGTAAGCTAGTTTTTTATAATAAACACTATCTAACTATACCTAAACCCGATTTAGTGTTTAAAAGTGCAATCGGGTTTAAATTTAGTGTTCTTTAAACCTTTTATAGGTGCAAAGTTAGTGCCGTTATAAATTGAAACTTCTCGATTTAACCCGAGTATTGTAGAAAGCTACTAAAGATTCGGTCTAAAATACATACTTTAAAGGTATTATTTTGATCCAAGATAAAAGCTTATGTGGCATTAAAAGCTTATGTGGCATTATACTCGTACTTTAGTTAATAGTATTAAACTAGCTGCGCTCCGCGGTTTTACCCGCGTAAGTCTCGATCCCGTGGGAACCTCAAAATGAAAAGTAGCCTTAAGCCTTCCTCGATTAATGGACTATCCAACACAAAAATAATTTTTCAATTTGAGCTAGTAGTTCCTGAAATTAGCACTTTCAAACAAACAAACTCTGCAGCTTTTTAATATTAACTAGCGACCCGCCCCGGCTTCGCACGGCTATATTATGCATGTATTATACATATAAACCTTCCTCTTGAATCACTCTATCTATTAAAAAAATTCGCATCAAAATCCGTTGCGTAGTTTTAAAGATCTAAGCATACAAAGAGACATAGGGACGGCGAAAAGTGACTTTATTTTATACTATGTAGTGATAGTGATAGTGAAGTGATAAGTATAGATTACTGAAAAATATTTCGTTTTGTTTGTGGTGGGTTTTGCCCCCAAGTGCCTACCCTGCAGCATTAGGCACTCAATCTGGACACCCTGTAACCTTTATTATGTATATTTCTAATTTATTTTTCCATTAAATCATGTACTTACTGGGACAAAATTTATAGATCCCCTAACAAGTAGAACCTCATGCAAAAGGGACCAAACTAAAGACGTCGAGTACAAGTACTGTGATTTAAATAAGATGCACAAAACAACGATACTCATTTATCTACATAACGATTTCACAAATTAAAATTAACATTACCTTACGCCCATGAACGTGTACGATTATGACATTTTGTGTAACAAGGGTACTAAACATATCAAAATCACCCAGTTGTCTTCTCTACTCATGTGGTTGAAGTACAAATTTCCCAACGAAAAATTTCAACAAAGTTTACAACATCTATTGTGATGGGTAGGTATCAGAAAAAAAATACCTCGTTAATAAAACAAGCACGGAACACTCAGGGAATGGCTTTCCAATTTTCTGTCGTACGAATGAGTGACACCGAAAATCCTATGGGTGCCGTGAATGTCCCGCGAAATGACGGGGACGTGCGTGTCCCACCTCAATCATCGGGACAAGCCTCGGACGGACTCAGGGGATTTTAAGACAGGGCACTGGGGCTATTGGGAAAGAATATCTAGGAAAAATTAATTTTACAAAATGTCTTGTCCTAAAATATTAATTGCGTGTTAAACTATGTAAAAGAAAAACCTTTCTTTTTATAATTCTTGTGTTTTTTAACTTACTTTTTTCTTATTGTATTTTATTGATTTATTATTTAAGTGTTTTAATTTGATTTATTTGATTTAATTTAATTTGTATTATTTATTTAATATGTACCTACTTATGGAATTTAATTCTGAAATAAAATTTATTTTAATTTAATTTAACCCCCGACGCATAAACGACGGGGTGTTATAAGTTTGACGCGTCTGTCTGTCTGTGGCATCGTGGCTCCCGGACGGCTGAACCGATTTTGATTTCATTTCTTTTGTTTGAAAGGTGAATTAGTCGGGAGTGTTCTTAGCTATGGTTGATCGGCTTAGCCATCTGTAAGTTACGGGGGGTTAATTATGATGGTGTATAACAGTGAAACTTGTGAACATATTACATTAGAAAAAAAACTGGTTGCCTGTAAAGTCGGTATACGGGCGAAAGTTTTACGTGACAACAACTGTGCTCGAGTGGAAGGGACGCGTGCCTTTCACTTTTTATGTCTGTCTCTCTCGCTCTTAGGCGGGCTAACCATGCTCGAGTGGAAGGGACGCGTGCCTTTTACTTTTTATGTCTGTCTCTCTCGCTCTTAGGCGGGCTAACCATGCCCGAGTGGAAGGGACGCGTGCCTCTCACTCGCTCTCATTGTGAGCGCATAACGTCAGCGGAGCGTAACGCAGTTTCTTGAAGTGTCACCCGGCAAACCAATTTATAAAACGTTGTCACGTCAAAAAATTTTTTTTTAATGTGTTACTGCCATGTTCTTCAACAAATACAATTCAATTCAGTCAGGCTACAAGTTTATCTTAATGAAGCTCTGAAGTACACAACCAGTGCCACAAACCAAAAAATAACTACTTACCAATAATAAATACTAATAGGGAATGTTGCCAGCCTTCTGGTGACAATGCCTCGTAAAGATACCATCGAGGATATTTTCTAATTACAGGTATTTAATTTAAGGTTGTATGGCTTCATGTGTTTAATTAAAAACTTTAATTTAATGTCATATTAGTACATTAAAATTCAACGGTAAAACTTTTCTCATACATGGTTTGGCCCCTGTTTATTTTCTAAATACATCTCTGTGAACGCCTGACGTTCGTTGCGATTGAAAGCAAATCATAACGTATGTTAGCGATTAGATTACAATGTAATTTCCATAAGCATAGCACGTCAGATATCACGGCGCAGTTCCGTATTATCTCGGTTGCCCACACAATTTCAGCTGCGGTAACTGGCTGTGTCACTGTTTACTTTGAATTATAGACCTGTATTGATTAATTTTCAATAAAAAAATTTAGATTTTCAGGAAATGCTTAACATTGTCCGCCTATTCTTTACCGAGATAGTAAATGCATATTTTTTTACAGTTTTACAACATTTATAGTGGGTGCTTTTGGCTTTTCTTAGATTGATTAGGTACTTACTTTTTTTCGTTTTGTATATTGAATAGACTTTAGTAGTAGTAGAAGGGCGGTGTTGGCTTAGTGGTAGAGTCCTCGACTTTCATTCTGAAGGTCGTGGGTTCGAATCCAGGCCGGCCGTGCACCAATGTATTTTTCTTAAGAAAAAATTATGTGCGCTAATTGACATTGATCTTACGGTGAAGGAAAACATCGTGATGAAACCCGCGGCTTAGATGGCTCCAGAAGTATTGACAAGTTCTCTCCTCTGGGCATGGTCGACTAAGCTGAGAAGGTAGTGGGTGCTGTGCAAGCCCACTCCATCTTCACGCAAAAAGGACCCAATTAAAAAGAGTCTAATCGCGGAAAACAGCCCGTAGACGTACGTAGACTTTAATTTTTTTAACTTCATTTTTTATTTGTAAAACAATCTGATAATTACAAAATTGTTCAAACATCAAACACTTCAACAACCAAAAAGGATAAGGATTATCGAATTACGACATTTTATGATACTGACATTTTGCTTATAAGTTCATAGTAAATAAACTATGGCGTTTTAATGTCTAGACGTTAGGACGATATCGTCATTTTGCAATATGAATAGTCTGATAGTGATTTGAATTATTGAACTTTACCGAAATGACTACTTAGGAAAGTAGAAAAATATTGAGACACTAACAACGCGCCAGGACAAGCAATCGACAGAAAATTGATTCAAAAGCTTTCTCTCTTTTGTTCTTCTATTTTCTATTTTTTAGAAACGAAATGAATAAATCAATATCACTATCACTTCACTACATAGTATAAAACAAAGTCGCTTTCTCTGTCCCTATGTCCCTATATCCCTTTGTATGCTTAAATCTTTAAAACTACGCAACGGATTTTGATGCGGTTTTTAATAGATAGAGTGATTCAAGAGGAAGGTTTATATGTTAAATACATGCATAATATAGCCGTGCGAAGCCGGGGCGGGTCGCTAGTAAATAAATATAGCAGGACATACCGCACATCGCCATCTAGCCCCAAGCTAAGTAACTAGACTTGTGTTATGGGTGCTAGACAACGGATATAGTATAGTTTTCTTTTGTAAATATATACTCTCTCTTATAAATTAATCATAGGACTGAAAGATTTTAGTCAATCATCTTAATATATATAAATCTCGTGTCACAATGTTTGTCCTCAATGGACTCCTAAACCACTTAACCGATTATAATAAAATTCGCACACCATGTGCAGTTCGATCCAACTTGAGAGATAGGATAGCTTACATCCCGATATTCCCACGGGATCGGGAGTTACGCGGGTGAAACCGCGGAGGGCAGCTAGTTTGCTATATATTTATTGACCGATTAAATTTGATACTTATTAATTTCTTTTCATCCATTAACCAGCTCTGTGAAGGTCGTTTTTAAAGGGATCTTAGACTATAACATGAATTCAGCAATAGGTATACGCACTGTTACCTACAGTTAGCAACACATTTTTCTCAATTATAATTTCAATGTTTATCTCATTTGGTTATCTTAGTGCATTATCGCCGGAAACTAAGGTAATTATTTCAATGTAAATTATACAGTTATTCTGTGGTTACACACAGATTCATAGGTCCGATATTATTTAATTAATTGATGGATCTAATCTGGAAATTTTGAAACATGCACCTTCGCGTTATTTGCGTTTCTTCACTGATATTACCAAAATAATTTAAAGTATAGAACCTACGTAAATATGGATAACTATAGCAGCGCTCCGCGGTTACACCCGCGTAACTCCGGATCCCGTGGGAATATCGGGATAAAAAGTAGCCTATAGCTTTCCTTGATAAATGGACTATTCAACACAAAAAGATTTTTTCAATTCGAACCATTAGTTCCTGAGATTGGCGCGCTCAAACAAACAAACAAACTCTATCACTATGACTACATAGTATAAAACAAAGTCGCTTTCTTGGCCCTACGTCCCTATATCCCTAGGTATGCCTTAATCTTTAAAACTACGCAACGGATTTTAATGCGGTTTTTTTAATAGACAGAGTGATTCAAGAGGAAGGTTTATATGTATAATACATGCATAATATAGCCGTGCGAAGCCGGGGCGGGTCGCTAGTTAATATTATAAAGCTGAAGAGTTTGTTTGTTTGAAAGTGCTAATCTTAGGAACTACTCGTTCAAATTGAATAATATAAGTATAAATTTTTAACCTGACTCCTACATATCGGAACACGAACAAGTCCGCTTGGTGATACAACTTAGGCCGGCCGCGGTGGGTGGACCAGGAAATTGCTCCCAGCGGTCACATAAAGAACATCTAAGGCTAAATCCCAAGGACGCAACCAATTCGAACCCCCATTAATGATTTTTAGGGTTCCGTCCCTTAAAAGGAAAAACGGAACCCTCATAGGATCACTTTTTAATAGCACTCTCGTCTCGGTTGCAATTTTTGAATACGCATTTTTCTTTTATTCGATTGTTACTTTATTTATGTAAAGGGAACGCATAAGTCCGTGTGTCGAATGTATAAATCGACCCACATTTTGTTCTGTAGCGAACGGAAACACAATCAAAACTCAATTCGAACACACTTCAACTCATCGTCGCATCACGCAACTCCGTTGACAAATCGAAACTACGCGAATACGATATTAAAACTCCTTTGTTTACTTAAAATAATCTAAAAAAGACTCTATTTTATAAAGCAGAGGGTGGAAAAATACATGTATCGATGACACATCCGAATGGATGTTTGTCACAATGTTAGTTTTCATTCGATAGAGTCCGCCCGAGATGCAAAGTGCATCTACGCTGTGAATACATAAACGTGGACTGCGTACTGATTGATTAGGTATACCTACCATACTTGTTCAATCATTGCATGCTCTATCGGCAGAAATTGGACTGAAACAGACAGTTCGCTGTAAGTTCATCAACGGTCCATTTGGGATGGCTCTCTAAAGCGCTCTTACTAATACAGTGTTATTAGTAATTATACAGGGTTATTAGTTACAATATGAGCTAGCGGCTGGGGGCCACTTCTGAGCACCTAAACAAACAACTTTTGTTCTACGAAGTTTGGAAATTCGAAAAAAAAAATATGTTTACCTACCTGAAAATCAGCCTCACACGGAGAGGTTATCAACATTATGATTTTATGTGTTATGTTTAATTTTCGAATTTCCAAAAGTGGCAGAACAAAAGTTGTTAGTTTAGGTGCACAGGAATGGCCCTCGACCGCTTGCTAATATGGTTACCAATAACCCTGTTCACAGAAAAGCGTTTAAGTAGTTATTTCTCTGCACCCTAACAATCAACTTTTGTTCTAAGACATTTGGAAATTCGAATGTTTTAAACCCTGTATGATATGATTTTAAAAAAGGATTACAACTGTCTGAAACGGTCTTCTTCTAATATTGACACATCCTTAAAGTGCTGGTGAAGTTGCGTGTCATAACTAGTTAGTATATAATCTTTTGTCTTTTGTAGAACAATCTCAGGTGTATTTTATTAGGTATTCTAAAATATATTCCAATCGTAACATAGGTATATAAATCACGTTTTAATTAATAAAACTATGACAGCTTTATAATGAATTTGTTCATACAAGCACGATAATGCCTTCAAATTAGGTACGTTACAGGAGCTTATTCGGTTTGAATAAATCACATACAGTACAAAATTCGTGCCTCATAATTCATTGGATACAAATTGAGCTACGAAATCAGCGATTGTACGGCGACACCAACACGCCTCAATAGTATCTACATTCAGCACATTTTAGTGTGTGCTTCGGCTGCTATCCAAGTTTAACAACCTGACCGCTTGCATCTTCTGAAGGATATGGAGCTTTGTTTTACGCCCACATATTTTTTTTCTAAATGAGGGAAAATTCATAGATGCATGTGGGAATCGAACACACGATCTTCGGTTCGAGAGTCAAGGTACCTCCCACAGACCAATACTTGTAGTAAATATCAAAAAATGACACTGAGCGTTTTTAATCATATTCGTTTACTACACAATCACTGTAAAGGACAAGAGGAATAATGTTTGACAAATTCTTTTTCTGTGTCTGCCGTCTGGTTTACACATTATTATGACTTTTAGACATAATAATGTGTAAACCAGACTGTAAACCAGATTGGTTTACACATTATACGGTTTAGAGTGTGTCAACAACAAGTCAAAGTCATTTATTTATTAATTTGGGATTCTGTCTTAAAAACTGAGTTAGCATGTGTTCCTTCGGAACGCGCCTACCAATAAGAAGAAGACACAATAAACTCATGGGATTTTTTTTCGTGATAATGCTCACAAAGGTCAAGATTACAAAATATTTTTGAAGATATTTGAAATGGAGCAAATTAAGCCATGTACCTACAGTCGGATTACCAATTAGCTGAACCTCACGTGACCCAGAGCTCACTCGTACGGTCGGCTGCATAATTGCAGACCCACCGTAGAGCTCTAAAACGACTGTTATAAGAATGTTTTCATCACAAGCAAGATTCTAGGCAACTGCTTTAGGTGAATAATAGTAATTTTTTAACTCTACCGAGGGCTGTAATTATGCAGCCGACTGTACATCTGTAAGGGTCATCTGTGGGTTTTTATGGGACCTCTGTTTCTACATTGGATTACATCACCTTTAATACCCATCCGTCAGTGTTATGGCCCTATCTATAGTGACACGGAGCGAGGTCCTGCGACGTGCTATAGAATAATGCAGCCAAATGAAGTGGAGGCTGACGTGGATCGTGTCGGTTGATACGAATGCAATTTTCCTTAAATTACGCCTCACCCTGATTGCCATCTTGTTTCATACGCTCGCTTTAAGTTCTACTAATTATTGTTAAGTGAAACTACCATATACAGTCAAAAAAGGACTGAGGGCAGCAGGTGCTTATTTTAAAGTTCTAATTATTTTAATGACGGTTCAATAATTTTTGGTTATTCTGCGTGAAATAACTAACACTTCGAAAGCTCTAGTGATATCAAGCAGAATAATTTACAATTACTGAACCATTATTAAAAAAATAAAACTTTAAAATATGCACCTGCTATTCTCTGTCCTTTTCTGACTGTACTAAACATTTGGTTCAAAACACTCAACACAATCACTCGGAGAATCGGACATATAGACAAAATTAGTTAGTTTCTGCTTTACATCCCGTTTACCCAAATCGGTTCAGTAACCTTTGCATGATGGAACATCAAACAGATAAACTTTCACATTTATATTGATACTATTTGTTGGAGTATGGTAGAACTTTTATAAGGTCCTACAGAATATTCGGATTTGTATCCACGGATATCATGATCAGATGGAATTAACCACTGATCACGCCAAGTTGTATCCACTGAAAACGTGATCAGTTTCCAACAACTCACTGATCACGTCATATCCGTAGCTACAAGAAATATATTCACCCTTTTTCGTATTAAATTCCATCAAAATCGGTAATTTAAGGACTAACTTTATCCCTTAACAAAATTAATAAACAGTTATGGACATCACTCTTAGTTAGTTAAAAGCTGAGGCACAGGCTAAGGTCAGTGGCTTAAGCTATAATCATCGATCGATATTGACTTTTTAAAGGATAGAATACCGGGTGTCCGTAAAATTAAACACAATAGTTGTTTGTTGTTATTTGACCTAGTTAAAAAAAACATATTTTCAAACACCCAGTTAGAAAATATGACGATATGAATATATTTATATCGTCCTAATACCATATCTGCTATTAGAATTATACAGATACTAGCTGCGCCCCACGGTTTCACCCGCGTAAGTCCCGATCCCGTAAGAATATTGGGATAAAAAGTAGCCAATGTGTTAGTCCAGGTCTCCAGCAATCTACATGCCGAGTTTTATCGCAATCTAGTAGTTTTTGCGTGAAGGAGTAACAAACATACATACACACAGTCACACACACAAACTTTCACATTTATAATATTAGTAGGAAGGACTTTATCAGATACTTAATTATTCAGATGTTTTTTTCATATTTTAATTCCTTAATCCCTATTAATTAAACTTTGACTGTCTTCTTATAAAGACCCTATACAACTATACATTATTTAAGACACTCTACAATAAGTTAAGAAATTATGTAATAGTTAAATTGCTAGACCTAATGAAGGTTTTATTATTTGAATATTATGTCCTAGATTTTCAGATTACTAACTTAAAAGTTGGCATAAAAATTGAAAAATAACAATTTTAATAGCATCCGGTTTCCATCTCTCTTAATTGGTTTTGCTTAGTGTTCGCGTGATCTAAGTACCGAAAAGCTCATAGTTTAATGATGACACAAACTAAGTGTAATTTACATTTTTGTTAGAAAAAATATTATTTTTTTCTTAACCTTTTTTTTTTTTAATTTAAAATATTAAAATAAGAAACCCCCACCCCTTTTTTATTTAAAAAAAATAACTATTACGACTTCAAAAAAAATACTACACAGGTATTAGACTGTATAACTGTTGAAAACTGAATAGCTCTTACATTTTATGAGCCCCTATAGCATTCATCTTCAGCGCATACAAGTTTAAATGCCTATTCAGTCAGGATTGTATACAAAGTCTATCCAACTAGTCATTGTGGAAATTCAATCGAATAAAAACAATGTCTTCATCGAGAGGTGAACAAACGCTCGGTCGACGCTCGCTTCGACGCAAGCTCGCTTCGGTAATGGAATGTAGCTGTACCATACTAAGTCTTTCTACAGATCTTTCTTACTTATATTGTGATCCCTCTAAGGCAGGAAGGTAACTCTATAGAGTCCAGACCTTAACAAAAATTTATTTTTGCAAAATTTGTCTGAGAAGTAGATTTCAATGCTATCACTGCGACGCACGCTGTTACGAAACAAAAATTCAAGTGGTACGGCCCTTTCGAAAAGCCGTTGTATCGAAAACCATCTCAGATTTTGGTGAATTTTCGAATTGTAACATCATTCTTCTTACTCTTCATGAGCGGGTCATCTAAAATGCTTATGCCTTTGTAATAAAAAGCCTTCAATGTCTAAAAAGTAATACCTACCTATGCCTAATTCGGTCTCATTCTTCCTCGTTATTCAACCTAAGGGCTACCAATAATAGTGTTATCACATGTTCTTAGTTGTTAACATTAGAAATCTATATTTTTAATAGTGGATCGGGCTGCAAGAATGAGCAGTGCTCTTCAGTGCTGCCTTGCTAACTTATATTTAACATTGATTTTCGTTTAGGAAAAGCCACTCGAGGGCAGAGGCAAAACTCGAGCGTTTCTGAGTAGGTTCACAGAATTTATTACGTATATTAATATGCGCTTAGAGTTGTATTAAAATGAAAAATGTTTTCTGTAATTATTTGGATGTGTAAAATGATTTACTTACAATTCGTATTTAGGTACCGAACCAAGAGTTAATAGCATGGAGGAATATTTGAACACTTTATTTATGGTAAAAAACTTAAGTCATTTTCATGTTTCATATTAAGCTGTCCTTCTCTATCCTTTGTAAAACACCAAAATGGCTAGTATATATGTGTACTATAGTTACTTTAATACTCGTAGAAGAAATATCTTATATACCTGTGAATGAACCTAAGGAAAAATACGTGTTTTTTTAGATTATTCTTAAGAAGACACAACCCTAAAGCCTGAAAGCCTTCAATTTCTATTGTATGCAAAGACCTATAAACCCCACACGGAAATCAACGGTTCAATTCAATTCTTGATAACTAGGCACAGAAATAGCGTGCAAACTTGCAAAAAGGTCAAAAAATGGCGCTTTTGATAATATTACACCCAAGGAAATATAATAATTATTTACTTAATAACATCCTTGATTGCGTCTTTATTTTTAACATTTAAGAGGAAAGGGTACGTACCTGGGGCTCTTTCCATACAAACTATTACAAACGTAGTCAACTGTTTTCTCCCTGGATAATGAATTAATGACACTAGAGCAAATATCTTTGGTGCCTATTTTTGTTTTCTTTTTATTTTTATTTATTTTTTTATTTTAATTTCTATGATAATTAGAAAATGAAAAAAACCAAAACAAAGGGGCATGGTCATGGCAGTTATAGGTTTTATGGCACAAAAATATTTGTGCTAGTGTCATTATCCAGGGAGGAAACAGTCGACTACGCCTTAAGAGTCACCTTAAGAGCTATTTGCAAGCACAGAAAACTTGTATCAATAAAATGGGGAACAAATGGGTCCTGACAAATTTTGTCAAAATATGTGGGTAGGGCCCCTCCATGTTGATTAGAATCTCTTCGTACGTGTTTAATCGATGCGTATAAGGCATCAGAGGCGGCAGTTGAGCTGTCACTACTTTTGACGTTGAATTACCCTGTCAGTACTGACAGCGTCAGAAGGGGGAAGTATTAAATAGCTGCACATTATACCTCCCTGGTACCTTTGAAGGATGAATAACGTTTGGTTAGTACAAAAAAAATGAAAAAAATGCTAAGTATTGAAAATAAACAATTAATCTCCACAGTGAGTCTGCACTCATGTGCTTTTATTGCCTGATGGTACAGTTGGCAATATAATCGCAGACCCACCGTAGAGTTATTTTTGTATTATTGAATGTTTTTAACTCAAGCATCAGAAGGACTTACGTATTATAGCTACACATTATACCTCCCTGGTACCTTTGAGGATGAATAAAGTAAAAGCTAGTACAAAAAATTACTAAGTATTGAAAATTAAACAATTTTATATCTTAGTGGGTCTGCCATTGTCTGATGGTACAATCGGCGACATAATTACAGACCCACGGTAGAGTTCTTTAATTTGTATTATTATAATGATTTCAACTTATACAGAACTTTGAAGACCTGCTGAAGCACTTAAAACATAAACTAAACCATCAAGACATTTGAAAAAAAGAAAGAAAACATTTATTGAGTACAAACACACAACAATTACAGGAAGGAAGAAATGAACATGAAAAATTACTTAAAAAAAAAGACATTAAAAAACCAATAATAACATATAATATACCCCTAGGATTAACATACATATATAAAATACTAGCGACTAACCCCGGCTTCGCACGGCTATATTATCCTCTTGAATCACTCTATCTATTAAAAAAACCGCATCGCAATCCGTTGCGTAGTTTAATAAAAAGATTTAAGCATACATAGGGATATAGGGACAGATAAAGCGACTTTGTTTTATACTATGTAATGAACATAGTATCGCTTTCTCTGTAAATTATTCGCTGTATCTCAGGCAGCTCTATAAAATATCTAACGCTCGCTCGTCACTCAAATCATGCATGTCTAGGAATAATGATGGCTAGGGCACGCGTGATGAAGAATAAGCCCCTTGATTACGCGGCACATAAACCTAGCACCTATGAGCTTTACCCTACTAATTGTAGTAAACATATATGTAACAACACGCCTTCGGTTCTATATGACTATTTGATTTCATGCTGTTATTGCAAATAAAGAATTAAAATAAAAATAAAAAATAAATTTTATAAAAAAATATATTTTACATAGTAAACTAAGGACTAAACATACAAGAAAACAATAAAAACACATATGCCTGAACTAGGAGATTCCTGTATCTCAGGCGAATAAGGACTTACTTTAAGTTATAAAATTAATCAAATTACTAATTAGGTACTAGCAAAAATATTTGTATTTCCTTACAAAAAAAAATGAATTAATTAATTGTGTATTAATTAGGACTATAGTAGCGCCCCTTGGTCTTACTGTCCTGAGTCTTAATCTCGTGGAAATACCAGGATAAAACAGACGGACAAGAAAGGGTTACTTGTCTTACCTTTTGAGGTACGGAACCCTAAAAATAGGTCTCTTACAAAGTTTCGCAAAATAATTCCAATAGTTTCAGAACCATTACAAAGAAATACCATTCCTATTGTTGAAAATTATTTATAAAAATTATACAAAAACTCAAATGCAAGAGTTGTCAAATATGTTGACAGCCTCTGTGGTGCAGCGGACCCGCCTGCGACCCAGAAGGTTGCGGGTTCAATTCTCGCATCTAACAAATATTTATGTAAAGTATGGGTCATAAGTAAATGGTCAGTTTGCTGCAATAATACTATCAACAAGTATTGGACTTACGACCTTCTTCTAATAGACGTTACACGCAAACTTAAAAACTTTAATTAAAAGTACTCAGTGTGATTATTATTTTCAACATGTTAGCTATGTGTTTAGTTGTGTGAGTGGTATAAGCCGGCACCCGCTACACCAACCGACGTGGGTTCGATCCACAGGTTACGTTGTTATAATGTTCAAATCGTGCTGCGCAGGATTGTTAACGTTACGGTGGGCAGAGACTTTTGACCGTGGATTTTACAGTATTTGTTTCTGGTCTGGGCATTTCTAAATGTAATTAAGGTACATATTTACAAAAAAGTATATAAGTACTCTATCCATTGTCTGGTTACCATAGCACAAGCCTAGCTTGGGGCTAGATGACGCTGTGTGATATATATTTATATTGAGGTTTTTTGACATTTTTTTACTAAAATTCACGAAAACCGTAACACACATAAGATAAATGGCCATAAGGGAATAATAATGAAAAGCAATCGTGCGAACTGCCACCGATTATCCAACACTTTCGAAGAGAAACGTCTCTCATATACAAAGTCATTATACTAAATGAGGTGTGAGATACGAACTATAATCGTTCAATTGCCGATTTCATAACCATAATAACTCCATCACAGGATTGCATAAAGACAATCCAGAGCTGAGAACTTAATATATGCACAAATACATAACACAGTAAGTAGTATTTCAGTTGTCGTTTCTCAAAACCTCGTAGTCCAGAGATCTTCATTTGCATTTTCACTCCCGTCACACTAAATAGACTTAGATCCTTCCTAGAACTACCGAAATTTCGTGACTTTATAAAAGCTGAAAATTTCTCAGCGCATGACCTCAACACAGTTATGAACGATGTGCAATTATGCACTTCGTCAAATGGTACGAAAATATAGTCGATTTATATATTTTTTTTGCAAAATTAACCGGTTCGATTTTTGGCGTTGCTACCTCTTAACTCACCAAGCCACTATGTTAACTGTGTTAAGGGCATGCGCCGAGAAATTTTCAGCTTTTATAAAATCAAGAAAGTTCAGTGGTAGGTGGGATCTTACCCTAAATGAATCACTATCTATTAAAAAAAACCGCATCAAAATCCGTTGCGTAGTTTTAAAGATTAAAGCATACAAATGGATATAGGGACAGAGAAAGCGACTTTGTTTTATATACTATGTAGTAAAGATTATTTTAACCCTAAACAGTTTTTTTATTAAAGGTATTCTTTTTCAATTTTTTCCTTTAGATATTCAACTTTTACAACTACAAGTAGGTATTTCATAGCTATTAAATATTAGAACTACCTAAGTATACATAGAAGAAGACGTCTAGATCTAGGTTATCTATACATCTTCTCTAATATATATAAATTACGTGTCACGTTGTTTGTGCGCGATGGACTCCTAAACTAGGTACTTAACCGATTTTAATCAAATTTGCACACCGTGTGCAGTTTGATCTAACTTGAAAGATAGGATAGCTTACATCTTAATTTATTCCGATATTCCAACGGGATCGGAAGTTATGCGGGTGAAACCGCGGAGCACAGCTAGTAATATAATAAAAAATGGAAAGAAAAGTAAAAAAGATCCAAACGAAGCCAAAAAACTCAAATTAACTTGATACTCGAGTATATCTACTTACATTCGGTTTTTGATCCTGACTTTTATCCCCCATAACTTTAAGACGGCTGAACCGATTTTGATCAAACATAGCTAAGAACACTCCCGACTAACTTATCTTTCAAACAAAAAAAACTAAATCAAAATCGGTTCATCCGTTTGGGAGCTACGATGCCACAGACAGACACACACACACACACATACACACACACACAGACACGTCAAACTTATAACACCCCGTCGTTTTTGCGTCGGGGGTTAATAACACCCCGTCGTTTTTGCGTCGGGGGTTAAATATCGCAACCCTAACCTCATCTTCCGTGATACCTAAACCCCTTTTAATATCGACAACTACATAATCACGACAGCATTTAGCCAGTTTTCGATAAGCAAATAAATTATTCATGAATCACGATTCGAGTAAATATTTTGATACCCTTTAGAGACTTCCCGCGTTGCTTTGTTATTGCCAAAATTTAGAAATATTTACCCAAATTTCAGAACAACTAACTCTGTTAAAGATAACAAAAAGAACTGGGCTTGTTTGATTTAGAGCTTTGAATTATGAGGAACCTCGAATAAATTAAAACCGTTCAAAAATTAGAATCCTATAGGGTTGCCAATGGCCAGTATTATTTACCAAACTATACAATGAATTAAACATTAATTACCTAATAGAAAAATACTTTTAATTTAGATGAGTTAGGATTATTAATTATAGTAATATTTATTTTGAGTACAATAATAATAATCTATATCTTCTTCTATAGGTACTAATATACTTACTATACTAATATTATAAAGAGAAAATATTTTTTTAAATCAAGTAAAAACGTCTTTAAAATCGATCAGAAAAACTGAGGAGCATCTGCAAAAACCAAATAATAGATGTGACATCATAAATACGTCATAATCTGTAACGGATGTTCTTAATTCGACCGTTTTGGGTTAAATTCATCAAAACTCTTTAGACGTTTTCAAGTTTTCAACTTTGAATGGTCCCGATTTTTTTTAAGTATGTAGATACAGCCCTAGTATCAGATAGTCGGAAACAACCGCAGTTGGAGGGTGGTATGCAATAAACCGCAAGTGATATAACTCTTCCTGGTCCCTCTCATGTAAGTAGCTATGTCCGTAATGATGAGCTATTACATGAACCGTCCAACTATGTATGTGTATCCAATGTTTTGCTTCCGTATCATTTGTTAACAACGCTGAAAGTTATGTCACTAATTTTGTGGGGGTTTCAAAACCATAGCAGTACCCATTGGGTATTATAAAAGATGATGTTTGGAAAAAAGATTGATGCTTGATGGAAAGATGCTTTTTGATCAAACTCTATGAAGATATTGGGCCTGAAACTGCAAAACGCGCGGGCCCTCGTGGACGATTTTGTATTCGTTAGTACACTTCGGTCGTCGGCATCCACGTCACAGGCTTAAAACAAATAAAGATTTTTTATTTCTTTGTGCCTAATGTCCAATCAAATTGAAATAATTTATTCAATCCACGAGTGGACTTTGCAAAAAATCAACATTTAAACGTTTCCAGAGATCGTTTGCATTCATGTCTTAAGGTTTTTTGAGGCGAGTCCCTAAAAACATCATTTACTATTTTAAAAATATTGAAGAACTCCCTGCATTGTAAGACACTAAAAAGAATTCTCGATAGCTTATTAGATGAGTCTACAGTTTCACTGTCAGATATTTTGAAAATAATCCATAGTTTTTGAAAAAACAATTATTAACTTTGATGAAAAACATCGAAATCGACCTTTTCTATTTTAAGTATCTGTGCTACTTCGTTGTTATATTTGAAAATATTTTTGTTTAAATTGTGAGACAAAAGTATAGAGAATGCATTCATCATTGCAGTTTTTTACTTATTGAAACCAAATAATAATAATCAATGCCGAAACATAGATATTTTTTTTGGTTAAAATCATTCCTCGCTGCCCATACATTTTAGTATGAAGCCGTAGGTCGTGACATTTCGCTTTATATTAGATGTCGCGGCGCGCAAAAGTGACAGTGTCATCTCAGTATTCAAGGTGAGAGCACGTCCATTTGTTTCCCGACATTTATTGTTTGACCTGGCATAAGGGTGGGGTGCGAGTGTTGCACACGACAACTAATTTGTAATTGTACCTATTCTTCGAGCAAGGAGTCGAAACTAGGTATAATCCGCGCACAATGAGAATAGGATGGAACCTTGTCAAAGTAAATCGAAAATGACAGTTTATAAATACATATATAAATAAATATTGCAGGGCATTCCACACATCGCCATCTAGCCCCAAGCTAAGTAACTAGACTTGTGTTATGCGTGCTAGCCAACGGATATACTACATATACTGGGTTATTGGAAATTATACTAGCAAGCCGTTGAGGGTTACTTCTGTGCACCCAAACCAACAACTTTTGTTCTACGACTTTTAGAAATTCGAACTTTTTTTCGAAAATTTTGAGGTTAGGTTTACCTGAAAATCAGCTGTTCCTTACACGGAGAGGTCAGTAACCTTAAAATTTGACTTATTTTTTAAGTTTCATGTACTGTTTTTGGTCTGAATGACCTTTGTTTTATAAAATCAGCAAATACCTACCTACTTATAAAAATTTGTAAATATATACTTATAATACATAGAAATAACCAGACCACAGACAAATATTTAAGCATAAATACTTGTCTGAGGCGGGAATCGTACCTGTGTGGCAGTCCGGCATGGTGACCATTGTGCCAACTGGGTCGTCTTCAAGTAGCGTTAGCATAAAAGTTCTGAATAATGGGTAATTCGTTTTGTTGTAATTAGTTATTTTTTATTTATTCATATTTAGTGTAGCTACATATACAGTATTAGGCATTTCTACTGTATGTGAAGACTTCACGGACAAACATACATACTGACACATATACGGGTCAAACTGAGAACCGCCTTTTTTTGAAGTCTGTTAAAAATACACAAAAATGTTTCATGGTTGCAATCCTTTCAATAATAATGTTTAGGAATATTTTTTTAGTTATTCCAATTATTATTCCCCAATGCCACTCATATGTGCTTCATGGGAATCATCATCAGAGCTTTGACTTTCTTCAGAAGTATCGCTTTCTGAAAAAAATGAAGTTGATGCAGCCAAAGTTCCCTCACCTCGGATGCGTGACACCGTGTTTTAGATATGCTTGTTGCTCGTTCGGTTATTGAAGTGAAAACTTCTTATGGCGCGTTGGGCACTTTTGTGGGTGAGCATTTTCAGCCGTTCTCGCGACAGATGAGATTTTGACAGATGAGATTTTAACAGTTATTGTGCTTCTACTACTATGCAATATTGAAAACAGCGCCATCTCTGTGCAAATGGCCGAACTACGATACTCACTTCTGTACAACAGTGTTAACAGCGACATCGCTCGGTGGATGGTGCAGGTTCGCAGCGAGCTGCCGTACGCAGTTCGCGTCGCACGCTACCGCCATCACTGATACACGAATGAGCATTTTCAGCTGTTCTCGCGACAGATGAGATTTCGACAGATGAGATTTTACACAGATATACAGTTTTCACTTCTGCCTGCACTCCCGGAGTGCGCTGTTTTTTTTTTTGTATTTTTGAACAACCCCATAGGTTCGTCAAAAAGATCTCTTGACAATGTAATTCCCGAATTACTAGATTCGTGATCCACAGCCAACTATGTCATCATTTTCAATGCGTTAGAAAAACCGACTTCGTTCCTGATCGAAATATCTATCGACTGCCAGAACTATTTGAGGTGGTTGACTATTCAAAGTTTTACCCCATTTTCCACTCATTATCACTAAATCACTAAAATAATCACACAATAATTAATTACATAAATCTAGCATTTATAATAAAACAAACCACAATTTATAACAACACAAACCACGGTCGGAATTTATTATTTGTTTATTTAATCACTTTAATAAGCACAGTCCTTATGTGCTCGTTTTATTTATAATTTTGGAGAAAACATTTTTTTAAATGAAATCGCCATTGCTCCATAGACAATCTACCACAGACAATAATAATTTTTCTTTAAATCAATGGGTCTGTTTCAAATCCGCGACACTATGACCGTGCAAATAACTAATTTATACCTAATTATTATTCAGAACTTTTTTTCTAACGCTACTTTTCTGTCATTTTCGATTTACTTTGACAAGGTTCCATCCCATTCTCATTGCGCGCGGGTTATAATGTGATATTGATTATTTATTTTAACCTAAGAAATAACTGTTTCTATATTTCATTTTAATTTTTGACATAATTATGACAGGCAAACATAGACAAAAAATTAAATACTTCATGGACTGTGGTTTTTTACCTTTCGATATAGGGCATTACAACAAACAAATAATGCCTTCACACCAAACCTCTAAAGCGTCTCGGAAATGGGATATTTGAAGAAACGTTTATCCTACGATTTTATAAAAGTTCGCGGTGCACTTTGAGACCCATACCCTTCGATAGAGGGCATTACAGCGAAAAAATTATGCCTACACAACAAACCTCAAAAGTGTCACGGAAAAGGACGCGGTGATACGTCTTGTAGAAATACTTGGTCACAATGCTTTTATTTGAATATCCCGTTTCTGAGCTGTTTTAGAGGTTTGGTGTAAAGACATTATTTTTTTATTGTAATGCCTTTTATCAATAGGTATGGGTGTCAAACTGCACAGCGGCATTTTAAATTACTATGCCGGTTGTGTCCAAAGATCTTTACATTTCGATCTCTAATTGGATATGTTTTTTACAAACAATTTGCGGGAAAGAAAAACTCAACTAGTATTTGACGTTCCTGCCTTTTGCAGGACATTTTTTTTTTTTTTTTTTTTGTTTTCTCTAAAGAAATTAAAATAGGAATTTATTGAGCTGTCAAAAATTAAATAAAAATATGGAAAAGGTATGATTTAGGTAGGTAGGATGTATTAAAATTGTAGCTTATTTTTATATTTTAATCCTATATATTGTAACTTATTTTTATTCAAGGTTAATAATAATGGGAAAAGTAAAAGGAAACCAGTAACTATAATGTACTCATCTTTTTACCCAACTATATCGAATATTATAAAGATTGGTAGGTGTTTTGCCTGAATATTTATATATTATTATATGATGCCGATACCGACACGTTTTAACCTGTTTCTTAGTAGGGCACATAGGTACATACGAACGTTTATGTGTGAATTTTCAATATATAGAGACGGATGTAATAATTATTTCGCATAATTATTATTATAAAAATATATAAATATAAAAATTATTATAGTACAGAACATTTACTTATTGACAATTTCGTTATCAAACAAAATACCCAAAAAACGTACGTTATTTAAAATCGATTTTCAAAGCAATTTAGTAGTTGGAAAATGATGTCCTAGAAGCGCATTTAGCAAAATAATAAGTAATTTGGCGGACACGTAGGTACGAAATACCCGTTAAAAAAAGTTTTTCTTTCTTAAAAAAAAGACTTTCAAGTCAACAATTCATTATTTTCTTTGATGTCATAATATGAAGTCAGTATTTAACTTAACGCAGTACAGACTTAAGAAGCATTTACAAACATTAAAGGGCAAGTATTAAGGCGTTTGTTGCTCAATTTGATGTTAACAGAGGCACGACTTGCGCCCTATTAACACCGTCTTCGGTTTAGACTAAAAAGGGCTCGTCTGTGAATAAGTTATTGCTAAAGGCTTAGTGCTGTAAGTTGCTATGGCAACTAGCTATTAATAGAACTAATATCAAACTAGTCAACTTTCTTTTTGTGACCAGGAGCAGAGACGACATACGCAAAGCGGTGTAATCAGTAAATAAAAAAATAATAAAATAAATTAATTAAATATATTCAAAACATTTCACAATGTAATCTATGAACTAAATAAACAAAAAATAAAGCTATTTCATCGTGCGAGCTTCGTACAGTCGTACCATATACATACACGTTAAGCTCGGCCGAGCTACATGGTAGGCGGAGTGAGGGGTATTAGGTTTTATTTTCGTTACGGAATTTCTTGATTCGGTCGCCGCGCTCAAAGCCTGCGATAAAAGCTATGCAATAGCTTAACAATAAGAACACATTTGCCTGAACTAGGATGTTCCTTTGTTTCAAGCGAAGAAGGGCTTATGATCTTGGGAGAGCCCTACATCTAACAGTGGACTGACTCCGGCTGATTATGATGATGATGATGAGCTTCTTCTCGCAGCTTCGTCCAACATTTCACCATTCAGAATCAGAATCTTTATTTGCTCAAAAACACAGGTATAAATATTAGATGGTAATTACAAAAAATAGATCCATATGTTCTACCATTTTAGAGGTGGAATTTCAAAAAACCCTACACTTTACAGAAACACACTTCCTTAATTTAATGTCTCTAGGACAATTTCCCACATTTATAACCAAACAAATAAATCATCACACCTTAAAGCTCTTTTACCCCGACCCAGAAATGGGGTGTTAAAAATTTGTAACTTGGAGGCCGGTGGTCCTCCGGTAGAAAACCGAGAAAAAGAACATACAATTAAATAAAAGATTTACTAATGGGCTACATTAGATAGCCTTATCGCTGAAAGCGGTCTTTTACAGGCATCCTTAGGACGAATAGGATTTAGCAATGATAAAGGTTACGATACACCTCACTCACTGAATCAAGACAAACAATAATCCTATGGTTTAAGATAAGGTCTGTTCTTTGTGCGACTTGTACGTTCTAGCTATTACCTACTTTGCTTTGTGTAATGTGTATATCGTGTTCTATATTCCTTACTATGTTGTCCAAATAAAGTTTTCTATCTATCTATCTCTTAAGAATAGTACCTACCTATCAAATAATTGTATACCTTAGTTTTTTGCATAGAAAGAATATATTAACAAAGGTAACAGTAATATTAGATTATGGAGATAAAACACCTTCATAGTACCTTTACCTAACTACGAATATACTTCAATTATACTAAATAGATACAAAGATGAAATAAACTACAGTCCAACTAGACTCCAAACTCGGAAGTATGCACGTTGCTTTCAAAATTCACCTGAAACTTCTGCATTCCTATATTTTTGTTTCGCGACCCTCAGTTTGTATGGTAAATACGAAGCGGGTGGATCTCGTTAGTGCACAGAACATATATATACATACCGACCTAACATGTAACTTTACATACATGGTTATTGGTAACTATATCAGCACGCGATTGAGGGCCACTTCTGTGCACCTAAACAAACAACTTTCTTTCTACGACTTTTGGAAATTCGATAATTTTTTTTGTGGTTATGTTTTTTTTCTTCATTAGTACAATCTTAACGTTGTACCTATAAATAAAAAATACTCACAGACATATTCGTGCAAGTGAGCGTCATATACAGGGTTATTGGTAATTATACTAGCAAGCCGTTGATGTCTACTTCTGTTGCTTCGGCCGTCTATGGCACCTAAGTTTCAGAACTGGTTCCGATCGAGGCTTTTAATTTACGTGTATGGAACTGGTTCCGACCGAGGATTTTAATTTCATTGTATTGAACTGGGTTTCGATCAAGTGATTATCGTATCCGTGTGCACCTTAACAAACAACTTTTATACTACGACTTTTGAAAATTCAATCATTTTTTCGTAAATCTTAAGGTTACGTAAATTTGAAAATCAGCAGATTTTTTAAAACAAAGGTCATTCAAACTTAGAACAGAAGATAAAACTTAAAAAATAAGTATAATCTTAAGGTTAAGGACCTCTACGTGTAAGGAAAAGCTGATTTTCAGGTAAACATAACCTCAAAATTATAAAAAATTGCTAATTTCTAAAAGTCGTAGAACAAAAGTTGTTTGTTGTTTGTTATGGTGCACCCTCAACGGCTTGCTGATATAGTTACCAATAACCCCGTTTAGATTATTTTCATGCATGGATACAAACTTACTAATAACTTAGAAATTACTAATTTGTATATGTTATGTTTATTTCTATTATAAGTTATTTTAATTTTAGGTTTTGGTATTTTTTTATTTTAAAGTATACTCGAGAATGAATTATTAGTAAAAGACGCAAAAGACTTATAGGTAGGTATACCGGTAGCCAAAAGAGAGGTAGAACACGAAGAAAACAATTATTATTTTGTTGGGGGTAGAACATGGAATACAATTGGGGTAGAACACGGAAAAAATAGTCGGCGGTCGAAACTTGGGTTGAACACGGATGCCAACGAATGTGCCCTTTGGACGAATGTGCCCTTTGGATAAAATTGGTGACTTTTTTGCTATGTACTAACAAAAATGGTAACAGTTTAGAGCCGAATGCTTTAAGTATAAAGTCAATATAAAATTTAAGTTAAAATACTTTAAAGGTTGATTGATCAGAGCCGAGCGAATCGATTTTTTGCCGTCCACGGGAATAAGTACCTTTGATTAATAGAAATAAGGTACATTTACACGGTCGACTCTGATGACGTCATCTGAAATATAAATGTAGGTACCTTATCTCTATTACTATAAGGTACCTTTTCCCGTGGACGGCAAAAATTCGATTCTTTCGGCTCTGATCAATCTGCGTCCACCTTAATGTAGGTACCTTTATTAGTACTATTTAAACTTTGTTTAGGACTGAAAATACTGACAAATATGCACTGTGCATCATTTATGTAAGATGTTGATAATCCAATCGTGTTGTCCAAACATGGGACAACTGACACTTACTTATTGTCTTGTCCACAATGGGACAGTCTCATTGAACAAGTGGAATAAGTAGTTGAGCACTAATAAATATTTGTTTTACGTGTCATTTAATCTTTTATATGTCTTGTTTCAGATATCTAAGCAAATATCTAAGCGGATTTCATTCATTAGGTACGTAAAAAACAATTTTTTATATTCGAATAGCTTCTCTGAGTCTTGCACTTGGAAAAATAATTAACTTTTACACATTAATAAAAGCTAAAAAGTGCTCTACGATGCTCTCCATTGCAGTTTGAACTTAATCTCCATCGTAGCTAATAGAAATTTCTTTATGCAAATTTTAATTTGAAAAAACCGCTATTCAGACTTAGTGCCGATGCCTTAGTTAAAATAAAAAAAGTCAATTACTGAAGCTCTAACAGACAAAAGACCTTTAGTCATTCGATAGTCCATTGTTAAGTAAAACGGCTGAAAACTGACGACTACCACATGAGTAGGAATACAATATTACCTTCAAACACCCTTTGAATGTGAACTGTTATCGAACTATCTGGATATTCCCTATCCTCCGATCGGAATTCTGATTGGCAGGATTCGTAGGATGAGTGGGAATATTTTTCCCGTTGCTCCGATTGTGTAATTTTTTTATTCAGAAGAAGTACACTCGTAAATAAAATGAAAGTCAAACAACAATACATTTGGTTACCGAACTAAATAATTTGATATGTTAGAACAAAAATAAAAGACGATCGAAACGAAAACAAGATACGATCGAAACGAAAACAAAAGACGATCGGAAATAAAACAAATCGGCCGACCTAACGTTTGCAGTTCGAAAAGTTAAAATCTGAAAAGTCTGAGAGAACTCTTAGCCAAGAAGGATAAAAAAACAACGGTCTCATTAACTACTACGATCAATTTGTTGAACGAGTTCGAACATTCGCAAAATCTTCATTTGATAGCTAATGATGCTTCACCGCCCCGCAGATGGAATACGTAATGATAGCAAACCACCCCGTATGAATATTGATCGAGATATTTATATCTACGTTTACTTTATACCTCCAAATGATATTTGTGGAACTTTGATATTTACTCCTGCCACTAGGTAGCATGGAACTGTGTTAGGCTTGACTAGAAACGGGATATGAGAAGAATATGTTGACGTCACGTCACGTCAATAAATACAATATTTTATTCAGATGTCTCAGTCGAAAAAACTTACTTTTAAAAAACTTGTAGTTTTAATAGAAAATATACTATGCACATTATCGCTCACGGATCCATCACGTAACATAAAATTATTTAAAATTATTTGCTACTGCTGCACCCCACGGTTTCACTCGCGTAAGTCTCGAACTCTCTGTAATTTTGTAATCAAAAGTATCCTAGGTCCTTTTTCATCGTCTAAATTATCAAAATGCCAATTTTCATCCAAATCCGACCGTGAAGAAATATATACCTAACAAACAAAGAATATGAACAAATAAATCACTACATAGTATAAAATAAAGTCACTTTTCGCCGTCCCTATATCCCTATGTCCCTATGTCCTTTTGTATGCTTTGATCTTTAAAACTACGCAACGGATTTTTATGCGGTTTTTTTTTAATAGATAGAGTGATTCAAGAGGAAGGTTTATATGTATAATACATGCATCATATAGCCGTGCGAAGCCGGAGCGGGTCGCTAGTAAATAATAGATTTACAAAATTTTATACTAGCTCTGCCCTGCGGTTTTACCCACGTAAGTCTCGATACCGGGATACCGCGATACCGGGTCTCGATATCGATATCGATACTCGAGTATCGGGATATAAAGTATCTTATATGTTAATCCAGGTCTCCAGCTATCTTTATATCGAGTTTCACTTCGATCGGTCCAGAAGTTTTTGCGTAAAGGAAGAACAAACACACACATAATAACACACAAACTTTTACATTTATAATATTAGTACGATTCGCTATTACCACTGAGTCAGCTAAACAAGAGGTTTATTTTACTATTCACGACGAATTGTGAAATCCAAGCCCTACTTGGATGTGTCAGAATCCCTCACGAAGCAATAAAATCCGACCTTGTTTGTTTAACTTATCCATAGAACCTACACGATCATAAACTGTGTAAAACCTATTAGACATTATTAAAGTTAAGGAACAATCTATTGCATTTTTGTCTTATGAATAGCAAACTGACAACGCCTGCACCTTTTAGTAAATTACAATAGAATAAAGCCCTTGACTTGTTAAATATTCGAGGTTGCCGGAATAATAGATTTATTTTGTATCATCTCTTAAAATATTTAAAGATGCTTTATACAATCTTCTTATTCTCCTCTAGATACTAAGCCTGCTAGGTGTCTAGGTATTTTAGGTGAATATATTCATTAGACATGGAAATCTGTCAATACGAGAATCTGTAGTATTGGAAATCTGAAAAATTGGGAATCTATAGACGTGGGAACAAAGCTATCCATTCACCTAAATTACCTAGACACCTAGATCCTGTGGAAATACTAAAAAACCCTTTCTCTTTAAATTTTTGTGCGAAATTTTAAATTATTAACAAGCAATTACACGGATTTGAAGTATGATATTTTTTCAAGCATCACCAATTTTTTTTGGACTGGGTGACAAAGAAGCGAACATTTTTCATAATAACATCCAAGACGTGACATTTAAAAACAAAGCTCATCGCTCATATGAGCTTTTATTAGAAGAATTTTCGTTCAGTTCGTGTCATTTTTTTTTCGAGATGTCTCTTAACATGCTCTTGACCTTTTACTGTTTGAGCCTTTTCCCAGATCTTTGACCTTTCAGGTCAATTGACACCTTTCCAGCAACTTTTGACTGACGTGACAGTTCTAAATTACAAATCATAGTTGAATCGTTAATTACAGAGTAACATTACACGATAATGACCTTTGTTTAATTTAATTACATGTCAGTTGTAGTAACCATAGATTCAAATATAAAGAAACTCAACCCAGAACAAATTTGCTGTCAAAATTGAAGCATAAAAACATTTATTAGGTACTTTTACTTTATTAACAATTCGTCATTTTGTGCACCAAGACCATTTACTTTTCACCTAAGCTAAGAACAAGCTAAGCTTTGTCTAAAATGTGTTTGGAGCAGAACTGGTTTAACTGAGTTTAACTATATTGACGCCGAACCGTCTGCCTAATTAGGGTGCGTTCAGATGACACGCGTTGACCACGCGCCCACCACGCGCATTACACGCGTTGAACACGCGTTAAAATTTGTTCTATATGTAATTTGAGTCTTATGACACATCAATAGATCTCAAATTGCATTTATCAAGTCCACCCGCTCACGCCACGCCCCGCGCACGCCTCGCGCACGCCCCGCGCCTGCTTGCATAAATGCAATTTGAGATCTATTGATGTGTCATAAGACTCAAATTATGTATAAAACAAATTTCAACGCGTGTTCAACGCGTGGTCAACGCGTGTGATGCGCGTGGTGGGCACGTGGTCAACGCGTGTCATCTGAACGCGCCCTTATTCTTAGAAAGACTGGTGCAATTATATGAACATACAGAAACCATTAAACATAAAAAACATAAAAGTAAACGATTTCATTGATAAACTTAGCAATCCGTATCTTAATAGGTATACCCAAAGCGTGCTTTACTATGTTATTAAAGTGTAATAAATAATGTAATTAAAGTTAAGATTTATGGCTTCTTATTACCTGATTAGTTAAAGCTTTTAATATTATGAAATGCGTTAGTTTAGTGTGAGTATGCTAAGTATATTCGTTATGTTCTCGCAAAATTATTAAAGCGATTACGATGCAACTTGGTAAGTAGAGACCTTACAATAATATATTATGTAGAGTAAGTATGTACTTTATTTTTATTACAAAAGATAGGTCAGCGTTTAATCACTATTACACCTGCCTGATGGTAGGTGACGATACGGTCTAAGATGTAGTACGCTTTCCTAAAAGATATCCGTTCATTCGCAACATAAAGACTCCCAAATTGCAGACGTCAAGAAAGACTGACGCAGGCAACCCATTCCATTCCCTTGCTGTATGAATAAAGATTGACGAAGCAAAACGCATAGTGCGAGTGTCTGGAAATTCCACTATGAATCGTTGTCGTTTACCAATTTGCGTGGTTGTATGACGAAAGAATGAAGATGGCATAATTAGGTCTTTCTTCCCCAATATACTTTCGGAATTAAAACTTACACGTGTAAGACCACGTAGTCTAGGTACTTTAGATATACGTAGGTACCTACTTATTTCATAAATAATGTATACTGTTTCGGCGACATTGTTATTCGGGCTGTGATAAGTCATCCGTCCCTTCCGAGCGAGGGTCCTGTTTTCAATTCCCTAAAAGAAAGCTTTTCTTATCAGCTGAATAACATTAAAACAAATGACTGGAAATTTATTCGAATTTACTTGAAAACGTATGCATAAGAAAAAGATAACGTAAGGTAAGTACCAATTTACAAATACGTGAAAGCAAAGTCAATGTAAAGAAAATATTCAGTTCATGTGATGAATAGATCACATTGAATCGTCTTAAAAACTAAGTTATAATGTGATCAGGTCACCAATGGGAAGAAGTCATGTCTTCTTGAAAAAAATGGGGTTCTTTTTTGTGATCATGACCACAAAGGTCGATATTAGGTACAACATTTTGAAGGTATACCTATTTAAAACGGAACAATTAAATCCATGGCAATGGGTTCATATCGGCGTATCTTAGTACGTCTTAATTAATACTTTATAAAAAAATTGAAACTGTTAATGGACAAAAATATTGCAGGACATTCCACACAAAGCTAAGCTAACTTGACTTGTGTTATGGGTGCAAGACAACAAATATACTACTTATATACTTTTCTTTTGTAAATATAATATACTTATAATACATAGAAACAACCAGACCACAGACAAATATCTAAGCATAAACACTTGTCTGAGGCGGGAATCGAACCCGCAACCCTGTGTTTGGCAGTCCGGCATGGTGACCATTGTGCCAACTGGGTCGCCTCGATCTTATTAATTATTATAATACAGCTTCTGCGATATCTTTCTTTGATCTGTCTGAAGTTATTTCAATCAACAATACCAAACAAAGGTACCTCGACGTTATTAATAAAATAGATTCTTCAAATAAACTAAAATTGGTTTCAAAATTCTAAGATCCGTATAATTGGAAGCTCTGAATTGGATCGCTTTTAGCACAATAGCTTCACAATGGCATCGTCCTTGATATTACATCGATTCAATCAAAATATTGGGCCAAAGGTTGTCTGAAAGAGGAGGGGAAGGAAACGGGGAGTAGGGTTTAACTCAGATAATAGAATATTGGAGAGAGGACAGTGCGATACTTTGTCTGACCCCACAATTATCACAATGATTACAATTACGAGAGTCATTAATACTACTATACTCATGGACCTAGAAAAAACTATACTATTATATTTGGGCACAAGTGGCGATCTGTTATTTTTTAATACCTATTGTTTCGCAATTATCACAGACATTAAGAACATAATTATAGCAAAAAATAATTTTAAAAATTCAAAAATGGTTCCCAAATAATCCAAAGAGTTTCCCAGGTTGCAATGGTAGGAACCATTGCAATGCATTGCTGCGTTTTAGGCACCCAATAGACTGACTGCACTGCCTCTTTGGATGGCAATGCCGATCCGATGGCCAAAGTAACAGCCAGCCCTTTGGTCACCTGAAAACCAATATTACAGTAAACATCGGAGACTGTCAGTAGGTACACCACCAGACTTCATATACTTACACAAAATCCATCAGCGACTGACTGGAGTAACTAAGATAGGGTATTGATTAACCGATCTGCTTACTTTTTTTTACGCAAAATAGGCTCGCATTTGATCTCATTTCACCTGGTGGAATCATCTCATCTCACCAGCGACGATGAGATTGAGGAGGTAGCATGTAGACTCGTAGACTCCAAGATTGTAGGTTTGGGGGAACAGCGACTCAGGCAGAGGGTACCGCACTTCTTAGCAGTGCGTATGAGAAAGATGAATACGTGACTGTTTGTACGCGATATTGGAAACACTATAGGATGTGTAGATAGCTATTATTCGTGCCCCTCGTTTTTTATTAGGTCGCAGACCAAAGTGCCTTGTGGAAAAAACTTCTAGTTCGAGTTCTTATATCTGTGGATGATCCCATTGTGATACTTCCAAACGTCAGAATTACGAGTAGATACTCGAAGCACTTACCCGTCAGAATGCCGTCCGAGTCATGGTCGATTGAACGTTCAATAGGGTTCAAGATGTCAGCCGGTTGTTTATCAAACTGATGATATCGCCCTTGTCAGTTTAATTCTGACAGAAAAGATCGTTTTAATTTAACGTGAGTCGTGTCGTGATATTATACCTAATACCATAATCGACCTATGTGGCGCAGAAGGTTGCGGTTTAGATTCCGGCATCTAACAAATACTTGTTTGAGGGGGAATCGAACCCGCAACCCTGTGTTAGGCAGTCTGGCACGGTGATCTTTGACGACCCAGTTGGCACAATGGTCACCATGCCGGACTGCCAAACACAGGGTTGCGGGTTCAAGTTCCGCCTCAGATAAATAGATATTTATGCTTTGATATTTCTCTATAGTCTGGTTGTTTCTATGTGTTATAAGTATATATTTACAAAAGAAAAGTATATAAGTAGTAACTATACTTAGCTTGGGGCTAGATGGCGATGTGTGGAATGTCCTGAAATGTTTATTATTTATTTATTTATTTTATTTATGTAAGTACATATTATATTTATTTCTGGTCTGGATGGTTCTATATGTAGGTATATCAAGAATATATTTACAAATAAAAATAGGTAAGATAAAAAAAGTATTCCTTCGTCTGGTCACCATAGCACAACTTCTTAAAAAAATCGTTTTTTTATGGTGTAAAAGACGTAGACTAGAGATCAAACGGTAAACTAGAATGGCCGCTCGGCATTTGAAGACTAGAAATTAAAATCACTAGTGAAAAATCGTTCGACAATTTTCGTTTGAATTTCCAATCTTCGTAAAACAAAATTTGATTGTTATAGAAGTAGCACTTAACCGCTTTCTTATGGAAATCTACGAGATTAGCGTATTTCCGATTTTGACCACAGACAGACTTAACTATTTAAATAAAAATATCTACTCTATATTTCGGTCAATGTTTTGTCGGTGAATGTTTTTTTCGGTCAATCTTTGACGGTCAATGTTTTTTCGGTGAAAGCTAGTGTGAAAGCCAATAACCCTGTATAACTTTTGTTTTTACTATATAATAATTTTACTCAATACAGTAGCACACTAATTACGTCGAAACACTATCAATTCTTGTTATCTGAAATTGATTGCCTTTTTATATCGCCCCCTTGACTTACAGTTAACGCTATAAAGAGCTATTTATTCGTAATACGTGTTGCTATTAGCTCGAACAATTAATCAAAAATCTAATTAAGTTGGTCGGCGCTCGGGAAATGTTGACAGAAGATTGAGTTCAGCTTTAATTACGGCAGACAACAGTGTTCTAGACTTAGCTGCTTGCACTTATGTACCAAGGATATAAGTGTACCAATTAATCTAAAATAACGAGAAAAAATATCATCACGAAATATTTTAAACTACAAGCTATGAATCTGAAACTTTGCATTACTAAAGCACTTAGAAAGGACTTTTGGAAATTTAACTTCTAAAGGAGTAAAAAATTAAATGAATTAGAAAAAAATGTTCTAATTTCCAAGAGTCGTAGTTGTTTGTTTAGGTGCACAGAAGTAGCCCTCAACGGTTTGCAAGTAATTACCAGTAACCCTGTATTTTGTGTATGTAGGAAATCAATATCACCAGCTTGGCTTATTATAAAATAATTCAAAAAAGCAGTATAATAAAAATAACTAGGTTTCCTCATCATACTTTGCCATTAAACTTGTTATTGTAAAGAGCCTCTACGTGTTGGCTTCGGCTCCACGCGTGCCTTGGGGTTCCATTGCCCCGTGATATGAGACACATTCAAAATAAATCAATAAATAAATATATATTTTAATAAAGTCGCGTCGCTCTGAACATCAATGCAACTCACATCCCAAAATTACTGAAAAATATTTTAATTCCTACAACTAATAGAACAAAGTTTTATTTGTAGTTGTTGCCTAAAGGTAGCCCTTAACTACCTGTCTTAGCAAATTATTAATAACCAGTACTTATTAAGGTCTTATAATTAGGTGCCTATATTCTTGTTATGCCTACGGAATTCCAGGTATAAATATCTAAACTTAGGCAAGTAACGAAGTCAACTAATGAATAGCAAGATGGAGTCAATACCGTTGGAACGTAGGCGTCGTCGCTCGTCGTTATAACATAAACTTAATTAAGACGCTCGACTATTAATAAACTATTATCAATATACCTAGTATTAATATACTAGTTGCGGCACGTGATTTCACTCGTGTACAATGAGGTAACAAAATTGTAAACCCACCAAAATTGCCATTTTAAAAGATTTTCAACTCGAGCAGGGTTCCTTTAACTCATTTTATCAAAAAAAACATAATTATAATGAAAACATGATATTAATTGCGATTTTAAAACTTTACGGTGGGTCTGCACTTTTGTAGCAAAGACTGCGTTCAGTATAAATTAAAAAGCCTATGTGTCATTTTAGGAACCATGCTATTGATAATGATTTAATATCTTTCAGACTTAAAACAGCCAATAAAAATGAAATAATACGTCAAATCTTAGGGTTAATATCGTGTTTAAATAAACCATATACTCCAAAAACCTCGAAAATCTAAAAGTCATAGCAAAAGTTGTTTGTTGATGCACATAGTTAGCTTGTAACCGCTATCTTAACTAATTATCAATAACCCTGTAGATTTACAGACAAACAGACAAACTTTCGCATTAATAATAATATTATTAGAGTATCGTACAGTACTCGTATGATATATTTAATAACGAAGGAACCTTCAGTATGGAAACGGAGAGTTAAAAGGATTTCACGCTTTTGTTACACTCTGATTTAATTAAAACTTTGATTTATGAAAGTAATATAAAACAGTGAACGTTTAATAGGATTTAGTATGCGGAGTTGTCGATGATAATGTTCGAGTTAATGAAAAGTTGGTCAATTCAAACGCTGGCGATTGAGACTGGTGTTAATTAACTAAAGAAAGGAAATCTTTTAATAGAAACCTATTCGATCTTAATAAAGAATCTATTAAAATGAAGAATTCTATCCAAATATTAGTCTTGTGTTTTATTGAACACTAGCTGCGCCCCGCGGATAAACCCGCGTAAGTCTTAAGGCCTTATTCTGCTATTTTGCATTAATGGATTTACCATTATCATTATATCGAGATTCTATTGATATTATATCGAGATTGTTACTTTATTTGGTATTCTGCTAAAGTTTTAATAACATCGCAATAGAATCACTATGGAGTCACAATGGAATGGTAATAGATACGTTGCAGGTGTTGCCTAGCAACATGGTATATGTTGCTAAGCGATATACCGTTTTGTCTATCGAGATTCCATTGAGTCACGATTCTAGAGCAGAATACCAAAGTGAGTCAGTTGTGTGTCAGTGGTGTTTCGATAGAATAGTTAAAATTAGGAGAATACCAATTTGACATGTAATGTCATATTTTTGACATTAAATGTCTATAACGATTCTATCGACACACTATTGAAACACAATTGTGTAAGCAGACTTAGACCCCTGATCCCGTGGGAATATCAAAATAAAAAGTAACCTTCCTAGATAAATGGACTATCTAACACAAAAATATTTTTTCAATTGGAACTGTAGTTCCTAAGATTAGCGCGTTCAAACAAACAAACTCTTCAGCTTTATATATTTACTAGCTGCCCTCCGCGGTTTCACCCGCGTAACTCCCGATCCCGTGGGAATATCGGGATAAATTAAGATGCAAGCTATCCTATCTTTCAAGTTGGATCGAACTGCACATGGTGTGCGAATTTTATTATAATCGGTTAAGTGGTTTAGGAGTCCATTGAGGACAAACATTGTGACACGAGATTTATATATATTAAGATTAAGAAGATATATAGATGAGTGATGGGCGCATTACGAAGGCATACAGCCTAACTTAGTTTTTAAGACTATTAAAAGTGAACCGATGCAATTTTATGATAAATAATTTTGACTTTGATCATAAATTATCGAATTTCAATCGAATCTTTAATTTTGTTTGATACACAGAGATCATAACATTTTAATAGTTCAATATAAAATTAGTATCTAAAGCCTTTATCGACAGTAATTTGGGACCTTCAGTTATATAGATATGTCTAGACTTCAACTTGCTTTAGTTTCAGAAAGCGTTCGACGTCAAACCTAATCAATAGACTCCTAATCTTGTCGTTTCTAAGCTAATTGTCGCTGTGCCTTGTACATTCTAATCAACTCTGTTGTTTTCTTTGAAATAAAGTTGATAAATCTATCTATTTTTATCTTCTAGCTGTGTTTAAATTTGATTTCTAATAGGTGGATTTTGATGTAAAATGTATCAGAATACTTAACCTACCTGAAGCCTACTTGTAAAATAGAGCTACTGAACGGTTATATCCAGATTCTAATTGCTTCAGTAGTTTTTAATTGTATAGGTAACAAAGGCACAGACAAAAATTCGTTTTAAAAACTATTAAATTCCTTTCGCAGCTGCTATTTCCTGAATTTTTACTTCCAAGTATAAATGTTTTAAACCTTCTTCTTTTTTTACCAGTTTACTGACGTGTACTTCACGTCACTTACGAACGTACCTAACCGGATTGGCATTAACACTTGAATTTAAGTAAAATATGAAACTATGAAAAAGTATAAGTATAGTGCACAATAAAAACAATTCAAATTATATATTAAAACAATAGAAATATTATTGTACTCTTCATTTATTTTGCTTGTTTTAAGTATCTAACGTATTAACTGCTGAAATTATCATTTGTTAATAAAAAGATATGGTACGTAATATTTAGAGGTCTCTCGACATTTACAAAATACATGATAATCGCAGCACGCGTCCGATAAGCAAAGGCGAAACGTCACGCGAATGTTAATTCCATCCCGATTAGTATTCAAGAAGCAACAACAACTAATAAAAAGCGGCCACCGTTGGGAAAATTGAAAATATCCGCAACCATCAGGAAAATGAGGAGGCTCTTCGTCACGCCGTGAAATTAGAATTGTTTCGAATGCATATCGCGTACAGCTAAATTTGTTCTTGCTTTTGATTATACACTGAACAGTGAACACCTAAGATACTTGATAAACATTCGGTTCTTTCCTTCAACATCTTATTACTGAATTTCAACTATCTACTCAATTAAGGAAAAAGGATCCAACAAGAATAAATGGTTCTGGTTGACGTGACAATCAACTCGGAAAGTTAGAAGAGAAAGAATAGAATAGAATGACATTTATTACAAGACCACACGGACAATAAAATGAAATAAAATAAAATAAAAAAATAAATAAAATAGTTACATATTACAAAAAATGATTGTCTGTAAAGTCGGTTTACGGACGATAATTTTACGTGATAACATCATAAGAAAACTATGAATTTTTTTGTTATTCTTTTTTATTTATATTGTCTTTTTTCTTTTCTTAATACGGGGTGTTCTGAACCGGCACAGTGTCCTCTATCCCGCTTATCCATTATCTTATCCATTCATTACCGGACACCCTGTATAAGTCTTTTAATCGTCACTTGTCACCATAAGACAAACCCAGATGAGCCATATTATTATTAAATAATCTGTTTCTTAAGTTTCCATGACGCGTCTGGTCATATTACCATGACCCATGACGTCACACCATATTACCTTGACACTTTTTTGTGAATGCAGGTGTTCCACTAATATTCTAATAATTTGTAGACGTTATCACGTCAAAAATAAAAATAAAGCAGAATTAGAAAACAATCACAAAGAAAGAAAAACAAACAAACCAAGAAGGTTGTGACTTTTTGGTTTGTTTTTTTTTCTTTCTTCCTTCTTGGTTTGTTTTTATGGTGTGCCATAGGTACTCGTAGACTTTCGCTACGATTTGACGCTTTTTTTAAATCCTGTATTTAAACTTTAATTAAATAACATCCTCCATCTAATATATGTCGCGTTGCGGTGACATCGATCGTTCCATATCCAATGTAACCAGACGTCCCAGCTTGTTGGCACAGACAAGCTTATTTGATGCTATATACTCTGCCTTATTTGAATGAACACTGTTCCGACCGCAAACAGGAGTCTGTCGAATTTACCAGCACATTTAATATACACAATATATTGATATACGTATTGGATATACAGGGTTATTGGTAATTATACTAGCAAACCGTTAAGGGCTACTTCTGTGCACCTTAACAAACAACTTTTATTCTACGACTTTTGGAAATTCGAAAAATAAATAAAATTTTGAGGTTATGTAAATTCGAAAAACTGCTGATTTTTTAAAACAAATGTCATTCAGACTAAGAACAGTAGATAAAACTTAAAAAATAAGTAAAATAAAATTTTAGGTGAGGTTAATGACCTCTCCGTGAAAGGAACAGCTGATTTTCAGGTAATACTAACCTCAAAATTTTCAAAAAAATGTACGAATTTCCAAAAGTCGTAGAACAAAAGTTGTTTGTTAAGGTGCACAGAAGTAGCCCTCAACGGCTTGCTAGTATAATTACCAATAACCCTGTATTTGTGTACGCTAAACTAAACGTTATTCTATGTATGATTAAACTATGTACCTTATGTGGTGTGACAGTCAAAATTAATTTCCTAATAGCTGTAACATTTAGTTGTTAGTAAATTAATTGTAACGACTGTTTTCGCGGCTGCCTGATTATTAATTTACATTAAATTTCAATGATACTGAAGTGAAAATACTAAATTATTGAAATTAAGTAGTTAATTATCAAGTTACTTGTTGTTATTTTGTTTGGGTTTTTTTTTGATAATTTCGTTTTTTGTAATTAGATATACCTATCCTTGTAGTTACAGTATTATTAACATTTTGTCATTCTGCATTAATATTAAACTATTGAACCATTTTTTTATCTGTTTTAATATGTTGAACTCATCTTTTGGATCAATGATTTTAATCTCAATTTTATCAAAACCAATGAGCTTAAACCCGGATTTACGGATATCGTATACTTTGCCTACCGGATCATATTGAGATCTACTTTTGTCGTTAGGTTGTAAATTTCCATACAAAAAGCGGTAACATTTTCCCTCCCATAAACGAAGTCCGATTTTGATAATTTTTGAAAATCTTCTAGATCTAATTGTTTAACTAAAACTAAAAACTAGGTTTAACCGATTTATTATAAAGAAATATTGCCCAAGATAAAAGTTATTAGTATCTGAATATCTATATTTTTGACTTAAAAACTTCATCGAGCGTTTCAATTGTTTTTTAATAGACTTAACTGAATTATCAAAAAAGAATAACGTATAAACTTAGAATAAGATGCAGTGAATTAAATGAGACCAAAATTTCATTTTGTGAAGGATAAAGGGGGTAAAAACGTTACGGCCCGCAACATTATTTGAAAGCAAAATGAATGCAATTACGTCCGAACTTAAACTCTCTCTATCGCACGATACGGGTGATTTTCGAAAATACCTACTCGCGCCGCGTATCGAAAACTCATGATTCTCTTAAGCTAAATTTAAAAAACACACAATTTGGTTGTCTGTAAAGTCGGTTTACGGATGATAATTTTACGTGATAACGTCATAAGAAAACATTGACACATTCGGAACACGAGCGTTATTGACCTTGTCAATAACGCTCACGTTCCCGTAACATGACACTTTTTGTGACTGCAGTACAGTGTTCATCGATTTACAAGACGTTATCACATCAATACTGAAACTAAAACCTTACAACCGGCGGCGGATACTTTTGGTTCCTCCTAATCGTGAGAATTCGTGATATTAATATAATAATGTACATATATACTAAAAAACAATACAAATTGACATTCAAATACACAGTTTAAGTTTATGTATCCGCAATCCGCATCGAAGAGATAACAATTTAATGTTCTAATGTGCATTAACCTCTGACCTCTAAGTAAAGGTGTATATAATATGGTGAGCTACAAATTGGTATGAACAACACGTAATTACAATAACATTTTGTACTGTAATAAAGATGTTAATTTGAAAGGTATAAATAACTTTAAAAACGACCGAATTGTAAAGGTCAGTGTGAAGTCCAAAATAATTTAACAGATAAGTAATTTCTTGTTGACGGGAATAGAAACCGAGCATCTTGTGCTGAAAACGATTATTTACCACGGTCTTCAAGTATTCGAAGTATTAATATTTTGAGGAAACACTTCTTTAAAAATGGCCTTCTAAGACCTATTGTCTACATGGTTGCCTGGAATTACCCTTAGACGATAAGGCTGCCCTTTGTGTCACTCTTGAATCTTTCCCTATTTTAGTTTATATGTTTTTGTACTTACTAGGATATGTAAGACAAACTGATATTAAAAATCCAAAAGTTTTGTATATTTGTATGTTTATAGTGCAATTAGGTGTTCATCCATCTATACACATAAACAAATCAGTATATATGTGCTAGGTACTTAAACTAATGTGCGAAAATCATTTATATTATACAAAGTCCATTGGAGCTAATATGACATAACAACAATTAGGTTTTAATGAATTTACGAAGTTATTAGTACCCAGTATATAAGGTACAACCTTCAACTTTAATTGTAGAGACGATTTAATGATGCTTTGAACTTATGTTAGATCATTTCTTACATTAAATAATTTACGGCTTAGTTAGATAATGTTTAACACAATGTCAAGTTTACGACTTAATCTCCAATAAAAAATGATGGATTCGTCGATTGATGATTGAATGGAAAGGACATTCATCAATGAACTCGTAGATCAATGAAAAATTATGTTGTTGATGTTTTTTATTGAATGACTCCATTAAGATGAGGTTACGAAGTGCACGAGATGGTTGAATCATCACGCTATAATTAAGACGAACAATAAAAATTGATAGATGCGAATTTAATAATGTAATAGGGTAATATTTAAAAAAATACTGTTAAATACAAGTGAACAGTGAACAGGTCTAGGAAAGCTCCAGTTTTTTTAAATTGAACTAGAGCTTTCATAGGTACCCTAACAGAACTTCCTCTATCCAAAGTTTCTGCCTTAAGTTCCTAAATATTGCTTTTAGAGCAATTATTCTTTTTTCATAAAACAAAGATTTGCTGTACACAAGCCTCTGTGTTTTGTTTTTAGGTTTTTAAAGGTTACGTTTTTCTAGTCGTTAAAGGAAAAGAAAGTCAGAGGGGTATGTGCACAATGAACCCAGATTTAATAAAAATAAAACGACTGATCTAAAGGCATTAGTTAGGAAGGCAATTCGTTTGTATTGAAACAAAACTCTCGTATTGTATTTATAATATTACGTATAACATATAGAAAATTAGAATTTAGAATGTCTCAAATTCATACTCGACGCTTATCTTGAGGTTTGTTTAACAGTTTGACACTTTTCTCGTCATAATGCTTCATTTGTGTTGTAGTCGAAACCATTATATCTAAAGATTTACAAAACATATTGTCTGGAATTCTGATTTGCCGAAATTTTCGTGAACAAGGTACTCAAGGATTTAAGCTTTGAACATCTTCAAACATCGATCCAACATCAGCCTATTATAATTTTCATTGTTTAAAAAGGTCAAGTTCCCATCGTTACTCGGTATTTGTTCTGCAAAAACTCGGTATTCGTAGTTTCCATTCTAAAACACAAAGCTAAAAGGAATTTACAACTAGAAAAAACGTTTATTTAGATTGCATGCATATGTAGGATATCCAAAAAAATATAAACGAATTCACTTTAAATAAAACCAGAGTAGTTTTTCGCCAATATCGGTCCGAGGACGACGACGTGCCAACAGGAAAAATGTAACATATACCGTTTGTTTGTCCAGTGCCAGTTCAATATCCGAAAGCATACCTTTGCCCGCGTGCAGTTTTCTGATATATTCCAGTTTTGTCAAATAGTTTTTGTACTCTCATTTTTACATATTTAAAACTTTACAAAATTGTTTTTCTCTGTTAAAATCATGTTCTATCGAAAATAAATTTAATTAATAAAATATGTAGAGGCCTTATAGAGGTGACGATGCAGCCTAAGATGTAGCACGCTTAGAAGATACTTGCTCACTCGTGATTTGAAGACCCCAAATTGTACACCTCAGGAAAGACAGACGCAGGCATCTGATTCCATTTTCTTGCAGTATGAATAATATTTAGTAGGGTAGCCTGGGATTTCCACCATGAATCTGTTCACTTATCAGGTTTGCTGGTAGTTAGACGAAAGAGATGGCAAGGTCGTGTAGTTCTTAATTAAATTATAGGTATATTTGTTCGTAAATAACTGTCAACAACTATTATAAACAGAGAACTATTTTTACCTATAGGTATTTGAAACGCCTAACCAAATTTACGCGTAACATTTGTTATTCCGAACATACTATAAAATTAAATTACTCGTTGTCAGTCTTTGTTTGAATGTCGTAAGATATGTCGTAGCTATTATTCCCAATCAGAAATGTATTCATGGTGGCATTTCGGAGATTTTGAAGCGAATGAGTCCCCATTAATCATACAGACACGGAAGATGTCACATCAATCGTTGTAAATAAGGCAAATGAGGCCTTCATCCAAATACTGATGAAGACGAAAAGGGTCCAAAGGGGGAAAGGGGTGATTAGGTCCTTCAGGTTCAGAAAGTTGAATTTGCTAAAATGTGTAATTCCCAGAAAGTTTAATTGTTAAAATGTTGATTTTACTAAAATGTTGAATTTGATAAAATTTTCAATTTGCTAAAATATTGAATTATCATAATGTTAAAACTAAACAGAAACAAAAGACGATCGAAAAAAACTGTATAGTCAAAATATAGATTTTAATCAACACGTTTTTGGGAGAGTTTTAAATATCGAATTGTTTTTCTCTATTAGCCAAGACTGTGTTTAACTTAGTGGGATTTAAGTCTCAGGGTTCCATTATTTAGGTATTCATATTTTAAATTTAAATAAAAAGACCTCCACTCTAGTGTTCTCAGTACAAACACAAACTTATGCAAAATAAAAGCATCAACTTTGAAATATAAATTATGCTAATGGACACAGAGCAAGTATCGCTAAGTGCGTATCAGACTAAATATTTTCGTAATAAAAAAAGAATAAAGCTAAAAGGTAGCGGAGTGCGGAGTCTTTTTAGATAAGAAAAGAGCAAGACTAATGAATTTAAATGTAATTCAATTTAATGCACATGAATAATTCAATAACAGTAAGGTAATGTGGAAAAGAATTGCCGACAAGATTCGGTCTCTAATTAATATCTTTTGCCACCTTATTGAAAGTAAAATTACAATTGTTAGATAAACTTACCATTATAAATTATTATTATATTAAATTTATATAGGCCACCAGACTATATATCCTTATTTTTTCGAAGGTCAGGGTTTCGGATCCTGCACCTATGGATTTTTGTTACAAAAATTGTGCGCTAATTAAGCGCTAATTACATAGTCGGAGATCCCTTTATGAACGACCTTCATCGAGCTGTTTAATGGATGAAAGTATTTTATATCAAATTAAATCGGTCAATAAATATATTGGTTGCCTAAAAAATTCAGTCCAGAATATGATTCATTAACAATTTAAATGTTTTTTAAACCTTTCGCTGCTTTGTTTAAGAGAAAAATTCCATACCAATCGAAAGTATGAAGCCTATAGAATTTGCAAACGTTAGGTTGACGTTTGGTAGGTTTTCCAGTCACAACTCTTGGGTAGGCAGATGAATCGATACTTGTCATTTGCACTGATCTGGTTAATGAATTGAAATAAAGTTAAAAAAATGTGAGCCGTCACGGGACGCCTGGCAGATGTGAAACATCGACATTATTTTGTAAAAGTAATATGCTGAAAAGAACAGATTGGGATAGAATCCCACAGTCGATTACGATGTGCACACCGTACACACTACTGCATATAGACTGTATATATATACCATCATATAGTGTGGCGACGCGTCGCCACAACATGCGTCGCCACGCCAGAAATCGGTAGGGTACACAACTAGTGTACCACTATGTGTCAATAATAATTAGTGAAGGAATTGTATTTTTTTTTTTTTTTTTTTTATTATTATTATTTTTTTGAAAATAATCGTAGCGACACCACACTGTTCAATGCGAAATAGAAAGACAAAACGAAAATAACTGGCTTGCTTTCTATGCAAAAAGTGTCGTTACAGCTTTTGGTTTTTAAGACGTTTCAAAGTGATCTATGTATAATAATATATATATAAGCATCGAAATAGTTGCATCTAGTCACCATAACACAAGCCTAGTTGCGCCTAGTCACAATAACACAAGCCTAGTTGCGTCTAGTCACCATAACACAAGCCTAGTTGCGCCTAGTCACCATAACACAAGCCTAGTTGGGTCTAGTCACCATAACACAAGCCTAGTTGGGTCTAGTCACCATAACACAAGCCTAGTTGCGTCTAGTCACCATAACACAAGCCTAGTTGGGTCTAGTGACCATAACACAAGCCTAGTTGGGTCTAGTCACCATAACACAAGCCTAGTTGGGTCTAGTGACCATAACACAAGCCTAGTTGGGTCTAGTCACCATACCACAAGCCTAGTTGTGTCTAGTCACCATAACACAAGCCTAGTTGGGTCTAGTCTCCATAACACAAGCCTAGTTGCGTCTAGTCACCATAACACAAGCCTAGTTGCGCCTAGTCACCATAACACAAGCCTATTTGAATTAAATTATAATCAAGCCTATTAGTTTTTAACGCATTTGGAGGCATAAAATAATTTTTTATCACAGTTGCTCATAAAGTGGATCTTATTAAACCGCTTTTAGGCTCATAATGCAACGTAATACACGCGTGCGATAAAAAAAAATCCAACTAGTGTTGGAAAATAATACGTCATCCCGATATGTCAAATACGTATCTTACTGCTAATGACATATAGTAGATGAAACATTCTTAAGGACATCGTTCAAATCGTATCCAAAAATTAACGTGCCGGCCACAAAAAAAAAATGTTTCTATCTTGTAGAGAATAACATTTTAAATAATGTTTAATAAGGCAACAAAGAGCTACGATGAACCATCGTTTAGTTATTTTACATTGAAAACCCAAAAAAAATGCATTTTGTAGAGATCCGTTTGACCACTTCTAAGATATTACTACAGAAAAAATATAAAAATAAGTAGTAAATGGATAAGTTTTGTCTGTTTTTATTATATTTATATACATAGGTATATCCAATAACCCTTTCAGAAGTTATAGTGGGATCTTAAAAGTGGTCAAACGGATCCCTATAAAATGCATTTTTTGGGTTTTCAATGTAAAATAACTCAACGATTTTTTGATCGTAGCTCTTTGTTGCCTTAGTAAACATTGTTTAAAATGTTATTCTCTACGAGATACAAATAATTTTTATTACTGGCCGGCATTTTTTTTTGTGAGTATTTTTTGTTAGAAACATGAATGATCTCCTTTATCTGGGTTATACTGTTTTGATGTATAGAAAAAGGTACCATCCAAAGAGTTTTTAAGCCTTGCTGGCTTAAAACTCTTTGTTGGTATCTTTTTCTTCTTTTCAAAAGGTTGTCTCTAAAGTCTGCGAACGATAATATTACGTGATGACGTCTTTGAAAATAATTAAAAATTGAGTTTTGTTTTTATTTTGTTTTTTCTTTAGGTACATAAATATATTTTTTTTTAGTTTTTAATGAAACCCGGAACTAATATATTCTGTTTTTAACCGCCGACGCAAAAACAAATGAAAAAAACCCTAAAAAAATATTGTATGTCAGACGCTGTATAGGTTAAAAGTCTTTTGCCTAGCCTTTCGGGAGTGTAATTAACAAAAAATAGTAAACATAACCTAAAATTCTTAAAAACTTTTTATTATTAAAATTTTAACAAGTCTTTTTTTTATTCGCAACTGTGATAAAAAACGTCGTACGATACACGTGTGAATTGATCATTCCATCTCGGCTTTTGCCACGCTCGCGTTCCGCTCGCGCGTCATAAACCGCCTCTATGGAATGATCAACTTTCCACACTTGTATCGCAATGTACTATTGCTCACGAATTCCGACTTTTTCCCCACTGTGCGTCGCCACGCCAGAAATCGGTTTTACGTGCGGCTATAGATGTTTCACATCAATAAAGGTTATGTATTTTATAGGTACGGTTATTTGTCTATTGATCAAACCAGTGAAAGTCTAAAAACAAAAAATATAAATTAAGTAATCATTCTGGACTGAAGTTTTTCAGGCAACCCATTTGTAATATATTTATTGAACTATTCAATTTGATATAAAAATACTTTTCATTCATTAAACATCTCGATGAAGTTCGTTTTGAAGGGATCCCGTACCAACACAGTGAAGGAAAACATTATTATGAAAACCTGCTGCTTTGTTGGTTCCAAACGTATTGACGAATTCTTTTCTCTGTAATAATAGGTAAGCTTTTTTACATAAAAATATAGCATCGTGAAATTCCAATACAATATCCTGAAACGGTATGAAACAACTAGCGTAATTGGATAAATTGGTATATGCTACCAGTAGCCGAAGTTCTTACAATGTTAAAGCCTAGTTAAACCATATGTAGATGACAAAGTACATTAGAATAATGAAGCTGTCAAACATATACAGTACAAGCGCTTAATTAAGAAGCGTTGTCATGTTTAAGCCACCTTGTAAGCACAGTTACATAAAGGGGTGGGACCATTGTATGTACATCTTACGTACCTGAGTTTAGAAAAGCCAGTGGTACTATTGTTAGTGAGGATCGATCCGACCAGACAAAGGACGGGGGAATATTGTTTGTCACAAAATTTATTATGGCGGCAGACAGCCCGTTCGTGAGTTACATCCTCTATATATCAGTACCTACATAGCGCAAACATATTTACTTGCTGTTTCGATTGTCGCCACTCGTTCAATGCTGAGATATAACCATAACAAATCTGCTGATATCAGAATAAAGTATACACACTTTTCTTTCGCTTTAATAACTTTTTTGGTTTTGCGTTTCATAAAAATGGTCACTGCGAACTGTTTACACTACCTACACTATTTTAAGTGACTATGGTTATTTTTTTGTTTTTCGAAAAACGTCAATTAATTGGACAAAAATCTTTATTCTTAATTAATTTGAATTGTCTCACAAAAATAGTGTATTCAGTAGCTCATCTTTGAGGGCTCACTCCATGAAGGTTTATATTTTTTTTGTCAAATGTCCTGGGTGCTGTCTATGATAAAGTTTCTACTTCCAGAGGTATAGTACCTACTCTTGGCTCGGAATCAGATGGTTTATAACGGAAAATGTCATTGCTTATATAAAGTCCACATATTTGACGACACAGTTGGCACAATGGTCACCATGCCGGACTGCCAAACACTGGGTTGCGGGTTTGGTTCCCGCCACAGACAAGTATTTATTTTTCTATGTATTATAAGTATATATTTACAAAAGAAAAGTATCTAAGTAGTTTATCCGTTGTCTAGCACCCATAACACAAGTCTGGTTACTTAGCTTGAGGCAAGATGACGATGTGTGGCATGTCCTGCAATATTTATATATTATTTTATTTATTTATATTAAAACGTCCGAATGTGAAGAAGTCTTCATTCGTTAATCGCAACAGCCTCTAAAGTCACCTTATATAAACCCTAGACCTTGCGTAAATACAACGGGTGACTACTCTGACTACCAGTCTTCTACCAAGTTTACATCCGACCGCTTTAAACTCAACTATTCGGCATTTGGAACGAGAGACTAACGACTTGCAGACAGACATAACTTAAATAATGCCCTATTAAACGGATCCTATAGTTACAACGCTCTGAACTCAATATAACGCTTGATAAAACACAAACTTAGGGTTAAACTTAGGGTTCAAAATATGATAAACTAGCTGCGCCCCACGGTTTTACCCGCGTTAGTCCCGATCCCGTGAATATATATGACGAAAATTAAGTAGCTTTTAATCAGCATAAATGTGAAAACAGAAGGCTGAGCAATATCACAGATGTCAGTGATATTTGACAGATGTCAAAGTGACAGATGTCAAAGTGACAGATGTCAAAGTGACATTTGACAGCTGTCCAAGTGTAAAATTTTCGACACTTTTCGTTATATTTTGAACAATTCACACAATATCTTTATAAATTATAGCCTATGCTCTATTCTGATGTATAAGCTATATTATTGCTAAGTTTCATTAAAATCCATTCAGTACTTTTTGCGTTAAAGAGTAACAAACATCCATACATCCAGACATCCATACATACAAACTTTCACGTTTATAATATTAAGTAGGATATTGTAGGACATTTCATATAGCGCCATCTACCCTCAAGCTAAGTAACTAAGCTTGTGTTATGGTGGTCTGATGACTGTTAAAAGTTACTTACAAAGTAAAAATAATTCACATACCTCAAATGAGGCTTAATATTTTATTATAATTTTGACATCTTTACTCTATTTAATGGGAATAAATGATTGATTGACTAAAAAAAACTAATAAGAAAAGAATATGTTAATTTTTAAATGCTGTAGTTGTTCGGTTCGTCCGATGAGTGGGGAGTATTTCAATTTTTTGTTCTTTAGAATACCCTTGCATAATATTATGCTCTTGTCATATGAAAAAATGATACTGTTTTTTAAAATGTAAAAATATTTTAAGGAGGAGACTACGGGTCTTTCAAACTCAAACTTTTTAACCATAAGAGTTGTTTAAACAAGTCAGAATAGTTATTTTTATTATATTTTTAATTACATATGTAATTGATATTGAATAAATGGTTATCACTACATAGTATAAAACAAAGTCGCTTTCTCTGTCCCTATATCCCTATGTATGCTTAAATCTTTAAAACTACGCATCGGATTTTGATGCGGTTTTTTTAAATAGATAGAGTGATTCAAGAGGAAGGTTTATATGTATAATAAATGCATAATAATATAGCCGTGTAAAGCCGGGACGGGACGCTAGTTTAAAATAAAGTATGACAAAACTTCTACTAGAGTTTTGAAACTCTTCTTACTCTACCGGAACATAAGCAGACCGGCATCACTTTCGCTAAAATTTATATTTAATGTGGCATCTTCATCAACATGAGCTGGGCTGGTGCAGGCAGATGTCGGTCGTATGAGCGATGACCCTTATGTAGTACAAAAACATTCAACATAAACCTTATTGTCGTCGCTTATTTCTCTACAAAATAAGTGACAGCAACGGCGGTAGGATCTCTTTATTATACTACAAAGTATCCTTTCTAAGTCAATTCCGAGCGGGCCCGCTATTATGTTACTTGTTTGCTTCCTTTATTTATGTTACTGCACTATTTAAATTCTATTATCCAATTCAGTTGTTTATATAGAGGGTCCTATAGTGTCTTAGGGGTTACGCAGATACCAAATTATTCTATTGCACGATAGTTCTTCAACGACCACTCAATTTGCGGCGTTAAACTTTGCGGTAAGGCGTAATATAATGCGTCGTTTTAATAATAAGCACCCCCGGATATTGCTTTAATTGCTCCATCACTATCACTACATAGTATAAAATAAAGTCACTTGTCGCCGTCCCTATGTCCCTATTTCCCTTTGTATGCTTAGATTTTTAAAACTACGCAACGGATTTTGAAGCAGTTTATTTAATAGATAGAGTGGTTCAAGAGGAAGGTTTATATGTATAATACATGCATAATATAACCGTGCGAAGCCGGAGCGGGTCGCTAGTTACAAATATAGCTTTTAAAATATTTTTATTTTTTGTGAACACGATCATTTTTGTGTGCGTTGCGAAGACATACATACGTATTTTTTATTGTCAAAGTCTATTGTTTTAAACATTTCGTTTCAACAACAAACAACACATTTGGCATAAAAAGCATACAAAAAACGCTTTAAGGAATGTAGACGTTTGAAAAAAAACAATGCGCCTTTCCCATATTGGTCAACAAAAATTAAGAGGCTGGAGAAACAATAGGGCCCTGCACAGGATAATCAACCTTAAGGTGGGACCGCGCAGCTCTGGCTGATGGTACTTAGTTTTAAAGACGATTCAATGCTATCTCATACGAATGATTCCAACTGAATAAAGTTTGACTTTGACTTTGTGCCCATCTTAAACCGGCTTATGTTGTAGTTGGCCAGTTGTACACAAGTTATATAAATTCTGCAGTAAATTTTTAAGATTCGCCATACCTACCCACTACTTATTTTACTCTAAAGTATATCCCAGTATGCTAGGATAGTAATTTATTGCGCACCATCTCAGTATAGAATTAAGATTTATAACTCAAGTAAATTTGAAATTTCACAACAAAACCTTCGGTAACTTCCTCGACACGATCTTTGTTAGCTTCTCATCGGTGTCGTAAGGGCAAACCGTGAGGCATTTCGATCAATGGCATGAGTCAGAGAGGCGCAACGTGCGAGGGTGCCGCGCTCGTCGACACCAGCCTAGATAAGACAATGGGCACATCGCCTAATGCCTACTGCACATTAGAACAATAGTAAATCTACACTGGCGTATTTAAGAGTAATAGAACGTAGCACTCGTAGCGTATCTCGGCGTAAAGGCCAAAAATTAGGGGATTCTAATTCCAAATGCATAGAATCTATACTAATATTATAAAGCTGAAGAGTTTGTTTGTTTGTTGGAACGCGTTAATCTCAGGAACTACTGGTTCGAATTGAAAAAATATTTTTATGTTGGATAGTCCATTTATCGAGGAATGTTTTAGGCTACTTTTCATTTTGATACTCTCACGGGATCGGGACATACGCAGGTAAAACCATATAGCATTATGTAGTACATGGCACAACCATATAGCGTTATGTAGTAAATACAAAATTTTACGGTGCCTAATACAAAATGCACAGAATAACCTTTACTAAGACTCGCTTATCATAGTTATTTAAGCGTATTTTTGACGTATCTAAGCGTAGAATTACGTTTTACGTAGCATCCATAGCGTATATCAGCGATATTACAAAAAAATACGGCGCCTAATCCCAAATACACATTGAAATAACGGTAACTTACTAGCGTATTTAAGATTAGACGTACCTATCTTTGACGTTTATCACAGCGTAGAGTTACGTAGTACGTAGCACCCGTAGCGTATCTCGACGGATATCGTAGCACATGAACGTTGAATACGCTACGAGCTGTGTATTAACACAATTTTCCGGCAACAACGGAAAGTTTCCCGATTTACGAGCTATAGCCTAGTTCGCATTAAGCTAGTAATTTAGTCGAGTAGCGAGTAATTTAGTAGCTAAAATACTCGCCACTGACCAAAAATAGTTCGCACTTTGGTCGAGTAGAGTTTACAAGTGAGTGGTGTTTTGCAAGATGAACAACCTACAAAACAATGCAAAGATGAGGCGGCAACTAATCAACTCGACTAATTCGAGAGGTTCAGACTTGTTCAGCCGGTGATCCAGTGAGCAAGGAGGCGTGGAGGGAAGGGTGCTACTCGCCACTCGCCTAATAAAAATAGAATAAAACATAGCTAAGAACACTCCCGACTAACTTACCTTTCAAACAAAAAAAAACTAAATGAAAATCGGTTCATCCGTTCGGGAGCTACGATGCCACAGACAGACACACACACACACAAACAAAGACACGTCAAACTTATAACACCCCGTCGTTTTTGCGTCGGGGGTTAAAAATGGATCGACTCGACTAAATTACTTACTAACCAACTCGACAAAAATTTTGGTGTTCGGACAAGTTTAGCTACTAAATTACTCGCTACTTGACTAAAATACTAGCCTAATGCGAACTAGGCTTAAGTGCATGACCTACATCCATTCTTAACACTTATCAATATCTTATGCTCCTACATATTGTAACTGAGTTGTGATTTGAGGGTTGATTTGGATTGAAGGTCGCACTATATCTAATACCGTATCTTGTTAGGAGTTACTTCTTCGTTCTTAGTTTATTTAACGTGTCTTTTTCATTCGAACATTATGTCTTTTACACTTGCTAAGTAGGTGCAGATCATTGCCGATTAGTCTCGTATGTAGTAAATGTGTGATATATATGAGCAATATTAGTCTTATGGTTCATACCTCTCAGCTGGCAGAACTGACCGCCCGGCGGCTTCTTCATACATTTTTACTATGGCGCCATCTGTCGGAGCAGTTGATGAACTAATTCCGAAGGTTCACATTCGTCCCCAGATCTATTATTCATCTAGTCTAGATCATCACTACATAGTATAAAACGGGGACTCTTCCCGCTGTCTGTCCCTATGTATGTTTAGATCTTTAAGTTTCGATTCTTTAGATTTTTTAAACGATAGAATTAATCAAGGGTTAGGTTTAAGTATATAAAACAAAACAACCACGCATACGAAGTCTCGGCCAACATGTAATATAAAGGCGCATATTATTATTAGGTATCTACCAAGTGGATTTAATTTATTGTCCAAGTATCTACGAATGCAATTTATATTCGATAAAGTAAAATTTAATAAACGTATTCCGTTCATGGTCCATTCATTTCACATTTAAACCCCGTTCGCGTATTGGACCTTTCGCCCTCCATACTGAATTTGCATCCAAACGAGGTGAAATCAAAAATAAATTTCGGACACTCACCAACCTATTTGATTGTTATTTAACATTGTTAACTGTGTATTTTACGGAATAAATTACACAATAACTGTTTTGTATTGTTTGTAAGCTGTTTAATTAACATTAAAACAAACTCTAGTGCTTGAGGGTGTTTCAAAATGTATGCACACGAAATTTAAAAAAATAATTAAATGTTTTTCGTTAAAATTACGTAAATAAATTGAAATGTATTTTTTTTATAAACCACGCACGTGGAACATGATTTTTTAACTATTCAATTCTATTTTTAAACTGTTCAACAACAACCCTTTCCAACAACAGTGTAATTAGCTTAGCTTGGGGCTAGATAGCACTAGGCTGTGTATTAAAAACTAGCTGCGCCCCGCGGTTTCACCCGCTTTCGATTTTTATTTAAACATTTTTCTCCTGACAATAAAGAACACAACAAAAAAAGCATGAGCGAAATCAGTCCAGCCGTTCACGCGTGATGCCGTGACCAATGGAAATAGGGACGATTCACTTTATATAATAGATTACAATAATTGACTGTAAATTCATGAACAATGGGATAGTTTCAAAGCCTGATAAAGCATTTGGTAATATTTTGAATGACGACCTCTGTGCCTGCGACGCAGAAGGTTGCGGGTTTGATGCCAGTTTCAAAAAAATATTTATGTACAGATGTTTGCTTCTGATCTTAATATTTTTGTACATTGTATATGTATGTATTTACAAATAGAAAGTTCCTACATATTATATCCGTTGTCTGGCTTCCATAATACAAACTCAGTTGCTTAGTTTGGGGCTAGATGGCGCTGTGCCTGTGTAAATGTCGCCCAAATGTCGATGTTAGACGACCTCTGTGGCGCGTCGGGCGAACACCCGACTGCGACGCAGAAGGTTGCGGGTTCGATTCCCGCCGGGAACAAGTATTTATGCTGACCATAAATTCTTGTTTCTGGTTCTGGGTGTTTCTTATATGTATAATATGTATATATTTAAAAAAAAAAGTATATAAGTAGTTAATCCGTTATCTGGCACCCATAACACAAGCATTAAGTTGCTTAGCTTGGGGCTGGATGGCGATGTGTAATATGTCCTGAAATATATTTTTTTTTTATTTTTTTTTTTTAAATGTCCTGCGATATTTATTTATTTAAATTTGGCGGGCCGCTAATTCGACATCACCTTAACGATAATTTAACTTTAGACTGCAACACATGCATTTTACAGTGTTTTAATTTATAATTGGATTTAGTTTAAGGTTCTCAACGCACAAGCTACCGACGTGTCACTAGATTGTTTATTTTCGTCGTATCTTTTATTTAATTAGCTATTAAAAAAATACAAAAAAATTCCAATTAATACTGTAAATGCGAAAAGGTTTCTTTTTTGTATCTTCCTCACGACTCATAATCCAGCCACGACGACTAATAAAAGCAATTTGAATAAAAATATGCATAGTATGCGTCATAAGTACACTATTAGTTTGCTACAATAATCTATCAACAAGTATTGGACTTACGACCTTCTTCTAATAGACGTTACACACACACACAACAAACATAAATATGTACTTGAATAAAAAGTACACAGTGTGATTACGTATTATTTTCAACATGTTAGCTAGTAGTCTTTAGTTGTGTGAGTAGTATAAGCAGCCACCCGCTACATCAACTGACGTGGGTTCGATGCACAGGTTACGTTGTTATAATGTTCAAATAGTGCTACACAGGATTGTAAAAGTTACGGTGGCGGTGGACTTTTGAACGTCGATTGTACACAGCCCGTAGTGTGTTTAAAGGACATCTCTATAAAGTTTCATGTTATTAGCAGTATTAAAAATGGAAGAGTGAAGTATTCGCAGGTGCATAATTTTAATAAAAATGTACGCCAGTCATCCCACCTAATATGGAAATTGAAGAAGTTCCATAGTTTACACGTCAAACTTTCTCCGAGTCCAAATAATTCTAATTAAAATTTTCCTAGAAATGCGCTCTCAAAATCTGTTCGCGTACAGTGGATATGAGCCGCTATAACTTCGAAATAATATAGTAGAATTTGTAAGCTGCGCGTGCAAATAACTCAGGTGCAGTCGGATCACGTGAAAGTAGTAAAATAATAAAACTTTATCCATCCCGTCAACGTTTTGAATAAAATGCAAAACGTGTCTGGGATGCAGCCAAAACGGCTCGCCGAGCTCCGGGCTAGGCTCTCTCTGCTATCTCCGCAACTTTTATTCGGTACTTATTTTCAATGTACGATCATAAATATTTTATTATAATTTCGGTTGACGGAAATACAACATGATTTAGATGGCTGGTTACGGAGCTCTAAAAACATCTCTGTATTTATGCGAAATACCTACCTTACATCTTGTGGCTTTTATCCAAGAGGTTTATACAAACCCATATTATTTATACAATTTGCTTTGTACAAGACGCGTGTCATATGAATATCAATTATTAGGGTTTTATTATTTTGTGCACGATTGTATTGAAGGGGTTTCGTGATTATTTGTTCAGATTTTAACTCAAATAAATTTCATGTTTATTTTGATCACATCTTAATAAAATAAGTTAGGGTTAAGATTTGTATTATTTGTCAAATAAATGTTGTGCATAGCTTTTATCGGAGCATGAATCTAATTATTGATTGGTATGCTATTTGTGTATCAGTGTTTTGATTAGTGTTCTGTTGTTGTGCCTTATAATAAATAAAATAAACTAAATAAAAGAGGGCTGTATAGGTGTTAGGCTACCTTACTCTATACTCACGCAAAAAGGGCCCAACACAGAGATCTAGAGTCGCAAAAAATCGTCCATATAACAAGTACATGAATCATCATGAAATCTCTGAAACTGCAAGTGTTAAACTTCGCATACAGCTTGCTTTTAGGACGAAAGCACCCGTTAAGGAAAGATTTTTTGTAATTCGATCCCTAAAGTGGTAAAAGAGCATAAACGGGTTAAACTGCAAGGCATAGTCACATATAAAACGGTTAAGAATAAAAATATTACTCGGAATTTTAGTAAATCTTTGACAATGCCATGCAAAAGTACAATGTGAATACTTAAGGTGAAAGGGTACCTGCGCTCTCTCCATACAAACGTAGTCGACTGTTTCCTCCCTGGATAATTATGACCCTAGCACAAATATTTTTGTGCCATAAAACCTATAACTGCCATGGCTATGCTCCTATGTTTTGGTTTTTTCATTTTCTAATTATCATAGAAATTAATATTAAAAAAATAAAACAAAAAATAGGGCCATGATCATGGCAGTTATAAGTTTTATGCACCAAAAATGTTTGCTCTAGTGTCATTATCCAGAAGAAAAACAGTCGACTACGTTTGTATGGAGAGTGCCCCCGGTATCCTTTCCTCTTAAGACCTCAAAAATTCAAATGGGAAAATGTGTAAATAGGATGAGACTGAGACCAGTGGCGGCAGTGGTGCGCCGGGCGATGGCACGCTCCTCTCCAGGCTCACTCCCTAGGGCTTGTTTACTTAACATAATATTCAGTTCAGACTCGAATCCACTCAAATACTATTTGCATCTCAACAAGCGACACGGGTTTAGCTATTCTACATATTTTATTTTTTCACATTTATTGGAATAGAAAGCACTTTCCTGACGTGTACTATTTGGGAGTTTTCAAGCCGCGACTGAACAGGTATCTGTAATCTGAATTCTGGGAAAGCGTGCTACATCTTAGGCTTCTTAGTCATCACCATCAGGACTATTACCATGATAGACCTATCATTTGTAATAAAAAAAAAACAACATACAGAGGAATTGAGAACCTCCTCCTTTTTTGAAGTCGGTTAAAAAGACATCATAGCATGACAGTTTAATGACATACTTACGCCCGTTTTCACAAACAGTACTTACTTAAGTTGCTCTTGGATAAGAAAACGCATTGCGCTAAATGCGACCCTATGATTGGTCAATTTTGTGCTGTTCTCTTCACTCTAGCGAATCAGCGTCTTATTTTCGGCTCTATGCGTTCGCGCGCACTATGCAATCTCATAGGGTTGACTGTGAATACGGGTGATAACATACTTAACAGTTTTAAACCAATTTTTACCTTTTTATTACAAATATTATATACGCTTTTGTTTTTGGAAACGAAATAAACAATTTCGCTGTGTATGTGTACGTAGAATTGTATACTTACTGCGTTAGCATTGGTCAGAACAGTGACTTCACACAAACTTTCTCAAATAAAACCCACGACCCTGATTGAGATGCAAGTACTATATTCTGCATTTTATTGAATCAAAAACCATCGCTACAAATGCATCTCATTGAAATCATCGTCTAAAACTTTACATTGGTAAACTTCGTAAAGTGGGACTTCGGTAGGTAGGCACACATCACGGTCTTCCACACCGTAACCCATTTACCCAAACTACCTGTTTCGGAAACTTTCTAGCTCTATTACAGATTAGTTTTACATAGTATGGAAATGAAATGACGTAGAGTGGACTGAAGCCATTGCTCACGAGGCAACCGGCATAACCCAAATTTTTACCCAGTAATTTTAATGCAATCAGGACTAATCAATCAAACGATTCATTTGTTTCAGATAGTAAAATCCATAATAACAATAAAATTAAAAATAATCAAAATACTAAAAATTATATGTTAAAAATAAATACCTTCTTACAATCACAATAAAAAACTTCAAATCAACAATTTTAATTCAATACAAACTTTTAAAAATTAAAATAAACAATTCAGATCAAAATTAAAAACTTCAATATTAAAAAATAATCAAATTTCAAATAATGATAAAGTAAAAATTTAAAACGGAATATTTATTTACCATGATTTTAGGGTTCCGTACTCAAAGGGTAAAAACGGGACCCTTGTACTAAGACTCCACTGTCCGTCTGTCTGTCTGTCACAAGACTGTATCTCATGCACCGTGATAGCGAGACAGTTGAAATTTTCACAGATGATGTTTTCTGTTGCTTTGATTACAAAAAATACTAAAAACAAAATATAATGTTACGGAACCCGTCGTGCACGAGTCCGACTCGCACTTGGCCGGTTTTTATTTGCTTTCATTTTATGGATAACTATAGTAGTGAAAAATAACCATGTCAAATTGCAATCCTATATCGAGTATAATGTGAAAAAAATAATGGCACCTAACTAAATGATATTGGCTTTTACATCTTATATTAATCATTTATACAACGACGACAACTAAAAATCCTTGCTATGCAGGTCGCTGTAGTGCCTAGGACATATTTTAGATTGCGTAGCAAAAAAATAATATGGTATCCTGTAAATAAATAGGCCATGCTGCGAGTAATTTATGTACTCTTGGTAGAGTATACCGTAGTGTAATTTCACGCCACTTTCCTAATCTAAATCCGGTGTAAGGACAAAGAATTACGGGGCGTATTCGAAAGATAAGGTTATGTTGTTTGCGTTGATTTGTATCAGTTTCGGTCCGAGTTTTACGTGAAAGGGCACTACGGCCGTGGCTGTAGTTCGCCAAACTTGGAATATAAATTTGGCTACGGCTGGCCCGTTGTTTGTCCAACAATAGGCAACCGTTGCCAACATAAATTATCGAGCAACATTCGTCTCTCGACCAACATCACCAAATATTTACATACCCCTATCCGGTTACCTAAGATGTATGCTATCAACATTATATATATTATTTGGTTTGCTTCCACATTAACTTTCGTATATTTTATTTATCTAATGTTTCTGAATCAAATATCTGAGTTTGAGAAAACTTAGTTTGTGTTCCATTTTGTAAGTAATCCAGAGATTTTTATGCGAGACCGGGACAACGACGGATTAAAATGAGCGAAAGCGACAACAAAACGCTGGAAACGCAAGAATATATTGTGAAGAATAGTAAATAGTGGGAACAAGTCTTTGCAAGGCGACTGAGAGTCTTAAAGAAGCTTAAAACCTTCCCTCTATTGAATAGACAGACATAATTCCTTGGCTATTTATTCGTAGCGCCATCGGTTCATTTTATACTGTCGTGTTTTTAATGTAGATATAATAAATACTGCGTGAAAATCAAAATTTTGACACTAAAAAATTTGTAAAAACCGAACTAAAAACTATACTGAATCAAATGGGTAATGTTAGCTGTTAGTAAAGTTCCACCACCTAGTTTCGCAACAGAGAGCACCACCTAGTTTTGGCCCAAATCTAGTTTCTCCTACTAAATAAGTTTAGGTACATTGTTTGGTACTAAAAACGAGAACATGATTTTCATTTAATTAAAATAACGTAAGAAATAGTTTCAAGGTATTTATAAATTCGAAAAATATGCAGTTTCTCGTAATAACGTCCAATTGGAAATCAAAAACATTACATTTCAATCTGCGCATGAATCTATGATATATTTTTTAACTACCGAATTATCCTTATACAATAAAAGTATAAAAATAGTAATTAAGTGTCATGAACGCCATTTTCATTTTCAAAGCCTAGTGAAGAATTTAGTAGTTGGTTGGTTGCGTGGATTACAAAATAATGTTACTATCGATTTCAAAATCGGTTTTTACGAAAAACAAAAATAAGAATTTGTCGGGCTGTTATATATACGTTGACATATTTTATCTTTATTGCTCATTTATTCGTAGTCACATTACTTTGAAATCAGTATTTAATTACTATGTCGCGATTGATTGAGTAGTCTATTCAGAGACAAATTGCTCTAAGGTATTGAAGTGATTGCCTAATGTTAGAAAATTATATTTAATCATTACAACTAGAATTAGGTACTGAACCTCGAATGCAAATTACTTATGTTGACATAGAAGTTTACTTTCAATGTCCTAGTAATCAAAATAATATAGTGCTTAGTTATTTATCTTTATTGTCTACAAAACATTGAACAATCAAGGTAAATATTGGTATGGTTTCAAATACTGAACTTCGAAAGACTTTACGTGAAAATTCAATACATTCTCCAATGATTTGCTGCCTCTCTCTCTAAATGCTTGTTTTTATTAAAATATTTGAACTGTTGCTTTTCCCAAAGGCGCAATTTTTCAATAGGAAAGTTATTTACAATTTAAGTATAGACTACTTATTTATCTAATGGTGCGGTATTTAAATGCTAGTCTAAAAGCTAAAGGTTCTATGACGGTCCTTAGCAATATTTCATTATTTTTTTATAACACGCAGTTATTTATTAGTAACTAACGAATAGTAAGATGGTATGGTAAGGTCAGAACGTGGGAATGAGAAGATTTCTCTCTAAATTACAATGACTGACTTTGAAGGTAACCTTGGTGACGAATCATTCCGGACTCCTCAGGGATTAGGCAAACTAAACGGCAGATAGTTGGCCGACAGTTTATGTTGTGAAATTTTCGTCATTTGTTTATATTGGCCGCCTAATACTCATATGGCCAAAAACCTTTCTATCAACGACTAAAAATTTACTGATATTTTTTTTGACAGTTTTGCTATAGAAAGGTGATATTTTAACTCTTGGTCGTCGATAGACGGGTAATTGATTTTGACAAGTGATGTTACAGTTTCAAAATGCACGCTCTACTAATTTTGCCCTTACATATTGTGTTTTAATGATGGATCGGACATTTTTAGACCGCGCCAAAATGATCTCTATCAAACTCTAAGCGGACTCGACCTTGTTCCGATGTATATTAAGCTGGTCCAACCAATAACGTAAGAATCATTAAAATTGGCTCACGAGTTTGGGCTCTAGAGAGCCACATAGGTTCAAACTTACATACATAGACTGATGAACACATTACCACTCCCTTGCGTTGCGCAGTCTGGTAAAAAAGGAAGTCGGGTCAGATCCACTGCCTGCCGTCTTCCTTCTTTTTTTTCTTCATGCACTCCTGAGTCTATCAAGAACCCACTCATTTGGGGGCTTTGAAGTCACAAACGTATTTCTAGGCATATGCTAGGTAACTTCATCTGGTGATATTGTATCAATAATAAAAATCTTTAAAGACAGAGAATCTGTTGTCTGCATGAACTCACACGGACCTAGGCATTGTAAATGATTAGTAACGCTATTTGCCATTTAAAAGTACAAATTCACGTATTACACTCACGTACGATACCTATTTGGCTCGTGTTATTTAATTTGGTGGCTTTGTTAGACTAAAAAATCTAACAAGTGCAAAAAACATTTGATCCTGAGAACTTCATAGATGTTCTAAAAAAAAGTTTAGGATTAGAGTTAACCACTCATAATTTAAAAAATATCTCAGAATGTGGTGTGGGTTCAGAACGCCTCCTCCTACTATGAAAAGAAACATGTGGGTTCCGTACCTGAAAAGGTAAAAAATTAAACCTTTATAAGATCACTCTCTTGTCAGTCTGCTTTTTTCCTTGCGATTATTTTCACAAAGGATTCAAAATCTGAATATTATGAGCAATATTTGGCTCCTCAAACATTTTATGGTGTACATACATTGTATTGATTTATATTATGTAAATAAATCATGTCTAAAGATTCTTATTGTTAGATATGACATCATAAGAGGTAACTACATGGTATTGCAGCACGCCAGTTGTGTTAAAGAAATTGGTACCTAAACGCATCTTGTTCACAGTGAGCTTTGAAGGGAATATCGGATGAATGTATCCAGACGGAGCTGAGGGCACCACAAACATCATCGTGTATGTATGCATCACCGAGCCTATTCCACGAGTAAAGACTCCCACGTGCCCACCCATTCATGTACTACACCCTCTTCAACACTAGGGTTGTTCCTATGCGCCTGTAATATTCAATATTACATCTGAAAGGCAGCACCATGAAGGCATTTCGATTGTCTCCTGTTTGGAAAACAGTACTAAATGAAATTAAGGCATTTCAATCGTGTCCTGTTTTCGTTTCGATCGTCTTCTGTTTCCGGCTCAGTCATCTTTTATTTCTCGTTTGATCGTCTTTTGTTTCTGGTTTGATCGCCTTTTGTTTCTGGTCTCTCCTTTTTATCCGTTTCAATCGTCTTTTGTTTCTGGTTTGATCGTCTTTTGTTTGTGGTCTCTCCTTTTTATTTGTTTCAATCGTCTATTGTTTCTGGTTTGATCGTCTTTTGTTTCTGTTTCCGTTTCCATCGTCTTTTGTTTTTGGATCGGTCGTCTTTTATTTCTCTTACGATCAGAAACAAAAGACGAGTTACAGGGTACGACTGAAAATTGAAATTCAATTACTAACAATGTACCTATTTGTGTAACAAACAAAGTTTTTTTTTGGGATATCGGTAGGACCTACTCCTGTAGCTCCCCCGTGATAGGACAATATGGGCTTAAAGAAAAAAGGAAAAATTAACATACATACATTGCAAATTATATAAAAGCTTTAAAAAAAAACAGTAGGTAGGTACGATAACCCTAGTTTCGTCCTGTGCAGTCTCGACGAGTTTCCCTCAATAGCAACCACAAAAGGGGTGAAGTCCTTTCACTAGATCCTGTCTTCTGATCGGGATGCATTCAATATCTAAATTACGTAGGTACCTGAGTTCATTTCTATTCTGCCTGAATACGCATTGATCTCTATTTGAATCGAATCAAATGGGTTCCTAGTTGAATACACAAATGCAGCTTATTCGATATTTCAATAGATTTCTATAGGGACCTTAATATAAATTTATCCTAGAATATATTTTTGCATTTATTTGGCTAGGTACCAGGTACCTACAGTTTGTTATGCGGTAATTTATTATAAGTAGCTTAGATTTAATATTCTTTAAAGAGATTTGCAAGAAATGTCACTTGGTATTTTTTTTATTAACTAAGTCCCGACCCCTCGGCAATTTCGATAAAAATATGCCAATTTTTATCTAAATTGGTCCAGTCATTTGACCACAAAGAAGGAACAAACAAACAGATAAATAAATAAACTTTCGGGTTTATAATAAGGCACACCTGCGGGTAATACGGCGGGCCACCTGCCACCTTAATTAAAAACTAAATATTTAAAAAAAAAATAGGGAAAACTACAAAGAAACAAGTAATTTGATAAACATTTGCTCTATTGTCAATCTGAAAAGATTTCATTTGTTTGCTAGTAATAGTTCATTTGTTTATAGTGGCCCTTTTAACCTTTATTTGTTAGAATTTTGAACTTTTTTTTTCATAAACGGCCAGTCACCATTTACATCCAAGATTAAAGGCAAGAGCCAAGAAGGCAAGGCCTAGATAGTTTGACTCCGACAATCGGAACTTCGCAAGCATTCGAACGTTCCATTCTCAATACATTCGCTCGACTGACTGAACTCCCGTGGTAGGCACAATGGATGCCAATGCAAGGGAATTCGGCTTCAACTACGCTCAATGCATCTGCACTACTGTACTGCCTTGTCTAAGTCTGGTGCGTTTCATTTGAATACTTGACTTTATGTAGTAGATAGCTATAGGTGTTAAGTTGTCTATCTATTGACTATTCTGTCGTATTCAACGTTCGATACTTGTACTTATGTGCTAGCCTGTTCGGTATGATAGTATTTTACAATGTTTTTACATATTTAAACTGACTATATAATATCAACGCACAGCTTAAACCGGAGTGTGTGTTTTTTATTCAAATTTAGGTATCCATCCACTGAGAAAAGTTTTTTGAAGTTTCATTTCCTGTAGGCTGCGTGAGCGAATAAGCAAGCAAAATCTAGTGAAAAAATAAATATTAATTTCAATTTGTTCAGATTATGGTACTTAAAATCAGATCAACAAATAACACAGAACTAAAACAACAGGCTCGAAATACATTTTAACGTTAATGAATCTGAAAATAATAAATTTATCTGTGTAAGGCTGTTCAAGATTAATGTATGCGACCTTAGAATTAGTCCCCTGGATTCTACTTCCAAATGCCACGATACCACAAAAGATGCCAATCGTGAATTGCCATCGCATTCGCGGTGAATACCTATCGTAAATTGCGCAAATACAAAATCATAGTACAAGTAGGTATATTCTGAACATTTTCCAGTAACATTTTTAAATTGGATTACTGAATTTCATAGCAATAAATCCAGATAGTGTCTTACGTAGAATGTATTAACGTCTAGATTCTATGTGGGTGAAATAAAACCGAATGGAATATACTGAAGAAGATTTCTTCTGTGAAAATTATTTGCTTCTGCAGCCGTAATATACGACTGGATTTTTATTGCCGTCTGAGAAACAAATAGTTTATTTAACGTGTTTTTGAGAAATCGAGCGCTTATACGAATTTGTTTTTTCCAAATAAATTACCTAAGCTCTGTAACGCATAAATCTCTTCAAATAAATACTCCCAAAATATAAAACAATTTAATATCGGACAACAATTACGTACGCCATAAGCCATTGGGCAAACATGTTTATATTAAAAGCTCTATTGGTTTTGCGCAATGAAATGGTGGACCACCGAATTGAGAAGCGGCGCGCTTCGTCCCTCGTGTCGGTTGATTTTGCATATCGAGTGATTATTTCATCCTCTCATGCGTTACGGAACACACGCTGATTTCATATTCATTCCCATCGGTATTAACATAACAAATGTGACCAACCAACCTTTGTAACCTGAACGAGTATCAATTGATAAATGTAGATACAATTTCAGAAATGGTTTTATACACATTCAGTATTTGTTTATTAATTTGTTTAAATAGACAAAGCCAATTATTATTATAAATCAATGTTAAAACAAAGCAATAAACCAATTTACGTAAATGGATTGAAATCACACAGTAAAATATCATTAACAATGGAATCAATTCGAACTAAAATATTGATTATGAAATAACTAGCTTGAAATACTACTCTGGTCACCGATCCGCTGGCCAAAGAAACACTATAGCTAGCTTTTGGGATATCTAAGAAAAAAAAATATCTTCATCTACACTAATGTTATGAAAAGGAAATATTTTCTTGTTTGAAACGAATATACTCCGAATCTACTGAACCGATTTTTAAGAAACTTTGATGAGGATACATTGATTCATTGGGAGTACTTAATATCCTGATATTCCCACGGGATCGTGACTTACGCGGATAAAACCACAGTGCTAGTTTGTTATAAGTTAGAAATAGTTAAGTGACTTTAATTAGTTCCTACCTAATTAATTAATGAGTGAATTGTTTTGTTCACAGGTTTCACATAATGTCTCGCTGTACGCGAGTTAAACTATCTCAACTCTGCTGACAAGAATTGAAGAAATCGTACGAAACAATCTAGAAATATGGATGTCAGAGTAATTGCCATTTTGGCGATAGCCACCCAATTGAGTAAGTATCTATAGTCACTACATAGTATAAAACAAAGTCGCTTTCTCTGTCCCTATGTACCTATATCCCTATGTATGCTTAAATCTTTAAAACTACGCAACGGATTTTGATGCGGTTTTTTTTAATAGATAGAGTGATTCAAGAGGAAGGTTTATATGTATAATACATGCATAATATAGCCGTGCGAAGCCGGAGCGGGTCGCTAGTAATATTATAAAGAGGAATGATAATTATGATTGTTTGTTTGAATTTGAATAGGCTCCGAACCTACTGGACCGATTTTGAAGAAACTTGGTATGAGGTTACATTGATTCATTGGGTGTGGGGCTTTTTATCCCGATATTCCCATAGGATCGGGACTTACGTATTTAATGCAATCCTATATAAAAGCTATAAAGTATAAGTTGCACAAATGGGCGGCCTTTCAGCGGAAGCGATTTCTTCTAGGAAATCCTAAATGGATTGTATAGCCATAATAAAAGTTCAAAGGATGATCGAGGCCAAAGCCTACCTATCTATAATGTTTATGTAAAGTTCAAGAAGGTTACATCTTTTTACTTAATTGAAAATACATAGATTGTAAGGGTACCCTCGATACGTATCTTGGACTATCTCATCCCACTTGATGGCAAATGGTGCGAAAGTAAGGAGAATATAGTGATGCGACCCCGCTGAATTTGTTATTCACGGCGCACTCACTTTTCGATGTGAATGCACGCAATATTTTCTATATTGCTTTTCGAAGTTTCATATCATATCGTTTGAAACTGTTTATGCAAAACGATATTTTGTATTTATTTACAAAGTTTTATTTGAATATGTAATATTGGATAGGTACTAAACTTTATTGGTATTCTTCTTTTCATAAATGCTCCTTATACAAAGTCTAGGAAACTTCTTCTTTCTTATAACATTTTTCAATATAATTTTTATTATAAAACTAGCGACCCGCTCCGGCTTCGCACGGCTATATTATGTATGTATTATACACATATACCTACCTTCGTCTTGAATCACTCCATGTATTAAAAAAAACGCATCAAAATCCGTTGCGTTGTTTTAAAGATCTAAGCATACATAGGGACAGACAGCGGAAAGTGACTTTGTTTTATACTATGTAATGATGTTTGTATTTATTTATCTAAATAAAAAGCACCTTTTTTTAATAATATGGAGGTACTATTACAGATAATTTACCAGCAAATGGCATTGAAGTAACGTAGCTCAAGAGTTTTTCACTTTTATCAGCACATTTCGCTCGGAGCTTTTTGCATAAAGTACCTCGAGACATTTTTATCTAATGGCTATATCATACGGTATTCAAAATATTATGTAGGTGTACTCTTGGTATCTTTTACAAAAGTAAAAAGCATTTTTACTGGTCTTATGAGCAAAAGGTACAATTTTCATAAAGGTGGTAGATGCTCAGCAATATTTGACAAACTTTTGTCCGAGAAGTAATGAAATTGATGTTGTGACTTTCATTTTATTTTCAGGTTTCGTGGCAGGTGATGGAAGCTTTCTGACACAAACTGTGTATGGATTCTTGGATTTTACGACAACTATAGGCAACACAGTGATGGTCTTCTCTCCAAATTCTGCACCGCCTCCAGGTTATGTTTACAACATATTCTTTTTAATCCGATTAACGTTTTTAGGTATAACAATCTAACTTTACATATGTTTTCAGAACCACCTAGCACAGAAAAGGCAGTGCAAGAAAATATAATCGAAACCAAACCTCCCCCACCGTCAGTGACTAACACAAAGCCAGAAGCGATCAAACCTAGCAAATTATCGGAGAAAAGTAACACGAATAAACCACCCGCACCAGCAGTACTATCCAGCGCTATCTCGGTAGTGTCATCGCCACACAAAGAAGAAAAACCGAACGCTCCCAAATCTGTAGTTAAAGAACAAAAACAAATTATCACTAAAGTCGAAGTAGTAGCTGGCTCTTCAAAGATCGTAGAAAGTAGTTCACCAAAATCTTCCCAAAAGGCCAATAAAAATTCCCAGTCCAATAAAAATAAAGAAAGTAAACCTATTAAAAGCGTAACCAACATTGTAAGTAGCAAAGTGGAAATAAAACAAGGTCCTCCTCCTTCAATTATTAGTTCCAAAATAAACAGCGTCGTCAACATACAATCGAGTCAACCTGATGAAGAACCAGCTATTCTCATTACTAATAACAACATTGGGGAGCCAGAATACGATTTTCTTTCAAGACAACCTTCCGAGTTTGTAGAGGAAACTTATAAGGTTATCAACATAAGACCTTCTAAAGCTCATGGACAGAAACCTAAACATGTGCACAAAAATAGAGCACCGACTCCTCCCCCCGAAGATGACGATTTCCCACTAGGTCTAGTGACTACTTTAGGAGGGACTATTGTTAGAGATGGTCTCACTACTGTACACGAGACTAGTGTAATAGGTACCTTCATATCTGGGAAATATGCACAGGTGTTGAACAGCAATTCAAAAATTTTACAAGCACCTGGTCATCGGGCTAAAATTGCTCCAACTCCACCTCATAGAATCTTAAAAACAGCAGCACCAGCAATTACAAAAAATCATCGCTACAATTTAGAACCAACACCCTCGATCAGCGATGATGAAAGTAGTTTTGGAAAAACGACTCGTCGACAGCCGAATGGCGGAGGCTCATTTAAAAATCGTCACCGACCTCCAAATGTACCCGATAATGAAACTCACGATACAATCCCTTCTAGCCAAAGTAAAAAATTCAAGAACAGGAATACAGTACATCCTCAAAAAGCGCAAAGGTAAAGCTTCAGCATGGCGTGAGTAGCAACAACAGCTGTTCAAACAAATCAGTCGACAATCATTGTATTATGATCAATCTTCGACTTTATTAATGCATGGCCGCCGCATGTAGCTTCCCTACATGGCATTTAGATATCGTTACAGTACAAAAACTAATAACTTTCAATTTTCTATTTTCCAGTACACGTTTTGGTCGAAAGGGACACAAACCTCAACTGGCAACCGTATCTGTTTTCAGTGAAACATCGACATCATCATCCTTTAATAACAGACGGAAGAGCAACCGCAACTCTGGACAGAAATCCGTTGTAACACCTTCCAGCAACAACGAGTCAAGACGTGGGTTCAAGCCACGTGTTCAGCCGACACCCGTTGAACAAGTGACCCCAACGCCTTCCACCAGCGTTTATAAGTTCAAACTCAACAGATCTCCAGGAACAGGACGTTGGCAATACAAAACAAGTCCTAAACCTAAAGTTACAATCCGTAAAATTATGGGCGATGACGAACAACAGACAACTCCGAACTCTAACCCACTACTTGATGATCCTCAATCTAACGATTTACTTCAAGCGAGATCCGACAACGATTTGGAATTGTCCGGGTCTCAAAATGGCCCCGGCACCTTACTTGATAATGACACTGAAGATAATTCTATTGAAAAACCACCTCCAGTTGAAACATTGAAAGTTGAAATATCTACTCCCGCCGATTTCCGAGATGTTTACTACGAAATAGCTACTATCAAGTCTCCTTACACATTTCAGGTAAAATTAACTAAGAAAAGTAGATGATTATAAACTACTTTCACAAGCTAATTCAGAGTTTTTTTTTTTGTAACTTAAGCTAAACCGTTATTTTTCTCTTTCAGGTTGGACGCGTGAAAAACACTCGTATAATAACAGTGACAACTACTATAGAAAAACGCATAGAACCAACATCAGTTATTAACTCGCCAAGTTCTCTCAACGAACCGTTGACAGAAAACATCTTGGCGACCGCTTCTCCTTACGGAAAAGATCACCATTTAGATTCAAGCATTGTCACATTACCTGCAATTACGTTATCCTCAGACATGGAAACTCCGCCGCTTGAAACTATAACAGAAACTTTTAGCACCACACAAAACATGCTGAAAACTCACATATTGCCAGTAGTTCGCGACGTTAATTTGACTTCAAGTTTGACATTCATACAAACTTATCAAGTAACTAGATTTGTAACAGCCACAAAAACGTTACCACCTATGGACTACTTCCAGTTTATACCCAGTAAAACTTTGAAAGAATTTAACAGCCGCCTAGATGAAGCTGGCTCGGAATTGCACTTGGAATTAGATTTCGGAGACAGTAATGAAGACGAAGACGGTGTACCACGCAGAGTTTTCCCATCAGAATTAGACCTGGCTAACGTCGGATCTGATTTTGATTTGACAGAAGTAGAAAGATACAAATCTGACAACCATTTGAGATTAAAGAAAGCTCATGGTCAGAACAAGAACAATCAAGTGAGCGAAGCACCCTCTGCTCTAACACCGGAACAAGCCCAACAATTGGCTCTCCTAAGACTACTGAATCCAGCCGCGGCGGCACAGATACCAAATGTAGTTACCACCTCGAAACCAGTTATCAAATACGAGACCGTTTACGAATCCCACGTAATCCCAGTATTCGATGGCAAGACTACTTTGCACAGCACTATTTCAAGACCGGTTGCTACTCTAACGAAAACTGAATACGAAATAGGCACGAGCAGCTTACCCGCCTTACCTTTGCAGCAGATTAATCCGCTTTTCCCACAACAACAGTTCCAAGTAACTTCGACGCCGGTGGTTATGAACACCGAAGTTACAGTAACCGACAGTCAAGTTCTGAAGCTGACTTTCGGGGCCAAGGCGGTGTATACTACATTGTTTAATACTAAAGTTGTGCCTACGGTGCTGACATCCTACGTAACCCAATCTGTGCCGGTCCAGCCAAGCGCCGGGTATCCTGGCTACTTCCCGGCACCTTTTGCTCCTTATCCCTATGTCGGGTGAATGTTATAGTGCTCATATTTAGTTATCGAAAACTATATTCTTTAAATTAATGTAAAGTGCAATAGTGTTAGGTTTATTATCGGACAAAAACACGAATAAATTCGGTGAAATGTTGAATGCGTTTGCTAAAATATACGTGATAAACTACATCGCGAGTGGGTGAACAATAAACTGTGCAAAAGCAGAAACGTTAGGATTTATAGCTTTTGTGAAAACACGAAAACTGTAAAGTTGTGTTTCTTCTAGTTTTCTACGGTCTGTGCAGTGCGTTCACGAGGGGATAAACCTCACTACATAGGTACATAAACCTATACGTATAATGTAAGCTTAAGTTGACATAAGTTTATAAGTTAAACTCTTTATGTTGTTTTGGCATAAAAATGTATCACAATTTCAATTAGAATAATGTTATCTAACTAGGTTTTAATGTAAATAATAATTTATGCAAAATATGCCCCTTATTTTAAGAATTGTAAATATATTGAACATTAAACATGAATCCACGATTAACTTAGATAACTAATAAATAAAATTAAAATTGTAGATACGTATTGTAATCAATTCTATGTAAGTAAATATAACGCTAAGCTTGTGATAATTAAATCTAAACCATTTTTTACTTTTGTACATGTATACTTAATGTCATAAAAATGGGCCTTAGAATACTTATATTGCAATAAAGAAATAAAATTATAATATTATTTTCGTAACCTATAAAGTACCTGCCGGTAATAAAGTCACTAAAAGTTTTTTTAAAAACCTTATAATAGTCACCAATTAACAAAAATAGAATTGTTTTTCAGATTGACAATAAAATAAATATTATATTTATCTAATGTCCTGTTTTTAAATAGTCTTTCTCATTTTTATTAAATAACTAGCGACCCGCCCCTGCTTCGCACGGCTATATTATGCATGTATAAACCTTCCTCTTGAATCACTCTATCTATGAAAAAAAACCGCATCCGAAATCCGTTGCGTAGTTTTAAAGATTTAAGCATACAAAGGGATATAGGGACAGAGAAACCGACTATGTTTTATACTATGTAGTGATAGTTATAGTGATTAGTTTTTAATTAAGGTGACAGGTTGCCCTTATTACCCGCCTTATCAAAAACAACACCTTCCTACTTAAATAGGTCCGAGTTTAATGGAGTTACAAAAAATTCGAAAGTTAATGAAATTTTACTAGAAAATATCCAATTTAGTTAGGATGCAAAGCAATATTTCAAAGCTCCGAGAGGTTTATTTCCCATGATATCTTAATTAAAGCTGTTTCATACAGAATCTGAACCAGTCTCGAAAGAAACAATGAACCCCAAGTTATGAAACTAAGATTAATGGACGCTGTTACTTTAACTTCATAAACAAACGTATTTTTAATTTTTCACCCTTTACAAAAAAAAACTCATTAGGTCGTTGTCTATCTTATTGAATTTAATATTAAATCCAATTTAAATCAGATTTTTACCATTTAAAAGCTCTATCTGGGAAAAAATACTTTAAGTACATACATAAAAATTCAAGTGGAAGTGTCAGAGAGACTTCAAAATGACCCACATGTGGTGCATCCATAGGGAACGTGTTAATTATCAACGGAAAACTGCGGCCTCCTTACAAAATTGCGTTTAATTGATTTTCCTATGAAATCGGGACTAACGAAGGGAAAACCTCTGGACGCAGCTTGATTATTGAGGTAACGAGGTAAGTAGGTAGATACTTACGAGGATTCTAATACTTCTGAAATACTAATTTACTCCTGAGCAATCAAATTGATACCTAAACCATAGCCTTAACCTCACAATTTCAAAGAACATGCACGTTAATGAATATACCTGTCCACCTGGTAATCAAGCAGTCAGTTTTACACACAATGAGAGCTAAAATGAGGTTTCATAACGCCTGATCACTTGCCTATTCAATGGCTATTCACAACGTCGACAAACTTTAATGAAAACAGGGCCTGTGTTTCACTATAGTCATGCTAATTTGAGCGAAAACCTACGTTCATTTGAACTTATTCCTAAACTGATTGTGGATTAATTGATTTAATTTTCAAAACTAGAAATAATTTTAGGGAAAATGCATCTCAAAAATGTTGCATATTAAGTTTTACGAACCTTAATTTGTATAACAAAAACAAGTAATGTGAAAATCTGCAGCGTTACTTGGCCGCGTAGCTTAGTGGTTATTGCCTAGCGTTACTTGGTCGCAGGTTTAAACCTCACTACATTGCTAAATTTTGAAAATTTCTTTCGAAATGCCTAGTTAGTTTACGCACTATAAGTGATGAAATTATTTTTAAAACTAGTTTTTAATTAATGACACATTAATTAATGAAAAAAAGGTGACTTCCTGATAGAACATACATAGGTAGGTTGGTATTATGATTACTTTCTTGGAAGGCCCTCTCCATGCACTGAGACATAGTCACACACGGGTAAGCTTCATTCTTCAAATAACATTTATCAAAGAAAAGTAAACACTAATCTATACCTATACCTACTGTAGGATAGTGATTCAATACAAATATTGTTGTGCGGAATGTTTTTCTAACTCCTTAGTGGCGAGTAGCGACGTCAACACAAGAATAAGAAAACAAACTGTTTCTACCCGGCTGCGTCAAGCAAACACTATATACAACTTCTAAATAAGACACAATGGAATTGCACCTATTCAGATAGGAACTGAATATTGCAAAACCGGGAACTGTGTCGAGCGATGTGCTGGTTCAGTGACGTGAATAGGTATACCTACTGGTAGTTTTAAGAAGAGCTTAGACTCTTGTAATACCCTTCTTTTTGCAAGGAGTAGCGCTTATAATGAAACGGTAGGCTGCAAATAATTAAATATATTTTACTTCTAGTCTGTAGGTACGCTTTCCTACATAACAGTGACCATAAAGTCACCAATTTAAATTTAATTAATTTTAGGGACAAAATGCCTTTACTTAGGTGTCAATCAATAAGGATCTTTCTACTTATTGATTCGTGATATACCTAAGTTGTCTAGGTAGAAATATTTTTGCTAAAAGTCTTTCTTCATACTGTCTTGAGTTCCTGACTACAAATTAATTCATACTCCTCCTAGGCAAAACGTTTTCATTTTTCACGGGCTATATAAGTTCAGAAATACAGCACGACATTGACGCCCCGTATTAAGTTGCTCTTGGATAAGTAAACTCATTGCGCTAAATGCGGTCCTATGATTGGTCAATTTTGTGCTGCTCGCTTCACTCTAGCAAATCAGCGTCTTATATGCGGCTCTATGCGTTCACGCGCACTATGCTATCTCATAGGGTTGATTTGTTAGAAACCAAGTTGACTGGAACTACCATTTCCCAATCCGCAAATCACCACCTCACTCCGAGACGTGTTTCAAAATAAAAATTTCACAAAAATGTTTTCGGTTCTACTCTGAAAAATTGCAAATCTCCTCAAACTCCCATCAATCTTGGACTCAAAAGTTGTTGTTAACAAATTTAAATTAAAAAGGAATGAGAGAGATAAGTAATTAGGTTTTTGTTAGTCTTGGAAAAACGATAATTCTCTTTTTCACGCATCTGTTTGTTCGCAAAAACTTTGAAACTTTTTAAAGACTTAAAAATGAATATTTTGGTTGGTAAAATTTTCAATGTAGCAACTGCAATAAGGTACAAAGTAGGTACTATATTGAATGTCCACGTTGAAATCAGGAGTACAGACGGTTTCAGCGCTGATTGAACGAGGTTGAGGGAAATCGGCTTATCTTGCGCCGATGGCTACCGGGTATAATTTCATTTCAGCGTGCACACCACCATCACGGAGCGAGCACACACCACGCTTTCATGCAAATGACAATATTGTAGATACCTACCTACCTCTTTTCTATAAGGGAAAATCCCATTAGCTATATATCGGTAGAAAGAATTACCTAAAAATACTTTATCGAAACGTAATACGTACTTCTTATCGGATTATGGTATGATTGTCGATTGTAAATTTACTTATAAATATACTTCTCTTGCCTCAATGAATATACTTACCTACAAAAGATATTATACGCGACCAATTCAGAACCTCCTTACTTTTACCTAACACCCACGTAATATAGGTAAATCGAATTACTTGTTAATATTTTCTTGAAAAATATTTTAAATAGGTACCTATATCTTAAGATTTTATAGATAAGATCATAAATCTTATCTATAAAATCTTTGATATAGTATAGGTACTAAGGTAAGTAAATTAGGTATATTACCTACTCAATTAATAATTTAAAGATAACATTACCATTCCAATAATGAAATGATAAGATTATGCATTCTATGTAAAATACAGCAAACAAAGACCGCGATTGAGTGTACCACTTTGATGTTATTGTTTAATTAGTTTACTTAATAATGTTTCATTAGTAAAAAAATACAGAGAGTGTCATTTAAAATGTATCGGATTGTTCCTTTTGCAATACTGGGAATTTTAGCAGCGTGTGAGTATATTGACAAACAGCTTTAGTAGGTACCTGAATAATATTTATGATGAAACTTCCTGAAGGTGAAAACTTTCAGTCTCAATGCATATCCTACCACAGAAAAATACTATCATACTTTTACTAGCGAGTGCCTATGTCCTAAAAGGGAACCCATATAACGTTTCAGACTCGCAACTCTTATAATTTTTGAGAATCCGTGATGGGTATTTTTCTCTTTTATAATTAGAGAGAGGTATAATAGGGTTACACCATTAATATAAATATATTTTATGTATTTGGATAAAACATTAAAAGTACTGCTTGCATTTCTAGACTGAAAATAGAGTGTTTAGGTAGAGCATAAGCAGAGTGATTCTTCAAGTGAACAATCGTTTAGCTATTTCGCGAGTCATACCTACTATCAGCTATCAGTAGTCTAAAAAGTCCCTTAATATTAATAAAATTGTGACTGAAACTGCTACATGTGGTTCAATGTGCAACAATTCGTTAATTAGTTCAGTAACACCGATGCTGTATTGAGGAAAAAGGAAGTAAGTTCGAATCCTATGCTCCACTTTATCTCTAGAGTAGAATTACGTAGAAAGAACAATCCCGATTTTAATCTAACATTTTCCTGCTGAATGTTAGCTAGATCATAATGTTTATTAAAATTTTAAAGGTGTAATAGCGAGCCAAAATGACACAGAGAAGGAGACTCGATGCTTCCAATACACCTGGCTCGGACCAAGGTTTAATAATGAAAGTATATTCAGGAACAATACATGCCAAGACGCAACCCAGTTAGCATCTGGAGTGCCCTGCTTTCGGCCCCTCGTTGTCTCCGGTAAGATGTTCATTTGATAAGGAAATTGTTGATTAAACTTAATAGCTGAAATGGTACGTTTCAATTTCAAAATTGCATTGTTATCAAAACTTCACTTGTCGTTCAATTTTCGTGGAAAATGTACCTATTGAGAAAGGATAGAGAGCCTACAGTAACAATGGCTACCTATCTATTCCATGCTATTAGTATGAATTCTGTAAAGTTTCCTAGGTTTCGTTCCTAACAAATTAACCAAATTAATACTTAATTAAAATCTAAATGATGATGATCTACAATGCGCAGCAACTTCTAATCCATGTTATTTTTGGGTCGCTGTATTTCCACCATATAATAATTAGATGGATTTGACTTGCTTCTATACCACCCCGTATCACGATGTTTTCCTTAGCCGTTAGCAATTAATTCGTTGACCTAACACAGTTTTTTACAGATACAATTACTAATTATTTAGGACGTATTTTTGACGTCATTTGCCATTTGCAAATGGACCCCTAATCTCAAGAAGTGTATAATAAGTGTAAGTGTACGTGTTAAAAACATGTTCTTTATTTGATGATGTCTATGGTGGTAAACATTATTTTAAACTGGGGATTGGATTTTTTATTAAATATCTTGGTATACTTATCTCAAATTACAGAGGATCGCACTTGGCCCGATGTAGCGGTGCTATACAGAGACTACGGACCTAACGTGACTTGTAAACTTGCCGACAGCGACATCTGTGGAACTTACACTTACTATTTTAATGGGCATGGTAAGATGTTAAAAACGTACCCACCTATTAAGTATTTTAAATAGTTTTTTAATAATGACCTAAAAATGAAGATGAAAAGTTGCTTTGAATGAATTAAATTAAGGGTTTTCTATACAAAAGAAATAATGTCAGATAGGTTTACAATTTTTTCTTAACTTATTTTAACATTAAAAACCAAAGAGGTTTGTCAAGAAATGAAAACACCTACCTACACCTACCTACATACTTACAAAATTCCTTAGAACATTATCTCAACACCATATCATTAGGCTTTGAACCGTTGCTAAACACAAATGAGTTGGAGAATAGGTAGGTACTTAGGTACCAATAGAAAATAAAAACATAAGTGTTGTAGGTAAGTCGATGAATCAATGTATCCTCATGCCAAGTTGCATCAAAATCGGTCCAGTAATTTCGAAGCCTATCTATTCGTTACGAACAAAACATATTTCCTATATAATTTAATAGTGTAGATATAGAAGTATGGATGTATTTCTATTATGTTTTACGATTACAGTTGAAAACTCTACCCATATGTGCACGCGTGCCATCAACTCTCATGACCAAGCGATCACCAGCGGCTGCTACACACAGACAAGCGGAAGCTACGTCACGCGCGCGTGCTTTTGTCGATCTATTCCAGGCGGGTTTCCTTGCAACAACTCCGTTACCACTGCGTTGTCTACTTCTCTTCTAATATTGCCTAATATTCTAATATTCGCGATAAAAAATGTATTTTCTTAATAAAGGATGTATTTAATAAATATGTTCATAATTATCCAAGTGTCTTTCTATTAGGTAAGTACCTACCTCCATAGAGATACAATAGGGTACCTACCTCTAGGTACTCTACCCTCTACCTCACATAGTTTCTACAGGATAGAGGGATAGAAAATCTAGAAATTACAATGTCGCTTTTGCCGAATCGTGGCTTCACGGTCAAAACTGGTCTCTACTCAAAACAAAATTCTTCTAAATTCGCATTGGAGGTCCTTACCCTAGTATTAGATTTAATTACTGAATAGCAAGAAGACTGTCAACGTCATACTCATTGACTTTGACATTTTTGACAATCGAATGACATGACGTGTACGTTCTTCGTTCTTCGGCAACGCAACGTCAACAAGCTGCCGAACTGCAAGCCAAATTAAAATTTTGAAGTGATTTTGTGCTATCGCTCCTAGTTTTTGTCACAATTTTACTGCAATAAGAAATCCAAAATGTATTCCATGTTAACGAGAGGGAATGCCATTCTCACATACACGCTAAGTGTACTAGCATGTTTGACTTTTCTATGTTTTCTATCCACATTGACCGTCGATTACAGGACAGCCGCACAGATGAACACAGTGAAAGTAGTCGTGTAAGTTAATCTTGAAAAAACCCATTATTATTGACCATCAAACTATTTAAAATCAATTAAACACTTGTTCAAATGTTACAGTAAAAACGTTCCTGATTACGGAGCGTCCAGAGAAAGGAACGATCTCGGGTTCCTCACGTTTGACCTGAAGACTGATTTGTCACATTTATTCAACTGGAACGTCAAGCAATTGTTCCTGTACCTCACCGCTGAATACGTAACGCCAAATAACGAACTAAACCAAGTTGTACTGTGGGATAAAATTATTCTGCGTGGAGAGAATGCTATCTTAGACTTTAAGAACATGAACACGAAGTACTACTTCTGGGATGACGGTAATGGTCTCAAGTAAGTTTTTCTTTTTACTACATTTAAACAAAGTCGCTTCCCGCTGTCTGTCTGTCCCTATGTATGCTTAGATCTTTAACACTACACAACGGATATTGATGCGGTTTCTTTAATAGATAGAGTGATGAAACAAAACTACCACACTATAATAAATCTAGTAGGTCTCTATTCATAGGGCACAAGATAGTGACCTCAATTTGACCTAGTTCACATGAAAATAAATCACAACATATCTAATTTTAGGAATATTTAGTCTAATTTATAAATGTAACAAAATCTGAGTTAGTAGAAATTTTTTTAAGCTAAAATAGTGCTTTTTCGCCAGAGATGTGCTATGCTACGATGCTATGGATGCGTTGCGTTGGATGCATATCCACCAATCATATTTATTGGTGCAAATAGCTTAGCACTGGTGGCGTAGAGTAGATTTCACATCTTCGCAGCATAGCTGCATAGCATATCTCTGGTGGAAAAGCACCCTAAGACTATGCTATTAATATAATTAACTAGAAAGAACTGCTAGCCTTCTGGAAGGACCTGGGATGGTTAGAGTGAGGAGGATCTTCTCACACACACAATGGCCCAAATGAAGAGGCTAAGTGCAGCAACAGTCCCGCAAAACTAGGTAAACTAAACTATATTATGTAACTGGAATATAAAAATCAAAACTATTATTTCTAGGGGTCACAGCAATGTAACTTTAACTTTGTCCTGGAACATCATCCCCAATGCTGGTCTCCTGCCCAACATCCAGGCCATCGGACAACACTCCTTCAAGTTCCCCACAGACTATACCCAAACAAGAGTATGATCTTTAGATATCATCCCATAAGTGTTTATTGAAACAAACATAAACACATAGACAATGTGACAATGTGTTACTTTGTTCACAAAATAATATACCATCTGTTTTTTAATGAGTGTTTTTTTTTCATTGATGTACTTGGTACATGTCTAGATGGGTAATGTTTTTTACAGAAATACATTTCTAGGAATGGTGAGATTATTAGAGCAACAATGGGTCGGTTCAATTCTTGTTCCGTTGCCATCTCCCTCCATCCCTTGAAGGTACCCATTTATTTGGGGGTCTTTGAGTCACAAGCGTATAGGTATATTCTAGAAAAGTGTGCTACATGTTAGACCGCATCATCACTTACCATTGTGTGAGATAATGGTCAAACCTATTTCTTATTTAAAAAACCTTTGCATTATAAAACGCTCAAAATATTGCAGGTTCAGATCTTGCCATGGTCAATTTTCGAAATGTATTTCTGTATTTTAAGTACTTAAGCTAAGTTATTGCTCTCATCCTAAATATTTTTTTAAGGAAAATGTTGAATTAAAAACAATAATACTTTATAATAAGTATATTCATCAATTACATTATACATTCATTTAATCTTTGTTCTACATTGTTGTTCTAAAGCAAAAAGAAACTAATTTCTACCTTCATTTATTTGCTACGTTGATTAATGTAATATTCATTATTGTTTACCAATCACATTGGTGAATATTAATGTAAATTAGATTTAATTCACTGCATTTTTTGTGATGTAAATACTAGGTACTTTAGTTGTTTTCTAGACTTTGACATTAACAAAAAAACTATTTTTAGCTTTGAGAAACGTGTCTAAATTAGAATAGGTACATTAGTCAATTTTACTAAAAACTTTAGGTATTTAATCTATTTTACTAACTATGTAGGTACATACACTTTAGTTTTAGTATTTATTATGCTCGATAGTAACATTTCTAAATATTATCATTATATTTGGACAAACGCTATAAATATTTGATTCTCAACAATTGTCTAAAGTTCAAAAAACTACATGGTAAGTACTTAATTTGTGTCTATTTTGTTAAAGTCAATGAAAACATTATCACTTTGAATTTTATTTATTTGTGCTTGTGCCTTCTGTGATTGTTTACATAGAAATTAAAAGATACAAAATTCTAACTAATTTAATAATAAAACTTATACTGGTACGTATATAAGATCTACATAATTATAACTAACAATTTTGGGTATATTTTGGCTAATTTGTAAATGCATGTAATTCCCAGGGAAAAAATCATAAAAGTAGGTAAGTTAAATGTAAAAATGCTTTTTTTTATTGCTTTGTTTTAAAATGCAGAGTGATTCCTCTGAGAATAGTAAGATCACTTTACATTTTTAACAATTACTTATTTGATTTGTAATACATTGGTATGGCATAGCATCCTGTATAAGAAACTTTTGTGGTCATAATAATAAAAAATACTAAACATTATTTATGAAACCTTTGATTTCTTGAGCTTACAATTTTAGTAATAATTTCATTAGGTTGTAATTCGCAGCTACAAACGTTAGATTTATCGTATTTTATATTGTGTAATATAACACTAGGTTACTCTACATTATTTACCTAATAGATGACATTCTGAAGGTGCACACTTCAAAAGCAAAGCATAGAGATCACAAGTCTCAAAATTTCCATTATCATGCCATTACCTAACATCTCTGAAGCATATTAAGCATCAATTTTCCTTATAGGATATTTTAAAAACCATGCGCCTTCAAAATAAATCAATATAGGTAATAATTATATTGCTTGATTATTTGTGGTGCCTTCGGCTTGTTATAATATATTACTACAATATAATCTAGTGACACTACAATTCATTCTAACACGTTACTAACATTGAAAGCTGGTTTAGCTAATCGCATGAAAAAATATTGCATATTCAAGATGTATTCAAGTTATTCATAATCTAATCACTCTGCACGTATAACGAACATCATAACAGATGTCTATATCTAATTTTATCTTACCACAATCACAAATGATATATATGTTTCTAAATGTATATGAAAATAACCCTTGGTTTACAAAAGACGTTTCAAAAATTCATTCTTATTAGAATCTGCAGCCACCCCTAATAGCGTGGCTATGGACTTCTAAAGCTGGCTACAGAATCTTACAGAGTGGAATTTTTGGTACACTCTCTTATCCCTCAGTGTCAGTTATTTACTAAAATTATTTCCATTCTGATTCTATATAAAAGTTATTAAAATCTCGTTTTAATCGGCCCTCTTAGACAAGATTACTTTCCATAAGCGATATCGCTAATAGACAGATTTTTTTTGTATGAAATTTGACTTAAGGTTCCGCTGGTCGATCGTGTTTCCATACAAATGAATTTAGAGTGTTATCCATTTATTATTTATGGAATTTGAAAAAACAAAAGTTAAATCTACATAACAATTGTATATGAAATGAAACTTGTCTATCATTTTATTATTTTCTATGGCAAGACCACGTTGCCTTCGTTAGTTTATGTTAATTTAATACAAAAAAAAACCGCCGATTGGCGATATCGATAGTGGAAAGTACTCTAATCTAGGAGGGTACCAGCTAGATGTATGTATTCTTTATCTACTTATGAAATAAACTATGTGTAAATACAGTACCAGATTTGCGTGGAAATTGACTAGTACTTTAATGTTCAGTATCAACTACGTCATGTTTAATACTATTTGTATTGTGTATGATTAATGGGTCCCAGACAAGTACTGCACTTACAAATGAAACATTTAAAATTCGAGAAATCTATGAACGACTAATGAGGTACTTCTAGGATTCACAAACAAAATTTTAAGTTTCGAGTATTACATAGTTTTATTATAAAATGAATAAATGAAAAACTTAAATTTATTTACATCTAATATAGAAACTAAATTATCAAATAATAGAGGTATTCCTCTGAATCTCCTAAATAAGTAAATTGATGTGATTTATGAAAGATCCACTGCTAATTCATACTAAAATTTATTACATAGGTAGGTACTTGACCAATTTCTTTAATAGTGAAATTAATAGTTTTTATGAAACTTAACAGAAAATAGAAAAGATCACAGTTTCGGCCATGACAAGTGATTTGGCTTTGCAAAGGCATAAAACGATCAAATATAACCATTACAATGGACCATTAAACGCCCGAATAGATGCACTCCTATACAAAAAATTTAACATCAAATAGAACCAAAAGATCTATAAGTATTTCAGATTGAAGATGTCGCTGTATTCTGTAAGACACATTTACCAATATCGTTGGCAAAGTGTGAATTATGAAAGTTAAATATACGTCAAAAGACATAAGATCCAAAATCTGCAAGTAACAATATAATACAAGTTGTATACTGGACCAGCGATTCGACTAAATGACGCTCCCTGTTTGCGCATTAATCTTGATAAGAATTGAAGTCCATCAACAATTCAATATAAAAGTAACCTACATTGAATTGTGCAAGGCACATTTGTACATCACAAACCACTCAAGTGCATTGAAATCAAACATTAAATGGATAACAAATGAGGTTCATACACAACGGGGAGTATAAAATGTGCGGCCTAATTCCCAAATTATGCAGATAAAGTAACAATATCTTATTGCTTAGTATCTAAATAAGATGATAATCAGGTCCAGATGGGAAGTAAGGAACTAAATGTGAGGACATACAGGGTGCGACATTAAGTGTATCTAGTGCCGAGTGTGTTGTCACGCGCCCTCTAGCGGCGCCGGCGCCGGCGCGGGTGCTGGCGGCGACGGTGACGGTCCGTCCGTCTGTACATCCTTGTCCTCAGTGGGCGGCGTGCCACGCTCCGACCCGTACCTTCGCGATAGGTCCAACATCTCACGCAGACCCTGAAACGTTACAACAACAAATTACTTATAGACTACGCTACTATCGACACACGAGTCAATATTACGTCGGGACAGATAATAGATAGAAATATGACTTTATTTGTACAGCACAGGAAGGAACATAGAACACAGTGTGCACAAAGTAAACTTATAGCTAGATAGTATAAACGCACAAATGTCATTGGCCGCCGCTTTCAGCAAAATCGCTGATACCGTTTTCTTCCAGGCAACCTATGGATGCTTGCAAGATGTTTGACCACCTGCTATGGCTCACATACTAATACAAAAACTTTCACATTTATAATATTCATGGGATGGATGGAATAAATAAGTTGAATTACACATTTACCTTGTTCTCTGTAATGAGCCTTTGGTAGAGTTCCTCTTCTTTTCTGGCTTCTCCATTCTCATCCATGTTGACTGCCTTGTACATGATGGTAGTCATTTCATTGATCCTTTCCGCTTGTTGTCTTATCAACTGAAAGTTATGTGTTTTATGCTATGAGAGGAAAACGGCATCTAGTTCTCGGAGTAGTCAGTTGAATTATAGTAAGTATAACTAACCAAATAAGTACCTATACCACTTGCAGAGTTAAAACAGTTAAACATAATTCCTGTGAGAATAGAAAGCAGCCTATAGCAGTATTCGGACAAATTGTCACTTTACTTTTGGCATGTGTACCATTTTGGTGTGTGTACCATAGACAAATAATGTGCTTGTATAGGTTGGACGTACGTCTAGGGCGCATAGTGAGACTAACGTTTCTGTGTTATTCCATTACTCCAGCTATCGACAAGTTTCATCCCAATCGATTCAGTAGTTTTTGTCAGTTTCACATTTATACTCTTAGAAGGACAACAATGGTTAGTAAACTTACTTCCTGTTGTTTCTCATGGACAGCAGCAGTAAAATCTATTCTGGACTCCCATATTCTCTTCTCAGTGTGTTGCCTGTATTTGGACATGATTAGCTCGAGCGCTCGTCGGTGGTCTTCTAGTGCTGCCCGGAGCTCCCCGTTCTCTCGTTGGACGTCTCTCATAAGGCGGGACTCCCGCTCTATGCTGGCGATCAGCGCCCCTCGGGGACGCTCGCGAGATGCTTCATTCAGTGTGTCTACTTCCTCTTTATACTAGAAATGATGTTAAAATGATAAATTACTTACTTGATCTCAGTAAATATTGTAAGGTATTGGCTATAACTTCAAAAATATAATAGTATAAGTACATGGGCTAGACTAAGGACTATATAGACTAACTTCTTAGACGGAATTCGCTTGCTCAGCACCTATGAGCAAGCCAATTCCTTCGAAGAACAAATCAAAGCACTGCATCCCGTATACTTCATTCAAAAGTTAGTATGGGTATGCTATACATAGGTCTGCTGTTTGAAATCTATATGGGACATTGTAACATTTTTGATGCCCATCACATTCAATGCTGGAATGAATTATCCAAACTACCTTACACAACAGTTTTAGCCTGCTGCCTTTTTTATATACTTAGATGAAGCAAGCTACTGCAAATTTTTGGACTATAGTTTACAGTAATATTGATAAAATTACGTTTCAATACAATCTTACAGTAGTATGTTAAAAGAAGAGGTAAGGTGAGTTTGTAGGGGGTAATATCCGAAACCAGTGGACCAATTTGGATGAAATTTTGTTAAGAGATTGTTTGGTGGTGGCTGAGTATCATAGGATATTTGTGATCCCAAAATTCCCACGGGATCGAGACTTAGGGGTGAAACCGCGGGGCGCAGCTAGTGTAGGTACAAAGTAGGTTGATTGAATGAAACTGGTATAAAATGGTGCTCAAACATTTTCCCATTACCTATCTAAAATGTATAAGAATGCATATAAACAATAGCTTTAAAACCTTAATCTTAATTTGCACTAAACGCAAGGGATAAAGAACACCACATCATAAATACAAGCCTCTTATGTTTACACAATATTAATTGTCTGCTACAAGGTCAAACTAAGTTTATAATCTACAAAATAATCAATTAGCTAAGTGGACCCACAGCCATGAATATAGTATCTTTGATGTAAGTAGCTAGATCATGATCACCAGTAGTTCAAAATGAGGGCAGATACAGTGTCAACGTCGAAATTCTTAGATCAATCTACTTGGAAAGAATGCTATCTATACAAACCTGTTTCATTGTATGAATTTGCCTGTAAGCGGTCTGGGTTTCAGTTAACAAAGCATCAGCCTCGTTCTCCCTTTCTTTTAGGCGGCCTGCTAGCCTTTTTGCGTCCAGAATTATTTGCTGTATAGTCAGTGACATCTGAAAAAACCAGCAACGTAGAGAATCCCAATTTCCCGTTTCAACAACGTTTAACTCAAATACTTGAACGTCACTAACCCTGATATCCACACAGAATAATAACACAAATGCCGTATCATCTAAGTAAATGTAAAGATATAGAAAATACAGAATTAGAACATCTGAATTATAACATTTACGAGAACCGAACGACGCACATCAGCTGTTTCGTAAACTGTGGCAGCCATTAGCTTTCATTTGAAGCAACGTAAAATAGTTCCAGCTGAAAGATGTAGTTTAGAGCAGGATAGTTCAACAAATTAAGACGAAATCGACTTGCGAAAGAAAGAGATAAAAGAAATATTACAATAAAATACAAATAGTCGAGTTACCACGACATGACCTTGTTTTGAATAATTTTACGAAGTTTTAATTATTATCAATTCATCGAAATATTCTATGATAGATTTGAGGACACTTTAATAATGTTCTAATAAAAGATTGCCTCAAAACTAATGTGGAATCATGCTGTAATAAAAGAAACAATAACGAAACTAGTACAAGAGTGATTGGTGAGGCACTGAACGAAAGTTAAAAAATGTTCGGCCTTCAATAAATTAAAACGTTCTTCGAAAACTTTTAGAATATCCTAGAGTTTGGCACTTTTTGGCCATCGTTTATTGGCCACATATTTTTACGTTATTGACCGTTATTGTTTTGGCGGGAACAAGACACAAGTTTGAATCCACCGAAGTCACCATACATGTGACCGTTTACCACTCATATAGGAAGTCACTGCCCTCCATAATTATATTATTCAATGACTATTCCAGTGAGTAAGACTAAAAAATGTTTCCTACTTTAATATGACTTTAATGTAGTAGTTGTAGCAGAGTATCGATGATAGATTTAGATTATAAAGAAGACTAGCAGCGCTCCGCGGTTTTACACGCGTAACTCCCGATCCCGTGGGAATATCGGGATAAAAAGTAGCCTATAACCTTCCTCGATAAATGGACTATCCAACACAAAAATATTTTTTCAATTCGAACCAGTAGTTCCTGAGATTAGCGCGTTCAAACAAACAAACAAACAAACTCTTCAGCTTTATAATATTGTTAAGTATAGATTCTCGGATCGCGGTGTTACTTACCAATCTCTAACTTATCGGCTGAACCGATTTATATGATTTTTTTGTGTGTACTTATTCGTTAGGTCTGAGAATCGAACATGTTGTTCGATTCTATTTTTTGTTTTTATTTTGTTCTTAAATACCTACTACTTACTTATATATTTTTTTTAATGGCAAAACAACGTTTGCCGGACAGCTAATCAATTAATAAAAGTCTTTATAAAAGTAGGTAAGTACATAGACGTGCGATTTCTATGGACTTTATTAATTCCATTTTTCCCAGTACTTCCCACTGGTAACGAGTAAAAAACCCACTCGTTACCAATGGGTACGTAACCAGTTATTATAAACTAGCAGTTTCCCGCGACTTCCGTTTTATAGTTAGGTATACAAAAACCTTTGTCTTGAATCACTCTATCTATTAAAAGAAACCGCAAAATCCATTTCGTTGCGTAGTTTTAAAGATCTTAGCATAGGTACGTAAGCACCTACTTGGATAGTGTAGAAGGCAAGTGATCCAACTGACATTTTGGTCAAATATGGGTTAAGTTTTAAAAATACATTAAAACTGTATTCGTATCTATACATAAGTATAAAATGTTTTGTCCTGAATGACTGACTGACTGAGGGATCAACGCACAGCCTAAACCGCTGATCTTAGAGACCTGAAACTTGGAGGGTGTGTTCTTTGTATGACGTAGGCATCGGATAAGAAATTTTCCGAAATTCTACTCCTAAGGGGGTGAAAAAGGGGGGCAAAGTTTGAATGGGACAACGTGATGCCTTGGCCCATTTTCGACTTCTATGCGGACGAAGTCACGGGCAAAAGCTAGTTATAGAATAAAGTAATAAGATAAGTATTAAAAATTTATTTTTTTGTCCTATAATCTGAAAACATTACAATTCTTTCAGAAACATGGACGTAATAAGCAAAAACGCGTTTTGCTTCATATCTCGAAACTTGTAAAAAGTCAGTTGGATCACTAATTGTCTTCTACATACACAAGCCACTATTTTTTTTTATGTTTACGTTCTGCTTATGTTTAACGCTGTACCTACTTACATGGGTTCATGGGTATCCACATATAGGTAAGTCACCTAATACTTATTATAATAACCGGTTCGTTAGTTCTTGAGTTTTGTGTTTTAATAAGTACAATCGATCATTAACTTCTATGACTTAACAAATTATTATTATTTCATTAAATAAAATACTCTATAAAAATTATTAAAAACGTTTATTTATTCATTAATTGGAATATCTCACAAATTCGCTCTATGAATAATAAATGCAAAGACATGAATTAGGTAAGTCTTATCAGAGTATATATGAAATTAAGTGATTTTAGTGTACCTAGGTAGGTATATAATAAAAAAATTGTAATGTAAAAATAAATAAATAGTAAGTACATGACATAAATATTAATTTGAAGCGGGAATCGAATCCGCAACCTTCACATCGTACCTCTAAAGCATTTTTGCATTTTTGAAAAATCATAGGACAACAAGTTTGGTTAAATATCCCGTTTCCGAGACGCTTTAGTGGTTTGGTGTGATGTGAATGCATTATTTGCTCAAACTCTAAAAGCACAGGCTTTTGTGTTTTGAACCTTGGTAAATACGGCTACGTCTCTTTTATTTAATGTTATGTTTCTTCAAAAACTCCTCAATTATGTTGTTGACCCGCTCCGGTACTTCCATTTGCAAGAAATGTGCAGCGTCAATAACCAGGGTCTCTATTTTCGGATAATATTTCTCTACGGCTCTAATAACATGTTCAGTTATGTATGCATCCTTTTTACCGTTCACAAGGAGATGTGGAACGTCACCTTTTACTGTCCATTTTGGACTTTCGTAAAGGAAATTGGCTCGGTAATAGTTTATTGGTGGTGTTATAGCCGCTGAAAGATAAAAAAAAACGTTAATCTATTACTAATAACCAAATATTTGACAACCCAGTTGGCACAATGGTCACCATGCCAGACTGCCAACCACGGTTTGCGGGTTCGATTTCCGCCTCAGACAAGTATTTATGCTTAGATATTTGTCTGTGGCGGTTGTTTTTATGTATTACTAGCAGCGCTCCGCGGTTTCACCCGCGTAACTCCCGATCCCGTGAGAATATCGAAATATAAAATAGCCTATAGCCTTCCTGGACAAATGGACTATCCAACACAAAAATAATTTTTCAATTCGAACCAGTAGTTCCTGAGATTAGCGCGTTCAAACAAACAAACTCTTCAGCTTTATAATATTAGTATAGATAAGTAGGTATTTACAAAAAAAGAAAAGTAATGTAAGTAGTATAGGTATCCGTTGCTTAGCACCCATAACACAAATGTAGTTACTTAGCTTGGTGCTAGATGGCGATGTGTAGAACGTCCTGCGATATTTATTTAGTCCCGCACTATTTATATGTACATACATACTGGGTATTTCCTATTTTTTTATATTTGAAAGAGAAAAGTTTTTTGAAGTGAAAACTTCTTTAGCGGCGTTGAGCACTTTTTCTGTAATGGGTATAAAATCTTAAACTCGCGTCAGGACACGTGACCTGATCGAAAAAGCGTAAGACGGATGGAGAGTAGACAGCTATCCCCTCTCTACGGCGCGGCGAAAATGTATGCCTGGGCCTACTGTTTTTAATTTGGCTGTGAGTGTATTAAGACGTACATATGGTATTTTTTAACGGACGACTATTGACGGACGACAAATGTCGGACGACTATTGACGGACGACAAATGTCGGACGACTATTTGTCGGGTCGTCCGACTATTATTTTTTTTTCATTTAAAACTCTTTTTGCGTATGTTCTCGCGACATATGAGATTTTACACAGATATACAGTTTTCACTTCTGCCTGCACTCCCGGAGTGCGCTGTTTTTTATTTTTTGTTTGTTACGCATGGCTCCGAATCTACTGATTTTGATGTAACTTGGTATAAGGATACATTGATTTATTGGGAATAACATAAAATACTATTAATCCCGATTTATGGTGGTCTTAAATGAAAGGTAAGGAAGGAAATAGGTAGCTATGGTATTTAAATTAACGGCCGTCGTCGTTTCCCCCAGTCCAGAGGACCCAACGGGCGTAAAAAGTTTTCGACAGGGGTACGGTTGGGAGTGGGAGATCCGTTAGGGACGCCCCGACGGGTGACAATACAAAAAAAATCTTTACTAATATTATAAAGCTGAAGAGTTTGTTTGTTTGTTTGAACGCGCTAATCTCAGGAACTGCTGGTCCGAATTGAAAAATTATTTTTGTGTTGGATAGTCCATTTATCGAGGAAGGTTAAAGGCTACTTTTTATCCCGATATTCCCACGGGATCGGGAGTTACGCGGGTGAAACCGCGGAGCGCAGCTAGTGTATAATACTTACAAGGTTTCCCAAACCAATATTTATAACATTCGACGTCTTGTGGACCTTCGTTGTTTGTTGCTTTCACAATTTCATCCCATGACATAAGATCATTCATGCTTAACAGCAACTCTGGTAACACTGGCATTTGGAAAAAGAAGACGTACCTAAAAACACAAAAGTTTACATAATCTAAGTTGAAAAATGCGATGACATAGAGTGCAATATCGTCGTCACTAATCATACAAATCCTACAATGTTACCAATGTCACAATGTTAAATTACCTATGCCTAAGTCATTTTGCCTGCAATCCAAGTCATATTGCCCGCAATCCAATGCGATTCTTATGAAATTGTGTTTAATAGAAAGGTCTAAAAATAAGACGGTAGGTAGCTATTTTTCATACCCCTATGTGAAGGGTGGTTTTATTTAACACTAAAATTTTATTTTTTTGACTATTTTTTTTTTGATTCAGCATTAAAAAATACATAAGTACACAACCCCAAATTTTCATTATTCTGCCACCAACACTTTTTTTCAATAGTGATATTAATACTTTAATTTATTTTTTACTCTAACGGTTGATAACTGATTAACTGAACAGGGATAAGCCATATACCTACCTAATATGGCAAATATTTACTTAGATATGTTATTAGTAAAAACATCTAAATATTAGTTTATCTACCATCAGTAGAAGAGGAACTTATAACACTGATACAGTCTCATGAACTAACCATGATCTTAACATCTGTGAATAATTGGTCCTAATGACTGTCATCCAAGGGTCCGCAGCTATGGAACCGAGCATGATGCAAGCGTGCAATACCTCTGGATAAACATCACGGAACCTGCAAGCGATCAGCCCACCGAAATCATGACCCACTAGAATGCATTTGTCAGCTCCTGAAAGTATCCAATCAAGAAAATATTACTTACGTAAGTACTTACCTACTTCTTAATTTTACTAATTATTGGGCACGCAAAAGAGTGCACTTTCCCAGAGGCTAACGCAAAAAACGTGTGTGCGGTGACGCCGCGCGTTTTTTGCGTTAGCCTACAATACGGTGACGTATTGCTTGGCGTTGCAGCGTTTCTTGTTTTTGGTTCGATGTGAATGATCATAATTGTTATAACAGGTTTTTTAGCCTATTTTATGAGAAAAATTTCTGACCAAAATATTTGTTTCCGATTGAAACATTTATACCTTAGCTTAACTTTTACGTATTAGCTTAACTTTTACGCACCTAATTGGCGGATTAAATCTCGTACATCTTCAATAATAATATCGACGTGATATGAACTGACTTCTTCTGGTTTCTCAGAGTCTCCGTATCCTCTCATATCAACTGCTACACACCTAGAGGTAGGATAATTACAATTACAATTATAAAATTTACACTATAAAAGTTATTTCTCTTCGCTGGCGCAACGCAAAATCTAAGGAATTTCTCTTGAGCTATTGTGGCCTCAGATTGTGGCATTATTCTTACCAATATTTCTTGTTGAATTCGACTATTTGATGCCGCCATGAGTACCACAGCTCTGGGAATCCATGCAAGAACAACATTAGAGGCTTTGAAGAGTCACCACTTTCTACATAATGCAATTTGATATTCTGTAAATGACGATAATATTTTTTAGGAAAATTCTAGAATACCTAACTTGGGGAGTGTGTAGGTGATATGATACCTACGTGTGCCTACGTTTAATGTTGTTTTGGGTAAAACTGGCATATCATTTTGGTAATGCCGCGATACCACGTTATTAGTCATTGACATAGTACTTAACTAGTAATTAAGTACCTAAGTAAGTAACTAAATAAGAACAGTGAACCAAAAGCTTAGGTACCTACGACTTTCATACCATATGACAACTAAGATATGTATTTCACACTTAGCTGTACACTGAGGTACTTAGCTACTTACGCATATAAAAATTACACAATATTATCCTAAGCTTGCTACCAACGCATAATTGCATATTTTTGTCACGTTATACGGCAGGGTGATGGTGACCTGAAGAAACTCATCGTGGTTGATAATACTAATGGAAAACCCTCTCAAGGCCGATCCCCAATCAGGTGGACGGATCAGATTAAAGACTCATCAGCCGCCAAATTCCTTAGCATTGTATGAGAGGTGTGATGAACAGAAGCCGTTGGAAACTGAGCATCCGATCCAAATGCAGACCACTCAATGGTGACTACGATCCTCAGTCATGAGGGGTCGACTATAGAGACACCTGAACTAGAATTATTTCCACGAGTCATTTTATAGTGAAACTAACGACCCGCCCCGGCTTCGCACGGCTATATTATGCATGTATTATACATATAAACCTTCCTCTTGAATCACTCTATCTATTTAAAAAAACCGCATCAAAATCCGTTTCGTAGTTTTAAAGATCTACAATAGCATACAAAGGGAAATAGGGACAGAAAAAGCGACTTTGTTTTATACTATGTAGTGATAATATGCAATTATAATACTCAATGTGACTTAATAAGAAATGATGAAATAACAGTATCTAGCTATAAAATCCTCGTTAAATAGGTAGGCACAGGCACACACATCCTGACTTGTAAATTCATATTTATCAATAAATAACCTTGAACCTTAGGTACTTACGTTAACTTTAAGATATTTATGCACTCCATATTTAGGATCCGTCAGATTGCTTGGCGGCTCTAATCTCAACTTCTGTGTCCATGGGCTCTTGAAGAAGTTCATAACATATTGTAATGCAAAAGCGCAAATTATTATGAAAGAGTAAAGCAACGTTAATGCTTTTGATATCACAAAACGGTAAAAAAAACTCATATTGGAGAAGGACGTGCAAACGCTTAGAGATAACACTGTAAACTATTGAACAACCAAGTGAGCGCTAAGAATAAATTTATCAGGTAAATTGCTAACTCACTGCAGTAGACAATCTAATTTATCAATCTGTATCTACTTATGTCTGTTTCCTTAATTGTATATTAATTATACACAATTAATTAATAAAATCATTTATTTAAACATTCTTACATTATGAGTATACCTATCTTAAGCATAGTAATTAATAGAAAAAGAAAATAAAATGACAGATCACTATTTAATTTCAATGTCTACAATTTGTATTTCTTCAGAAACTCTCTCATTATAGTATTAACTTTCTCCGGTTCTTCTTGCTGTAGGAAATGCGCAGCGTCAAGTAAAGTAGCCTCTAAATTCGGATATTCTTTCTTCATTGAATCAATGCATTGCTCAGATATGTATATATCATGTTTCCCGTTTAGAATTAAATGTGGTACTTCGCCTTTTAAGGTCTTCTTCGGAATATCGTAAAGGAAATTTGCTCTGTAGTAGTTTATTGGGGGTGTTAAAGCCACTGAAACAAAATAAATAGACCTCAGTATCTGGTTAAAATTTCAACTAGCTAGGTCCACCCATTCCTGGGATAATCGGTGTTGACTCACGGACAGATAGACGGACAAGAGAGTGATCTTATAAGGGCCTTTTTTACTTTTTGAGCTACGGAACTGTAAATTATATCTAGCGACCCGCCCCGGCTTCGCACGGCTGTATTATGCATGTGTTATATCTAAAAACCTTCCTCTCTAATAACTCTATCTATTTAAAAAAACCGCATCAAAATCCGTTGCGTAGTTTTAAAGATCTAAGCATACAAAGGGACATAGGGATATAGGGACGGCGAAAAATGACTTTATTTTATACTAGCGACCCGCCCCGGCTTCGCACGGCTATATTATGCATGTATTATACATATAAACCTTCCTCTTGAATCACTCTATCTATTAACAAAATTCGCATCAAAATCCGTTGCGTAGTTTTAAAGATTTAAGCATACATAGGGATATAGGGACATAGGGACGGCGAAAAGTGACTTTATTTTATACTATGTAGTGACTATGTAGTGATGAAAAATTACTGCCTTCTATCTTTTCCGCCGTTTAATTGCTTATATATTATTATGTAAGAAACCTTTCTTTAGTTCCAATGTGCAAAAGAACTTACTTGGTTTTCCAAACCAGTATTTGTAACATTCTATATCCTGTTCGTCGGTCGTGTTCTTGTTGAGGACCATCATTGCTTGATCGTATGCCATGAGATCGTTCATCGAAAAGAGCAGCTCTGGTAACACTGGCATGCGGAATAAAAAAACGTACCTGAAAAAAATACAATAAGTTAATTAGAAACTTTAGAAAAATACACTTTGCGCTCTGGATGAGTCAAAATTCTAAATACGCTATATAAATGAGAAGGTACCTAAGTCTTATTTTCCCGTTGCTTTTTATATCATAACGCCCGAATACTGAAAAGCTACTTATGTGGCGATTAAATTGACAGTGTATGTTTAAATATGATACGAGCGTCTTAAATATTTAGGGGTCCCCTAAATATTTTAGAGTCGTTTGAGTATTTGGGCATAGTTTCTTTTTTTGTTTATATGCTTGTTTGTTTTACAAGTTTTCTAGTTAGTATTTTAAAAGTAGCAAAATTAACAAATTTCTATTTTATTTTTCTTAAAATTAATATTTTTTCTTCAAAAAACGTTAAATTGTTGGTAGCACGAAAAGCGTCGATTACGTCATTGAAGGTTTTGTTGCACGTTGTGTGGTGAAGTCAAAGTCATGGCCGCAGCGTTTCGTTGTTTTATCATCAATAGACAAACAATTTCAAATTAAAGTAAAAATTACAATCTTAAATTTAATTTTTTTTTTTTTGCAAAATTATTGTCAACCATTTCCAATTTCCTAATTCATATTTTATTTATCTTTACTACTGAAAACTACCGAATTACCTACTTATACCACACTTATACTAAGTATTACGTAATAACTTTACAAGACACACCTGCTTTGACGTAGGTACACCTACGTGCGTGCGAGTTGTGTATTGTCACTTAGAAATTTCTTCTAACAATTCCAAGTCATTGTTCACTAATGATGTGATCGATAGACATTTGAATAGAAAAAAAATTAAACTGAATGCCCTCTGAGTCTATAGCCGAAGGTGTCTTACAAATAACACCAGTAATTGACTATACAACGTCATCAAAGGTATAAATTGAATTCTATTTATATTTCGTCACTTTCCAGTTTCCACAATATTGTTACGAGTATTGTGTGTGTCGTCTATCTGTCTGTCTACCTAAGTACAATCCACGGACAAAAGTCTCTGCCCACCGTAACGTTTACAATCCTGTGCAGCACTATTTGAACATTATAAATGTGGATTGAACCCACTTCGCGTCGGTTGGTGTAGCGGGTGCCGGCTTATACCACTCACACAACTAAATACATAGCTATTATAACATGTTGAAAATAAGAGTGCTTCGTCGGTCCGCCCGCGAGGTGACCGCCCGAATCGGGCGGACCGCAGTATTGCAAAAAAAAATATTATTTTCGTTCCGCGTTCCGCCCGAATTTATTTGATACCTATTTTTCTATAAAAGTACAGTCGGCAACAAAATAATTTGATGAAATGAAAGTAAAAAAGGTTTATAAATTGTATACTTAATACAATAATCTGAAGCTAAGTAAGTACATTAGTACACACGTTATTCAACTGTATGAATATGTAAACTAAAATAAATTACTTAACGTCTAGATATTAATTACCTTCTACATTTCATTTTACATTTTAACCATATTAGTGGTTCTGTGTTGCTAGTTATAGCAATTCCAATTACTAATAAAAAAAAACCGGTCAAGTGCGAGTCGTACTCGCGCGCCGAGGCTTCCGTAATTTAGTTTTAACTCTGTCTCTACCCTTGCAGTGGTACGGTTGTTACCAATTTAACTTGACCCCTGTTTCGTTTGCGCGCCCTTATAATGTAAGGTTCAAGTTAAATTGGTTTAACTATGTAAACGTACGCTCTTTAATTTTCAACTTTTTTATTTTTTGGATTTTTTCCTGTATGTGTGCTAGAGGTCTTGGGTCTAAAACCTATATATTATAGTAGTTCCCGTTGACCTAGAATCACGAAATTTGGCTAAAAGCAAGGTCTTACAGCACACATAAAGGAAAATTCCAATAGGGTACTTCCAGTTGACCTGAAATTGTCAATTTTGGTTAAAAGCTAGGTCTTACAGCACAAGTATAGGGAAAAATCCGAAATATAAAAAGGTTGAAAATTAAGGTAAATTTTGGTACTTACAAGTTTTTGCAAAAATAAAAATTTGCCCATACCTTTTTATCATGTAGTCTCAGGACTTTTGATTTTTATATACCTAATAGAGACTATAAACCCCAGTATCTGGTATGAATTTCAATTTGCTAGGTCCACTCGTTCCTGGGAAAATGGGTGATGACTGTACATACGGACAGACAGACAGACAAGAAAGTGATCTTATTAGGGTTCTCTTTTTACCTTTTGAGGTACGGAACCCTAAAAATAATGTTTCCTGTACCAAATAATCTACAAAATAGTAACTAAATTTAGTGACTTCCAGATTGATTGGACTTCGAGCTATTATAATCAACCATGCACCCATCACTGACTGAGGTTTGTGGCAAATTAACCAAATCTGCACATTTTTAAGGTTCCGTACCTCAAAAGGTAAAAAAGGAACCCTTAAAAGATAACTTTCTTGCTCGTCTGTCTGTCTGAATGTGTTACCACCGATTTTCTCAGGAATTGGTGGACCTAGCAAGTTGAAATTCATACCAGATACTGAGGTCTATATAGTACCTATTAGGTGTATAAAAATCGAGGTCTTAAGTAAATATGATTAATAGATATGGGCAAATTTACATTTTCGCAAAAACTTGTAAGTAGGTATACCATAATTTACCTTAATTTTCAACTTTTTTATATTTCGGAATTTTCTCTTTACTTCTGCTGTAAAACCTTGGTTTAAACCAAAATTGACATTTCCAGGTTAACCGGAAGGTTTTGGGTCGCAAACCTATATTTTATGGTAGTTCCCGTTGACTTAGGATCACGAAGTTTGGCAAAAGCAAACTCGTACAGCACAAATAAAGGAAAAATTAAAAAAAATTAAAAAGTTGAAAATTAAAGGGTGTCCCCATACATATATAGTTGGATCAATTTAACTTGACCCTTACAGGCGCCCAAACGAAATATGGGTTAAGATCATTGGTAACTACCATACCACTGCAAGGGTAGAGAGAGAGAGTTGAAAGTAATGTATGGAACCCTCGGCGAGCGAGTACGAATCGCATTTGAGTGGTTTTTTATGTGCTTTTTCACAAGTTTAGACTTTTTTCTCCACAAACATCTTAGAAAGTGAAACAGACAACCCTATTTTTTGGTGTAGGAAATACATCTTCCACAGCTTAATAGGTACTACATTATTATGGGTTTTTGTACTCCATAATCGCCATGCAGCGTAAATAACTGATAAAAAGGCTTTACGTAAAATTTAAAAGGGTCATCACAAAGGATTATCATGTCCTTTTTAATTGAGTAAAGATCCAGCGGTTTTTGAATTCATAACTCCAGTCTGTAGTTTTTATTAAATGTAATAAACCGATTTTGTTGCTAACTGTACTAAATCTAAGTAAGTTATTAAAATAAGTAGGTATAAATTACAATCGGGCGGTCTGCCCCATGGATTTATTACTGTATGTGGTCCGCCCGATCGGGCGGTCGCCTCGCGGGCGGACCGACGAAGCACTCGAAAATAATAATCACACTGAGTACTTTTAATTCAAGTATTTAAATTTCTGTGTAACGTCTATTAGAAGAAGGTCGTAACTCCAATACTTGTTGATAGTATTATTGTATCAAACTGATCATTTACTTATGACCCATACTGTAGCTACCTACATAACATCTTTACATCTTACTCTAGTTGACGCCAGCAATTTTATTTCATGCTATTCAGCTGCTGTGGTGCGTGTGACATTTAAAACCTATACCTCTCGGCTTATTCGACAGTGTTCACAAGAAAGAACTCGTCAATCCGTCTGGAGTCAACAAAGCCACGGTTTCATTACGATGTTTTTCTTTATCGTAAGAGCAATGACAACAACGCACATACCTAAATTCGTGAGCGATTCGCGATTCGCACCCATTACCTTTGAATTTAATGTCGAGGTATCTCCTATCTACAACCACTAGGCTAACACTACTTTTAGGGATCATAATATTCCCTAAGTAACATGTCGTTAAACGCGATTAAGTTGTCATTTTTCATAGCTTACCATTATTTTGCTATGTTGCACGCATGGTAGTAACCAAATGCGAAAAATACAATGCAAGGTCACTTTGGTACGTTACAAGAGTAAATTATGAGCTTTTTATTAGGTAGACACGTGAAGTAGATAGCTCTAAAAGATTCGTGAAACTGAATGATAACCCAATCTACAATCTAAACGAGTGCAAAGGCGAGTCAAAATTTTGATAGAATTACGAAGGATTGTTTTACATTATCATCATGGCATACTGCTTGTTTATAATTTTCGTTTTCCTGTGTATGGCACATACACACAGATATTACATTAAACTACTAAGTACTAAATTAGACACAGAAGTATAAATCGAATGGCCAATAACCGGGTAATTGTGTGGATATAATCAGGGCTTAGCAACAATGCGTCGATATTCTTGGCATTGACATACTGTGACCAAATGATAAATGCGCATCCGCTTAAACTTTATTAAACTAACCTTCTAATAATTATTCTTACTTGCTTTCTCAATTATTTTGAAATAAACAATCTTCTATTTTCTTCTATTCCTATTAAGTACTTCTTGAAGAGGTTCTCAATTTGATGCGTTTTTTAGAATGTTTTAAGGTTGAATCGTTTTTATTTAAAGTTCTCGGTATGAAAATTGTACATACCTATTTATAGAGTTTGTTTTTAATATGCTTATCTAACAATAGATAGCGGCACTGTATTTAATAATAATTAAACACTCTCTTACCACGACATTTTCCGCTGCTCCGTGTTAGACCAGAGCTGTTCGAACCAAGCCTCCCTCGATGTACTTCCCATCATGATACAAGCGTGCAACACTTCTGGATACACATCTCTAAACCGACAAGCTATAAGACCACCCCAGTCGTGAGCTACGAGGATACATTTTTCCGCTCCTAAAAAGAAAAAAAAACTGAGAATTAGAAATTAAAAAATAACCGTTAATAAGTTATTAAACAGACAAAATTGCTTTACAAACATACAAACGTTAAGTACTCCAGCGTGCGCGTAGAGTTTGCTAAGTACCTACTAAAAGAAAATTACTAGAGCCTCCAATGAAAAGTTGCAATGCAACTGCAACAAAGTGTCATTTAGACGTGTCGCAACAAAACTATAGGTAGTAGGTACCTATATAATATTTACATTTATGGCTTAACATTTTAAGCAAGTAACTACCGTTAAAACTATACATAAGATACTTATATACTTTCGATTTAACGACGACGGTAAAGTTTTATGAGGAGGTTGCAGAATCTCCATGTGAATAATTGCAAATTTAATAGCGTTATGGTATTTATACTTAATAGTTTCATAATGCCAGTAACTGTTCATAATAAACTTTATCATCTTCCTTAACAACACAATCCACTCAATCATTTGGAAATAAAATTATTTAGCTAGGCCTAGCGAAAACAACAACGCATTTATATCCGCCAAAAACGTCACCGCGCCAAGTAAACTTTCGCAAACTTCACCAAAAATTTTGCCTGGCGTGGTGTGGTGACGTATTTAGCTGATAAAAAAATACATCGTAATGGACTATCCCTAAGATTAAAATAACTTACTTAATTCACGTATTAACTCTCGTACATCTTCAATTAGGTTGTCAATGTGGTATGCGTCAACGCTTTCAGGTCTCTCCGAGTCTCCATATCCTCTCATGTCAACTGCAACAACCCTGTTTATACATTAACTTTAATAGATAGATAGATAGATAAACACTTTATTGTACCATAAAAAAAAAAACACAAAATTAATTCTAACAAAGTACTTACATGATATTAAAATAAAAATAAAAATAAATTTAGTTAAATAAAAATACCATGTCAAAATACCATGTCAAAATTGAAAAAAAAAAATATTACTGTTCTAAAATTTCTTACCTATAGTCTTTGTTGAATTCAACGATTTGATACCGCCATGAGTACCAAAATTCAGGGAATCCATGAAGAAATAGCATCAGGGGCTTGGATGCGTCACCACTTTCCACATAGTGTAGTTTGATATTCTGAAATAATGACGAATTAATACTTAGTAGGTAAATAAGTATTAATACCTAGATCTTTACTTAAAAATAACTAAGAAACTATAACTCTGATGATTACGGGTTAGTACGAGTAGGTATGTAGGTTTCCACTCATAACAGGAAAATGTAAGTACACAAATATAAAATGATATTATGACATACTCATGATTTTCCATTTCTATGAGAGCCAAGGTTTTGAAAACACTAAAATCTGAAAATAGTAGGATATTAACGATGTATTTCATGGATTGTTTATTCAGTTCACGGATAGACTAAACATAAAACATATGTGAGCTGAAAGCGGAACGATATATTCCGTGCTGTTTTAGATTAACGCTTAGTAACATCTCAACTGCACACGCAAATCAAAGAATCGTTACATCTATTTAAATAATACATTTTTATTTAGATGACTTAATTACATCACTACATAGTAGTATATAAAATAAAGTCACTTTTCGCCGTGTCCCTATATCCCCATGTCCCTATATCCCTTTGTATGCTTAGATCTTTAAAACTACGCAACGTATTTTGATCCGGTTTTTTTAATAGATAGAGTGATTCAAGAGGAAGGTTTATATGTATAATACATGCATAATATAGCTGTGTGAAGCCGGAGCGGATCGCTAGTTAAGCAATATACCTATTCATCAATGTTTAAAATGGTTAAGTATACCTACCAACTTACTTTTATTTAGGTACTAGCTGTTCCGGCAAACGTTGTTTTGCTATTTACAAAAAAAAAATGATGTCGTTCGATTCTCAGACCTAACGAATATACAAAAAAAATGTAATACAAATCGGTTCAGCCGTTTATGTGGAGATTGGTAACCAACACCGCGACACGAGAATTTTATAAAGGTAAAGTAACTTGCAATTTGGTAACTATTCAAATGTAGTTAATTTTAGTGTAATTTCTAAGAATGAATGATTAACATTATTTTGTGAAATAGGTGTATCTATCAGGTAATCTCATTTCGCAAAAACCACAATTTACAGTCTGCAAACTGCAATACCGCACCAAATGAAAGGTTGTTTCGTTTTACCTACAATAAAACAATGTTATTGCTATGTAAACTGCAGAATTATGCAACTAACTACAACTAGTTAGAATGCAACCTAACCTACGTGATATTAATATGCAATATTATGTAAAGTCAGGAAGCGCATTGTTAGCCGATTATAATCATTGGTGTGTTAAGTTTCAAGTTAAGACAATGGTAAGAATTTCTTAAAGAAATCTGAAACCGTTTATTAAAAAATTAAAATTATTTGTTGAGGCCTTTCAATGTGAAAAACCCCACCAAAAATGCTATAACAATTAAAGAAGTAGGTTATCGCAAAAAATACTGGAGTTTGCACAATAATAAATTGCTTCCTATTATGATTATTTTGTACCTACCTATCCTTAATCTTTCCAATCTAATTAAACAACCATAATAAAACTGAGCTCAATTGCATTTCATTACAGATAATTATTTTCCCTAGATATTAGACCCTATGCTATTGTAAATACATTTAGAAGCGATGTATTTCTCATGATATTTAAATTGGCCAATTGAACTAAATTGAATTCAATTCAACCACTTTTTGCGATAGTTGGTATTATTTTAGTTCCAGTCTAGATTCAAACTAAAATGAAACTCAAACTACACACTCTATCAAATAAAATAATATGGTAGGGTTACTTACATTAACTTTAACATATTTATGCACTCCATATTTAGGATCAGATAGCTGACTCGGCGGAACTAATCTCAGTTTCTGCGTCCATGGACTCCTGAAGAAATTCTTCACATATTGAACACCAAATATCAATAAAGTTGTCAACGAATAAAATAACGTTAGTAAATTCGAGACTACGAAGCGATAAACGTAACTCATATTGAGCTTGTCAACGAGACGCGTAGTACTGACAACTGCAGTGTTAAGACTGAATCCTGCTAGACTAGATGAGAGTCCGCTAACTTGTTTAGAAGAATATATTATAAGTGTAGGCTCTAGGTACCTCGGTCGAATTAACTCGACACGTCGAGCGTATGAAGCTACATAAAAAGGAAGTCCTGAGTTAATTGCACTGATAATTGTTGTCTTGTGAATTAAGGTTTCCTTCCATCGTAGACTTTTATCACGATTATGCAAGATTAACTTGTTATCTAACTATCTTATCTCTAAGCTAGACTTAGAAGATAGATGAAGATAGTGAAAAAATAGTTAATCTATAAATATAAATTCAAAGTCATGACTGACTGATTTATCAACGCACAGCTCTAACCAATAAACGGACCTGGCTAAAGAATTTAGCTCACATTATAGCCATTACGACGTATGCATTTGAAAAAAGGATTTTGGAAAATTTAACCTCTGCGTAGAAAAAGTCGCAGGTGAAGGTAGTCTATAATCAAATTCAAAGTCCAACTCTAATAAATTAGGTACCTACGTCTAAAGTACAATTTGTAAATCACGTTCAATAAAAGTAAATGACAAGTCATTCAGGAATTTTTATTAACCAAAATTAAAGCATCCAAATACCTAAGTGCGGTCTTGTTATACTTTCAGTCAACTATTTGTGATAAAACATAATATTATAGGGTACCTACCTCTATAAAAACAGTAAAGGTATAACTAAGGAAATAAAACCGGTTTTTGAATTCTAAATAGGTATTAAAATTTATTTTACACACAACAATAAATGATTAAATAAGGCTATAATGAAACTTCTGAACAACAAATTGACAATATCAATATAAACCATTCTCCTCCATAAGTGAATCACAGCCAAACATCTTATTAACATAATAATATCAAATTAAACATCGAGAACGTCGACATTACATCTACGGAAGAAGTCGAAAAACACATTTAAAAAAAACATTTTGCTTTAAAGAGCCATTTTTGGAAAAAAAATCAAGTGACTCTACGAATTGTAGCGCGCAAACAAAGGACTTTTGACTGCGAAATACGTCACCGCGCCTTGCAAATTCAAAATCAATTAAAACGGTGACGTTTTTAACTTGTTTGTACTTGACATAAAATGATTACCCATCTATTTAACGCTTCTAGTAATTTAAAGTTAAGTAAAACTAAGTAAAAAAATATTGAAGATACTGGAACAACATGGAATGAAAGGAACCATTTTATTTTGGTGCGTTACGTAGATAGTGCGTTACGCACAATGCACATGTCTATTATGTTTCAAATAATTTCAATAAACAGCTAAACTGAACTTGAGGTAGATGAAAAAATTACATAAATAAAATTCAAGTACAAATACAATATTTATCTACCAAATATTATCTATCCGTGCGTTTGTAGACATAACATACGTAACCTCATTGTCTTTACCAGTGAACTTTCTACATCAATGTGTAGGTAGAGATACCTACCGTCAGTGCTAATAAGACCCGCGTTAGGGTATTTACCTAAAGTAAGGTATCATGTCGACATTGTGCAAAGCAATCCAGCGCGGTATTTGCTAACTGGAAAGCTACTTTCTTAGTCAGAAAGTGACTCAACATTGTCCAAGAATCTACTCTCGTTCCTTTCTACAATATTCATACCATCTAAATCTCTAAACAACGTATAAACATCCCTCGGTTCCGACGGAGTTATATTCATTTTCCAAGCATCGAAATCGTCCATCATATTGGAAAAGTTGATAGATTGAGTATAACTACTTTCTCCGTAAGCTGGAACGTTTCCGTTCCCTTGTTTAAATCGTTCAAATGTCTCTCTTTCAATTTGTTCTAGACGGTCAATTGCTTTGGACGCGTCAGAAACTTCTGCTCTTTGATTAAAATCAATTTCGATATCAATTCTGTAATGAAAACGACTGAATTGTAACACCAAATTGATATATTAGATGCTAGACATCTAATGTAGTATAATACATGGATCAATTTATTGTTTCAATTGTGCCTAAATACCTAAGTACCTACTTAGGTGCGGACAATTTCTTGTACAGAAATTGAAGTAGGTAAAATAAAAATAGTGTTTTCGTAAAAAAAACTAGCATTCATTAAAATTACTATAAGTTTTTTTTTTGAGGTAGATAATTCGATGCTGTTTCATGCACTATTTTCACGAGGCACGACGACGTTTTTTTTGTTTTGTGAAAATGGTACACGTTGAGCACCACAAAATATAATAAAAAAACATGGTTATTTTTACGAAATGAAAACTACTTACATTACTTATAATTTCGCGTATTTTCATTCATGTAATTCCGAGGTTTTTCATAAGCCCAAGATATTTTGCTAAACCTATACATCTATATAAATCTACAGAGACTAAGGTAGTAGGTACTTATCTACTTTATCAACAATAATAAGAAAGGTATAATTAAATATTTAAGTTAAATAAAATACACGTAAACTATTCTAAAATTTCTAAGTAATAGATACTTATAAACGAATTATAATTAAATAAATAAATCATCTTTATTTTACACAACAAAAATACTTTTCATTTAAGCCGGTTAGAGTCCGCTTTTTGCTGCTGGGAGTTCATTCTTTACAAATGGAACAGAATCTCACCCAGTGTCCTGTTTGAATTTGATCCAATCTTCAACTTTAGGCGCTCTTGGTATTTCCGCAGCAAGAGAACGGGTAGCATCTTCTAGAGTGTTATGTATTAACTCTTGCTGAGCTTCTAGGAACAAAACACATTAATCATACATTGGAAAAAAAATAGATGGAATCTGAGAATGTATTTTTCTAAAGTTCACGTCAACAATTGGCTAGAAGTAGCGCGGTACAGGGAGCGATTGAAGACTCTCTTTCCGGAGGCGAAGATCAACTTCGGGTCGCTGTGCCAGCGTAGTAAGTACCGTACTTATAGGTAATAAGGGCTACTAAACGTTTTTTTTAAACTTTGATATTAATGACAAAATACTTAACAAGAAAATAAACAAATAAAATGTTTTTTAGATTAACAATAGAGCAAATATTTATCTACAAAAAATCTTTTTTTGTAATGACCTAATTAAGGTAGGTGGCCCTTATTTTACCTACAGTTAAATTATTCTTTTCTTCACTTGAAATGCCTTACGTATTTCGTGACAATCACTACATAGTATAAAATAAAGTCGCTTTCTCTGTCCCTATTTCCATTTATCTTTAAAACTACGCAACGGATTTTGATGCGGTTTTTTTGATAGATAGATTATACATATAAACATTCAAGAGGAATGTTTATATGTATAATACATGCATAATATAGCCGTGCGAAGCCGGGGCGGGTCACTAGTATAAAATAAATACATACGCAACACGAGATTCTAAGCGAACAATACAAACAGATAAATATGTACCTAACAAGCCGAATTTTATTGACAATCAGACTCAAGAGTTTATACACCGTGTACCCGCAATGGATGGATGATTTCACAAAAGGTAAACAGTTGCAAAAGAGAAATTTTTGAGCATTATAAAAAGGACAGGGTCATTGCGATTATATCATACCACTACATTATTTAGGTACGTCTCCAAATAATATGTACCTACTCACAAGTGGATACTTTAGCTATACTAGGCATGAGGTAAGCTTTTTGAAATAAGTAGGTAAGTATCTAGATGTTATTTTGAACTTATGGTTTAAGTGTTGATTCAAAACATAACTAGGTCTTGTATAACGCCCACCCAACTGACAAAATCAATTCTTGGAAACAGTCATTTTAGAATAGACTTCATCCTTACAGAATATATTTTCCGCCGATAAACGATTAAAATTGATTAGTTTATGTTAATTCAAAATAGTCAATAATTTTCGAATAAGTGTCTTCCTAATAAAAAACCGGCCAAGTGCGAGTCGGGTTTCTTATCATATAGTATGAGCCCCAATTACTTACATATTTTTGAAGTGAAAACTTCTTTAGCGGCGTTGAGCACTTTTTCTGTAATGGGTATAAAATCTTAAACTCGCGTCAGGACACGTGACCTGATCGAAAAAGCGTAAGACGGATGGAGAGTAGACAGCTATCCCCTCTCTACGGCGCGGCGAAAATGTATGCCTGGGCCTACTGTTTTTAATTTGGCTGTGAGTGTATTAAGACGTACATATGGTATTTTTTAACGGACGACTATTGACGGACGACAAATGTCGGACGACTATTGACGGACGACAAATGACGGACGACAAATGTCTGACGACTATTTGTCGGACGACTATTGACGGACGACAAATGTCGGACGACTATTTGTCGGACGACTATTGACGGACGACAAATGTCGGACGACTATTGACGGACGACAAATGTCGGACGACTATTTGTCGAACGACAAATGTCGGACGACTATTTGTCGAACGACTATTGACGGACGACAAATGTCGGACGACAAATGTCGGACGACTATTTGTCGGACGACTATTGACGGACGACAAATGTCGGACGACTATTGACGGACGACAAATGTCGGACGACTATTTGTCGGACGACTATTGACGGACGACAAATGTCGGACGACTATTTGTTGGACGACAAATGTCGGACGACTATTTGTCGTCCGACTATTTTTTTTTTTTCATCTAAAACTCTTTTTGCGTATGTTCTCGCGACATATTAGATTTTACACAGATATACAGTTTTCACTTCTGCCTGCACTCCCGGAGTGCGCTGTTTTTTTATGTATTTCTGTTTTTGGTATTTGTTGTTATAGCGGTAACAGAAATACCTACATCATCTGTGAAAATTAAAACTGTCTAGCTATCACGGTTCATGAGATACATTGGTGGTGGTGGCTTAGTGACAGGCAGACGGAGAGACGAACAGACAGACAGTGAAGTCTTAGTAATAAAAAGATATGACCTTACTGCTCTACATTTTGATGGCGCGTGTGCAGTTGTTATTTGTAATTTTAAGTATTTTGTCGTAAAGCCCTTGAAGACACAAAATTTGTCTAGGATTCTGCTGGGGTGGTATTAATAAACCCGTCATACGAGATCACTTAGATGATGGCATGACGTGATCCCTCCATGAAAGTATTTAAAAGTCAAATAAAAAACTTACTATCAAATAAGTATCGACTAGGGACCTACACGAGATATAAATTTTATCGATAAATCGTACCTATAAGAGAAAGCTTAGTAGGTAATGTCAGCTAGGTATATTATATGCGCAAAAGCTGTAAAATACCGACATAATAATTTTCTTTATGAAACGTGGATGTAGGTAATAAATATTTACAGATACCGGAACTAATTTATTATATATAAGTAGGTACTTAGAATACATACCTACCTAACGTTAGGAATCGATATATTATATTTAAATTATATTTTAAGTCCATAAAGTACAAATAACATAGTACGTGCCATTGCAGGGTTACCTCCATGGGAATCATGTAGGCCTGTGTTCGATGAGTTAAAACTGTTGACACTGCCTTGTATGTATATCCTAGAAGCTGCAAAGTTTGCTAAACAAAATATGCATTTGTTTAACAAAGCTCGGGATATATTTCATAGATGTGTTAGAGATCCTGATAGAATTGTATTGCCTAGGATTCCTAAAACAGCTCTATACCATAAAAGTTGTCAGACTATGTGTGGAATCATATACAACAAGATTCCCGGGGATTTGAAATCCCTACCTTCTCATTTATTTATAAAAAAACTGCGTACTTGGCTGATCGATAAACGTTTTTACTCGATACAAGAATTTTTAAATTTAAAAGGACAGAGATATTATATGGATATTAACTGACATTTATTTAAAAAAAAAATTATTATGAATTATGTACAATTTTTTTAAATCTAATATTATTATTATTTTTTGCCACTAACTGCTGATGACTCACTAATTAAGTTTGCATGCCAAGAGTTGGCAAAGTATGTGAAACTTTTAATCCTAAGATCTGTACTTACCATACTTTATGCAAATAAATATCTTTATCTTATCTTATCTTATCTAGTTATAATAAAAAATCTTATAATTTTCGTCCGTCAAAAATTTCACGTCATTCATTTAGATCAAAAGAAAAGTTGCTTGGCACGGTGACGTTATTGACACGGTGCCGTTGTTGGCGTGGTGATGTTTTTGGCGCACAAAATGACGTTGCGTCGTCGTCGACGCTAACTGGTCCATATTAAAATTAACATTTGATTCCCTTTTTTCAACTGATAAACAGGAGGGTGTCATTTCGACTATATTTTTGATGTAATGTTCTTATTTGTTTATAAGCCTTTTTCCATTCCATTGTTTTTTTCTAAATAGCATTGAAAGATCTTTTTAAGATATATAGAAATCTCACCTAAACTTCGACGATGGTAGTACGAAGTGGATCTTCTTAAAGACCGAGCGAGGTTTCCACAGACCGTGCCTTGCGACGTTAGCTGGCTTCCACTGCACCTCCATTCCTCATCTGATAATTTATTTTGTTTTTATTGACTTATAGTCTATACTGTCTTATAGTCTAGACTTATAGTCTATACTGTCATATAGTCTAGCTCTAGACTTATAGTCTGACCTAATATATATAATTAGTATTGATAGGATCCAACCTCAGGGCGATTGATCTGATTCTAAAAACAGGGGAGCCCTTAGCCCCGCCACTAAAAGGGAAGAGGAAGAACTATCCAGCATTCACCTAAGAAAATACCAACCGAATTTTATTTACTCTAAAAAAATTAAGGTATTTCTTGTGCTACCTCTTCAGTTGAAGTTGGATGACTTTCTAAATCATATGACTGAAGCATCTGAAGACGTACCTACTTAGTTTATAGCTTACCCATTAAAGTGTTCATGATCTGCAGTCGTGTAGGCGCGTCTATAGGCGAGCGGTCGAGAGCTGTCTTAGGTCTTGCCGGCATATCTGGTCTTCGAGGTCTTTGTCCTGCCCCTTCAGTGGTTGCAGGACGCCTTCTAATTGATCTCGTAGATAACTCTCCTTCTTTTGAAGTTCTTGTAAATGTTAAATCACCCTCTTCATTACCGCTTCGTGGTTTTCCGTCTCCATTTTCTTCTGGAGCAGATTCTAGAGCCATACCTGGCTGAAGAGATTACAATGATTCTGGTTATTAGAAATTTCTGATTTAACTCCTATGTAAATAAAACTTCCTAACAAATAATGTTTATTTACCTGATTCGGAGCTGACGAAGGTCCCGGTTCAGGTTCGGCTGGTGGCAGTTGGGGATCTTTTGGAGCCGGATCGTTGCCTTCTAAATCACTGTCAGTTTCAGACGACAATACACCGAATAAGCCTTCTGAATCATCTGGTAAAATATAAATGGTCAAAAATGTCACTGTTTTACTAACGCGATGATGTAGCATCGTCGTTGGCCATTCGAAATTTATGGAAGAAAGAATAAAATACACTAACTTTTTGTCTTAAAAATACCATAGTAATATGTGATCAAAAATAGCCCTTACAGTCGATATCGTTGTGCAAAGGACGTTCGTCCAGATAAACCAACATCGGGAGAGCAGTTGCAACTTCAGAACGATAGTCGGGAAAGTCGGAGGCAGGTGTTCCTGCGAGCGTAAGCCGACGCAGTGAACCGCACACGCCTAGCGTCCACAGTCGACCTGACTCTGATATAGGATTACTGTGGAACAGCCATTTGTCGTTAAAAAAGAAAATATTCATGGGAGATATCCTAAAAAACCCGCTAATGTTTTGGGCAAAAACAAAGTCAACTCACTCTGACAAATTAAGCGTGTGTAGTTTCTGCAGCGCTCCCAATGGTTGTAAGTCTCTCAATCGGTTTCCCGCAGCACTGAGTTCGCGTAAAGCACTCAAACCCCAGACACCATCCAAGCTATTCAAGTTACAGCGGTTTACGCTCAAAACCTAGTAATTACGAAAAATAACACTGAAAATTAGTGAGTTTAAACAACTGCATCTGCTATATTATAATGCCTTACAAACCTTGAGATGAACTAATCCGATTCCCAAATCCCGTAAAGATGAAAGCGCACTGCCATCCAACGTGAGTGAGTGTAACCTCGGAGCGAGAACGCTCAACCGCCTCAAGCCAACTCTTTCTGCAACTACTCGTAGTTTGGCCTCTCGGATTCTGAGGACTTCCTCATCTGTGGTCACGCCACTGCATTGTTTCTGAAAGAAAATCGAACTGTAAGTTTCGTCACCACACCAAAGTCGACAAAAACGTCACCGCGCCAATGTCCGCCAAAAACGTCATCACGCCAATGTGGGATACATTGGCGTGATGACGTTTTTGGCGGACACAAACATTAATGTACGTACAATTCACATTCTGTGTAGCTTGCGTAAGGTGTTAAAGGTTTCAGCTTGGTGACGTTTTTGGCGGATAAAGACTCCTTCACAGTGTATCGAAATCACACAATAAGTCGTCGCATGCGCAGTGCAGCGTCTGTCACAGCTTATGAAAAACGTCATAGCTGCGTAAGCTTGCTATACGCCCTATTAATCGCTACAATATAAAAAGTTTCACCTCTAATATAGGTCCGCGGTTTCACCTAAATTAATGTCTTACCAGTAGTTCGATAAGAGTAAGTTCCCGGGGTATCACGATGCGGCGATAGCCTGGCAGCCGACGTTCCAGCTCATCTTGACCCGGAGGCTGGTCCGGTTCTGGTGGTCGCATCGCAAGAGCTCTATCGATTTAAAATACTCTCGTTTTTAGAAAAGTAAATCAAGGGGACAAATCTAATGCCTACGATGCAGTTGAGTTGATAAGGACAGAATCTGCGCCAACTTCACTCATACTATCAGCTAATTTCAGTTGGGAATAAAGTATGAATTAATCCAACTGGATCAAAGTTATAGTTTTATTGATGTGGAAAAGCCAAATGGCGCTTTATGTTCTATATGGCTCTATCTCATGTGGCTCTATCTTTTTAGCAAATGAACAGGTTCTAGCACAAATGCACTGAATTTTTAAAATGCGGGCGAAATCTCGAGATGTAGATTTTATGTCTCAAATTTTCGCTCTAATTTTAAAGAATAGACCAATGTTTTCTAGAACGAAAGCTAGCTACCAAAAAATTCATAGTTCTAAATGCTTTCAAAAGGCTGATGACGGTTGAATTTCGAAGCGCACTTCCCAGCTCCGTTGAAGGTGCTTCCAGGCACCTAAATAACACCTCGTATATATATAATCTCACCTAAACAACGGAGTAGCTCTAATATCTCGTATGATGTGGTGGTTCGTGCGAGCTAGCGCTGGATATCTCAGACTGTAATGGCGAAGGAGCGATACTTGGAGTGCGAGGCTCACTTCACAGCTCCACTGACGGTGCTTCGAGGCACCTAAATAACGCAGTAGCTCATATAATCTCACCTAAACAACGGAGTAGCTCTAATATCTCGTATATGATGTGGTGGTTCAGGCGAGCTAGCGCTGGATATCTCAGACGGTGATGGCGATGGAGCGATGCTTGGAGTGCGAGGCGCACTTCCCAGCTCCACTGACGGTGCTTCGAGGAGCGGCATTTTGACACCTTTTTCAACAAAGTAAATTAAATATAATGTCCACAGGTATTTTAAATATGTTTGCTCTCTGTAACAAGATTATTAAAGCATTATGTGCATGGTAAACTAACCTATCTAGGTAATAGTTTAGTAGCAAAGAGATCTTTATTTGGGATCAACCCAAAAAAGTTGAGTTGGGCTTTGTGGTAAAGGAAGGCACGTGAAGGTACTCACAGTTTTCAATTATTTCAACTAATAATCGAAGATCTTTTACATTATTTCCATTATTTCGTGTATAATTTTTATTATAAGTTGACTTTGTTGTTGTGTTTTGCTATGTCAATTTGTGTCAATTATTTTATCGTTTCCATGGTAACCTAAGGATCTTCTCTTCACATGAGTAAATACTTCCGAGGTAAAGACTTTACTCATGTCGTGTCCTCCCTCAGTTCTCAAACAAAAAAAAGTCCTCAGAACATAAAAAGCCTCAGAAGCTCAGAAGATGCAGAAGTTTCAATGCAATCCCCATCGATAAATAGTAGTTAATCCTTTATTATTACAAAGTAGGTACCTCCATGGCAGAGTTGGGCGCAGTTAACTACAATTTGTAATCATGATTACTAACTACGATTAAAAGTAGTTAACTACATGTAGTTATGATTATATGTAATCATAACTACAGTAATCACATGAAAATTAACTACAGTAATCAAACTACACGAAGTAGTTGTTAATCTGATTACTGTAATCAAGTAGTTGTAACTACTGATTACTTTTGGAAGGAAGTTCCATATCGCGGGTTGCGACGGGAAAAATAGAAATAATAATATATAAATATTCATAGAAAAATCCAGTTCAACAACAACTGTCTGTACAGCTGTCTGTGCAACTGTCTGTCTAACTGTCTGTCTAACTGTCTGTTCAACTGTCTGTGCAACTGTCTGTCGAACTGTCTGGACAACTGTCTGTGCAACTGTCTGTCCAACTGTCTGTCCAACTGTCTGTGCAACTGTCTGTCCAACTGTCTGTTCAACTGTCTGTGCAACTGTCTGTACAACTGTCTGTCACTGACTGGTACTATCTGAAACTGTTTGAACTGTTTGAACTGTCTGGTACTGTCTGGTACTGTCTGGTACTGTCTGGTACTGTCTGGTACTGTCTGGTACTGTCTGGTACTGTCTGGTACTGTCTGGAACAGTCTGGAACAGTCTGGTACTGTGTCAGACAGTGACAGACAGTGACAGACAGTGCCAGACAGTGACAGACAGTGTCAGACAGTGCCAGACAGTGCCAGACAGTGCCAGACAGTGCCAGACAGTGCCAGACAGTGACAGACAGTGCCAGACAGTGACAGACAGTGCCAGACAGTGACAGACAGTGCCAGACAGTGACAGACAGTGCCAGACAGTGAAGGACAGTACCAGACAGTGACAGACAGTGACAGACAGTGCCAGACATTTTCAGAGAGTGGCAGACAGTTCCAAACAGTGATAGACAGTTCCGAAAGTTCCAGACAGTGACAGACAGTTCCAGACAGTGCTCTACTACAGTCACAGACAGTTCCAGACAGTGACAGTCAATGCCAGACAGTTCCAGACAGTGACAGACAGTGACAGACAGTGACAGTCAGTGCCAGACAGTTCCAGACAGTGACAGACAGTGCTTTACAGTGACAGACAGTTTCAGACAGTGTCAGACAGTCACAGACAGTAACACAGTTCCAGACAGTGACAGACAGTGCTCTACAGTGACAGACAGTTCCAGACAGTGACAGACAGTTCCAGACAAATCCAGACAGTTCCAGACAGTGCCAGACAGTGACAGACACAGACAGTGACAGACAGTGACAGACAGTCACAGACAGTGACAGACAGTGCCAGACAATTCCAGACAGTGCCAGATAGTGACAGACAGTGCCAGACGGTTCCAGACAGTTCCAGACGGGCGGACGGACAGACAGACAGACAGGTATAAAAAATTAAAAAAAAGTTAAGTGGAGCTCCCACACAACATGGTACGGAACCCTTCGTGTGCTAGTCCGACTCGCAGTTGGCCGGATTTTTAATACTCAACATTATTGTAAATGTAGTTAAAAAAAGTAATCAAGTAATCGTGATTGCAACTACAATTATTAGTTAGTAATCAAAATGTTTAACTACTTTTTACGATTATTTTAGGTAGTTAAACATTTTGATTACTTACTAACTACTGAAAGTAATCGTAGTTAGTAATCAGTAGTTAGATTACATATTGCCCAACTCTGCTCCATGGTAGTATTTGATGGCTCCTCTACATGATGGGCCATCATGCTGGCCCACTAATATGGGCTAACATGTAGAAGGCGTAGTGGTGTCTGATGGCTTAACGTTCGTGGATGGCGACTGGATGGCCACGGTGTCGGTTCTTCGGTCGCACATCAAAGAACACTTTCTTTGATGTGCGACCGAACACGACGATATGGCCACATCGTGTAGTTGCGTTTCAGCCATCGCATGGCCATTTTGCTGGTTCAGTGCTGGGCTATCATATAGAGGGGCCATTAGAAGTCAGTGTGTTCGACTTTGGAACAACCATCGATCTAGAATACCAGTTTTTTTTAATAGATAGAGTGATTCAAGAGGAAGGTTTATATGTATAATATGTGTATAATACAGTCATGCATAATATAGCCGTGCGAAGCCGGGGCGGGTCGCTAGTTTTAAATAAATTTATTTTTCCCGCCATGCTCGTTTTGGCCACTTTTGGCCAATTGAAAAGTCAATGACTCCAAATTGTCAATGTCAATTATGTGTCACTGTCACATGACATTATTTCCATTTCCCGCTCTTTTCGTATTGTGTTTGCAAAATACTTTGCTGCACAAATTAATTAGAAATAAAAGGTTTTTACATTATTTTTTTGCCTTATTAAGTTAATATTTGGTTCGGTATGTCGGCGGTGACAAATGGACACTCCTCCCCTCATGAGGAATACCAGTATCTCAAACTTATTGAGAAAATTATAGAGACAGGTAAGTTTAACTTTTAGAACACTTAGATTTCTTTATATCTCATTGGAATCTCTTATAAATAAACCGAAGATTCCTATGACTTAACACCAGTCACCGATCAGTAACGGTCGTGTGCTAAGCAAAATATTAAGAGAAATGGTCAATACTACAGGTTATACGATGGTTGAAAGTGACTGATTTAAATTTGGGAACAACAAAGTTTCTAAGAACTTTTTCGTGCTTCGAAAGGCAAATTATGCTGTTTTTCTCAGCTGGAATGCTTTAATCAATTGTTAAATATAGTCAGTTACCTACTTGAAACTGAAAACGCTGCGGTTTTGCCTGCTTAGGTCTTTGTTCCGTGAGAAAAATAGGATAGAGAGAAGCCTATGTGTTAATCCAGGAGTTCAGCTATCTCCATTCCAAAATTCATTGAAATCCATCCAGCCAGCCTATGTGAATTACCTAACAAACATACTAAGTTACTTATTTGTTATACTTTTCTCTGTAACTACTTATCTCCTGCGTCTGAGGCACCCGTCTTCACATTCGTTCCAACAGCTTGCGAGCCCTACGTTCTACGACACTTACATATGGCTTTCTAAAGGTATAGCTGCTTCATGTTTTGTACCAGTGAAGAACTTGGAAAAAGTTATTTTTCTTATTTGTGTATACTTACTATGTTGTGTGTTTGTTTGACTAAATTATAGTATATTTCTATTTCCCAAACCTTATAAATTAGTAGCTTAATTCTATGCTTCTTTCAGGTGATAAACGTGTAGACCGAACAGGCGTAGGCACTCTTTCTATATTTGGAGCTATGCAAAGATATTCACTAAACAACAATACACTACCCCTGCTTACAACCAAAAGAGTCTTCACTGCTGTGGATGATCTCCGGGTCTACAGACTCTAAGAAACTGTCAGATAAAGGAGTGCACATATGGGATGCTAACGGATCTAGGAGTTTCCTTGATAATCTAGGTTTTACTGATAGAGAGGAAGGTAAGTTGAACTTATTTAAGACAGCTCCTAATATCTAGACTACATTGTTATGTAGTCTAGATATTAGGAGCTGTCTTTAATCTGTTATTTCAGGATATTCCTAATCTATATAGTACAGGGTGAATTTTTTATGTGGGCCTTCAGGGCTATATCCTAAACCATAAGAGATAGCGAAAAATGATGAAAGGAGTTGCATGCCCGATTTTGACAAAAACTAAAGCTGCATCATTAGATTTTTGAAAAAGTCATTACCCTAGCCAGGAATCCATTTCTGCCATGAAAGCCATTTCCTTTGTTTTGCGATACTATGTTTGTTTCCAGGAATTGATCTCTATCAGCAACACTATCGATTGGTATAAAAATATAGGATGACTATTTTTTTGGAAAATCAACAGGTTCGATTCCCGGCTAGGGCAATGACTTTTTCAAAAATCTAATGATGCAGCTTTAGTTTTTGTCAAAATCGGGCACGCAACTCCTTTCAGCATTTTTCGCTATCTCTCATAGTTTAGGATATAGCCCTGAAGGCCCTTGTATAAAAATCAATTGCTGTTCCTTAGTCTCGCTGAAACTCGAGAACGGCTGAACCGATTTAGATGATTTCGGTTTTGAAATGTTTGTTGTAGTCCAGGGAAGGTTTAAACGGTGAGAATTTAAAGATCGGACTTACGCGGGTGAAACCGCTGGGCGCAGCTAGTTTAAAATAGTTTTATGTAATTCCAAAAAAATTCATATTTCTTGATCTCTCCATCCAAAGGTTTTCTGGAAGAAAGTGCAAGTAATACCTACATTCTAAATAGATAGATAAATTATTTATTGTAAACACCAATTTCAAATAACATTAATAATAAAAAACAAAGCTTAAGTCTTAAGTCTTGACGACCTCTGTGGCGCGTCGGGCGAACACCCGACTGCGACGCAGAAGGTTGCGGGTTCGATTCCCGCCGGGAACAAGTATTTATGCTGACCATAAATTCTTGTTTCTGGTTCTGGGTGTTTCCTATATGTATAATATGTATATATTTACAAAAAAAAAAAAGTATATAAGTAGTTTATCCGTTATCTGGCACCCATAACACAAGCATTAAGTTGCTTAGCTTGGGGCTGGATGGCGATGTGTAATATGTCCTGAAATATTTATTTATTTATTTAAGTGTTACAAAGGGCGGCCTTTTCGCTCAAAGCGACCTTAGGATAAACAAGAAGTTCTAGCTGGATAGCCAGAAACTTTGTTTACTTTGTGTGTTTTATATTCCTTTGATATACAAATAAAGTTAAGGCAAAATAGGTACCCTATCAGCAAAATGACCCATAGCAAGTGCCAATATCAAAAAGGACAAAAGACTAAACAACCCGCTTAGTAACCTAAATGGATTTCAGGTATCTCTCTATGATCAATTATATTCTTTAATATAAAAATCAATCACTGGATGTGTTGCTAAGCTCAAATCTCGAAAACAGCTAAACCGATTTCGCTAATTCTTTTTTGTTATTGTCAGAAGGTTCTTGAAAGAAAATTGCATAGAATTTTTTTACGCAGATGAAACTGCGGGGCGCAGCTAGTAAATCTATGTATCTTTGTTTATAGGTGATTTAGGACCAGTATATGGATTTCAATGGAGACACAGTGGTGCAGAGTATAAAGATTGCAAAACCGATTATACAGGACAAGGCATTGATCAACTTCAAAATGTTATCAATACAATCAAGTGGGTATACTTAAACATCTTCACTGTATCTGTCTGGTATTTTGGGTTAAACTTAGAAACTACTTAACTGATTTTTGACGACCTCTTTGACGCGGCTTGTGGGTTCAATTCCCACCTCTAACAAATATTTGTGAACAGATATTAGTTTCTAAACTGGGTGTTTCTGTATGTATAATAAGTATATATTTACAAAAGAAAAGTATTCTTTCCATTTCCTGCCACCATAACACAACACACTTGCTTTGATCATTTAGTGCACACCTGTGCACTAAATGATCAAAGCAAAGTCTCAAGATAAATGTGCATAGTGAATATTCTGAAAATGGTATCTTGGGCTTATCCGTAACTAACGACGCTCTGCGGTTTCACCCGCGTAACTCCAGATACCGTGGAAATACCGGGATAAAAGGTTGCCTATGTTACTTTTATTGAATCAATGTATTGTCATACAAAGTTTCACCAAAATCGGTCCAGTAGTTTTGGGGCCTATTCATTACAAACAAACAAAAAATCTTTCCTCCAATATTATTGTATATTATCAACTTTTAGGCAGTAGTTTTCAATAACTTACTTATTAAGTAAAACCTTTTTTTAGAAACAACCCAGCAGACAGAAGAATTCTAATGTGCGCATGGAACCCTTCCGATTTGTCCAATATGGCGTTGCCACCATGCCATTGCCTGGCCCAGTTCCACGTTGCCAGCGGGAAGCTGTCCTGCTTGTTGTACCAAAGGAGTGCTGACATGGGCCTCGGTGTACCGTTCAATATTGCAAGCTATGCATTATTGACGCATATGATTGCACATATTACTGGTTTAGAAGTAAGTTAACAATTTTATATATTTTCTACTATCTGCAGGATAGTATCCTGCTTGTTATGCCATAAAAGTTCTGGTAAAGAATACTATATTAGGCATATTGTACCATTCAATAAAGCCATTTATTTAATACTAGCTGCGCCCCGCGGTTTCACCCGCGTGAGTCCCGATCCCGTGGGAATATCGGGATAAAAAGTAGCCTATGTGTTAATCCAGGTGTATTGTCTAGATACCGAGTTTCATCGCAAGCGGTCCAGTAGTTTTTGCGTGAAGGAGTAACAAACATACATACACACACAAACAAACTTTCACATTTATAATATTAGTAGGGTTCTTTAGCTAAACTATCAAGATGGTTAGATATTAATTGAGCTAACAACCATTAGATGGCTAAGGCTAATTTTCATTAGCTACAATAACAAGATTGTTAGATATAAGTTGAGCTAACAACCATTAGATGGCTAAGGCTAATTTTCATTAGCTACAATAACAAGATTGTTAGATATAAGTTGAGCTAACAACCATTAGATGGCTAAGGCTAATTTTCATTAGCTACAATAACAAGATTGTTAGATATAAGTTGAGCTAACAACCATTAGATGGCTGAGCTAATTTTCATTTGCTACAATAACAAGATTGTTAGATATAAGTTGAGCTAACAACCATTAGATGGCTGAGCTAATTTTCATTTGCTACAATAACAAGATTGTTAGATATAAGTTGAGCTAACAACCATTAGATGGCTGAGCTAATTTTCATTTGCTACAATAACAAGATTGTTAGATATAAGTTGAGCTAACAACCATTAGATGGCTGAGCTAATTTTAATTTGCTACAATAACAAGATTGTTAAATATAAGTTGCGCTAACAACCATTAGATGGGTGATCTAATTTTCATTAGCTACAATTACTACAAGGTTTTTTAACTTTTACAACTTCAAGTATGTAAATATATCACTACACAGTATTAAACAAAGTCGGTTCCTGCTTTCTGTCTGTCCCTATGTATGCTTAGATCTTTTAAACTACGCAACGGATTTTGATGCGGTTTTTTAACAGATAGAGAGATTCAAGAGGAAGGTTTTAGTATATAAAACATAACTCTCCCTTTTGGCTTCGCCATTGTCGGGTAAAAACAAAACTACGACGCGTATGAAGTCGCGGGCAACAGCTAGCATTTACTAAATTAAACATTGGTATGTTTGTTTCAGGCTGGAGAGTTTATCCACACAACAGGTGACACTCATGTCTACCTCAACCATATTGAACCTTTAAAACAGCAGTTACAGAGAGAGCCTCGGCCCTTCCCCACCCTCGAGTTTGCTCGTAAGATTGAATCAATTGATGATTTCAAATTCGATGACTTCATCATTAAAGATTACAAACCACATCCCAAAATTGATATGGAAATGGCTGTTTAACAGTCGTTTCTAATGGCTTACCAGGTTTCAAACCTATGATTTTGTCTAAATAAAGCTTATGTACCAAATGCCAGACATGGTATGAAGCTTTATTTGGTTCACAGGCATGGCTAATTTTTTTAATACACCGTTTATGTGTAAGTAATTGTGATATAATAAATAGCATCACAATAAGAATCAAAAGTATTATAAATATTATATGTATAAATACAACATAAAATAAAAACACGAATGTTTTACTCAATCTTATTAATAGGCACTAAAAAATAAATTCCCCATAGTCATTACAATGGCAATTCATTCTTAAATTATTGTAAATATTTGTAAAACTTCAACAATATTAAGTAAGGATATTTTTTAATAATGTAAATTTCATATTTTTGAGTCCTATTCATATCATAATTTACGAAATTACATTAATGGACAATTAATAATTTCACAATAACCAAAATGATCATTACATTAGATTCTGATCATTTTTATTGGCTGTGAAAGAGTTCCTATAAAGGAGCGTGATTCGTCGGCTGTAAACCAAACCAAAACGGACCAATCAGCTACGCGCGTTGTATGCGAAGCTGTTTGCTGATTGGTCTAGCTAGCCTAAGAATAAGATTATGACGCCCTGGAACTTCTAAGACCTTAATATTTATATTCGTTGATTTCATCGTAAGAATACAACTCATTGTTAACATAATATAAACACTAAAATTACAGTTAAAAATGCTTTCATTTAAAATATTCAAAATCAGTAAAATCTAATGAGAAAAAATGAAACATAAGTGTAGAAAAAAGATAGAAACAAATCTTTAGTAAGTCATTCTAATCTCGCACTGAGTATTCCAATTTTGCATTTCAACAAGCAAGCTACGCGGGCATTATTTTTGTTACCTACACAAAGTGTTACAAACGTGTTTAAATCTCTTGACCAATCATGTAACTGCCTTATCGACACACTTAGTTGAAATATAAGATCTACTTAGTGAAAAACTAAAGATTGTCTATGTTTTCACCACTTTATTGTGCCAAATTAGTAAAACAATACTCTAAAATTTTCTTACTTCGTTTTTGTACATCAGATAATTTAAAAATCTAGACAATTTCTTTAAACATGTTAATATAATAATAGTTTGTTTTTCACCTAGCTTTACTACATTATCTCAAGGGAAACTTACAACTAGCCACTAACCAAAGCAGAATAATATATAGGTAAGTACCTAAAACTATTTTGGTTTGTGTAACACTAATTATTTTAAATTGAAGTACATAAGTAGTTAAAACTCACAGAAAATAGTATGATGAATCATGAAAATAACAGTAGAATGCTAATTTTTAAGGAGTTATAGGCCACTTTTCGGATTTATAAATGAACAAACGTATCTATCGCTGACTGCTAGCAGGTAATTGAGCACCACATTAAGTAGATAGGCTAGCCTCAGTTATAACAGATACTTTTTCAATAATAAAACACACGCATTCATAATATAAGTAAAAAAAAACATTAAATTGTTAAAGAAGTATGCATAGTTGCCGTCAAAGATCTTGAACAATAAGCTTAGGTTTAGCGCCAGATTAGGTATTATTTCAATAATCAATCGCAATGAGAAGTTTTCCAAGCAATTTTTTACTAAAAACTGGTTTCGAGAGATGGCGCTCTAATCTAAGTCAAATATTGTCTCTGATCGAGTCATTATCTTGGTCTTAGAAAGTTACTATGGCCCAGAGAATGTATGACACTTGACTATGACTTAGCTTAGATTAAAACCCAACAATTCTTTTTTTTAGATAAAAATATTGGAAAATTCCCTAAAAAACACCTAAAATAGCTTAGGTTCTAATCGCGTCCTTTCTCAATCGGCGAGAATAAACAAAAACTAGTAGGTACATAGGTTTCTTAACACAGTATATTTTTTCTTAATTATTGCATTGTATCCTTTCAGTTCAAATAGCACATGGGTCATTGAATGATCAATTGACTTACATTAAGAGGAAAGGGTACCGGGGGCTTTCTCCATACAAACTATTATAAACATAGTCGACTGTTTTCTCCCTTGATAATGACACTAGAGTAAATATTTTTGGTGCATAAAACTTATAACTGCCATGACCATGCCCCTATTTTTTGCTTCTTGTTTATTTTTTAAATCTTAATATCTATGATAATTAGAAAATGAAAAAAACCAAAACATAGGGGCATAGTCATGGCAGTTATAGGTTTTATGGCACAAAAATATTTGTGCTAGTGTCATTATCCAGGCAGGAAACAGTCGACTACGTTTGTATGGAGAGAGCGCAGGTACCCTTTCACCTTAACTTCTAAATTGTCTAATTTCATGATGGACATACTTATTTCACAAAATAAACTTTATTGACATAGTATTTCAGATACTGATTTTTTTACCATTTTTTAATCCTATAATAGTACGTCACAAAGGCACATACAGATGAAAAATGGGTCGACATAATAAGATAAATCATTGAAAAATATTCTGCGCCATATCTTTACCTCCACGCCGAAACATTTTTCATTATACTTGCCGCTTAGCATGTTGATAAACGGAAACTTTGTGTTCAAAAAACAATTTGCAAAAATCTCAAATATTTACTACAATTTATTTCCATTATAAATGAAACTGCCTTAAAAAATTCTGATATATATGATTGAACACTCACTGCCAAAAAGCTTGATTTCTTGGCTAAACTTAATATAGGAGAAAAACTAAGTATAATTGAGTGTTTTAAAAAAATAAATAACTTAAGTTTAAGTTCTAATTTAATATTTGTGATCTGCTCTACGATTTTTTATTCTTCTTGTGATGGTGTCTGCAAATAAAATCGATAAGTAAATTCTTTATTGTACCATAATATTACAATAACTTAATTCTAAAAAAATAAATACATACTATAAATTTAATAGTTTAGCACAATGGGCGGCCTTATCGCTAAAAGCGATCTCTTCCAGGCAACCTAAGAAATAATATGGTTAGCAATAACCAAAAGTCAATTATCTAAATCTAATTTTCATATATCAATTTGATGTTGCTCGCATTGTCACTTACCATAGTGTGTGATAGTGGTCAAATGCAGACCTAATTTATTATTAAAAAAAAATTACCTGCGTAACAGAATCTTCCATTTTACTACTTGGTACAGGTAAAGCCGCTAGTTGCTCCACGAGTGCCATAGTCATTTCACACTCAACTCTCACCGTCACCCACAAAGTATCTAAAAATAGAACATGGTGGGATATCTTTAGTGACATTTTTTATGTTAGTATTAGTGACATTCGATGAAGACTGGCCCAATATAGCCCACGACCGACAGGCTTGGAAACGGATGAGGGAGACCTTTGCAGTGGGAAAATATAGGTTAATTTAAAAAAAAAAGTTAGTGACGTCATGTTTTTAAGTAGGTAGGTATATCCATTGTGTAGCACCCATAAAACAAGTCTACTTAGCTTGGGGCTAGATGGCGATTTATGGAATCCCTGCAATATTTATTGACCGAACGAGCGAAGCGAGAGAGGTCTAGTGTTGAGAAGGGTCGGTCGCTCGTATGTTTGTATGTTTGTATGTTTGTTCGACGATAACTTGAGTACCGTTGCTCTGATCTTTATGATTTTTGGTATACAAGTAGTTGAGGTCCATAGAATTTTTAAGTTCGAACATGAGCAGGATCGGTCAGGGGGTTACGGAGATAGGGGTCCAAAAGGGGATCTACCTATATGGCACACAAACTATACTGCAAATATACCCGAGTGGGGTATCAAATGAAAGGGCGTAACTTCGGTGACAATAATATGGTACCATGGAACTGATCTGATGATAGAGCTGGAGGGAATCTGCAGGAATTATCTCATTATCCATACTTCATAGTTCATTCATTCAAACTACTCGTCAAGAATCGCCTTGACGAGTAGTTTGTCTTTCAATGGTAACCAGGGTCTGATGATGGAACTGGAAGGTGGTCATAGGAACATCGCAATGAAACGACACAACCCCATCGAGTTTGGGCTCGTTAGAATCGTCTTGACGAGTAGTTTGTCTTTCAATGGTGACCAGGGTCTGATGATGGAACTGGAAGGTGGTCATAGGAACTTCGCAATGAAACGACAGAACCCCATCGAGTTTGGGCTCGTTAGAATCGCCTTGACGGGTAGTTTGTCTTTCAATGGTAACCAGGGTCTGATGATGGAACTGGAAGGTGGTCATAGGATCTTCGCAATGAAACGACACAACCTCATCGAGTTTGGGCTCGTTAGAATCGTCTTGACGAGTAGTTTGTCTTTCAATGGTGACCAGGGTCTGATGATGGAACTGGAAGGTGGTCATAGGAACTTCGCAATGAAACGACACAACCCCATCGTGTTTGGGCTCGTTAGAATCGTCTTGACGAGTAGTTTGTCTTTCAATAGTGACCAGGGTCTGATGATGGAACTGGACGGTGGTCATAGGAACTTCGCAATGAAACGACACAACCCCATCGAGTTTGGGCTCGTTAGAATCGCCTTGACGGGTAGTTTGTCTTTCAATGGTAACCAGGGTCTGATGATGGAACTGGAAGGTGGTCATAGGAACTTCGCAATGAAACGACACAACCTCATCGAGTTTAGGCTCGTTAGAATCGTCTTGACGAGTAGTTTGTCTTTCAATAGTAACCAGGGTCCGATCTAACATATTAAGTTATCAAAGACCAAAAAGTATAAAATAAATTAATAGAATAAAAAACTAAAAAAAACACGCTTTAATAAAAAAAGTCCAACTAAAAAATAGAAAATAAAATCTAATAAATTTGGATTAAGAATATTGTACTTAAATAGTAAGCGTGTTACATTGTGATTGCAAAAGAAAAATAACGAAGGTGTAGCATCACAAATTCACAATGTAACACGCTTACTATTTACAATATTCTTAATCCAAATTTATTTAAATTTAAAATTTATAGAAATTTATTACTTTGCCCCAAATCGTCCGAACTCTCTTTGCTTCATTTCCTATAATTATTTATTTCATAATCATGGGCTGTTTTACAATAATAGTGGTGGATAGTATTAAATAGTAGGAATGTTCGGTTCTAGCCGATCTAGAGACTCTGATAATTATAAAATTTGTGACTAATTTTTTAACCGACTTCAAAAAAGGAGGAGGTTCTCAATTCGTCTGTATGTTGTTGTTTTTTATAATTTTTATTGACTTGTTATATTTTAGTTTAGGGACTTATTACAGGACATATTGTTCTCAAACTTCTCTAATATATTCTCGTTCTCGACCTTGTCTTCTCGTTTCCTCTTACGTAACATTATGATAAGTAGATACATAAGGAAGGAAGGAAAGGAATTACTATCTTCTGGATATTATGTTGGACACATTCAAAATGTCTTGAGTAAAAATAAAGAGTCAACGGATGTCCAGGGTGTGATGATTGAGCTGGCCTATGCTTTTAGAACTTAACAACAACAAGTTATGCCTATCGTGTTTGGATTCTCTAAATCATCCAATGTCAGATAATAGCGATACTAGGCACCTATCATTCAAATAAGATAGACCTGTCGTATTTGGAGTCTTTCGTCGTTATATTATACATTTTAGTACTTTACGCTGAAATATAATAAACGCTGAAAAAAACTCGTGAGGTCTCAGTTCGGGGCGAACTACTAGTTTATGTATTTTCTGCAATTTTACATGCTTTATACTGTTCCTATCAACATTGTTAACATAGTAGAGAGTGGATAACAGGTCAATGTATCCAAACTGCTGATGTGTTTGTATAAACACATTTATAAACTATCTGCACCCCACAGTTTTATCTGATCAATACATAGCATGTCCTTTTACACACATACATACATATTTTTATTCAAATCAGCTAGCCTAGCATGAAGACCAAAACACGATACGATAAAGCGATATAACTACATCGACTCTCAAAATATGATAAATAAAGCCGCCATGTTGAATTTTTATCATATTTTTTATCGCAATTTATAATAAAAATTCAACTCGGCGGCTTTATCTATCATATTTTGAGAGTTGTAGTTATATCGCGTGATATCGCTTTATCGTATCGTGTTTTGGTCTTCATGCTAGGCAGGCAGGTGATTTGTTTGACAATGAAGAGGAAACAAACAAACATCTTGCCTTACTATGTGATATTAGTTGTGATTACTCATTTTAATGCCTTTGTCAATTATGATTACTCATTCTTTACCTACCTTTCATGTCTTTGTTAATCTTATTTTATTTTAATGTAATGTTACTTCAGTGTAAAGTGTAGGTATTATTTTTAAAACAATTGGACTTACAAGAGGGTTTTTTTAGTATACCTGCAACTTTAGAGTACTGGGTTCTTAAGGTGGAAGGGTACCGGCGCTCTCTCCATACAAACATAGTCGACTGTTTCCTTCCTGGATAATGACACTAGCACAATATTTTTGTGCCATAAAACCTATAACTGCCATGACTATGCCCCTATGTTTTGGTTTTTTTTTTCATTTTTTAATTATCATAGAAATTAAGATTTAAAAAACAAAACATAACGAAACATAGGGGCATGGTCATGGCAGTTATAAGTTTTATGCAACAAAAATATTTGCTATAGTGTCATTATCCAGAGAGGAAACAGTCGACTATGTTTGTATGGAGATACCCCTCTTAAGGCCACAGGTTTGAAGTGTTTGATTCCAACTGAGGAGAATTTTGTATTCAATACAACTTACCACCAAACTGTTCACCCTTGTCTGTAAAGAGTTGGAAGTATGCCGTATGCGCTTCAGGTGTAGTCGGTGCCACAAGTTTTAGAGTGATGGTTGTTGAATTCCCCGGAGGTAAAGGTGGCACGTAAAATGGAGTAGCACCTAAGGGCTCCCCACCCGCTTGGATAAGCCTACAGCTACCCGGCCATTGTTCTGCACCAGAGTTGGCTATGGTCCAAGTTTGTTCAAAACTGAAACCATATTGAGGTCATATAAATAAAAGTATGTCAAACTAACTATGGCGACTTCCTGGAATCCTACAAACGTCGCACGCCCCCGAGGCCCAAAAGGCGATTAAATTTAATTTGAAAATGTTTTTTGTATGTTTTATTACTATTGTCATTATTTCAAAAAGAAATGACTTATAACAGTTCTCTTAAAACTAAGTTTCGATGTATATGTATACGGGCTGTTTTCCGCAATCAGACCTCTTTAGTTGGGTCTCCTTTCCCTTAAGTTAGGATGCGTGGCTTTGGAATGCAGTTTGATGAGAAACCACAAGAAACTAATGTGGTAGGTTTTTTCCCGACCACAGAATGGTAATGTATGTTTTTCTTCTGTTCTTCATTTTCACAAAGGTCAGGATAAGCTAGACCCTTCAATGGAAGAGTGGTTATTCATAGCAAAAGATTGTGAAAGATGGTATAAGGCCTAATAAGATGAATGAAAGTGGAGTTCATAGAAGGAATGTGATTTTTAATTTGGTCAGTATATTTTTTCCTGTATGAATGTGCACTACATTGTATTGTAGGATATCCATTACAATAAGTTATAATGTTTTGTATTACAATGAAATACTCACCTAGCACCAGGACCAACATTCAGAACGCCCACTGGAGCTGCCTTTATCGCCATATTAGGTAGTCTTGTCACACTGTAGAAATCTAAAAAGCAACATACCGCAGCTTGAAGGTTCCTACAAAAAAAAATACTAGTTAATACCTACTTTACTTGCTGAATATTTCAAGAGATAGTATACTTTATTTAGTATAATTATTACCAGTTGCTCATGTCCAAACAAAATTTGGCTGTAAAGTAAGAACAATCTAACAGTCTTTGCATTTGGCCAATGAGTTCATCTCGGTCTGTCGTGTTCATACAACTGAATTGCCGCAGCAGATTCTGGTCTATTTCCCCGGGGACAGATGAACCGTCTACGTCCATTTTTATTGAATAATTTCCAACGAAAATCTAAAAAATCTTGAAACACCTTCAAAATATTGACATGCCCTTTGTTTATGCACGTCAGCTGACTCCGTTTTTTGACAGTGTGAGGGGCACAGAAATAAAGGAATCGTTTGTTTTCTTTAACGAATCAAGTAATTTTACTTTACACTAATCCCAAGGATATATTTTATGGTATTGTTTATTGCGCAATTTCACTAAAATTTCAATTTGCATGAATATCTCACTCGCACACGTAATTTTTTTGTGTATTGTTTTTTTACCCTTTGTTGGATAAAGGGCAGGCAAAAGGTTTACAGCCCATATTGCCCGTTTCTGAACTCCGAACATAAAAATAATAGGAATATACATTTAACTTTTAAGTCCTAGATTTTTTTGGAAATACTTAAATATTTTAATTCTAGAGACCTTCTTCATCTTACAATATTATGTATCGGAAAAATTACATAGCTGTGTAAGAAGAAAATAAGAGAAGCAAAGTAAACTGCTGTGCTCACTTCAAGCATGCTATATGCATAAATCGTGCGAAGCCAAAACATTAAAAAAAATGAAATAAAAAGTCATTCATGTCATTTAGCTTGTAAATAACGTTATAGCTACATTTCTCAATGTAAATAATATTAAATTATAGATTCTCCACTCCAATATGTATTAAAATGTAAATACTTATTTAATTATTGTATTGTATTTTCTTTAACTCTCTCGTAGGTACTCTTTGATTGTCGTTCTAATTTTTGTGTATAATTCTTGCAGATTTTTTCCTTTTTCTATTCCTTGACCATTTTTCTCCATCCTTTCCGAGTTAGGTATCCTTTTCCGCGCAGAAATGTTTCCCCGTTTTTGTTAAAACTCTCAGTCATTCCTCCCTCTTCCTGAAATATTACCTAAAATCCATCCTAAAACCAACAAAACCACAAGAAAAGAGCACAAGAAACAAGAAAAGAATAATTTGAAGGGAGAAGCAAAATACTCGACGCTGGCAAGATGCGCAGCATAGAATATGCACAGTCGCATCCGCCATAAGAAGAAAAAAAAAAAAAAAAAACCCTCAGAATAAGGAAAGATATAAAATCCGGACATGCGATTTGCTGAGGGAGGGATTTTCTGTGAATATATTTAATTGGATTTTTTAGATTTAACTTATTTCTAAGCTCTAAATAGTTAATTTGGTTAATTAAGTTAAAGATGGGAGAACAATTTGCCGTCAATGCGTTATGGCCTCCTGAACACGAACCTGCAAAAAGTGGAGAAACTATCTTCCCATTTCTTTTCAATTCTCATGTAAGAATCAAGAAAACTTTAAATATTTTGCTTGTGATAATACCTATTTACTCATTTAATCTACACAAATACGTAACACTTCGTTAAACTTGTGCCATCAGCACCATAATTTGCAAACTAAATCTCATTTCATTTCAGAAAATCAAAATTTTCAAGTGTGGAGTACAAAATTGTGACAAAAGTTATACAAGTAAAAGTCATTTAGATCGGCACGTTTTAAGTATACATATACAAAAAGAATTTGAAATTTTACACAGGTAAGTTTCAATAGGTACCTTTCTATTAGAATACTAGTGACCCAACCCGGCTTTGCACGGTTATATTATGCTTGTATTAAACTTAAAAACCTTCCTCTTGAATCAGTCTACCTATTAAAAAAAACCTCATCAATATCCGTTGCGTAGTTTCAAAGATCTAAGCATACATAGGGACGGACAGTGAAAAGCGACTTTGTTTTTTACTATACTGTATTGATGTAGAACTAGGACTGTTGGCGCCTTAGTTTTGAAGACAAATGGGCTAAAATAACAACAAATTGCCTGAACTGATTTCAATGAATCTTGGAAATCCTGTAATGCGGCATACGGTTTTCACAAATGAATGGGGGTCATTCTTGAGAAAGTTTAGCTGTAAAATTAATTTTGGTTTTGTTTAAATTCTCTGAAATATCATGACAGACAAAATTAAGGCATACAACATACCCATGGGAAACCAGGGCTGGTCGCCAATGTAATATTATATTTATGGTTTTCAGATGTCCAGAATGCACGAAAACTTTTTCGAATCCGCAAAATCTGAAGCGTCATTTGAAAACTGTACATGATCCGACAAAATCCCATGTTTGTGACGTATGCAGAGAGAGTTTTAAGAAGAAACACCAATTGAGTGCCCATATGTACACTCACACTTTTGTGAAATCATTCAGGCATAGTTTTATTTTATTAGTTTTGTTTTACAAAGAGTGGTGTTAAAAGTTACACACCTATATACTCTATGGATTGTAGCTCTAAAACGGTTTTAATTATACATTCCGTGAATAGCTATGTTTCATGAAAATCAGTTCAGTTATTTAAAGAACATTTTTCATTATGAATCTTAATCTTCACTGATTTTATAAAGAAAGATTTTTTGTTTGTAACGAATAGGCACCGTAACTACTGGACCGATTTTGATGAATCTTGGTATGAGCCTACATTTATTAATTGGGAATAAATTAGGCTACTTTTTATCCTAATATTCCCACGGGTTTGGGAGTTACGCAGGTGAAACCGGGTAGCGGTGCTAGTTAATTTATAAACAAATTGTTGGGACTGTCAAAATGTGAAAATTTATGTAACTCTTGTTGTAAAACTAGAAATTTAGACTGCACATTGTCAATTAGTGGCTAGATAATTGCACATAGATGTAATATATGTGAGTAATCTATAATAATATTATAAAGCTGAAGAGTTTGTTTGAATTTGCTAATCTCAGGAACTACTGGTTCGAATTGAAAAGTTATTTTTGTGTTGGATAGTCCATTTATCAAAGAAGGCTACTGCCTGCAAGGCTATTTTCATTTTGATATTCCCACGGGATCGGGACTTACGCGGGTGAAACCGCGGAGCGCAGCTAGTAGTAGATATTTCAACTCATGATGGTGCATGGTTCCTTCTGTATTGCAGGCGGGTCTTCTCCCATCACTGGCTGTCATTATAAAGCTATAGTTGCAGTAAAATATCTATATCATAAAAATTATATACAATTTCTCTGTTCGCAGTTGTCCACTATGTGATCGAGACTTCGTTACCCGATTGGACCGGAAGAAACACATGAAACGTCATAAAACATACAACTGTGACCATTGTACAATGGTATTTGATCATTGGTCAAATTACTTAAAACATAAAAGGACTGAACACAGTTTTTCAGGTTTGTATTCCCCGAAATTTCATCCGCGTAAGTCAAAATCCTGTCGGAATATCATTTAAAGCAATCCAGTCATTTCACTGTGGAAAGGGTACAAACAATCAAACTTTTACTTATAAGATTAATGAAAATTCATGCCCAAAAATGCTAATTTAAAGCAAGATAGCGCTATGATTTATTTATTAGCATAGCTGTTTGATTGTATGGTTGTCTGTACCATTAGAACCAGCCCACCATAGTACAGGCCATGTTAAAAAGTCCAGCATAATTCACCCATTTGTTAATTTTATTAAGTTTTTTGATAATCTATACTAATTTACTAACTTGAAAAAAAAAAAAAAAAAAAAAAAAAAAATACCAGGTCATCTCGTTCACTCACTCACAAGTACGCATTAACACTCTGACACCTACATGCACATAAAATCACACCCCTACACACACAAACACACCTCGACACACACAATCACACACCTACACTTACAAAATTGCTCTAGTTTCCTTCTTACTCTTTATTTTTACTTTTTGTTTAGTCACTTAGTTAAATTCAAAAATAATAAACTCGCTGACTGAGGTGGATCCCTGTTTTCTATATTATCAAGCTTGCAGCTTAGTATAGAGACCTGGTGTTAAAACTAATATTGTAAGGTCTAAGCTTTCTTTTTCCTTTTCAATATGTTGGGTCTAAAATGAGATCGCTTTTGCTGTGGAGGAATCCTTCTCTCTAACTCACAAGCTTCAAGCTTAGTTTGGTGGGGAGGACTTCGACCAACAGTTACGAATATCATTAGAAGATTACTTATTTTACCCTAATGTATGAACGTCAAGACTTTAACTAGAATAAGACCTATGTATATTTTTTGGAAAAATAAAAAAAATATTTATTTATTTATTTATTATAAAGAGGAAAGATTTGATTGTTAGTTTGTTTTTACTGGACCGATTTTGATTAAACTTGGTATGATACTACTTTTTATCCCGATATTCCCACGGGATCGGGAGTTACGCGGGTGAAACCGCGGAGCTCTGCTAGTATAAAAATAAAACACTACACACAGCATTACATATAAAAATGCCCTCAAGCGCATTTCCCTGAGGGATCGTTCTCAGAACGCTGGTGGCATTTCCCCTCTGGATGGCCAAGCGAAGCCACCATCAGCCCTAACCTATTTGTTCAATTTTCCAGAATTCATATGCGATGAATGTGGTAGAAAATTCAAGAAACGTGGTCACATTGTACACCATCTGAAGACACATAAATTAAGGATAACTCCTAAAATACATGCCTGTCCATATGAAGATTGTAATAGGTAAGATAAAACATGTTTAATAAAAATAAAAAACTATATATGCCTTGAGAGTCATTAAAATTAATGAATATGTTTAAGAATCTCTTCATATATCTACCTAAAGTGATGTCTGGGCTTTCCATGTTTTTACAGCAATTTTTTTCTTTCTTGGAGATACTGCGATCAGTCTGTGACAGTATTGTTGCAAGTAGGGTGAGATTTAAAGCGCAGTAGCCATCATCAATGCTTCCTCTACGTTTAACAACGTCCAGCCCGTTCAGTCTGCGTGTCTTGTTTGTGGAGTCAATTAGCTGGCAAGCAAGTGGATTAGGATGGGCAGTGAGGCACTCAATATGTCTCTTTTTTTTTTTCAAGCGGTTGACGCTGTATTTATAAAATAGACTAGCTAAGCCCTGCAAGGCTTTTTAAAACCATGAAATTTTTTAAAATCCCTTTACTAACGCAAAAAATTGAAAAAAAAACTCTAATTCGATTTTTTTTTAATATTATTAAAAAAAAATTTAGCAACATAGGACTTGTAGTTTTGCCGGAAATCAAGATAAACCATTTTTTACCCTTAAAAACTCACCCCCTCCCACTTCCCGAACTCGGATCGACCGTAATTTATTTTTCCTTTCATTTTATCATATTATTCCCTGTATTAATTCCCTATATTAATGGGTTTCATCCTACTGTAATTTTTTTTGGTTTCAAAAATTATCGACCCTTGTCTATAAAGAGACCTGCTTGCTAGGTGTTGATGGAACTAACAAATTTCCACATTTATAAATTAATGTTAGGTGCATTAGGTAGGTAAAACATTCAATGACTATTTATATATTTCAGGACTTACACAAGAAATAGTAATTTGCGACAACATATCAAAACATTTCATATGGAGATAAAGCATGTTTGTGAAATATGCCAAGCAAAATTATCTACTAAGGTATGTCTAGCTATTTTACTTCTAAATGAGAGAAATATTTTTTAAATTAGAAAAATTTTATCCCAAAAAATCCTATTGAAAAGTTTCCAGTATACTAGTTTTTGTAGTGTAAACTGTTTTAGTCGCATTGAGCAATTTTTGATAGAAGAAAATCCATTGAGTTCGCGTCACTAACATGCTAATGGCTAATGTTAACAGTCTATTTGTAATTACTAGTCCCCATTAAATAAATAAATAAATATTGCAGGACACTCCACACATCGCCATCTAGCCCCAAGCTAAGTAACTAGACTTGTGTTATGGGTGCTAGACAACGGATATACTACTTATATATACTTTTCTTTTGTAAATATATACTTATAATACATAGAAACAACCAGACCACAGACAAATATCTAAGCATAAATACTTGTCTGTGGCGGGAATCGAACCCGCAACCCTGTGTTTGGCAGTCCGGCATGGTGACCATTGTGCCAACTGGGTCGCCATTACATTACTAACGACTTTAAAGTAGGTAGGTGTTTTTTTTTATCAAAAATCTTTTTTTACAGGCGAAGTTAACCAAGCACATGCTTATGCACTCAAACCCTAAGCCACGATTGCCTCAAAAAACAAAAGCTACAGGTCGGAAAGAAAGAAAAGACAAAGGAATCCCCAAAACGAATAATACAGCCCTAATGATATGCGGTTTGACAGCTCCGCCTGAAGAGGGTGATGTTGAAAATTCGTCTTCTTACATTATTGTTAATCCATTATGTGAAGCTGTGTTAGGTTCACCATAAAATTTATGACCTACTTTGGTACCTACTTCCTGATAAAATGACTAATAAACGGTGAATCTTGAGTTTATGATTTTTAACTTATGGCCCATTATCATTCCAGTTCCACTAATAAAATAACCCTCTGCTAAAATAAGGTGTTCAGTCTAATTTACTCAAAGATTAGGTACATCATTGAAAATACTGAAAGAGTTGTGAGGGTAAGGACCATGAATTAACACGACGCACTTACCCTAAGAAGTAGGTATGCAAAGATCTACATTGGTTTGTCCTGTTATTGTCATTTAAACGTCAAACCTATCGGCCGGGGCGTTGCCAGTGCATAACTTCTAGCCATTTATTCCATTTTTTTTTAAAGAAGAAAGTCTATTAAAAATTAGCTATTTGATTTGACATATGACATACCATGTTTGTTTCCAAGAATTGATCTATAACAGCAAGACTATCCATTGGTATAAAAGTATAAGATGATTTTTTTTTTTTCAAAATGAAGTTCGATTCCCGGCTTAATGACTTTTCCAAAAACCTAATGATGCAGTTTTAGTTTTTATCAAAGTAGGGCACGCAACTCCTTTCAGCAATTTTCGCTATCTCTTACCACCTTATTCCAAAACGAGGTTTAAGGATAGTCCGAGACGTGGATTTAAACCTTAGATTTAGACACAGATTTACTCGTGAACTATAGTCTAAACACTATGCCTATTATAGGGATAGTGTTTAGACTATAGTTCACGAGTGAATCTGTGTCTAAATCTAAGGTTTTTAAATCCACACCTCGGACTATCGTTAGGGCTTATACACACGTCACGATTTGGTCGGGTCCGACATCAGTGTTGCCACATTTCATTTCGACAAATCTGTATCGATAAGTGAAAAAATCTGTGTAAAATCTGTATGAGAACAGCTATAATTGTATAAAATCTGGACTATTCATAATCGTAGACAGAGAATAAATAGTTATTCTCTGTCTACGCTCCATAATACCTAATATTACAAATGAATAGTCCAGATTTTATACAATTATAGCTATTCTCATACAGATTTTACACAGATCCAGACCAAATCGGGACGTGTGTTTAAGCTATTTTTAACCTCGTTTTGGAAAAATAGTTTAGGATATAGCCCTGAAGGCCCTTATAAAAAGTTCAACCTGTATATATACAAAAAACTTGATATTATATTACATCCGTTGCCCCGTTGTCTGGTCACCATAATGTAAGCCTAGTTGCTTAGCTTGAGCTCCTACGTGCTTGATAGCGCTGTATTCAATTTCCTGCAATTTTTATTTATTTTTCTTACTTTTTAGTAATTTACTTACTGGCAGCACTACTCAAATAAAACGTCAATCAGGTATAAAAAAAACACAGTTCAGCAGTGGAAAAAGTTGGTGGAAGTGGGTGCTGTTCATTTTTACTGTAAACTAATTCGGGAAAAGTAACAAATAGGTAGATAAAATGATACCCGAAAAAGCGTTAGAGTTTACACTCAACGTCTTCACCTTGAACTGCTGGTTTGTACCGTGTAATTTTCTTAATATAAATTACTAAATAGCACGATAAAATACTTCATCATCATTTCACTTCTCCAGTGATTTCGTGCCGTAAATAATTTAATAAGTGCTGAATAATGGATATAATCTTTTCAGGGGCATACCTATCGTGTCTAAAAACCGTAGAGAACGGTTTCAAGCTATTGGCGACTATTTACGTGAAAGTAAACACGATATTGTTTGTTTACAAGAAGTTTGGAGTGAAAGAGATTATCTTTTTTTGAAAGAAAAACTGAAAGAAAACTTGCCCTATTGCCACTATTTTTATAGGTAAGTGGATTCTTGATGGCTAGACTTTACCTTTACAGTGTGGGTAACTTTGCAAATAACCTTGGTTTACAAATAAATAAATAGGTAGGTACATAGAACTTATTTTTATTAGACTTGCACTATTTTCATATTATCATTAGCAATTACACGGAAAACAGTTTATTAGAAATAGATATAACAAATTTAAACAAATAAGACGTACATTATTTCAGTAATATTCTTGTATACTTCATTAGGGTTCCCTACCACATAAGGTAAAAAAGAACCCTTATAAGATCACTTTCTTGTCCGTCGGTCTGTCTGTCCGTGTGTCACTGTGAACGGGTGGACCTAGCAAGTTGAAATTCATACCAGATATTGAGGTCCCTATTAGGTGTAAAAAAATCTAGGTCCAGAGCCAACACGATAAAAAGATATGTGCAAATATGCATTTTTGCGAAAACTTGTAAGTACCAAAATGCAAAATTTTTTTTGTAGCGGTGTTCTCGGCTCGGGTCTTTGTGTGTTTTCAAGATGGTTAATCCAAGATATATTCTTTCACCAATGGCCGCTAAACGGCTACATACATAAGATACACCACGGAGACTGGTTCGGTGGTAAAGGAGTAGGATTGTGCAGGATCAGGTGTGGGGAACGACTTGTCAATGTTTACTGTACGCATGTAAGTTTATTTTTTAATTCATTGAACAAAGACAGGTTTTTATAAACTGATACTAGCTGCGCTCCGCGGTTTCACCCGCGTAACTCCCGATCCCGTAGGAATATCGGGATTAATTAAGATGTATGCTATCCTATCTTTCAAGTTGGATCAAACTGCACACGGTGTGCAATTTGATTAGAATCGGTTAAGTAGTTCAGGAGTCCATCGCACACAAAAAATGTGACACGTAATTTATATATATTAGAAAAGTATTTATTTATTTCATAATCATGGGTGGTTTTGCAACGGTGGTGGATAATATCTAATAGTAGGAATGTATGTCCTGGTAAGCCCTTATCGACATATTGAATTATAAGTCACTTATAATATTTGTGTGAAAAAAGAATGATCTCCAACCAAGAAAACAGATGGCCCCTAAGTGGAATTAGCTAATAAATTACCCATTTAATGTATATCATTCTTATTAAATAAGTACTTATTTTCAATTAAATTCAATAGTAAATAAAACAAATAAAGAATTTCATTTTTACATAAAATTAGGTACAGTCACATTATCAATTAGCTGAACCCCACGTGACCTAGAGCTCACTCCCACATCTGTAAGGTTGTAAAGTAATGTTACCCGATTCTGTGTTTTTTTAACAATATACATACAATATAAAAAAAGTAACAAAATAGGTAAATACAATATTTTACAGATATGCAAGTGAGCATATCACGTGGGGTTCAGGTAACCGGTAATGTGACTGTTCCTACCTAAGTATCTATAAGGAAGGTAGTTGCAATAAGCATTTCCATCTATTATTTGTTTAATAAGCAAGAAGACGTAGTTCCACCAAAGTGTCACAATGCCTTGTAGTGCTTAAAATAGTACCATTTTATGAACTGTTTATTGATTTATTCATACCATACTGGCAACCTTGAAATATAAAATAGAAATGGAATTAGCTATCAATCAATAGGCCTATTATGTTATTAATGTCTGTCTCTATAGAAAATCAATACCCTAAGTAATAATAAATTATTTGAGCTCGACCTTCATTAGGCTAATTTTACTTTCATTTGATACCTTACCTACTTTCTTTATAGTAAGTATTTTTATTAGGATACCTATCGATTACTTTATTATACCTTGAAGCCCTTAATATCATTACATAGTATAAATAAAACAGTCACTTTCCGCTGTCTGTCCCTATGTATGCTTAGATCTTTAAAACTACGCAACGGGTTTTTTTAATAGATACAGTGATACAAGAGAAAGGTTTATATGTATAATACATGCATAAAGGTTTATATGCTAATATGTAGAATAAGGCATTGAGTTTTTTGTAGCCAAAGGGTAAAAATGGGACCCTTTTACTAAGACAACACTGTCCGTCTGTCTGTCTGTCACAAGGCTGTATCTCATGAACCATGATGGCCAGGCCAGACAGTTGAAATTTCAAATTGTATAACTGTATCATGTTCCAAATGATTAAAGAATTCTGACTTAAACTTCTTTGTCTTCAGTTCCACGCAGAATATCACGTAGACGACATATACTTAGCTCACAGAGTGTTGCAAGCACATTCCACAGCCGAGTTCATACATTTGACCACATCACCTGCAGACGTGTCGATATTGGCTGGAGATCTTAACACCGGCCCTGGGGACTTGTCTTATAAGTAAGTTCATATTGTGGGATATTGCAAACAGCGCCATCTAGTCTCAAGCCAAGCAACTATCTATATAAGAAACTATTTATGCCAAGACTTGAGGTTTTAATTTAGGTGCCTACCTACATAAGTTCAATTATCAAACATGGCTATTGTGACTATTTATTTTTAAAATATCTTGTAAAATAATATCTTCATATCTGAGCGTTAGAGTCAGTGTCGATGTTAACGTAAAACGAACCCCTGGATCTGAGGTAGCAATGGGGGTTCCTCAAGGATCCATATTAGGACCTTTTCGGTTTTTAGTTTATATTAATTATTACTTGCCTTGTAAAAGATAACCATGGGATAGTGTTGTAGATGACACATCCTTAGTTTTCAAGGTTAAAAGGCGTCAATTGAACGTTGGCGATGTGAGCAATGCTCTCTCTAGAATAGTTGATTGGTTCAATTCCAATAATTTATTACTCTTTGGATCCAAAACTTAATTAATTTGGTGCACACTTCCTAATATTTTTGTATACTTTTGTATAGGTACTTCCTAATATTGCAAAGTGCTCTGTGCATTACGAGAAAATATATAAGGTAGCTGTAGTAATAAGGGCCGAAAATATGAAATATTTAGTGGCAGGTTCACAATAATTAAAAACTAAATATTTCGGGAAAACTTCTTAAAAACAGGTCTCTAGATAAATATTTACTTTATTGTCAATCTGAAAAAACAATTCATTTGATTAAATTCTTGTTATTTTTTCACTAATATTAAGGTCTACTAAATAAAAAGGTTTTTAAAATCCTTTTAGTAGCCATATTGCCCGTAGGTACGGTCGGCTGCATAATTGCAGACCCACCGTAGAGCTCCAAAACGGCTGTTATAAGAATGTTTTCAACACGAGCAAGATTCTAGACACCTGCTTTAGGTGAAGTTTAAAGTCTTTTAACTCATCATTAATGAAACAAAAATTATTAGAATGCAAATATTTCATTAATAGTAATTATCGAACTCTACTAAAGGCTGCAATAATGCAGCCGACTGTACCTTAGTACCTATTGCAAATGATTGCAATACTTAGTAATAAGTTCAAAGTAGGTAAAACCTAGACTAGAATCGATTAACTATCCAACTGTAGTATGCAAGGTTAACCTGTTTATGGTTATAACTACCATTGCAATGTTATCGCGTATTATTCTGCTCTATGATAACAAAAACTTACATTCATAACTAGCATTGTGAACTACTGCGTTTTGTGGTTTATTAATTCGAAGAGGAAAACGCGTCTAAACTATCACGATAAGTACGTAGGAAATTTCCTAAATTGAAGGGCCGTCTAATTATAATAAATATAGCTTGAAAATATGGTTTGACGATATTTATGCCTTCGATGAAGACTAGCCAAGTTTAGCCCTGGACAGAGATACTTAGATGTTTTTTAAGAGGAAAGGGTACCGGGGGCTCTCTCCATACAAACTATTACAAACGTAGTTGACTGTTTTCTCCCTGGATAATGACACTAGAGCAAATATTTTTGGGGCATAAAACTTATAACTGCCATAACCATGACCATAATCTTAATGTCTATGATAATTAGAAAATGAAAAATAAATAAAAAATTGGGGGATAGTCATGGCAGTTATAGGTTTTATGCACCAAAAATATTTGTGCTAGTGTCATTATCCAGGGAGGAAACAGTCGACTACGTTTGTATGGAGAAAGCGCAGGTACCCTTCCAACTTAACTTCGATTCTAAAGGAGGTAATAGTAGTAGTAGTATGCATCAAGGGCATAAAGCAATGTCTTATGTTGTGGGTGGCATATTGAACCCCGAGTGTAATGAGGGAGTTTAAAGTTAACTCCTGAGCGAAGCAGAGTCCTGAGTGAAGCGAGGGGTTCAAGCCGCCCAAGACGAAGACGTGCTTTATCCCGAGGTGCATACTCTTCTTTTCATACCGTCAGTCCAATATTTATTTTTTTAATTCTTGTGGTGGCCAGTGGCCAGTCCCCTATTTGAAAAAATCCACTTTAAAAAAAAATGGGGCAATTGCAATGAGATGGTAGCATGGTGGTAAATATTTGCTAGGTATTATAGGCAAAACCTATTTGCTTAGACCTAACGTAACAATTAAAATAAAAACATAAATCGTGGCCTGCTAGATTTTTGTAGACCAATCAAATGACTTATTATAAATAAAACCTATTTGCTGAGATCTTCAAAATTAAAACCAAGAGTTTTCACACGAATTTCAAATCCAAATAAATGTATTCCCTTGGGAGTTTCATACAACATTATCTCCCTTGGGAATAAAGTCTTGCTTTAAGTTGACGTTAATAGGGCTTTAATCCGTGATTAAAGTGCTGCAGGTGTGAAAACCATTATAAATGACGTTCATATAATTATTGTCTTCCAGGATAGTAACTTCATTGCCGTCCCTACTGGATCCATACGACATGATTTCCGAAAGCAGCAACCCGAACGTGAAACGACAATCAGGGACATGCGATAACTCCAACAACAGCTACTCAGACCCGAACCAAGTCAAGCTGTGTCCAGACGGGAAGAGAATCGACCATATACTGTTCCAAACTAATTCTTCTTGGGAGGTTTGTTATTTATTACTTACTAGCTGCACTTCGCGGTTTCATCTGCGTAAGTCCGATATTTCTCAACCTTCCCTGCACTACGACAAACATTTCAAAACCGAAATCATCTAAATCGGTTCAGCTATTCTTGGCTAGACTAACGAACAGCAATTGATTTTTATTTAAATGGATAGATTAGCATCACCTAGCAATTTCAACCGTGTAAGACCCGATCCCGTGGTAATATCGGGATAAAAAGTAGCCTATGTTAATCCAGGTCTCCAACTATCTACATAACGAATTTCATCGCAATCGGTACAATGGTTTTTGAGTGAAGGAGTAACAAACATACCACAAACTTTCACATTTATAATATTAATAGGATATATTACCAGCGCCCCGCGGTTCCACCCGCGTAACTCCCGATCCCGTGGGAATATCGGGATAAAAAGTAGCATTTGTTACTCACAATAAATCAATGTATCATCATACCAAGTTTCATCCAGAGCCTATTACAATCAAATATTTCCTCTTTCTAATCTTCTATACATATAAAATGCTTTGTCCTGAATGACTGACTGACAGATCAACGCACAGCCTAAACCGGTGATCGTAGAGACCTGAAACTTGGAGGGTGTGTTCTTTGTATGACGTAGGCATCCGGTAAGAAAGGATTTTCCGAAATTCTACCCCTTAGGGGGTGAAAAGGGGGGGGGGCAAAGTTTGTATGGGACAACGTGATTTCTTGGTTCGTTTCCGACTTTTACGCGGGCAAAAGCTAGTATTAGTATAGATAGCTGTTCTCCGCGGTTTCATCCGCTAAACTCTGCGATATCGGGATAAAAGAATAGCCTATGTGTTAATCCAGATCATCGGCTATGTAAATACAGAGTTTCATCGCAATCAGTTTTGTGTAAAAGAGTAACTAACATACACACGCAGTTTGCTGTAATATGACTAAGTTACTGGTAATTTAAAGTCACGTGAAAGGGATGGTGTTTGATAAACAAATATTGCAGATCATCACACACAGCGCCATCTAGCCCTTAGCTTAGCAACTAGGCTTGTGTTATGGTGGCTAGACATTGGATAGAATACTTTTTTATTTCAAGTATTCTTTATTTGCTTAAGATGTAGGTACACAATGTTTTAACATTGTTCAGAGCCGAGTTATATTGTGCAAAAATATAAACATTTGAAATTAAATCATAAATTAAATTCGATAAAAGAAAATTAAAAAGTTAAAATACCTAGTTAATCGTAACAAGAAATAAGAAAAATGTCATAAAGTGTAATCATCAGTTTAAAGTTGCCGATAAAAAGCATTATACATATTTTTATTAAAATTAATGTATTTTGTAAATGCTTAAGAGGAAAGGGTACCGGGGGTTCTCTCCGTACAAACGTAGTTAACTGTTTTCTCCCTGGATAATGACACTAGAGCAAATATTTTTGTTGCATAAAACTTATAACTGCCATGACCATGCAACTATGTTTTGTTTTAACCGACTTCAAAAAAAGAAGGAGGTTCTCAATTCGGTTGTATGTATTTTTTTATTTTTTATTTTTTTGGGTTGTGTCTAAATGTTTTGTATAAGTAATATTATTGAACGCCGCAAGGGCAGAATGTAGCTGTGAGTGATCTGAAACTGTTATTTATGACCTTTGTACTTTACCTATATTCTCAATAAATGATTGATTGATTGATTGTTTTAAATCTTAATTTCTATTATAATTAGAAAATGAAAAAACCAAAACATAGGGGCACAGTCATGGCAGTTATAGGTTTTATGGCACAAAAATATTTGTGCTAGTGTCATTGTCCAGGGAGGAAACAGTCGACTACGTTTGTATGGAGAGAGCGCCCGGTACCCTTTCCTCTTAAGCATTTACAAAATACTTACATTAATTTTAATAAAAAAATGTACAATGCTTTTTATCGGTAACTTTAAATTAATGATTACATAACAAATATTTGTTTACAAAAATAATTGTATCTATAAAAATACTTATTGGACGGCAAAATAGACCGTTCGAATCAAGAGACTCCGTCGAATATACTTTATCTAATCAGATGAAAACGTCGTGTAATTTTATCGTACAAAATGCTGTCTAATTTCCCTATCCAGATAAAGAATCAGGTTTTAAAAATGCGATTTATATCTACTTTACATCAATGGAATATGGTTGATAGTCAAACTATTGTTAACTACTTTTATTCTTCCTTATCTGTAGCTAAAAATGAGCATGGGTTAAATATATCAGCACTATCGTCACATTAAAATAATAGCAATTACATACGGATTATTTTACCTAATTTACTATTTTTATCCTTAAACTAAACACAAATAAATGGTGATACAACTAAACGGTTCAAGTATCATGAAGCCACTGCGACGATCTGTAATTTTAGAATATTATAAAACGCAAGATAGCGCCATAACAGGCGCGGCGCTCTTACGTATACTTCGAATAAAACTACAATAATACTGATCAGGTTATTTTACCTGTACTACGTCTATTTTACTATTTCTATCCTTATACTAGTAGTTGATATAAACAAACGAAAAAAATTGGGAAACAAGTAAACGGTTCAAGTTTTATGAAGCCACTGCGACGAAGGGTTCCGTAATTTATTCCATAACATATAATATTAAAGAAAAACACAAGATGGCGCCACAACCGGCGCTCTTACATATACTTCGAATAACTTCATGACCGTTATTTTCTTTTGCCGATAACACTATTTATTAATTTATTATCTTTTGTCTCTGTCCCGCAGCCCTCAATCATCAGCTACGGTAACCCATTAGAAGACAGAGTACCCGGACAACCGTTCTCATACTCCGACCACAACGCAGTCTCCTTAGAAATTAAACTAAAACCATCAGCTTTCAAACGACCAATCTTCATGCTTCGCCAGTTGAGTAAAGACGAATCTTTAGACAACATCATAGGACAAACTATCAAAGTTTGTGAGGAAGCCAAAACTAATTTAGGTAAAACTAGAAAACTGTACTTACTTACTGGTGGTTTGATACTCATGTTTCTTATAGGTACCTTCGGACTCTGGCCTCGTTATATACCATATGATTTAACTAAATTATTTTTAACAGGTATATGTTTTTATTATATCACAATGGGTACTTTGTGGAATAGAATTGAGATGAACAGTTTGAAGGCGGGTTTGAGTGCGTTGTCCAATTTTCGTCAAACGAGGCTTGAACTAAACAGCGGTGATAAGAGTCATGGATCGTAGATAATATATGATAAGTTAAATGTTATTGCATTTGTTTGTTTTTTAAAGTTATACTTCTTTAGCCGCGTTATGAAAAAATGATGAGAGTGAATGTTTATGATGCGCGCGCACCGTGACACGGAAAATTCACATGTTGAAGTTGTCCGCAAACCGCAAGATGACAGCTGTCATAAAACCAAATAGCTACCTACGTGAAACTGAAAATGAGGTTAGTTCAAAGAGGTACTACTACATAATTCTTTTAGTGTAATTATTTATTTAAATATTATGTGACTGGAAAATTATTTCTTAATGATGCCAAAGAAGTATAACTTCTCACGCGCGTACATAAGTACACGCACCCAATTTTTTAGTGCTTTTATACTGTCACATTACCAATTAGCTGAACCCCACGTGGCACAGAGCTCGCACATCGGTAAGGGTGTAAAGTAATGTCACATGACTCTATGATGAAAATACTTTACAAAAAAATACAATATAAGAAAATAAGTACTATATTTTTTTACAGATATGCGAATGAGCTCTGGGTCACGTGGCGTTCAGCTAATTGGTAATGTGACTGTACCTATTCTAATCTTGTGATAAATTCAATAATCTTTGCATTTCAAATAGTAAGTTAAGTTAAACTTATTACAGTTTATTAGTTTGTATTGAGTATTAGAAAATGATAAATAATAATATCCATGATCCAAAAAAAGTTAAGGGTGTCGTTTGTCGCCATAGCTCAGTTGGATAAAAGCATTTATAACTGTTCTATCTAAAAAAAAACAGACAGACGGACAAGAAAGTGATCTTATAAGGGTTCTTTTTTTTACCTTTTGAGGTATGGAATCCAAAAAATTATGAAGACTTATTCCTCAAATCATATTATGAATTTGACCAGTTAAAAAATATGTGACGAACACGAACCACCTCGTTTTTTGAAGTCGGAAAGTAAATCAAAGGTAAAGGTAAGTAACCGGCATTTATCAATAACAGCTCAAGTTTTTAAACATGTGATATAAAGCCAAAATAACTTGTAAAAAAAAAAGGCTCAAACAAAATATAACGTCCCTAAAATAACGATTTATTAATAATACATATCAATAAAAAAAAACAACTTGCTAGGTCCACCCGTTACTGAGATAATCGGTGGTGACGACGGACAGACAGACGGACAACAGAGTGATCTTATAAGTTTTCCTTTTTTACCTTTTGAAGTACGGAACCCTAAAATTGATAATTAATAATAGTAAAGATCTATTTATCAGTCTAAGCTAAGAACAATGATATTTTTATTTTTATTTTTTTATTTTTACTTTTTCCCCTTTTCAAATAAATAAAGGGAAAAACTTACCCATTCTATTTATTGTGCCCCATTTTAATTAATACCTACCTACAGCACTTAGTATTTTTGTTTTATTAATATTAATAAGATAATCTTTATCACTTTTAATTCAATTTCTTATAATTATAATCTAATATGTAAGTAAATACTTAGGTTTAATTAAGTTATCAAGGCTAATAAATCATATCAAAATAAAATAATGATTTTTATTTAGGAGGATGGGGGTCCCTATTAAATAGTGGTGAGAAATATGTAAACACAGCTCCATCTAGCCTGCACTAAGCTTTGTTAGAATAATATGGTAACCAAACAATGGATATAATGCTTATAAATTGTAAATACATACTCAATTTAACATGCATACAAAAAACCCTGTAGGTATCTCTTTGGGAAAAAAATGTTGCATTGAGCGACAATGTTACCCATCGGGACTTTTACCCTAACACTGAATCAACGGGAACAAATGCTCAGCATAGATCAAACAATTATTTCTTCCACGATGAGAACTGAATAGTTCAATTTACATTACTCTAAATAACGCGAAATATTTTTAGTTAGTATTTAGATACTACGTCAAAAAAACTGGTTGCCTGTAAAGTCGGTATACGGGCGAAAGTTTTACGTGACAACAACTGTGCTCGAGTGGAAGGGACGCGTGCCTTTCACTTTTTATGTCTGTCTCTCTCGCTCTTAGGCGGGCTAACCATGCCCGCGTGCCTCTCACTCGCTCTCATTGTGAGCGCATAACGTCAGCGGAGCGTAACGCAGTTTCTTGAAGTGTCACCCGGCAAACCAATTTATAAAACGTTGTCACGTCAAAATACTTAACACCTTGCGATAAAACTTGGTAGACGTATGTAGTAGTTGGACTCATGGACTCATTAATACTTTTTGTAAGTACTTATTGCGTCAAGTTCTAAAGAATTTATGGTAAAACCGCGGGCTTGCGGCTAGTATGTCAATAAAACCACCGACATTAATTGCAAATATTCTATGTCATTTATTTAAAACTAAAACTTAACAATAATTACAAATTCATGTACAATAAATACATATCACAACGTGATGAAAGATTTAATAAGATTTAAACAACAATAAGACTGGGCTGGCGCCATTTTGAAACAAAATTTTGGTTTTTTGTTTTAGTTATGACTTCACATTTGTGCATTTAGCCAGACAGTGTCAAGTTAAACTTTTGAATCTAGTTTTGGTTTTTCTTCTATGTTTCACTAACCTTGTTCCGCAATCTAACGAAACCTCCCCGAGGAGTTATGTGTTGACCTCACATCTATAATTAATATAATATAAGTAAATAGACACCGATATTATTCAATTTAACTGAAAATGCAAATAAAAACAATACACGCAAAAATTAACTCGGTTTGTATAGAATGACATTAGAATTCCAGTTTTCGCTAAACCACACTTGTGACGTCACAACATGGCGCTAACTCAGTCCTGTTGTTATTTAAATCGCACTGTATGTACATAATAATATTATGTACTGCAGATCAACAAAAAAAATAGAATATTCATAAGAATAAAATATAAGAAGCACACCATGTTTCAATATTTGGTTTTAATAATATATTTATAGAAGAATGTATTACCATCATCCCTACTAATATTAAAAATGCGAAAGTTTGTATGTGGAACAAAGGGCTTGTAACATTCTGGAATATAGTAAATGATCAGCCATTTTTATTTTTAGTCGCGCCGGCCAGCTTAGAGACCTATGACAATGTATAGAAGACATTACAAATACCTAATGCCATGTAACAAATCTTGTAAAATGTAAAGTTTTCCTGTTATGTAGGAAATAAAAAAATAATCTGCCTAAATCATTATTTTGAACTTTAAATAACAGGCAAACCGACTTAACGAAATCGGTGAACACCGGCATTCACAAAAAGTATGACGTCATCGCTCACGTTCCGTTATTGACAAGGTAACCATAGCAACATATTATCGTTGCTATAGTTACCATCAATGTTTTACATGGCATTTGTTGTTTTTATTAATTTTGCCTACACATACCCATAGGTTTTAAAGGTGCTCGCGTAAAAACGAAGAAAAACCCGAAGGTTACGACTTTTTAGAGACTGGCTTATTACTAAGTGAACTAAGCCAGTCTCCGTACTTTTTTGCTACTACCCCTTTTAAGAAAAGAACATGCGTTGTTCGTAGTGTAATTTCGATATAGGCTACATTTTCCTGCGAGCGAAACCGTGAGGCTTAACTTGTACAATAATATAAGTCCTAAAATGAACTTAACCGTAAGTTCCTTATACTTTTATCATAGTATATTATATTAAAAACTATCTAGTACTTCTGGTATTATCACTTTATAAGTTACATAATAATCATTATAGCTTTGCTAAAGCGATAAATAGAGCATGTACAGTCACATTACTAATTAGCTGAACCCCACGTGACCCACAGCTCATTCGCATATCTGTAAAAAATATAGTATTTAAGTACTACCTATTTTGTTATTTTTTATATTGTATTGTGTAGTATATTGTTTAAAAAAACATAATCAGATAATAGGTTATAATCAGTTATTTTACAACCTTACAGATTTGCGAGTGAGCTGTAAGGTCATATGGGGTTCAGCTAATTGGTAATGTGACTGTACATAATGTACACCCAAAATAAGTTGACCGGCGTGAAGTTGCAGCGATTGGATAAATTGCACCCGATTAAGCGAGTTAGTGAGTCTTGCACAAGCGTTTGAAATGATATGCGTCGATGTTCACACCACAAAATTCAGTAAGAAAATAACGGTGTGAACATAGGCGCATAGGTTCAAGCTTACTGCATCTAAATACATGTTCCGGGCGAGACGACGCAGAAGATTCCGGGTTTCCAGCCTGCGCCGTCAAACAAATAAATTTGTGTACCTACAGATATCTATTTCTGTACATTAGTATTTGTAGTAGAAGGCCAATTCTCGTTAATTTAATAACATTATTCAAATTAATTACATTGCAATTATTTGCAATATCATTCCGATTGCATTTCAATTACAAAAAATACCCTCAAAGTCAGCTTTTCAAGAATATTTTTTGTATTGTTATTGGCGCCGTGTGCAAAGTCTTGCACTGTTCATCAAAAGTTTAGTCTTTTGCAACAGGGACGCCTTTAGATCTTTAGACCGATCAACTTAAAACAATTCACAATTTGTTCCATATTTGTTTATTATTGCGTCAAGCACTCACCTTAAGTTTTAATTAAAGTCAAATGTAATAAGTAGTATCATGTCAATAGTGTTCATAATTAAAATATTATTGTGATCATTTATATGTCAATTATTGTGATGGAGATATGTGAAAGTAGAATAGTAAAGTCAAAGGACCTGGGCGTTTATTTTTTCAAACTCCTGTTGCCTGTATGATATCACCCAGGTCTTCAAAGTGGAATAGTAAAATATATCTGTTATGTTTGAACAAAAAACATGTAAATAAATATCTAATATTGCTCGTTTAACAAGATTTACTTCAGTTATAAAGTCTTTTATTATTGATTTTGAACGCCATATAAAGTTATAACTTTGTGCTTGTTTCTAACGGCGATTTCGACTCGCGCGGCCATCAGTTTGGCACGCACATAATGTGCGCTAACTAACACAAAGCTAGAGTATTGCCGAATATTCGCTATACGTAAAAGCGAATAGTCGGCTCACTTAAAACTATCGTTTCATAAACAACAAAGTAATGCTTGAACAGTCTCCTCTTTTTTTAAAGTGTATGTCTGTCTATAGCTAATAAGAATACTTAGACGAAGTTGGCCGTATATAAAACCGTTCCCCTCCATAAAAAGGCAATAACGAAGAAAAAAGCGAATGTAATATTCGGCATTGGCCGTTAAAACAAGCGTTAAAAGGAAACTTTAGGAAAATGCTTTTTCTCACTTCTGTGAGTGGCATTTCAATATGACAAAAGCATTGCTTAGTTATAGTTAGAAACGACAGTTACAATATATGCGTTCAAAATCAATAATATGCCTAAAAATCTCAGTCATCCTTATAAAAGTCCGTTTATCTACAGGCTTTAAGCATGCCCGACATCTAGCATCTAGCGTGCCAGAGGCTTGCCGTCTCAGACATCGACGGATATCCTTACAATAGTTCCCAATTTTAACAAAAATTAAACCAGCATCACCAGATTTTGCAAAAGGCATAACCCTAGCCAAAAATCAACCTATAGTATTGCTGATAGATATCAATTCCATAAAAGGAAATAGCAAACTGTGTAGTTTGTAGTCTTACAAAAATCTAATGATGCAGTTTCATCGAACCCGCAACCTTCTGTGTTGCCCGACGCGCCACAGAGGTTTTCTTAATATAAATTATACAAACTGTATAGAAGAATATTATTATGTCGCTCATACTCAATGTCTGTAGATAAATGGAGCTAAGGGATGATTCTCATTAGACTGGGGCGTGCAGTATACAGTCACATTACCAATTAGCTGAACCACACGTGACCTAGAGCTCACTCGCAAACTCGTAAGGTTGTAAATTAATGTTACCTGATTTTGATTTTAAACAATATACTATACAATATAAAAAATAATAAAATAGATAAATACTATATTTTTTACAGATATGCGAATGAGCCATGGGTCACGTGGGGTTCAGCTAATTAGTAATGTGACTGTACGTCGCCCGGGCGGGGCACGGATTTGAAACGTTACATACATTTTAGCAATTTATATTACACCGTGCATGACGCAGCACGAACGGGCTCCGCTTCGGACACGGCCCGGCCTAATAAGAATCATCCCTAAGAGGAAAGGGTATCGGGCGCTCCATACAAACATAGTCGACTGTTTCCTCCCTGGATAATGACACTATAGCAAATTTTTTTATTGCATAAAACTTATAACTGCCATGACCATGCCCCTGTTTTTAAATCATATATTTCTATACAAATTAGAAAATGAAAAAAACCAAGATATAGGGCCATAGTCATGGCTGTTATAGGTTCTATGCAACAAAAATATTTGCGCTAGTGTCATTATCCAGGGAGGAAACAGTCTACTACGTTTGTATGTAGAGCGCACCAGTACCCTTTCACCTTAAATTGGACTAAACAATAACAAATCATACTTCAGGATCGTGACTTCGTTCGATGCTAGACAACAACGGCTCCGTATCAGACGTACCCGGTGCCGTGTTCACTGTGTTCTCCAATGACCCGTACGCTGAAGGTCTGATGTCTACACTGGGTGGGTCGATGTTGGTGAGACTCGGTGCTGAGCTCGATGGTACTGGTGCTGGGTCGGTCACTAGACGGGTGCTCTCATCGTAGCCTCGTGCCATGTGGTACATTGACTTGCCGCGGAGACGACGGCTGAATGTACTACCTGGGGTACGAAATTAATAATAATGATTAATACATAATTATTTTAATAAATGTGCCGGTCCAAGAGTTGTTGAAGCAGTTGAACAAACACACAGTAGTAATTATTTTTCCGGGTCTTAATCGCGTATTTTTATTTCTCCTCGCGACCATGACTATTGTAACATAGAGGTAAGAGCAATAAAAATAAAATACGCGATTAAAACCCGGGAAAATAATTACTATGAATACAAATCGTGTGAGTTTAAAAAGTTTATAAACACACAGTAGGTATTTAAGTATTTACCATTAAACTTCAAAACTATTATATTTTTTTTAAACTAAGCAACTGGGACTCAAGCTAAGTCACTAGGCTTGTGTGAGAAAAGCATAAATACTTATCCGATTAATGCTTTTCTTTTGTAAATACTAAGATTGATACTTTTCTTTTGTAAATACCAGCAGCGTCTCGCGGTTTTACCCGCTTTTGCAGGAATATCGCTATAAAGGATTCAATGTATTCTCATTCCCGTAAAGGCCGTTAAGGGAGTTTTTTTTTAAATACATTCCACACCTCGCCATCTAGCCCCAAGCTAAGTAAGTAGACTTGTGTTATGGATGCTAGACAAACGATATACGACTTATATACTTTTTCTTTTGTAAATATATATTTATAATAAAATAAATATAAATAAATAAATAAATTTATTCAAAAAAAACTTAAAAAACAGAAATGTATAAATTAAGGCTACTTTTAAAAACATACCTACTTAAGTGTTTACATGTGCCTGAACTAGGTGATCCTGTGTTTCAGGCAAAAACTGCTGTTATGGTAAATTGGTACTTACAAATTAAAACATAAAACTACAATTAATACCTACTTACGCTATTTTCTATAACTAGGTACCTGCTATACAATTAAACAATATATTTACTGTAATACATCTAATAAGTTCTCTGTATCTTCATAAGACATATCCTGGAGAGCTTCACAAACCATTATTTTACATCTGGTGTAGTTGTGCGGGTATATGTAAGTTATGGCATTTATTCTGTTATACAGAAGTGGACCAAGGTACATATAAAAATTGGATGTAAAAGCACGGCGTGTGCTAACGTAAGGGCAAACAATATCCTTCCGTCTTTTCTGTGTTAACTGAGTATTAAAGGAGAGAGTTGCATGCTGCTTTAGAACTGTATACATTATATATAATTGTCGGACTGTTAGTACCTTAACCGACTCATATAATAGTTTAGTTGGGAAGGTGTAGGGTTTAAAGGTGGAGACTTTTAGGATGGCCCTTTGTGCTCTCTCCAATGGTATTAACAATGTTTTACCCGCCCCACCCCATGAAGTGATGCAGTAGACTAAAATTGACTGACATAGGGCAAAATAAACTTGTTTTATCAATTTCAGATCTGCTATATGGCGTAACTTTTTGAATATAAATATTAGTTTACGCACTCTATTACTCAAAGCTTCAATATGTTGTCGAAATGTGAGAGTCTCGTCTAATATAATACCTAAGTATTTAATTTGATTAGTTCTTTTAATAGTTGGACACGAGCATGGGTTGTTACATGTAATGTTGCAGTGATGAGCATAAAGTCTGAAATCACTTACATTAGAGCAAATTTTGCGCATTGTGAATTTTATGAAATTAGTTTTATCTGCATTTAGTGTGAGTAAATTATGCTGAAGCCAATTATAAACAACATTAAATCCAAGCTGCGCATACTCAAAAACCTCTTTCTCAGTATCAGCGGAAAAAAGTAGTACAGTGTCATCAGCGTAAGTTACAATTGCGCCATGATCTAATTTCAAGTTGCAAAGGTCGTTTATGTATATCAAAAATAGAGTTGGGCCCAAAATACTTCCTTGGGGAACCCCAAAAGTCGTATTTTGCAAATCATCGCTGACGACACTTCCGATCCTTACGCATTGCGATCGATCGTTGAGATAGCTATTGAATAGTTTTAGCTGCGTTCCTCTTATCCCAAGGGCTTCCAGTTTCCGTAACAATGTTAATACAGAAATGGTGTCAAAAGCTTTGGCAAGATCCAGGAATACTCCCACAGTGTGATTGCCTTTGTCGAGTTTCTGTGTCAGGTAGTTAGTCAAGTAGTGAACGGCGTCATCAGTTGATACCTTAGCTCTGAAGCCAAATTGAGATTTTGACAAGATATTTTTGTCTTCCAAAAATTTGACTAATCTAGTATTGATTATTTTTTCTAGAATTTTGGAAATAGAGGGAAGGATGGAAATTGGCCTATAATTAGTTACTTGATTTTTTGATCCTGATTTATGAACAGGTACCACTACTGCTTTTTTCAAACACTTTGGGAATATTCCTGTGGACAAACATGTATTAAAAATGTACGTCAGGGGAGGGACCAAAATGTGCTTGAATTGTTGAACAATTTTTGACGGTATATTATCCCAACCAACTGCACAGTCATCTTTTAAACACATGATTATCCTTTCTACCTCGGCTTCGTCAGTATCCAACAGCGCAAAAGATGTTAAGCTAGAACAATATGTATGAGTGCGAGTGTGGCATTGTGATTGACCTTGTACTTTTTCCGCCAAGTTTTTACCAACGTTCACAAAGTAATCATTTGTGACGTTGGCAGAAGTCAAATGCGAGGAATTAGTTTGTAATAAACACGAAGATGACTCACGCTGCTTGGAGGTGTATGTTATGTTTTTAATGCATTTCCAAATCTCCTTACTATTTTTACCAGCTTTTTCCAATACACTTTTATCATAATTAATTTTTACTTTTCTCAAAAGGTTATTACAAAAATTGCGGTAGCGCTTGTAAGATAGTTGCAAGTTTGTATTATTAGGATTAGACTTGGCTATAATGTGTAACTTGTCTCTATGTTTCATACATCTAATGAGGCCAGGCGTAATCCAAGGTTTAATGTTATTATTTTTTTTACTCAACCGAAACATTGTTGTGCTTCTTTGAATTGCTTGTTGCACATTTTCTATTAAGTATGTCATACAAAATTGCGGATCAGCGGAATTATAAACGTGACTAAAGTCGATGCTGCGTAAGTCACCTTCTAGTTTACTTACATTTAATTTATTAATTGTGTTAATATAATGAGCTTTAGGTATTTTACAATTTAGGGTTAATAGGGCAGCCTTGTGATCGGTTATCGATGAGTTAATAACAAGTGCAAGAGATTGACAATTTGACTTAAGCATGATATGGTCCAAGCATGATCCACTTTCAAATGTAGGAAGAGTGTATGCGGGAAATAAGCCGTGAAAGGAACATGAGTTGAGGTATTCTGGAGAGTAATCTTTAGAGGGTGGGTTTACTTTACCTAGACATATATCGATATTAAAATCTCCAACTAAGATAATATTTTTAAAAGACGCGAGTTTCTGCAAGGTGTCATTTAGAGAATGAATAAAATTTGTTGGGTTTTTAAAAGCACAGGGTCTATATATTGCAAGTATTGCAAAATCGGAACCAATTTTAATCAGAAGTCTGTTGCAATCCACCATATTAGGCTCCTCCACTGAGAAATTCAGATTGTTTTTTAGATAAACTACAACACCATCGTTTTGATAGTAATGTGTACTGCTTTGATGCATACTATATCCCGGCATGATTGGACGTGCTTCATCCCTGTTAGTAAGCCAGCATTCTGTTAGTACAATAATATCACAGTCTATGTTTAGTCTTTGTTGTAAGATTAAATAATTATCGAAATTTTTAAAGATACTACGAATATTTTGTGTTAGTACTGTAATGGAATTTTTGAAAGAGGAAAGATATTGCTTGCAATTTTCCACTTCACATACCTTTGAATCCGTCACAGAGAACTCATCTATGTCATTAATTAAATTATTTATCATTATTACAATAAAATAAAAATAAAAAGATGTTAAAAGAAAAAAGGTCAAGGTTAAAACTGTTTGCTGGCGCTCTTAGGCGCCTTCATAATCAATACTATTTATATACCTATTTTCGGCTATAAGTTTAGCAGGACAGTCAATCGCACCTGTAACGTGGTTGCTTGGTTTTTTGAAACGCAAGCAAGTTGCACACCTCGGCTCCTGGTCCTTCTTGGGGCATTCCTTCAGAGTATGTCCTTGCTCACCACAGTGGCCACAATAATGTGATGTCTCCCGACAGAATTTCGCCGCATGGCCGTACAGTTGACATTTATAGCACCGAGTGACCAAAGTGAAGTCTCTCACGGGGCAGGATGACCAGTTCACATATACTCTCTCTTTTGACACAAGGGCTTTGCGTATAAAGGCGGGCACCTCTATAATGAAATTACAGGTCTCAGCATTCCTTTTACCTGACTTATGGCTTAGCTTTATTAGGCCTAGGAACTGATCAAGACTGCAGTCTTTAAGTGTTTCCGCGACGTTTTGTTGATAGAGGCTCGTAAATACTTCTTTGTCGCTTAAATTCGAGGGCACACCGATAACAACAACTCTAGGTTTTCGTTTATGCGGTTCGTCAACCGTTAGGCCTGATTTCACAAGCTGTTCTGCTTTTTTGAGTTTCTCAATGTCCTCTTTTGTGTCTGTGCTGATAATTACACCCCCGTTTCTAGTCTTACGCAGGCCTCGGACATGGAGCTTCATCTCTTCTGGATTAATAACTTTTTGGACCAAGGTTTTAGTATCCTCACTCGACTTAAGTTTATCGTTAGGATAAATCGCCACAGAGTTGTGCTGATTATGTTTAATAAAACTATTGTTACCTTTTTTTATCATTTCGGCGAAGGTGACTTTTGCCGGTGTTGCGGATTTTTCAATGGTTTGTTGGAGGTCATAGATACGTTCTGAGAGGTCCTGTTTCTCTCGTAGCTCTTGTAGCGACGCGTGGGCTTGGATGGCTCTGGACTTAATGGACTGGTACTGCACCGCCATCTGAGAAGTGCCATGGGCGACCTTACGGCACAAGTTGTGGATTCTCGACTGATGTTCCTTGTTTAGCTTCCCTTCGGTTGCGATAGAGCACACCTCGTTCAAGCATTGCTCAATATTGGACATCCAGGACTGGATCTCTGGGGTGCTTACTATTACGGTGTCCTCATCTCGATCTTGGGGTTTGGGCGCGGCCTCGGGAGCGGGCGTGGTAGGAGGACTGCGGGGCGTTAACCTACTTCGGTTTCCAAACGGACTGCTTTCCATTTTTATATTAGGAATAATTTCATGATATTATGAAATTATAAGTAAAACAAATACTGTACAAACACCTCGCACTACAAATTGAGTGACCTAGTTAGCTCAGTAGGTAATTGTCTAGGTCACAATTTTGCAAGAACGTCACTATAATTTTTAATACATTTATTAAAAACAAACACGTCCGGTCGATGTAAAGACCAAAATCTTGTGGATTATAATGCATAACAACCAGACCCTAGTCAAATATCTAAGCATAAATACTTGTCTGAGGCGGGAATCGAACCCGCAACCCTGTGTTTGGCAGTCCGGCATGGTGACCATTGTGCCAACTAGGTCGTCTTATAATGGCTCCACTAACGTGTTGTTCTGCCCATAACATCCCCAGGCACTCAATTTGTTTGCATCATTTATAGCCAGCGCAGCGCTGTCACATCGGAGTTCAACCCAGCATCGAAGGACCTGGCGCAAACGGCTCGACCCCCAACCGAATTGGAAAAGGGCAGGACAAAGAAGCAAGTTTGTTGTGCTTTCATAGATGTTATAAGGCATCCAATATGTAGGTTATAATGTACATTTTTTCAAATCTATATGAATGCTTGAAATATGAAAGTGTAATACATACCAACAACGCCAAGGTGTTCAGATATATCACGTTTGACATCTGATACGTCCCACATGGCGAGGAAGGAGCCGAGACAAGAACGTGACGGGTTGAGGGGAGACACGTACTCCTTGTACGAGAAGCTGTAGTGATGTGCCAACGCTGCTAGGAACATCTCTATGCAGATTAGGAAGTCCTGGAATAGAAAAAAATATTACTGCGCAAATCCTACTAATATGTCCTATGTCACGGGGCTCTGGAGCCAAGGACCTTTGGAAGGCGTGCGTGGAGCCGAAGCCAACACGTAGAGGTATTTTACAATAACAAGTTAATAATAATAATTATTATACATATAAAATGCTTTGTCCTGAATGACTGACTGACTGCAACGCCTAAACCGCTGATCGTAGAGACCTGAAACTTGGAGGGTGTGTTCTTTGTATGACGTAGTCATCCGATAAGAAATTATTTTTCGAAATCCTACACCTTAGGGGGTGAAAAAGGAGGGGGGGGGGAGTTTGCATGGGACAACGTGATTCCTTGGTCCATTTCGACTTTTGGCAAAAGCTAGTATAAATTGTCAACGTGCTTAAACTAATTTTATTGACAAATTTATTGTCAATAACTACAGCTAATATGACATAGTTATGCGCTAAGAAAGTACCAAGAATTCAAAACCGACACAAACAAAGTCGTGGGTAAAGCTAGTGTCTTACTATAGAGAACCCATGGCGGATCTATTTTATTGCCCTGTGGCCTATGAGACACTAATGGACTAATTATGTTAATAAAACTTTCTTGAACTACCAAAAAAGCCTAGTATTTTTAATAACGACGAGTATCTCTATACTGCTTGTGAATTAATTTTAAAACCAGTTTTTGAGTAAATTAAACACTTGAAATAGAAAACTGAGAATAATTAGCATTCGTGTAGAAACACGAAAGTTATTTCGTTTTCTCAGTTAATTCTCAGTTTTCTAAATATAATAATAATATAAGAAAATATCGTGAGAACACGATATTTTCTTTTCAGGGTTTTATACTTCAAAAGGTAAAAAAAGCAAACCTTCATAAGATCATTTTCTTGTCCGTTCGTCTGTCTGTCCGTGTGTCACCACCGATTTTGTCAGGAAAGGGTGGACCTAGCAAGTTGAAATTCATACCAGATACTGAGGTCTATAGTCCCTAATAGGTGTATTAAAATCAAGGTCCTGAGTCAACACGATAAAAAGATATGTGCAAATATGGTGCAAATTTACTTTTTTTTGCGAAAACTTGTTTTTTCAGCTTATAGCTAAAGTGTTTTAGCTTACCTGAAGTTTGGAAGACATAATTTTAATTGATTCCGTGTCAGATATATCAAATATTGTCGATATAACACCGCTGTATACCAATATATTGATGATCACTCCTTGGCTGGAATTGATGATTTTTTTCAATTATTTCTATACTAAGCTAAGTAGATACTTATTAAAACATTCATAGATAATTTATTTTATTATCAGCCCATTCCGTAAAACAGGAGATCCTTTCAGTCAGTGTTCCTGCGCGCCCACCAATGAGAAAAACACACAAGAAACTCATAATTTTCTTTTTTACAGTTAAAACGGGACCCTATTATTAAGACTTCGTTGTCCGTTCGTCTGTCTGTCTGTCACCAGGCTGTATCTCATGAATCATGATAGCTAGAGAGTTGTTTTGATTATGCATACAAAGGTCAAGAATACAAATATCTTTGAAGGTAAATTTAATATGGAGTTATCAAAGTCATGAATTGTTATCAAGGTAAGACTACAGATCATAATACGCCTTACCGCACAATTTATGCTATAAATTTATGCCAAGAATAACACATCATAGGCACCTTTTGTTAAACCGATACGTCTTATGCTGGTAAATCTACGGAACGCAGCTATTAATGTAATAAGAGTAAAAATACTTACAAAAACGAGAAGAAAACAACCGCCTTTATACAAAGAAACTTTCCAATCGGCTTCATGGGTTTCAACTCTGTTCTATTAGCTCTATAGAACAGCACGAGACAATACATCGCCACGAACTGTGACAGATTGTTTATAGCTATTATGTAAGGGAAGGCTACGTTGGGACTGAAGTCACTCTCTCCGTATACGTCACATAGTTCACATATCATTGATATTACGGTCGTGATTGGTCGGACGAGGGTGTATTGGAGGATGCCGTGTTTGCAGTTGTGGACAAATTCTCTGAAATAAAACAAAATCACTACATAGTATAAAAACAAAGTTGTTTCCCACTGTCTGTCTGTCCCTATGCTTCTTAAGAAAACATAAATAAATATTGCAGGATGTTGCGCATAACGCCATCTAGCCCGGAACTAAGAAACTAGGCTTAAGAGGGCACAAAGGGCGGCTTTATCGCCTTAGGGTGATCTCTTCCAAGCAACGAAAAGGATGGACAAAACTTAGGGAAGGCTATGGGTGTGGTGCTAGTACTGATTATAACTAGTTAATTATTCTAACCATAGATTTATATGGACATTTTTCAGCATTGGTAAAACTTTAAATGACTCATTTAACCTTAGAATTCAAAATAATGTACTAATACATTAGTCTTCATGTTTTGTAGCTATTAGAGAGTATGTAGACGACCTCTGTGGCGCGTCGGGCGAACACCCGACTGCGACGCAGAAGGTTGCGGGTTCGATTCCCGCCGGGAACAAGTATTTATGCTGACCATAAATTCTTGTTTCTGGTTCTGGGTGTTTCCTATATGTATAATATGTATATATTTACAAAAAAAAAAAGTATATAAGTAGTTTATCCGTTATCTGGCACCCATAACACAAGCATTAAGTTGCTTAGCTTGGGGCTGGATGGCGATGTGTAATATGTCCTGAAATATTTATTTTATTTATTTTATTTATTTATTTCAACTAGCATTCAATAAATTACAAAATACTTACTTTCCCATCTCCCATGGTGTGAGACAACATAATGGAAATATGTGATAAACTTGAGGTTTAGTCTCCAATATGGCTTCCAAGTCCTGATCCTCGTTCAAGTAATTCAATAAGAATTTCATAAAGTTATAAATGACGTAGGCTTCATAACATTCTCTGAGAGAGTCAACATAGATTGATTGTTCTGGAAACTGGAGACCGATCCATGCGTTTAGAGCATAGATAGGAACCATCCAGAGAATTCTGAAACATAAAATGATTCATACAGATCTATAAATATAAATTCCTGACTGATATATCAACCCACATGCACAGCTTAAACCGTTTGTTCTCGAGGAATGATTCATGATTATATTTGGTTGGTGAGTTCTTTGGTATGTGTAGGTATCCACTAAGGGTTTTATCAAACCTCTATGTAAGGGGCTGTCCATTAATCACATGATTTTTTAGGCATTTTTGGGTGATACATGGTAAGGTTTAAGACCCCCCCGTCTCCCCTATATCTCACGATGTTTTCTTTTAGTACCTAAGTGTATTTTTAGTACCTACAAAGAATCTTAATTTTTTTTTCTATTTATAAAATATACAGGTAAGTACTTATAAGTAACTTCTAATTTTATTATAGAAATATTATCGCCGCTTTTTGGTTGAGTAGGTATGGCGCGAAAAAATGAATACATGTGATATATTAATATTACCCCCCCCCCCCTTTCGAGCTTCATGTCAATATAATATGGTATAATATATAATATATATACCCCTAAGAGGGTAAAATGCCGTTTTGAAACCAGAAGTTGGTACCTACTAGATGAATTCTTTCCTAATGCTTGTCTAGGCTAAGAAAGACCTAGGCCCGTATTAATAAATCGCTCTCAATATCGATCTTGAGTGCGTATCAATCGAGTGAGTCTTGAGATGTGGTCACTATCTTAAGTTAGGCGTTAATTAATAGATAAAACTCAAGTTTTAACCAGGCTGATATCGCTCTTGAGATTTGAGACTGATCTTGAATGACAGTAACGCTTTGTTCTTACCTTAAATGATATGTTCTTACCCTATGGAAGGTAGTGTCGTCATATTTTGCTGTCAACTTGTAAGTAAGTAAGTAAGTAAGTAAGTAAGTATTTATTGTCCAAGAATTCGGTAATTACAATGGGTCTTAATAGTAATATAAGTACAAGCGAACTCTGCCATACAAATGGCGTTCAAATATTAATAGCTAGAGCTAGAGAACTAAACTGACTAGGTATAACTAGTAATGTTATTTCTCTATATTAAGTGCTATAGTAAATATCTAACTAAACTATAATTTTAATAACATTAGATTATAACTTTATTATAAACTAAATATTCTTGTACTGAATAAAAACAATTTAATAATAAATATTCTTGAAGTAAATTTTTAAACTTATTAATAGGAACTACTTTTAAATTTTCTGGTAGGGCATTGTATATTTTTATAGACATAAAATAAGAATTTCTTTTATATACATCTAAATTAGCTTGAGGAACATGTAATTTATTAGAATATCTGCCTGACATTAAACCCATATTCGAATTTGTTGGGAATAGGGCAGGATTATTCTTTACAAAAAGACAAACTTCTAAAATGTATAAACAAGGTAAAGGTAAAATTTTTAGTTTTTGAAACAATGGTTTACAAGTATCTAAATATTTGGCTCTACACAGTATTCTAATGCATTTTTTTTGGGATTTAAATGCCTGTTCAATTTCCACTGAATTTCCCCATAATAAAATTGCATACCTAAGAACTGATCCAATGTATCCATGGTATGCACAGATAGCTGCTTCAGTTGAAACAATGTCTCTGATACGGTGTAAGGCAAATACAAATTTATCTATTTTTTTACAAATATTTTCTATTTGAATTTTCCAATTTAAATTTTTATCAAATGTTACTCCAAGAAATAAAGCTGAGTCTACAATTTCGATTTCTTTATCGTTAAAATTAATCTTCAGCTGCAGTGGAGTGGATCTATAGGTTTGAAATGGAATTATTTTTGTTTTTGTTAAATTAATTTTTAAACTGTTACTATTAAGCCAGTTATTGACAGCAGTTAGGGCTTCTTTAATGAGCATGTTGATATTAGGGGTATTAGTTTTAACTATTATTGTGGTATCATCGGCAAATAGTATACACTTGTGAGACAATTGTTGTGGCAGATCATTAATATAAAGTAAGAAAAGCAAAGGGCCTAGGACACTGCCTTTTGGTACACCATGTATATTTAGTCTATAATCTGATTGAAATACTTCTTGTCTATTGTTTATTACTCTACATGTCTCTGTGCACTGCCATCTATTGCTCAAGTAGCTCTGTTGTTTTTAATGTGAAAATATTTAAAAAAATGTAAGATTTGTATGACCCGCAATCAGACTTGAGTTCACGAAACTACATCTTGAGACATATTTTGAGAGCTGAGTTTGATTTATTAATACGGTATGACTCAAGTGATACGTCGCTCTTTAATCGCGTCTTAAGATAGGTTTATTAATCAGCGCAACAACTCAAGAGCAAACTCAAGATTGAAATCGATATTGAGTTCGGTTTATTAATACGGACCCTAGCATTAAAGAAAATTTCAGCATACAATGTCAACAATAGTTATGTCAGTCTGAATCAGTAAACAAATATAAGGTTTGACTCATAATAATTTAGATACTGGGTTTTCCTTTACGAAGAAAACCAATTCGTATTACAACTAGGTAATATCTGTTTGACAATCTTTATCATTTATCACTATGTAAAAGTAATTAGAGTTATCAATATATTTATCTGTTTAAATATTTGATTTACTCATCATCTCATACATATACTTACCACAAAAATTCTCTTCTCAATTTGATAAATAATACTAAATTGTAGTAGGTACCTACTGCTGAAGATAGTTTCAAGGACGTTCTCCACAATGATAACTACTATAACTAGGTAGGTAGCTATGTATAGGTAGTTTATAATGAACACGTAAACTTAAACGGCTGATACGACGTTCTTTCGAAACATTCAAAGAAAGTGTTTTTAGTACATACCTGATAATGTGTTTCTGAAGAGATGGCTTTGTATAATGGACTATGTGTTGAGTGATCTGCCACACGGAGATCGGTAAAGCAAGGAGAACAAACCCACCACCGACCAAAGCGCCTTGGTCTGACTTCGAAAACCCATTATTTATCGAATGGGCAATCAATAATGGAACTAATACTATAATTATTATCACATATAGAGCTATAAGTAAAGGTCTAATCCAAAGTCTCCATTGGCTTAAAAACCTTATAACTGATGAGTTACACATAGTAAATGTTTTGGGAGTAATCTACATGACACTTCATAGATTTCACTATGTTTTGTAATAATAGTTGACAAATATTGTAAGCTTAGTGCGATACATAAAAAGTTTAGGTAGTTCAACTCGTGTTATTTTAAGAATAGAAACCCGAAATTATGCTAAACTAATTAGTCGTAGACACAAAATTGTTTACGAAACAAATTACGAGTAAATAGTGCAAATACGATGAGCTAGAGCAAGACAGTGTTGCTACTAGTCAAAATGACAAAAAACAATAAATATACACCAAAGTAAAAAATCCCATTGCGTCTATTTTGTGCTTTTGAGTGTTCTTGGTAGAGAAAAAGCTACAAACTGTTAACAAGCATAATATTCCGACCAGTTACAAGTAATCAACAAATAGCAGCTGTCTGTCAATTAAAAGACCATAAAAATTTTGTCGGTAAAATATTTCTAATCCAGCTATTAAGTTACAATATATGGCGATTGAGTCTTCAAAACGGCAACACTAAAAATTACATAAACAAACAGTGACTGCTTTGACAGCAGCGTGACAGTGACGGCAATAAAACAGTAGGGTAAAAACAGTTTGATTCTCGATTGCCAATGATACCATGATAAAAATCAACTTATCGACAACTAAACATCACTATCACGAATGGTCGATTAAAAAAAAAGTGACTTCCTGTGAAATCCAATGGGGTCTCCTATTCTCCCGCTTCTATCCCATAGAAAAGAAAGAGAAAGACTGAGAAAACCTTTGACGTATGTGTGGCGCTGATGTTGCTAGATATTTACAAAGTGGAAAAAATACTGTGCAGGTGTGTGATTTTTATCAAAATGGTTTTGGATAAAAGTTAGTATATTCCTTCCTAGACCTAAACAAAACTGAATTGTAATAGAATAAACCAAATCCAAAGTTTTCAACAAATCACTGATGACGGGGAATCCACATATTTGTGCATTTACAGTTATACGCGTAACACGTATTTTGTGCAGCGAGCTCTCATTGAATTAGGCCACATAGCGATCTCTCCCTAAAAATACCGCTGTTCTGGGTTGTCGACGTATCAAGCTAACGTGAGTATTATTTATTGCTATAATAAGTTGATAAATCAATTTTTAACCACTATCATGTTGAGGAATGAACACCTGATGTGATGAAAATAAGGCATTTGTTCATAGCTGTGTCGTAGACCGAGTCGATATTTCGTAGGTATATTTTCGTAAATGGGTCACCTCGCCATTCTTACGAGAAACAAGTTGTTTTGTTAATTTACCGTAAACTTAGCGCGATTCGTGTGATAATGTGAATTTTAAAAGGCGTGTTTACGTTTTACTTGTGTATTTCTAATGAGTTGGTGTTTTCGCAGTTTTAGGAGGCGGGAGAGTGAGTGATGTACAGGTAGTCCTCGAGCTGATGCTGTGATGTCATCTAAAGGGGAAACAGAGGCCGATTCTGGCACCATATCACCAAATTTAACAGTAGTCAAAAATGAACCGGTATGTTTACTTCTCATATACATTTTATTATTGTGATTTCTACCAAGTATGACCTACTTATTGATTGATCAGGACTCTCACAAGGCTACATCTATATAAATAACATACTCATGTCGCGGTGCTAGTTTCCAAACTCCTCTGAAACAGCTTAACCGTTTTGTATGATTTTTTTGTGTTCGATCAACATCTGTTCTTTATTGTATATAGCAAAACAATGTTTGCCAGGACAGCTAGTTTGTTTATAAAACCAATAATATATTTTGACTCATTTTAAACACTATAAAAGCAGATCCTATCAAAATCTTGCAAATACTAAGGCCAAATGCCGATGCAACTTTTTTAATGCTTGCCTATACTTGATAACAACCCATAATAATTAATGTATTTAATTATATTAATATTGTATAAACAATAAGTTTAAGAAGTGAATACTAGAAACATTCGAAATGACTTTATTTTCGTTTACAATTCAGCTAATCAAACCAGATAACAAAAGTTTTAAGATTACTGAATGCATATCAAATTGCTAGCATGTTTTCGTTTTGATTTAATGTTTATAAATGTATGTAATACATAAAAAATACTGGACTTTTACCCACATTTCCATCTAGTTCCAAATTGTACAATTAAAATTAGATAACTTGATGATATATTTTAAACTTAGGAAATCATTAATTAACCATACATAATGAACATATAATGAACTCATTAAAGTAGCTGATTATGGTATATGATTGGCAACCTGTAACTTGTTTAACAATTCCACTGAAACCACAAATTATACTTTCTGTTCTATTAAGAATGAATAATAGTGAACTTGGTAGTTGATTGAGACATTTTTAATGTTTCAGGCACCTACAGTTAGCAAAGAAACTCCTAAAAGAGGTGGTACACTTCTAAAGTGTACCACCTGCAACAGCTTCAGCACACTAAGCAGTAGAGCATTAACCACACACATGGCTCAGTGTTCCCCCGACAACAACAATGTGGCAGCCGCACAGAACGCAGACGCCCGACCTCATAGAAAACTATTTGAATGTGACGTGTGTAACATGAAATTTTCCAACGGCGCGAACATGCGCCGGCACAAAATGCGACACACGGGCGTTAAACCTTACGAATGTCGTGTCTGCCAGAAAAGATTCTTCAGAAAGGATCACTTGGCGGAACATTTCACGACCCACACCAAGAGCTTGCCGTACCATTGCCCCATCTGCAACCGAGGATTCCAGCGTCAGATCGCGATGCGCGCTCATTTCCAGAACGAACACGTCGGACAGCACGACCTCGTCAAAACTTGCCCACTTTGTAGTTATCGAGCACCTACTATGAAAAGCTTAAGAGTACACTTTTTTAACAGGTAAAGTAACATTTTCACTTCCAGATCTCAACTGTTGTGATAAATAAGCTGATGTGATAAATAATTGTGATGTCTTTACACAGACACGGGATCGACTTAGACAACCCAGGGCCAGGCAACAACTCTGTCTCACTGCTAGCGGCGGGCATAGCAAGCGCGGCGTACGCAGACGGCTCAATGGACGCAAGCTCGTTGTCCGCCCTCGGAGCCCTCGGCTCCGGTCTCTCAGTGTCTGTAGCGGCTGCGTATTCCGACTCGGGGGACAGCAACGGCGCGCGCTCCGTCGACAACGCGACGCCGCCCATGCACTACCTCACGCCGCATGTTGAGATCTCAATGGCAGACAACAACGAAACATTCTCGCCGGGGCAGAACCACTTAAATAATTCAGGTAAGTACAGTTACATAATCTTTTGGCGCTCACTTCACGAAGCATCATGCGTGTATGTAAAAACGAGCTCAAAGACAATAAAAACTATGCCCGAGTGGTATAGTGATAATCGGACCGGGCGGATTCATACACAGTACAAGTTGTCTCCAGGAATCAGGTGGATAATTAAATGTTCTATTGATTTGGCAACCCTTGTCAAATAATCAATTTTGACCTCTTTTATCTTCATATCACAATGACGATGAAAAGCGTCTTATCTACATTTAACATCTAAGGAGACCAATTTACAGGATTATGATTATTTACATCTGGCGTATTACGCTACTTCTCCTTCAAGACGATTTCCAAACAAAACACTTGCAATTCTAGTGTGAATTGTCAAGTGATACTTATGTTGATAAGAAAATCAATGCCATATCTATTTTAGACCCTATATTAATAAAGCTCCTTTATCTCACCCGCGTAACTCCCGATCCCGTGGGAATATCGGGATAAAAAGTAGCCTATGTTATTCCTAATGAATCAATGTATAATCATACCAAGTTTTATCAAAATCAGTCCAGTAGTTTCGTAGCCTATTCGTTACACACACAAAAACAAACAAATCAAAAAAAAATCTCTTCGTTTTTTAATATTAGTGTTGATAGTCAAATTTTACAGTTTTTTTTATCCGACTGCAAGAAAAGGGTTGTTTTTCGCGCCTATCGTTATATTTGTAATATTCTTTATTAAAATACCTGTCGTTGTTGTATTATTTTGCAAACAAATAGGCAATTGTGACGTCAACGTGTTGCTAAGTAGGTATTCCCTAGACAACACAAGGTCTTTCTGTTTGGGATGACTTTGACCTTAACATTTATACAAGTTTTTGTATTTCTATATAGTATATATATAGATGAAAACATCGTTAAAATAAAATAAAAAATGACTTGGATGTTTAATTTATGCAGTAGCATAGGATTTTTAATCCTAAAATGGTTGAAAACTATATTTAACGAGACACGACCGTTAAATGACCTTATTTTAAAGTCATTACAAATTCACGTTTCTACAGATAAGTAACATAGCACATTGATTTCTTAAATACTTTCGAACATTCAGGTTTCATGTGTTTGTGCTCCCATAGGGTTTTTTAGAAAGTTCGCGCGGTCGAAACTGTTAGCCCGGAAAAATGAGGTCACGGTATATGGCCGGCCGTAGTTGATTGCCCATACACGCAATCTTAACAACCTCTTCCCTACAAATGTTTATTTTAAAGTGCATATTTTACTAGCAGCGCTCCGCGGTTTCACCCGCGTAATTCCCGGTCTTCTGGGAATATCGGAATCAAAAGTAGCGTATGTTGTTCCAAATTAATCCAATGTATCTTCATACCAAGTTTCATCAAAATCGCTCCAGTAGTTTCGAATCCTATTCTTTACAAACAAACAAACAAAAAAATCTTTCCCATTATAATATCAGTGTAGATTAAAGTAAGATAAAAAAAAAATATTTATTTTATTTTCTTTTATTTATTCAAGAAAACGTACAAGTACTTATTTTACTTTTAAATGTTATAAAAAAAATATTACACTAGCCAAAACAGTTCCATTCGTTTCATGTTTCATTTATTTATCTAATTCAAAGTATATAAAAATCTAAGTCCTGATTGAGTGACATATCAACGCTCAGCTCAAAGCAATGGACGGATTGGGCTAAAAACTGGGACACAGATAGGTTTTATGACGTAAGATTTTGGAAAAGTCAACTCCTACGCGAACGAAGTCGCAGACAAAAGCTAGTTTAGGAATAAGTTACGACCGCTCACAAAAAGTTCTAAACTAATAATTATCGCTGACGTTGATTAACGCTCTTATGTGCAAGACAAAGCATTTATTTACTAAAGTTGCACTTAAGAACGTTTCTCGGTTACCTAGATACATAATTTAAGATGTAAATAGTAAAGTTGTGATTAATGGTGGATGACGTTAAAACATAGCTATGATTGATATGTTGGTACATAAAACGAATTGATCATGTGACGAATTTAAAATTCCATAAATTGTTTGATGACGAATTTGAAATCAAATAAGGAAATACAAAATCTGATAAAGTTGACTTCCAATATTTTAATTCTAGGAAAGTTAGGCTAGTAAACAAGAAACAGTAAATAGAAACTTGAGTTTGAATATAAAGGTCAAATTATCATTTTCTTTACACATAAGGCTTATATTTCATTTGACCTACTTTTCCTACTAAGCAACCTATTATGTACTTAATTCTTTGCCTTACATTTACTTATCTACGCAAAAAGGGAAGAAAAAGGGGTGTTATAATCATATTCTACTTGGTTTGATAAGTTACTATGACGGAGTGGTAATGTGCGCATACGTTACGTGTTTGAATTCCATCTGAAAGAATTGTTGGGACGTGTTTCTGTAAACTATGTATAATGTTCCAGATTCCCGCATGAACGGCGAAGGCCCCAGCTCGCCACAGTCCGGCGACAGCGCCGGCGCAGCGCCCAGCAGCTCGCTCTCCGCAGGCCTACCTACAAACATCACTCCGTCCATCACACTTATACCTATCAAGCAGGTAAATAACACTTAAAACTTTATGGTTCTTGCAATAATGTGTAAGGTGGAGGACACGTCCGCTCATTGCGTCCTATAATTAGTAACTATAGGTGCGTTGTTCGCAGGAGCCGAACAATCAAGAAGAATCGGGCGGTGGAGGTAACGGCGAGGGCGAAGCGAACGGAGAGGTGCGCGGCGTGTCCTCCAGTCTCTCTTCACTGATCAAGGTGTCGCCGCTTAAGAGCTTATTGCGGGAAGACCTGCGCCGGCGCATATCCGCCCGCGGCCGCGCTCGCGGCTCTAACGTATGTCGACATACTACACCACCCACTAGCCGCTACACATTGTCGCGACGACATCATCCATCATCCGCGATATATCATATTTTAAACCTACTTCTAATAGTCTTTGCTACTTTTACGTTGCCTTTTTAGTCATATTTATCAATGGCGTACAAAGAGCTAGCGAGCTGACGGTCGTTTTATTTTTCTCTTGTGCTTTTTGTGATATAATTCAGTCATTTTCATCATTTTCAGTTTTGTTACAAATTGCTCAATTATCATGATGCTAATATATGTTATTCATTGCAGGCATCGCGTGCGTCACCGTCAGAAGGCGGCGTGACAACATCGACGCACGGCGAGGCGGCGCTCCTGCCGGCGTCGCTCGTCTGCTCGTTCTGCTCCATCACCTTCCCCGATTCAACGCTATACTTCCTGCACAAGGGGTGCCACTGCGACTCCAACCCGTGGAAGTGCAACATCTGCGGCGAACAATGCTGCAACGTGTACGAGTTCAACTCTCACCTGCTCAGCAAGAGTCACCAATGACTGTTTGCCGGGGGGCCGTTCCACCACGAGCGGAGCTATTGACGAGCTGACGCACTCTCACTCCTAGCTAGCACTTCGAAGGTACTTCATTCTCTTTCACTATTTATATTTCGCCTCTTCTATGTTTTCCCTTCAGTGTCGTATAGTCCGGTGCTCAGCGCTCGGCCCTCGATGCGGTCTACCTTGAAGTGCTTCGAACATGCTACGCTTGACGTCCCCCCCGAAGCTGTTATTTTAAAAGTGCAAATTATATTGGTTTATTATTTAGTGGTAGGATCTAATGCGCGACGATATTTATAAAAGGATATTTTAGTACTTAAAAACTGGGTGCGATAGGGAATATAATTACGATGTAAACGAGGTGCATTAACAATTTGATTTTACTTAGGTTTTAAAATGAGGGTTTAAGATTCGTTTAATACTAAATTTTAGCGTAACATTCCAGAGTAAATTAATACATTCCATATATTGAGATTGATTTAATCGTCTTTGGTGGGGAAACACTACCTACTTAAGTGGTCTTAAAGATTATAATTAATATTTTTTATTTATTTCGTTCTATGGTACTTAACTTAACTGTATACAATATTACCATTATAAAAAAAGAAATTATAACAAATATTAGAGTATTTTGGTGCGATAGTGACTTTTACAAATGTCTATTGAAAGTTATGGTAGATTGTACAAATTAATATATTTTTACATTTCGCTGTTGACAAGTATATAAAAAGGCAAAGCCTACATATCCGTGATTCTTTAATTATTGTGATTATGTACAGACAGGAATTATAAATTCTATATTCCGTTTTTTTTATTTATATTTTTCTTTTTAATGCATGTGATGCAAGTCCACGACTAATACTTAAATGTACAAGTTATTTTTTTTATTATTTTGTTGTTATTATTTATTTAAAAGTATACAAAAGTATACATATCTCGTTCATATATCGACATGTACTTAAATTTTTCAAACGTTACTTATTTTATTGTAGTTAATCTAAGCACATTCTGTTTTGAGTGATTGTTAGACAATTTTCTTGTAAATAAAAAAAACTTATAGGGAAAGGGAGACAATGATAACATTGCTCAATGGAGCTCAAACATTGAGCATGATAAATAAATGGCCGCGCAAATCATGTCGGCTCCTACATAAATACACATTTATGCTTGTATTGGTGCCTTTACCCATTTTATCAGATCTCCTATGAATTGAAGTGTGCGACAATCGAATATAGATTATTGTAATCGAGTTAATAATAACATGCTCAATGATACGGCAAACGTATTGTCTTCATGATTGTACTTAGAAAGAAAATTATTCACAATTTGGCGGGTCCACTCGTAAAATAATTAGAAATGATAAGGCTTTGAACAAACCGGCCCGACTAGTCGACCTAAACGACGCGTAAATAGTACATTAACAAATTACTATAACGTTTTAATTGACTCGTCGTTCCGGTTTGTACAGAACATTATGTTACGTAGATTTAAATGTTCTTCTAGTTGTTAAAATATTATTTTCGTCGACCGCTTATTTCTAACTAAATTGATTAGTTCGTTCAAATTGTTTATTGAGATTTACAGTTTACATTCCTTTAGTTGTTAGGTACTTTAATATCGGTTGTGGTCTTGCCTGATAAGTTTATCGAGAATGACTTATAATGGAACTGAAATTATGTTTTTATCAACGAACGTTCTTATATTTTTGTTATGAGTAAATTGGTATTAGGTAAATAAGTCGGCGCACGCTGCATTCCGTCCGTGGATCACATGGACTAGTGAGTTACCTAAGAGATGAAACCTTATTATTTATTTATAGAGATTTTACATATTGCTATTTCGTTGTTGGTTATTTAGAAGGTGGAGTTTTATTTGTCGGTCCTTGCGTAGCGCCGCGTCTAACTGTAAGTAAGCTATTAAAATCTACTATTAACTGGTAACCCCGCATTGGGCGCCTTTACTTAATCCGTCCATATCTAATAATAGATATTGCCTTTAATATTTAATAGAATAATAATATATTTTAGGTGTAATTTAGCGTGTTTAAGGGTTTAAAACAATTACAAATTATAATGCGTATAGAGTTATATTTATTGACAATGAAAGCTTTCTAAAGCTCTTCGTTGTATAGAAATATTTATGTTGTTGAGTTAGAAATGTTGACTTATTAATTTTAAATGTTGGAAGAGATATCTAACATTTATTTGTTGACAAGTCAATATTCTTCTTAGCAATGTTTTTTGTATGTTTACATAGTTCGCAAAACATTTATATCTTTATTAGTTCACCTGTGTAAAATGACAGGTTGGATACGATCATTAAAGGATACTTTAGGTCAGACTACCAATTTCTTCAGCACCGAGAATTCGGTTTTAGTGTTTATGAGGAAATATAGGAAAAAGAATGTAGATATTGTGTAAATTGTTTATCTTATATATTGTATAGAGACAGATGAAATTAGAAAAAAGAAACAAAGATTTTAAATATTTCTAACTTTAATTAGTTAGATTTTTGTTAAAAGTTTGCTTGGTTGCGCAAAAGAACTTACAAGAAATATTAAAATTTCTACTTTTGAAAAGTTTGACTGGCTCAAGGACATTTTATAACATTAAAAAAAGTACCGACCCTGTAATCCGGTAATTCTTTAATTAAAATCCAGTAATTTCCGGTATTTACCAGTTAGAATAAACTCTTATTGAGCGAAGTACTTGTTCCTTGTCTGACGTGAAAGACAAACGCTATTAGAGATATAAATATTTTGCGAAGCATGTAAATAATTTAGCAGAATATCGTTACAGTTTGTAATAATAAAATATATTTTATGTGTGTGGTAGTTTTAAGGATAAACATGAAAGTATTGGCATTCTTCTAAAGGAAAACAAAATAAAACAATGTTACAACAGTATTCAAAAATACATTCCTTCGAATTTGTTCGCTCTATTAGAACCTATTTAGGCAATTTTATTGCTAGAGTTTTAGCACAGTGTGTTACTTAAGTGGAGTCTAATGTTCAGCCCTTATACAAGATTGGTTTACATAATGGATATCGCCATTCGACAGACTTTTTTGTATGAAATTGAATAAGCCAACGAAAAGTCACGTGGTTTTGCAATAAATAAAAAAATGGTAGACAAGTTTCATCTTAGGCCAATTTCATACAACAAATCTGACGTTTGGAAATATGCCTATGGAAAGTAATATTGTCTAAGGGGACAGTTTATTAAAAAAACACATTATCGGTTTACCCTTAAATGGTTGATTAAGATAGAATAGCGATCCTCACCTTAATACCAAAACACAGCTTACCATATAAATATATATCTTTATTTTTTAAATTATATAGGTAAGTGGTTGTAAGATAGAAAATTAATGATTGAAAGCAATCAATTAAAAATAATATTGAGAGAATCGTTGATATTTTACTGTTAATCTATGTCATGTTATAATATTGTTTATATAATAACAAATACTAATTTAAATATAAATATTTTACATGAGAAATATTTGGTGACCGAGTGTTAGAATGTTGTTCTTATGATGGTGCCTTAGATCAATAGCAAACTGTAAAAAAAGGATTTTATAGCAATGTGTGCCTATTATAATATACCATATCATGTGTTTATCATCTAAAGCTCATTTACAGAGTGTTGAAAAAAAAAACTGATCAGAAAAATAAGATGCCTTAGAAACCGTAATAGAATCACTGAGGTAAGTTGGAGGTGGAATGTCAAACAAAAAGTTTGCAGAACCGACAGCGCTTTGTGTCATGTGTGGCTGGTTTTGCAGTCAATTTTTTAATTACAAATTGAGGTGTGTGGCTGGTTTTGCAGTTAATTTTTTCATTACAAATGATAAAGGTTTGACCACTATCACACCCGCCTGATGGAAGGTGACAATGCGGTCTAAGATGTAGCATGCTTTTCTAGAAAATACCTGTTTCCTCGCTACTTGAAAACCCCCAAATGTACAATTTGGGGGTTTTTAAGTCACGTCTATAAAAGACAGACGCAGGCAAGTGATTCCATTAATTGATTTATATCCCTTTCTGTATGAATAAGTAATGAAGAAGCAAAACGCTTAGTGCTGGTGTCTGGCATTTTCACCATGAATAGGTGTCTCATATTAGTTATTATGACGAAAGAATGCACCGCAAAATATGTTGTAATTTTTTTGTTTGACATGTCACCTCCAGTGAAACATAGGAACATATCTCAGGTAGCCTGGTTAGATTACGTTTTATCTTCTTTTTTGTTATAATTCTACCTTAGTAGGTAGGTACTTTTTACCTGATTCTTCATGGGTTTACTTAATTTTTTGCTCTTTTTAGACTCTTCGAATTACAGGACATGTTCCTATTTTGAGGTCTGTTGTTTATCCCTAACTACTTATTGTAAACATTTATTTATTTATTATTATTTTTAAATCATCTACTAATTTTTCTTTTCTGATCAGAATATAGGTAGTTACCTAGAAACTGATGCATGGATCATGCAATCTGTATGGCTGTTTCCGTTGCTTGTTTTGATGTCAGAAAATTATATTTGCAGTTACTTTTTAAACCTATTTTTAGATTTGTTCTTATGTTATCGTTGAGATGATTTAGAATAAAATGGTAGGTACTTATTACCGATTATGTAGTTCTATTTATTTACTTATAATAATTTGGTAAAGGGTCTAATGAAATAATAAACTATGACATGCAAATTTATTTGTATTATTTTTATACCAATCATGTGTCCCTTTCAGAGGCAGGATATACTTACATAGTTAGATAAACCAAAGCTTTTGGACAACCTTTGTCAAGTCACTTGCATTATATTGCATTTGGTAGGTATCACAATTGTAAGGGATGTGACGAAAGAGGATGTCGCTAATGTAACCCCTTTGGGAGCAAAGCTAAGCGACTCATCATGGCTTATCCAGTATCCTTCTAATAGTAGGTAGAGGTACCTAATTTCAGACATACTAACTCGTGATGGAGGTACAGTCTAACCGATTTTTTAAAATTTGAGAGTGGCTTTAATTTCTTTACGGCGAATCCAACGACTGCGCTAATATCCTAAGAAAGGATGATCGATAAGATAGCTAAACCACTCGAGATAATAACTTACTATTGGGCATAGTATGGTGCAAAAATTATGCCCATTTGGGGGAATGCATTCTAGTTATGATATAATTTGGGAGATACATAACGCAACTTTATTGTTCCCCAAATTGACTTAATTATCAATTTGGGGGTTAAAACCACGTCAAATTGCCTGAATGCCCCATTTGCACCATATTATGCCCAATAGTAAGTATCCTGTGCTAGTACCTATTTATAATTTAACTATTCTCAAAATACTATACAAAATTGACCACTTTTACTCAATTAATTAATTTTTAAAACTTTAGCATAAAAGATTCCGCTTTTTCGAACCGAACGCTGCCTTTTTCGATTTTGAATTTGATATTTGCCGCCTCAACCAAAGTCTAGGGAGTACTTTTATATAGGGTAAGAACCTCGTTTCATACTTGTTCGAGTGATTGTATGTCAATGTCATCCATCGCATAATTCATGATTTGTCAAGCCAAGTTTGTTGACAAAATCGTAAAAAGTTAACTTTTTACGAGTTTCGAAGTATTTTAGAAAGTTTTTGGGGTATTTATTAATTTTTAACGTGATAAAACCAACATAATTTAAGTTTTTACAATATATACCTACCTAGTGTAATAGAAAAGCTCGTCTTGTTGTAATGGGTAAAACTACAGAAGTTGATGGCGACAATAATCCTGCACTTTTGGAGTCCGATCCTGCGAAGTTATTAGAAGCTGCTTTGCTGCAAATGGATGGAATTATAGCCGGTAATATCTTTTACAACTTAGCTATCAAGTTGATATCAAATCACTAATACAAATAAGTCAATTTTGGCACATTCTAAGTTTACGGTCTGCTGCATATTTAGATCATTGGTTCGTCATTAAAATTTTGTATGAATAAGCCCATTGCTATGTCTAAATGAAATTAATGATATTGATATCAATTTTCATTGATCGTTAGGTTATATAAGGTTATGAAACTAAATTCCAAAATTAATGGAAAGGTTACCTACACTCTTATCTTTAGATAATCTTACAAGGTGAATGATCTAACACTATTGTTCTAGTTTTCTTTCAGTGATGGTTAGATTTTTATTTCATGTTCATGTATATTTTGTACCTATAAAATTTACTAACCTAATTTTACAATTTAGTAGAAAGATAAATGTCAAGTAAGTACCTACTTAACTTTTACTACAACCTTGCTAAGCTGAGCCTGTGCTGGATACCTAAGCCTATTTCACCGAAAACTTCATCAACTGTGTCAATAGATGGCGCTGCTTGGAAGTGTAGTACAAAATGTGGCTGCGACATAGTTGATACTTGTCCCAGACACCACAGGGCCATGAATAACATGGGCTAAAGGGGGCTTCTTCATACTGTATTCAATCATGTAGAATGGACAATATATTCACATAACCATTTTCGTTTTAAAGAAAGGTTGTTCACTTATTTCGATGATTTCAAGCTTTTGCAAGTAAAATAATTTTGTTTTGATTCCTCCGTTTGATCACTATGATGATAGGGGATCATGCGGTTTAAGGCAGACTTTAAAAAATGAATTGATACAATGAACCAGTATCGCAAAGAGCTTGAATATGAAAATATCAATAACATTGAATTGAACTAGCATAAATAAGACTTTTATCTACATACAATTAAGACATTTATTATCTACATAGGGCTAGGTTTAACAAAATTATTATGTGAAACTGTTAACAGCAATAAAGGCTTATTTTATTTATTTTTAATAAGACTTAAAAATAATACAAAAATAGACAGTTTAATTACTGTGAATCGCAGATAATCCAAAAGAATAAAAACACAGTAAGCACATTAGAATCAAATAAACAAAGAATTAACAAACATCACCATGCTTCTATGACATAATATTTGCATTAGTCATAAAGTTAGAGATTTGCGCACAAAAGCCGTCGTCGTCTCGTGTAGATGTGGGCTAATGGGGGTGAGGTTTCGCGGAGAGGGTGCAAACTGTTGAACAGGGGTGGCGCGGCGCCAGTCGGCCGCGCGCTCTCCGCTCTGCCGGAACTCGCGTACCTACGGGATATGCACCTTGTAGACGCGTATCGCATTCGATAATATTGCGAACGGTGTAACGAACGAGGAATTTTATCGTAGTATTCGTAATATAGCCCTTGAAAATATTTATTAAACTTTAAGAAGTACTTACTTACTTAGCAAGCTTGTTTAATGTTTATATTTCGAAAAAATATTAAGTAGTTTTTATGTTTGCTTTTCTTTTTTCTTTCCTAATTGCCCTACTAATTAGGTACCGACTTAAGTATATACAGTTCATTTTCTATCGTTTTTTCCTTGCTACTTATTTCTTGGAAGCCTATTAGACAGTCTCATTTTCCTTTGTTCCTCTTCAGGTTTCTTTAATCCCGCAAATTACCTTTCTTTTTCGTTTTGTCGCTGTATTTCAGCTTCAGCGCAATCAATGTTTTAGGATTCTCTTGAAGTGCCGAAATAAAAAAGGTATAGGTATAGCAACTCGTCAAACAGGCGGGTGGGACAGTTTAAGAGAGGTACTCCTAAAGGACCCTTTCGAATTGAAAGGTTTCCACGAATTTTGTAGGTATTTACGAGAAAATTTAAGTACCTACATACATTTCTACGCCAGTAAAGTGTCTCCTTCGATCTGCAATTTTGGAACTGTTTCAAAATGAACAGAGAGTCATTGTAACAGAATTCTTCAGAATGCACGTAATAATTTAGACATTATACTTAAAATGCACGAGCCGGTATAAATTCTTCATATTATAAATCATGCATCTCTGCAGGAGTTATGTTCTCCGCAATTTAAACTATGCTGTAATTACGATGCAGAAAGTTGGCTGGCTACAACTTTTACGAGTGCACCAGGAAGTTTATCTACCTTACTTAAAATGTCTAGTAGACGTAGACAGTAGACGCTATGTACAAAACATACAAGTGATTCTTGTGCCTTAAAATAATACTATCATTCGACACCTAAGGTACAAACTTACCTAAATAGTCATGCTATTGCCTATAGTAATGCATTGTACTATCTGTAATTTGATTACCTACTTAATAATCAAAGGGAGTAAAATTACATTTAGTATTTTATCGAATTTACATTGAGAGGGTATAGTTCTCCAAATGTGTCGCCAAAAGTTCAAAATTAACAAGTACCTAAATGAATAATAATTGAAGACTCTATTCTCCGTATTTCGCCTAAATACGGGCTTTAGCATTAGTACATAGAAATATCGCTGGTAGAGCTTTGGAAAATTGCAAATGCGGGCGGTATTTGTTTGAACGCAGCTAGGTATTGGAACTGTTTCATACTCCAAACCACATGCTCCAAACTACACAATTTAAATGAATGGGAAGGTAGGAAGAACATAAAGTTCAAAACTATTACAATTTTGCTAATTTAATTTGTATAGTTAACCACGTGTTTCAGATAGGAACAAGCATAATTTTAATGAGACATCCATCATTAAAATAACGAAATCTTCTTGTTTTGTAAGAGTTTTACACTCTACGCAGACTACATACATACATACTTATATTTCGATCCGCCGACAAACTAAATTCAGCTTTAGGGTTTCCGATATAACCATAAAACAAAATGAGGGTTGGGTATTTAAATAATTGTAATTCACTTTGATTCCAACTCATTTGGAAGGAGCTCTTAGTTAAATCACCAAATTCCCTTGTTAGGCTCGGAAATATTTTTCATTTCGTGTGTGTGGATGGGTAAATGAACTCAGCAATCCTAAACAAAATGTTAATAAAAATGCCAGTAACTGGCGAGAAGACAATTTTAATCTGAGCCAAATGATGTCGAGATTACATTTTGGGCGTCTCTTAGGTATTTTCATTCAGCAAATATTTGTTATCTCTTTTGTTATCTTTCCAACATATTGGTAAATGAACAAGAACATGTTGGTTCTCTCTTTAGACTTATATTGTGTATCTATATCTGGTTTTTACTCAACAATGTTTTCAACAAGAAACTTGAGGTCCTTTTTATTCGACAATAAATCGCAATTATCATATACGTCATACAGAAAAGCGAAAAGAAAACCTCCCACTCAAATTAGATTATGCTATTCTCAATGAAGATCCAGAAAGAGACAGGCTTGGCCTATTGCGGGAAACCACTAGCAACCTGTCTATTGTAAATGTTTTTTTGGTAATGTAGAGTACATTACAATACGTATAAGAGTTACATTCTGAGATGTTAATTTCTGCGCAACTATGACTAAAATGTCTAGAGTTTAAGTTTCTAATATTATCTGAAAGGAGTGTAAAGAATATAAGTAGGAATTACAATTCGACAAGAAGTACCTACCCAAGTATCTGTAAATGTTTAACTAACATAACAAATGAACAAGTAGGTTCAACCGACTTCATTTATTTTTGTTAGTAGACGAGACGGGAAAAGTTTCGTAATTACCATTTCGCTTGCGTTGCGGCGTTCATTCCACATAAGCACCTACACGGTGCACGTTTAACTAGAAGCTTTGTTCAACAGGTACTTAGGTTACGCTCGGTTTTCTCATCAGTTTCTGCGTTTTCTTTAAAATAATTTCAGGGGACTTTGTAGTAACTAGAAAACGCAACTTTCATTGCTCATGCTTCTATTTATCTTAGTACATAAATACTTCTTAGTATTTTATATAGGTAGGTAAAGTTTAGTATTGTATTTAGGGAGGCTATATACTGCATTAATTTTGATGATACTAAAGCCCTGTAAAATTCATGTTGGTTATTTCGTTTACAAAGAACTTACGAGTAAGCTTTCACGCTACATAATTTGGTACAAAGTCAGCATCTTGCCAACTTCTCTCTTAGCCGTAATTCTATTAGCCAATCAATTCATCACAAGACCCTTAAAGCTTAATGAACTTAATGAAATCTTACAAGGGTGACTGTAATTCGTTTAGGAAATACGGAGTAAGAAACCTACTTTGATATTACCTTCAAAATTTCCTTTAACTCGATATAAAGTTAACACAAAAGTTCAAGATAAACATCGAAAATAAACTTTGAATTACATCCCAACATAGACCTGTTCCCCGTAGTCGGTAAAACCATTTTGATCTGACCATGACGTGGATACAGATTATCCTATATCCTCTGCAGTCCCGTACCTACATTGTACTCGGACAAAAGATTAATTTGAACGTTGCTTGGTGGTCTTTTCGAACGCTCTTTTGGTAGCAAATTTGTTTTTTTTTTTTCTTACAATAACTGCTGTGTTATTTTCGTTAAAATATTTCCTTTGTGTAGTGATAGTCGTGTTTGTGTAAAAGTAATTTGGATTTTGGTGATCTCTTTCTGTGTATGATGTAATTGAGTTCAAAATGCCTGGTTGTTGGCATTTGCCGGAACACGTCACGAAGTGGTGGTTGCTGGATGTTTGCACTCATCGCTTGTTTGGAGATGTCGATGCTACGGAATCGCAGATTCCACAGCGACAAGGTATAAACCCTAAAAACTCTTCAATATTAATAACCGACCACAATACTGTGTAAGTAAGTAGATACTTATCGCAGCGTAGTTTTATAACGAAGGCTGAAATGATGGAAGGATTTTTCTCTCTTTGTGTTCGAAGCAAAAGAGTCATTGTTCCTAGACGGATGCAATTCACTCGCTACTCGGTCCCCGCACAATTTGCGCGAGTAGAGTAATTTCGAAGAGATTTGTGTCGTAAGTTTGTATATATGAAATGAACCGAACGTAGATATTACTTGGAATACCTCGTGGTTAGTGAATTAAAGTTTTTATACATACTCGAGAATGTATAAAAACAATAATCAGCGAAGCATTTCATAAGATCTTGTGGCAACTCTTGCTTCCGTAAATTAACACCTGATATTGATACCGAGTTTCATTACATTGGACATGTACGTGCTTGGATGGTTGCATTCAGTCGACTACATCAAGTCTGTGTGTAAACAGTTTGCTAATTACAATAATTACAAATGATAACAAGTTCAGTAGTTTTAGTATAGGAACTTATTCTTTGACTATATATTTAATTTTGATATTTATGAGTGTGGATAGAATCTGGCAGTGTTTACTAAATGGTAAAAACGACTACAGTATTTAATATAATTGTAAAGATGGGTTGTTAAATGAAAATGAATCGTGGTACTAAATCTCGTGTAGGACAACTTAGGCACTTCACCAAATAACTTAGTTCTCTACAGTGGCAGAGATTAGAAACAGATAATGATGGGTTTACTTCCAGCAACATGCTATGTAACAAAGTGCAACGTTTACTGATTATATATTTCGGTACGCAGAGGCGGGTGGAACGGGTCCCGTATCAGGGCCGGGTCGAGCGGCTCGAGCTCGGGCTCTCGAGCTGGCCCAGCAACTGGCTTCATCTCTACAGCACGCTATCCCGCCACCACCGAGACCAGACTTCACCACGGCCAGCGCCATCCTGCGGTGGCTGCAACAGAACAACAACTCAGTTGCACTGGTAAGTTTTATGCAACAAAATTATACTTTGGTTTTGCAGCATACCCTTTTGAAGGTACCAATCGTAGTCTGATTTAAGAAGCTATAGGTATACTTTTTACTTTGAAGATACTCGTAGCTATTGTTGATATCTTATTGTTCTGACCTATTTTCATACCCATACGCCCACAACACGCACAGTAAACGTCAATTAATAGCGTTTGCGTAAGATGATGGAGACAAAGACGCTATCTTTGACATTTCACTGAGTTTTCCAAGGTTTTCATGTAGGTAGACCATTGAGGTAGCTATACCTACTCAGTCGTCATTCTTTTGTCCATACCTACAGTCATTGAAGGAACTTCACTGGCAGGGGTTTGTTAACCTGCTGTTCCACTTACCTTTAGAAGTGTCTATGTATATAGGATTCTTTCGTTAATTATTTGACCTTAAAATTCGTTTTTGCGGACGTCAACCCGCGACCCAAGACCCAACTCATTGCAGTGACGCTAAGTCCAACTTAACTATGAGGTCGGGGTTCAAATTCCCGGATCGAATTTTTGAAATGTATGTGTATTTCTGTGGGGTAAAATTAATCGTAAAAGTTTATAGCTGAATACTTATTTCTTAGAAGGAAATTGAATCAATATAAATGATGTGAAGTTAACTCAAGTTATTAAGAAACGCACAGGTGTCTAACTTTACGGTTTGCGAAGTTAAATGATTTTAAATTTACTGGACCGAATAACTTTGATCGTTTCCTGACATTATTATCTGAAATTATGAAGTTAGAGACCGCTTTCGATTTCCTTCGAAATTTTAACAAAGCGTGAAACTTTTGTTCAAATTGTTAGAATCTTTTTCTGTCACTTTTTCGATAAGACCACGTAAATGAAACAAAAAGATAAATGATTCCAATAGGTAATAAGTATCAACGTAATACTTGTCAAATTAGTATATTTTTCTTATTCACACTTACTAGCTTTTGTTCGCGACTTCGTCTGCGTAAAAGTCAAAAATGGACCAAGGAATCACGTTGTGCCATACAAACTTTGCCCCCCCCCCCTTTTTCACCCCTAAGCGGTAGAATTTTGGAAAATCCTTTCTTATCGGATGCCTACGTCATACAAAGAACACACTGGAGGGTGTGTTCTTTGTATGACGTAGGCATTTCAGGTCTCTACCATCAGCGGTTTAGGTTGTGCGTTGATCCGTCAGTCAGAACAAAGCATTTTATATGTATAGAAGACTAGCTTTTGCCCGCGACTTCGTCCGCGTAGAAGATGAAAATGGACCAAGGAATCATGTTGTCCCATACACACTTTGCCACCCTTTTTCACCCCCCCCCCCCTAGGGGTAAAATTTCGGAAAATCCTTTCTTATACGATGCCTACGTCATACAAAGAACACACCCTCCAAGTTTTTAAGGTCTCTACAATCAGCGGTTTAGGCTGTGCGTTGATCCATCATTCAGTTAGTCAGTCATTCAGGCATTTTATATGTATAGATTACGAGTTTAACAGCATATTATGTTAAAAGTAAAATATTAGAATAGGTTCAGGTGTTCGAGCAATTCATAGCTTGTGGCTTACGTTTAAAACTCTACGGTCCGTGAAAGCCTTTGGAAGCTTTGTAAGGGTTCTAATTGCGCGCCTCCATCGTATGCTCGCTCATGTGAATTTACAGTCAGGGCTAGAAAGCAGAACATATACTATTTGTTGCCAAAATCTATACTTCACTACATAGTCACTACATAGTATAAAATAAAGTCACTTTTCGCCGTCCCTATTTCCCTTTGTATGCTTAGATCTTTAAAACTACGCAACGGATTTTGATGCGGTTTTTTTTAATAGATATATTGATTCAAGATGAAGGTTTATATATATAATACATGCATAATATAGAGGTGCGAAGCCGGAGCGGGTCGCTAGTAATATTATAAAGCTGAAGAGTTTCTTTGTTTGAACGCGCTAATCTCATCTTTTTGTGTTGGATAGTCCCATTTATCGAGGAAGGCTATATTTAGGCTACTTTTTTTATATTCCCACGGGATCAGGACTTACGCGGGTGAAACCGCAGAGCACAGATAGTATTTAATATTATCTAGGTAAGCGTTTCACATTTATGCTGTGTGATTGTCAAGTCGTTATATTTGTAAAATTTAGTTTAGAAATAAAGATGTATAATGTATTGTGCTTCAATACCATCTTAAATAACTGACATGGCTTTACATAAGATCTTACAACTTTTATGGTGAAAGGATTGCGTTATGAGACTTGGCCTTCATTTACAATTATGTTTTTGATGGGATATTTAATGACCAGAAAAAAGCCATGATTGGTATTGTAAACATTTTATCTCCTTACTTGAATTCATTATTATTCTAGACGTTCTGTCGAGGGAGAAATAGATCTCGCCAAATTGAATGTTCAAACTCAGATAAAATATAGCTGAGTAAACTGAACCTACTGACATAGAAGTCTCGTGTCAATAGTTAATTGAATTACACCATTGATGAAGTTATTGGCATCCTGGCATTTCGTCGAATAGGAAGCGAATTTGATCGAATGCACTGAGATGTTTAATATTCAGTAGCGTAGCGTGGGTAACTGTCGCCCGGGGCGTAGTCAAAATGTACCGCCCTTTTGACGTCTTAAAAATATGAATGTTGAGAATTAGCCGCCCTTTTTGGATTCAATTATATTGGCAATTTGCCGCCCCTTGACCATAAAATAATAATGAGGGAAATTTGCCGCCTCCTTTGACGTGTTAAAAATAATAATGTTGGCAGTTTACAGCCCTTTTGATTTCATTAAATAATTATGTTGGCAGTTTGCCGCCCTTTTGACGTCATTAAATAATTATGTTGGAAATTTGCCGCCCGTTTTGACGTGTTCAAATAATAATGTTGGCAATTTGCCGCCCTTTTGACGTCATAAAAATAATAATGTTGGTGTTTATGAGAAAAAAAGAAAAAAACAATCATCATCATTAGCCGGTGTGGGCCGGTGCCAGCCGTTGTGAATGGAGAAGAAGAGCCGAAGATCGGGCTCAGTGGTGTATCTTGGGAAAGGCCTACGTCCAGCAGTGGACTGACACCGGCTGATGATGAAAAACGTAATGATATGAACGAATTGAGCTATAAATATTTATTTATTTTTGAGGGATGCTGGGCGACTCGTGATTTGCGATAACTGTATTGTGCGTGTGGGAGATGCAATGTGTACATAGTACTGGTGGGTAAGAGCTCATTTTTTAAAGAATTAATTGTCTGACTGGCCGCCATGCGCCACGCGCCAGTGACCGCACAAAATATTTTTTCCCATTTTTGCCGCCCTCCTAATCATGGCGCCCAAGACGGTTCGCCCCCGCCCTCGGCCTCGCTACGCTACTGTTAATATTCATAAGTGGTATGAAACGTCAGATGAGAGCACAGATACTTGTCGGTGTCGAGACTACCTCGGGACACCCTTCAAGTGGAAGCAGAGTTAACAACAGATTCGATTAATAGAAATTCGCTTGTGCTCTTATCGAACAATTTGTATGGTAATTGATTTTGCTGAATCGTGGTTGTAGAGGCACTTGTTAGCGCTTGATTGGTTTTTGCTGTAACTATATTATAACTATACGACAAATATAAAACGGGACCCAATTACTAAGGCTTCACTGTCTGTCTGTTACCAGGCTGTATCTCATGAACCGTGATAGCTAGACAGTTGAAAATCTCACAGACGATGTATTACAATATTATTTGATTATTTATCTATGTTTATTTTTTTAAACTAGAGTTACTTAATATTCACTTGATTAATATCCTATCCTATGATATGAATATTATAAACTAGCTACCCGCCCCGGCTTCGCACGGCTGTATTATTCATGTACTATATCTAAAAAACCTTCCTCTTTAATCACTCTATCTATTAAAAAAAAACGGATCAAAATCCGTTGCGTAGTTTTAAAGATTTAGGCATACATAGGGATATAGGGACAGAGAAAGCGACTTTGTTTTTATAGTTATACTATGTAGTGATGTGTAGGTGTGTGAACGTTTGTTCCTCTTTCACGCAAATACTATTGTACCGATTGCGATGAAACTCGGTATGTAGTTAACTGAGCTACTTTTTAACCGACTTCAAAAAAGGAGGAGGTTCTCAATTCGTCGCGTATATATTTATCCCGATATTCAAATGAGATCGGTACCTACGCGTGCAAAACCGCGGGTCACAGCTTGTAATCTCATAAAAATCTAGGTCATTAATCAATAGCAATGTGTACACGAAAATATATGGTGCTAGTGATCCGTATCACGAAACTTGAATGACGTTTGTCCTCTAAACAGCGGATCTGTCTGCGACATCCGCTATTCCGGCCCCAGAGCGAGTAGGTGTCTTTCTGTCACCGTTTAACGCCTACGTCTTATATACGTCGCGAACGAATTTCATATAGAAATTCCTTTAAAAAAACCGACAAAGTACGAGTCGATTTCACGCACGAAAGGTTCCGTACCATGTTGTATGGAAGCCCCACTTATATATTTTACTAGCGACCCACTCCGGCTTCGTACGGCTATATTATGCATGTATTATACATATAAACCTTCCTATTGAATCACTCTATCTATTAAAAACCGCATCAAAATCCGTTGCGTAGTTTTAAAGATCTAAGCATACAAAGGGACATAGGGACGGCGAAAAGTGACTTTATTTTATACTATGTAGTGATTTTCTGTGTTTAGTATTTGTTGTTATAGCGGCAACAGAAATACATAATCTGTGAGAAATTAAACTGTCTAGCTATCACGGTTCATGAGATACAGCCTGGTGACAGACAGACAGATGGACGGAAAGTGAAGTCTAAAGGTGGACGCAGATTGATATGCGCCGAACGAATCGAATTTTTGCCGTCCACGGAAAAAGGTACCTTATAATAATAGAGATAAGGTATCTACATTTATATTTCCGATGACGTCATCAGAGTCGTCCGCATCGTCAAAGGCGGCCGACTCTGAAATAAATAAATGAATAAATGTACCTTATCTCTATTATTATAAGGTACCTTTTTCCGTGGACGGCAAAAATTCGATTCGTTCGGCGCGTATCAATGTGCGTCCACCTTTAGGAATAGTGTCCCGTTTTTACCCTTTATGTACGGAACCCTAGAAAGAAACAATTCTGTATAAATTTCTGTTTACGTTATAGTAGGGGTGTTGTCTAGCACCCATAACACAAGTCTAGTTACTTAGCTTGGGGCTAGATGGCGATGTGTGGAATCTCCTGCAATATTTATTATTATTATATTTATTTGTGCGCTAATTGACATTGCTCTTATACGGTGAAGGGAAACATCGTGATGAAACCCGCGGCTTAGTTGGCTCCAGAAGTATTGACAAGTTCTCTCCTCTGGACATGGTCGACTAAGCTGAGAGGGTAGTAGGTGCTATGGAAGCCTACTCCATCCTAACACAAAAAGGACCGAATAAAAAAAAATACATACAACCGAATTGAGAACCTCCTCCTTTTTTTGAAGTCGGTTAAAAAGGGTCTAATTGCGGAAAACAGTATACAAGTACAGTAGGGTACCAGGTGACACATATGTGTACGTTATGAAAGAGTCATTTTACAAACCAGGATAAAGCCTTGAATGGAAGGATAACCATGTGCGGTATATGCACATGGTTGCATCACTTAGCCATTCATTGCCGCTCTGACGAACTGCCTCCCTCCCTCTGGCACTCTCGGGGTAACTAACCTCGCTGTGAATACACCATTATACTTACTGCAATATTGTGTACAGTTTCTCGCTGAAATTTCTCTCGAAAATTATTAAAGCTCGACCATAACCATTGGTTTAAGTTTTGAGTTTGTTAAAAATGTGTAAAGTATGCTACCCGTTATGCGATTGGCTGATGACTTAATTAATAATACTATAAAGCTAAAGAGTTTGTTTGTTTGAACGCGCTAATCTCCGGAACTTCTGGTTCGAATTGAAATACTATTTTTGTGTTGGATAGTCTATTTATCGGAGAAGCAATAGGCTACTTTTCATTTTGATATTACTACGGGATCGGGATTTATGCGAGTGAAACCGCGGAGCGCAGCTAGTACTAAATAAAGAGAAATGCCGACCCAGTTTGCACAATGGCCACCATGCCGGACTGCCAAACACAGGGTTGCGGTTTCGATTCTCGCCACAAACAAGTATTTATGCTTAGATATTTGTCTGTGGTCTGGTTGTTTCTAAATATTATTATAAGTATAAAACAAAAGAAAAGTATAGTAGTATATCCGTTGTCTAGCACCCATAACACAAGTTTAGATAAGGCGATTATGTGAAATGTCCTGCAATATTTATTTGAAGCTTGTTGGGCATGCTTAAGTTTATGTCAGTATGGTAAAAGTTGAAATCTATCCCTCCGTGAAGTGCACAAACAATATTAATTAAACTGTTAGTTTTTTCCTGACAAATTACTAGTGAAATATATTTCAGAAGTTACTTCTCACCGTTACCGCAGCCTAGTTTCAGAACCGGCGTTCCATTAGCACTAATTAAAATTTCTCTAAGCCTCCCCCTCGCCCAGCTGAAGCTCTCGGTTACTGCTAATATCTAACTCAATTAAGTATGCAGTTTCCGGGAATTTGTTATTACTTATTTTGGGCTGAAACATCAGCGTCAATCTCGTTCTCGATCCAAACCAATATCAGAGCATCATAGCAGTTTAAGCCCCGGAAACCCAACCCTGATTTTTTGGGTTCCATTCCTCAAAAGGGAAAAAAGGAACTTGTCCGTCTGTGTTACCTACCATTCGATTTTCTTAGAAACGGGTGGACCTAGCAAGTTGATTTTATTCATTTATTATAGCGTTTTCAAGCAGGCTTTCAAAACCTGAGTACTTATTATATTACTGTGTCGCCGTCTCCTCGTTTCGCGACTCTTTCTTTCTTTACAACAATATTTTTTTCTTAAAATAACTAAGTATGTTTATTTAATAAAAATCCGTTGTTTGATTAGGATGTTGGAGCTTATGAATTATGTAAACTAATTAATAGGGCCACGTTTACTTTGAAATAAAACCTTTTTTAAATATTTCCCCTTCGGATTAATCATTAACAAACTGAGAGGTATTTCCTTGAATTAACATTGTCCCTTTTCTGCTTTTTTTCTTTTTTATTTGTTTATTTTTATCACTTGTCCTTAGGACATTATTTAGCTACAAATTGTAAATGTGGGTCAGTGGACTTGAAAGGTTTTATCTGTTTATCTTAAGGTCTACGCCCATAGTCATTGTTTCGGTTAAAGACCTGCCCATTGCGAGCAAGAAAGTTGGTATGAAAACGATGATAAAGTATGATTATAAAAACGATCGATAAAGTGGAATTTCACATCACCGTGCGAGCGATGTGTGCGTTCCGATGAAAATGTTCTTACGAACACACTGGTATCTATTAAGCGTCCTAATTGACAATCGCACGATTATGCGATGCGACCAATCTGTTATTATGGAAATCGTGTGATGATGCGCGATTAGGACGGACCGAAGGCAAAATGCTTTGTATCTTTAAACTTCAAAATAATAAAATGAATAGTGTTTACAAGATTATAATGATATTGTAAGTTAGTACCATCGACAACTGTGGGCGGCCGATATTGAACATCATTCGGCTAACCGCTTAGCGCGATCTTAGCGCAGAATTGAATGCCGGAGCTGAAGACCTCGTTACCATTAACTATGCCGCTATTGTTTGAAATTCTAACAAGGCGTTCAACCCTTTGTTATCTAGATGATCATTTAGTACATTTGCAGTAATATTACGTTAACTGCTGAATGATATTGTTTATGGAAAGCCATGCTTGAAAATCTCGTATGAACTCTGTTGATAAGTTTGTTCTTAAAACACTCATTGACAAGCAGCGCTCCGCGGTTTCACCCGAGTAACTCCCGATCCCGTGGGAATATCGGGATAAAAAGTAGCCTATGTTATTATTCCCAATGAATTAATGTATCCTCATACCAAGTTTTATCAAAATTGGTCCAGTAGTTTTGGAGCCTATTCGTTACAATGGTACCTACTTACAAGTTTTCGCGAAAATGTAAATTTGTCCATACCTTTTTATCGTGTTGACTCAGGACCTTGATTTATACACCAACTAGGGACTATAGACCTCAGTATCTGGTATGATTTTCAACTTGCTAGGTCCACTCGTTCCTGAGAAATCGGTGGTGACACACGGACATACAGACAGACAAGAAAGTGATCTTATAAGGGTTCCTTTTTTACCTTTTGGAGATGCGGAATCTTATTAAAAACACAAAAATCTTTCCTCTTTATAATATTAGTCTTGTCAAAAGTACCTACTTTTAGGGAACAATATTTCCTTCCTTATTTTTTTTATATTTACAAAATGGTAGTAATGATGAGACAATTTTACGCTGCTAATTAAAATATTAAAGTAGGGCGCGGTGAGGTCGTTTAGCGTGCCCCCCAGTAGCGCGCTCATCAGAGCGACAGCCGTGAAAGTAGGCTCCTTCGTGTTTCCGGCCGCTGCTGTCGCCCGTTTCCGTCCAACAATTTTCTCGATATAGTACGGGATACCTTTTAGAACGACCTTCATCGAGCTGTTTAATAGATGAAAAGTATTTTATATCAAATTAAATAGGTCACCAAAATTTATTGCAAATGGGTTTCATTTCAAACAAATTTCATTGTAGAATGTTTTTTTTTGTTTTCATCATCATCATCATGGCGTATGGCATTCATCCTGCGTGGATCAAACCTCTATATCCAAGTTTTTCAGCCAGCTTGCGGCGGCAGTTGTAAGTTTATGAACTTCCGACATTCCACCGGGAAACGGCGAAGTGGGCATTCGTTTACCACATGGGAAAGGGTTTGGTCAGGTGCTCCGCAGTCGCACTGTGGTGACTCCCTTAGTCCCCATTTATGGAGGTGGTGGTTAGTTTTCCCGTGGTTGGAACGAAATCGGTTCAATCGGGTCCAAGATTTACGGTCAGAGTCGAAACCGGGTAACTTCTTCGTGGGGTCCGATACGAGATTCGAATTAACGTGTTCAAAAAGGCCCCACTCCGAACGCCACGCCTCGTTTAGGTCAAACTGGTTTTTGATACGCTCGTCTGTCCAGATTGGGAACCTTGAAGTCAGACGGGAATATGGAAGGTCGTCCAGGGTCTCTTTGATGGGCATGGGTTTGGAGCAGTTTGGCTTGGAACATTTCTCCCATTCGTTGGCAGCTGCTCTACATCTACGAAGTTCAGGCGGTGGAATGTGCGTTAGTACGGGAAGCCATGGAAGTGGGGTTGATTTTATTACTCCCGATATTAGGCGCATGACTTCGTTCAGCTGGGTGTCGACCTTATTTCTGTGGGTACTGCGATACCATACAGGCGCACAGTACTCAGCGGTCGAGTATACGAGTGCTAGAGCGGATGTACGAAGAACAGCTGCAGAAGCTCCCCAGCTTGTGCCTGCCAGCCTACGGATGATGTTGATTCTCGTTTTCAGCTTCTGCTTGAAGTTTTCGAGATGAGTTTTTTGTTTTGTTTTTAGACTTAACTTTAATTCATTAACCAGACCAGTGCAAATGACTAGTATCGATTTACCTGCCTACCCAAGACTTGTGACGAGAAAAAATAGTCAACCTAACGTTTGCATATTCTATAGGCTTCATACTTTCGATTGCTATGGAATTTGTCTCATAAACAAACCAGTGAAAAGTTTAAAAAAAATGTAAATTAATCATTCTGGATTGAAATTTTTTAGACAACCCATTTGCAATATATTTATTGGCCTATTTAATCTATATTATAAAGCTGAAGAGTTTGTTTGTTTGAACGCGCTAATCTCAGGAACTACAGTTATCGATTAAGGTTAGGTACTTTTTATTTTGAAATTGGGACTTACGCGGGTGAAACCGCGGAGCGCAGCTAGTTTGATATAAAATACCGTTATCCATTAAACAGCTCGACAAAGGTCGTTGTTGAAGGGATCTTAGACTAATACACTGCCGGGCAAATAAAGTCGCTAAATACACTAGCTTACGTTCCTGCTCCTTCAATATGGGTACTGTCAGCCACAAACAAATTTCCACACAAACGGTTTTTGAAATTGAAAAGGAAAAATTCTGTGAAGGGTCCCTAATGAAATGTACGTTGGTAAAGCACAGATGAGATTTTCTGTGAACAACGATGTCATTTGATTCCATTCCATCTATGAAAGAAATCATTCAATACGTTCGAATTAGATGAAGGAAGACCAATAATTTGTCATCACTACATAGTATAAAACAAAGTCGCTCTTTCTGTCCCTACTCTCGGGGGAGCCTTAACCCTAGAGAGCGCGTCCCCAGGGTGGCGGATAGGGGAATGCTCAACGTCAGCCTCCGGCTGGCGAGGGGTAGAGGGGAAATAAAATACCTTCCGCGGACCAAAAAGGCCGGAGAGAAAACTCCGTTATCAAACCCAACTTTGGAGCTTCTTTGACATATCCAAAGTAGAGGTCCAGAGCTGCGATGAAGGCTCAGGTCGGAGTCCTCATTAGAGATGGCGGCGGAAGAACCCTTAGGGGTCAACGGCGGCGCTCGAGTCTTCCAAGAAGATCACGACCTTGGTGTCAGGTGGCAACCGACTGTAAAACACACAAGCCAATACACTATACTTATCATGAAAAGGCAACATATAAAGAATAATACGAGGAATACTAGGGCGTCCCCCATAAGCGACGTTGGTGATGGAACTGCGAAATATACTAGGGCGTCCCCCAAAAGCGACGGAAGAGCCAAACAACAAAACACCGTGACAATGTCCGAACTACGCATCGCTAGTTGGAATATTGGCACGATGACAGGACGCAGTGCCGAACTAAGCGCCATCTTAGAACGACGTCGCATTAACATCTGTTGTTTGCAAGAAACAAAATGGAAGGGTGCAAAGTCACGACAAATCGGAAAGGGGTTTAAATTTATATATTATGGTACAGAGACTGGAAAAAACGGGGTCGGGATTGTTTTGGATCAACATTTAAGCCAAAAAGTAATAGAGATAGATAGAACGAGTGACCGTATCATGTCTGTAAAATTAGCCTTGGAAAACCAGGCCTGTCTCAACATCGTCTGTGTCTATGCTCCGCAGGCCGGATGTCCTGAAGCGGAAAAACAAGATTTCTGGGAAGAACTGTGTACACATATGAATTCTTTACCCAAAAATGAACAAAGACTTATCTGTGGAGATCTTAACGGACATGTGGGCAGTGGCGCAGATGGGTTTGAAAACTATCACGGAGGCTTTGGATATGGAACAAAAAATAGAGAAGGTACAACAATATTGGAATTTGCAGCATCTCTAAACCTGGTTGTAGTAAACACATTTTTCCAAAAGAAAGAGGAGCACCTCATTACCTATAAGAGTGGGAAATACAGAACACAGGTTGATTACATAATGGCAGACAGAAAGAGTCTGAAACAAATTAAAGACTGCAAAGTTATTCCAGGTGAACCATTAACATCACAACATAGACTTCTACTAATGGCCTTAAAACTCACACGACAAATAAAGCATAAAATACCTAGAGTGGAGAAGATAAAGTGGCGGGAACTGAACTCGGCAAAGGGAAACAACTTTAAAAATATAATCATCGATTATTTGGATGACGAGTCTTCATCAGACCACCGTCCTTCAATGTGCTGGTCAAGGTTTCAGGATGTCTGTATTGTCCAAGCGAAAACTGTATTGGGCATCTCTAAGGGTCCTCTGCATAACGATAAAGAAGCCAAGTGGTGGAACAAGAACACCCAAGCCAAGGTCTCTGAAAAGAAACGATTATTCAAAAAATGGCAGGAAAGCGGCTCAGAAGAGGACAAAAAAGAGTACATAGAGGCGAAAAAGATTGCTAGAAGATCAGTTGCGATTGAGAAGGACAATACAGAGCTAGATCTATATCAGCGGCTGGAATTGGCTTCTGATACTGAGATTTACAAGATAGCTAAACACAGGCATAATAACACAAAGGATTTTGGGACTGCAAAGTACATCAAGGATGGCAAGGGCACGCTACTCACTTCCGATAAAGATATCTGTAAAAGGTGGTACGAGTACTACAATAAATTACTTAATGAAGAGTTCCCCAGACAGGCTGAAGTCGAAGAACCAAGGATACAAGGACCCGTGGACCGAATTAACATCATGGAAGTAAAAAAGGCTATTTTGAACATGAAAAATCACAAAGCCTGCGGACCTGATGACATTCCAGCCGAACTATGGAAATCCCTAAAGGCAGATGGGGAAATCTGGCTTACTAACCTGTTTAATAACATATTAACAAGCGAAGAAATGCCAGATGCCTGGAGACAAAGCACACTTGTACCTTTTTACAAGAATAAGGGAGATGTTAGAGAGTGTGGAAATTTCCGAGGCATAAAACTCACGTCGCACACCCTCAAAATCTGGGAACGAGTCATCAGCGAACGCCTAACACACATAATCTCGCTAACAGAAAACCAGTTCGGATTTGTGTCGGGAAAGGGAACCATGGATGCAATTCACGCCGTAAGACTGGTGATGGAAAAGGCTAGGGAGAATGGCCAAAACCTGTGGATGGTCTTTATAGACCTTGAAAAAGCCTTTGACCGTGTACCAAGGACGGTGATATGGCAGGCTCTCAGAGCGCACAGCGTACCTGAATGCTACATACGCATTATTAAGGACATGTACAAAGAAGTCCAAACTGGCGTTAGAAGCCCAGCCGGTTTGTCCGACAGTTTTTACATAAAAGTGGGCGTCCATCAAGGTAGCGCTTTGAGTCCATTGCTATTCAATGTAGTCATGAACTATCTAACTGCAAAAATCCAAAAACCAACACCTTGGAATCTCTTGTATGCTGACGATGTAGTTCTTATGTCTGACAATATGCAAAACCTACAGGATGACCTGGAAAAATGGAGAGAGTCATTGGAACTGAATGGTTTGCGTATTAGTAGGACAAAGACTGAATATATGTTCTGTAACTTTAATCCTAGTGCTCCATTTAATAAGGGCATCACGCTGAGTGGCACGGCTCTCCCTAGAGTTAAAACCTTCAAGTATCTAGGATCAGTTCTCTCAGAGGATGGCTCTATCGAAGCAGACGTAACACAGAGAATGACATCTGGATGGATGAAGTGGCGTACTCTCACAGGGGTATTGTGTGACGCTAAAATGCCAGTAAAAACGAAAGGCAAGGTATACAGAACGGCGGTTAGACCAGCACTACTGTACGGCAGCGAAGTTTGGGCTACCAAAAAGACACACGAACAGAAGTTACACACTACTGAAATGCGTATGCTGAGATGGGCCGGAGGAGTAACACTCAAAGATAGAGTGCGCAATGAACATATAAGGGGAAGCTTTAAGGTCGCATCCATAACGAACAAAATGGTGGAGTCAAGGCTGAGGTGGTACGGTCACGTACTGAGAAGGCCCGATGACTATGTCGTGAAAAAGTGCCTTTCCATGGCTACTAGAAAAAGGGGTAGGGGTAGACCACAAACCACATGGGTGACAAATGTCCAAAGGGACATGAAAAGCCTCGGGCTCAGAGATGAGAATGCAAGTCAGCGAGCTACATGGCGCCGCATGATAAGGAAAGCCGACCCCGTGTAACGGGATAAGGCGAGGACAAAGAAGGAGGAGCTCTTTCTGTCCCTATTTCCCTTTGTATGCTTAGATCTTTAAAACTACGCAACGGATTTTGATGCGGTTTTTTTAATTAGATAGAGTGATTCAAGAGGAAGGTTTATATGTATAATACATGCATAATATAGCCGTGCGAAGCTGGAGCGGGTCGCTAGTTGTATATAATCTACTGCACAGGAAAAAAAGGTTTCTTGAAGCAAGAACTAATCCACTCCATAATAATAATAAAAGAAGATTAAGATTTTATTTTTGTTTTATTAATAACTAGCGACCCGCCCCGGCTTCGCACGGCTGTATTATGCATGTACTATATCTAAACACCTTCCTCTTTAATCACTCTATCTATTAAAAGAACCGCATCAAAATCCGTTGCGTAGTTTTAAAGATCTAAGCATACATAGGGACATAGGGACGGCGAAAAGTGACTTTATTTTATACTATGTAGTGATAATGATGATAAGCAATATTCTTAAGTTAAGACACTACTAATTATTTTTAAAACATTTAGTAAAAACAACAAATTATTTTTTAGCACTCTACCGTCTATAAAGAGAGGATTATATTATCTTGTTTTAAGACACCTTTTTAGGGATCCGTACTCATAGGGTAAAACGGAACCCTATTATTAGTAATAGGGATCCGTTTTTACCCTTCGGAATTCGCTGTCCGTCTGTCTGTCTGTCACTAGGCTGTATCTCATGAACCATGATAGCTAGTTTCTGAGTTACGTTCACGATATTATTTTTCGTACCAGTTTACATAAATCTGTTTTAATTGTAAATTCAATCCTGACATGAATTGTAAAACAAATATCCAAAATCTAATCTAATTTTAATACTGCCAGGGTAAACAAGGTATATGAACGCGGAAGCAAATATCAGCAGGAATAAATTAGAGTTTGTATAGCACGGATTCACTGATACGAGCTCATACTTGGTTGTGGAATGGCAAAAGAGAACTGTTATTGCAAATTGCTAGGATTTGATTCATATAAATCAATTTGTTGGAAACATTTAATATCGGCTCTCTTTTGTAGCTTCGAGTCACGAAATAACTGCAAGGAGCGTTAAACACATAATATATCTTTCTTTACTTACATAGCTCAATAGACATTTTGTGTTATAGTGGTGTAACGAGAGTGTATTAATAAAATAAGGCAAGAGTATATTAGAGGGAGCCTGAAAGTAGCACCTGTTGTTGAAAAAGTAAAAGGGAACCGTTTGAGTTGGTATGCCTGCCTAGCATGAAGACCAAAACACGATACGATAAAGCGATATAACTACATCAACTCTCAAAATATGATAGATAAAGCCGCCATGTTGAATTTTTATTATAAATTGCGATAAAATATATGATAAAAATTCAACATGGCGGCTTTATCTATCATATTTTGAGAGTTGATGTAGTTATATCGCTTTATCGTATCGTGTTTTGGTCTTCATGCTAGGTTAGCAGGACATGTGATGAAAAGGGAAGAGACGCATGTGACTAGAAGAGTGATGAGTATAAATGTAGAGGGATGGAGAGGAAGAGGACGACCTATAAGTAAAGATAGATGGACGGCGTGAGACAAGCCATGAGAGAGATGAATGTAAATGATGAGATAACGGCTATTAGGAGTGATGTAAGAAGAAGATATACTGCGCCGGGCCCCAAATAAATTGGGATAAGGGCAAGAAGAGATGAGTACCACATGATTAAACAAATAAACACGTTAGATTTCCGCCTCAAACAAATATTTATGTACTCACAGATATTGGTTTTTGAATGTATATTAAGTATTTCAGGATAAAAACTAGCCTATGATACTCTCAATGAATCAATGTATCCTCAGACCGAGTTGCATTAAAATCGGTCCAGTAGTTTTGGTGCTTCTTCAATTCAAACAAACAATCAAATTATGTCCTCTTTATAATATTAGTAGAGATATATTTATTAACGAAAAGTATATAAGTATTCTATCCGTTATCTGGCACCCATAACTCAAGTTTAGCTTAACTGGGGGCTAGATGGCGCTGTGTGAAGTGTCTAACGATATTTATTTTATTTATTTACTAGCGACCCGCCCCGGCTTCGCACGGCTGTATTATGCATGTATTATATCTAAAAACCTTCCTCGTTAATCACTCTATCTATTAAAAAAACCGCATCAAAATCCGTTGCGTAGTTTTAAAGATCTTAGCATACAAAGGGACATAGGGATATAGGGACGGCGAAAAGTGACTTTATTTTATACTATGTAGTGATGATTTATTGTAAGCACATTGTGATTATTCGAAAAAAGATGTTTTTTTCTTCTTAGTTATGGCTCTGCAGGATGAATGTTACAAAGTAATATCTAACTATGCGTCGAGTTAAATGGACTAAAAATGTTCTTCATAATTGCTCATGCCAGTCTGGAAAGTTAGGTTTGCGAACTTTTTTCATACAATAAACCTTAGTCTGAGTTACAGACTGAAGAATAAATAGACGCGGCAGAGTTTAGTGCTACATTTCGTTAAAAAACCGGCCAAGTGCGAGTCGGATTCGCGCACGTAAAGACGTCCGAAGGCCAATTCTCGTAATAATATTACATTTCAATATCATCCCGATTGCAAAAGATACCTTCAAAGTCAGTTTTTTTTAGTAAAAGCTAACTTTGAGGGTGTTTTGAGCTACTTTGAGGGTATTATTTGTGATCGAAATGCAATCGAAATGATATTGAAATGTAATTTGAAAAGTGTTATTTACGAGAATTGGCCTTCTGTTCGTCTGTCTGTCACCAGGCTGTATCTCATGAACCGTGATAGCTAGACAGTTTAAAGTTTCACAGATTATGTATTTCTGTTGCCGCTATAACAACGAATACTAAAAACATAAAATAAAATATTCAAGTGGGACTCCCATACTACATGGTACGGACCCTACATGCACGAGTTCGACTCGCACTTGGCCGGTTTTTCTTTTTTAAAGCGTAATTTAGACCGATAATGCGTTTACAGGAACAGCTTATGAATGCAGTAACTAGTTTTGGTTTAGTACATTAATAAAAGACAAAGTGGTTCCAAAGTTTATAATTAGCAGATTTCTCGTTACCGGCTAACGCCTCCAGCGTAAATAGCATTTACAAATTTAATGCGTTACGGTGATGATAATACAAACTGGTTATGGCACGCGATCTTAATTAAAAAACCCAAATGTGCCTATATTGACGTGACAACGTTTTATAAATTGGTTTGCCGGGTGACACTTCAAGAAACTGCGTTACGCTCCGCTGACGTTATGCGCTCACAATGAGAGCGAGTGAGAGGCACGCGGGCATGGTTAGCCCGCCTAAGAGCGAGAGAGACAGACATAAAAAGTGAAAGGCACGCGTCCCTTCCACTCGAGCACAGTTGTTGTCACGTAAAACTTTCGCCCGTATACCGACTTTACAGGCAACCAGTTTTTTTTTAATAATACAGTGTTTTTAATAGAATTCCTTTAAAAGTAGGCGCAAGTAAGCACTTCTGAAATGTATTCTTTTGCGTTTTATTCATCCTATCATCCTTTTTAGGGTTCCGTATCCAAAGGGTAAAAATGCACCCTTTTACTAAGACTCCACTGTCTGTCTGTCTGTCAGCGGACTGTATCTTATGAACCGTGATAGGTAGACAGTTAAAATGTTCATAGATGAGTATTTCTGTTGCCGCTATAACAACAAATACTATAAAGAGAATATATTGGTGCGGAACCCTTCGTGCCCGAGTCCGTCTCGCACTTGGCCGGTTTTTTTACTAATACAGTTACTTGAATTCCTCTAAAAACAGGCCAGATAAGCACTTTTGAAGTTTATTATTTTACGTTTTATTGTTTCTATCATCCTCTTTTTAGTGGTGTTTTATGGAAGTTTGATTAATAAAATATTTATAAGTAGTAATTATTTTCCCGGGTCTTTATCGCGTATTTTTTATTTTTAATTCTCTTACCTCGACGTAATCTCGATCTACCCTCGGTTACTACCCTCAACTATCAGCATGAGAGGACAACGCTCGCTGCTGTTCCAGTCTCCTCGCGACCATGACTATTGTAACATAGTCGAAACGTCGAGGTAAGAGAAATAAAAATAAAAAATACGCGATTAAGACCCGGGAAAATAATTACTATGAATACAAATCGTGTGAGTTTAAAAAGTTTAATAAAATATTTGTTTCTTTATGGTTTAGTTTTCACTGCTGTTTCCGTACAATGTTTGTGTGTATATATAGCTCACTCGTTGATGCTGGGGCGTATGCGTGCTGCCTCAGCGAGTTCGCCTGTGCAAAGAGTAATTTAAAATTCTGAACGCTCTCGACGTTCCTCTGTTACCGGGCCACTGATATTATTGCTTTTTCACCGTTTTCTTTTAGCATTTTCGAATCATAATATTCATAAACTGTCTTTATAAATGCTAATGAAAAGAAATCTACACTAATATTATAAAGAGGATTTTTTTTGTTTGTTTGTAACAAATAGGCTCCGAAGCCATTGGACCGATTTTGATAAAACTTTGTATGAGGATACATTAATTCATTGGGAATAACATAGGCTACTTTTTATCCCGATATTCCCGCGGGATCGGGAGTTATGCTGATGAAACCGCGGAGCGCTGCTAGTTATTAATATTTTATTAGCAAGACTCTCAAACTTGTAGTTATAGGTATATTAAAGAGATATCATTGCTATAAGTACTTATTCTATATTTAACAATGTATTGTGAATCTTCTTTGTGGTTCATAGGTTGCAAGGATCATAGGATTTTATCAACAAAATAAGAAAATGTTCCGAATTTCTTACCGTATTCAGGAACGTTATTAGATTGAGAAGGTATACCTACTATCCTGCCACAACACAAAGGTCGTCAAGGTTCAAAGATGTGTTTGTAACTTAATCCAATATGAGTACGATGGTATACCTTTTAAGTTAGCTAGATGGATATTACATTCATCGATGTTGCAGTATTCATCGGAGAAAATACTTTTCTTTTTATGTTAACCAAGGGTTTTAAACACACACAAAATTAACCCGAAAGTTTTGTTAGATTTGCTCGAGTTTATCCTAGTTTGAAGCAATCCTTGGGAGATTCCAAAAGTTAGGACTAAATCCATTCTTCAATGTTGCAGTTTTTATCGGAAAAAATCCTCTTCCTTTTATGTTAACAAAAGGTTTTGTACAAAACACAAAATTAACCCAAAAGTTCGGTTTGATTTGCATAAAGAGGAGTTTGTTCTAGTTTAAGGCAATCATTAGGATATTCAAAAAGTTGGGACTAAATCAATTCTTCAACAAAAATTTAGTTGACCATGTACAATTTGGGGGTCTTCAAGTCGCGAGTGAATAGGTACCTATATTCTAGGGAAGCATGCTACATTTTAGGCCGCATCGTCATCTACCATAGATAGATAGATAGATAGATAAACTCACTATACCACATTAAACCTTAATCACTACATAGTAAGTATAAAACAAAGTCGGTTTCTCTGTCCCTATGTCCCTATATTCCTTTGTATGCTTAAATCTTTAAAACTACGCAACGGATTTTGATGCGGTTTTTTTTATAGATAGAGTGATTCAAGAGGAAGGTTTATACATGCATAATATAGCCGTGCAAAGCCGGGGCGGGTCGCTAGTTCTAAAATAAACTCCTGCTACAAAAACAATATTAAACCAAACAATATAGCACAATGGGCGGCCTTATCGCTAAAAGCGAAATCTTCCAGGCGACCTTTTGGATAGACAAGAATTAAAGAAGGGGATGGGTGGGTTGTACATAACGTGAAGGAATATAAGAATAAAATAAATATTAAAATACCTAGAAAATAAAATATTCTAAATAATAATAATAAAACCATCAGGCAGGTAACAATGTCATCATCATCATCCGAGCGATGTTCCCGGTTGCATCCCTCTCGGGAGCCCGGGGTCCGCTTTCCTACTTTTACGCCTCCACTTCGCACGATCTTCGGCATCCTGGTTAGTAAGGCCATTTGCACGCATATCACCCTTTACGACGTCAAGCCAGCACTTCTTGGGTCTACCCAGTCTGCCACGGCCCGGCGGAGGCGCCATGGCAAGACATTTGTTCCCCACGTAATTAGCCGGTTTTCGCAAGACGTGACCGTACCAGCGTAGGCGACATTCTTGCAATTTATCTGCAATGTCTCGGACATGAAGGCTGCCCCGGATGCGGGAGTTCCTGACGCGATCTTTTCGCGTCACTCCACACATCCAGCGCAACATCTTCATCTCCGTGACACGCAGCTCCTGCTTATGTCGCTCAAGTACCGGCCACGCCTCACTACCATACAAAAGGACAGGTCTAATGATGGTTTTATAGACCTGTCCCTTTAGTTTAACCGGCATTTTGGGGTCGCAAATGACACCAGTCACCTCACGCCACTTGGCCCAAGCCGCTGAAATGCGTGACTTGACGTCGCAATCGATGTCGCCGGACGCGTGAAGCACAGATCCCAAGTACTTAAACTGGTCTGTCCGCTCGACCATATGACCGTCTACGCAGACAGGTGTGGGATCTGTGGTATTGCAAGCCAAGTACTCTGTCTTCGCCACATTCAGTTGCAAACCGCCGTTCTCAAGCGACTCCTTCCACGTGTGTACACGTTGGACCAGCCGCCCCTTATCCGAATCCGCCAGCGCAATATCGTCAGCGTACATGAGCAGCCATGGAGGCTGCTCGTGTGCATCCCTGATGGCAACGGACAGTGCATCCAATATTACGCTGAACAGGAACGGGCTTAGGACGGAACCCTGGTGAACTCCAACGGTAACAGGGAAGGGCTTAGTGTCGCCAACAGCAGTTCGCACCACAGAATTAGAATTTCGGTACATGTCTCTGATGCTTCCGGAACCCCTTTGGACCGCAGTGCCCACCAGATCATCATGCGAGGAACACAGTCGAAGGCCTTCTGCAAATCTAGGAATAGAAAATGCAGAGGCGTATTCTTCGTCCTGTATTTCTCCATAACGATCCTGAGGGCGAAAACAGGGTCCATGGTGCCATGCCCGGGGCGGAAACCATATTGACACCCAGAGACAGTGCACTCCTGTCGGATCCGAGAGTCCACTATCCGCTCGTAGAGCTTCATGGTGTGGGACATGACCTTTATACCTCGATAACTGCCACACTCCTGCACCGATCCCTTGCCCTTGAAAACTGGGGTAATAACACTCAATCTCCATTGGGCAGGGATCTCGCCGGTCTCGAGTATGCGGTTAAAGAGGTTGGTCAAGATGCCCACACCACAAGGACCCATCACCTTCCACACTTCGATAGGGACTCCATCGGCTCCGACAGCTTTCCGATTCTTCATGCGGCGAAGAGCCTTAAGGACTTCGTCAGGCGTAATCGGTGGCACAAGTCCTTGATTCGGAGGGAGTTCCGGCGGCTGCACCTCTTTGTACTGCTTATTCAGCAGCTCGTGGAAATAAGAGCGCCATCTCTCCTTCACCGCGAGATCCTCGCAAAGCAGGTTACCATCGGGGTCTTTTACACAGCGGCACTTGGATATATCCTGCGCCGCTTTTACCCTCGAACGTGCCAACTTATAAATAAGCTTCTGCCCCTCAGACGTTTCCAACTTATCGTACAGTGACTGTAAGTGGTTCTGTCTGGCTCTGGCTACTGCTCTTTTTGTGGCACGTTTGGCGGCTTTATACGAGTCGCGATCTTCAGGAGAGCTGGACGCTTGCCACTTTTTAAAGAGGGCTTTCTTCGCCTTAGTCTCCCTCTGGACTGTGTCGTCCCACCACCAAGTCTCCCTGTCACATTTGCGTCCACCTTTAGACATGCCAAGCACTGCCTTCGCCGCACCAGTGATCGATGCCTGAATACTATCCCAGTGGTCCTGGACTAGTTCGTCTTCGGCACCAGCGCACTTGTCACCGATAGCCGAGACAAGCTTCTGGGATTTGGTTTCATCCAGCATCCACCATCTGATTTGGCGACGACATTGCTCAGGGTGTTTGTCTTTGGGTTTCACACAGAGATCCATGACAAGAAGACGGTGTTGATCAGTAAGACTCTCACCGGGTATGACTTTGCAGTTAGCTACTGCCGTCTGACCCCCCAACCCCAGAGAGGAAAAGTCAGCGCCAGAGCCTCGTCCGTCTCTCAGCAGGTGCACCAGCTTGCAGGTGAGGTTGACTTGGGCCCAAAGATCTTAGCGGGCCCCAAACACACCCCCTTAGCGGGCCCCACACACACCCAGGCAGGTAACAATGTATCATATGTAAAAAAAAATTTAGTTCTATCTAATCGATTGCCTAAAACTCAATCCGATCTTCCCCCAAATATCCTCTGTTCTTTAATATTGGGTTGTTAATGAAATTGTTCACTCACTTTGCAATTTTCCTTTGTCGTAAAAGCAAAATTAAATTCGTTTCACCGACATTAAAATTAAGATCACCTATTTTCCAGGGAAAAGCTAGCGTAGGGGATCTGTAATTGAATCACTTAAGGTACGTCTGTGATGTTAATTCTATCAAATTACTAAATTATGTAAACTATCATGATTGTCCTATTAATTATCATAATATTTAGGTACCTGCGTGTAATAACCACCTGCCACCTTTATTAAAAACTAAATATTACGTAAAATAAGGGAAAACTACTTAAAAAAAAAACGTAATTAGATAAATGGATAGTGTAGAAGCCAAGTGATCCAACTGACATTTTGGTCAAAATTGAGTTAAGTTTTAAAAATACATTAAAACTGTATTCGTATTAAAGAATAAGATAATAAAAAAATGATTATTTGTCCTACGAGTATAATCTGAAAACATTACAACAATTCATTCAGAAACATGGACGAAATAAGCAAAAACGCGTTTTGCTTCATATCTCGAAACTTATAAAAAGTCAGTGAGATCACTTGGCTTCTACATATAGCCAAATATCTGCTCTACTATCAATTTGAAAACAATTTATTTGTTTATTTTCTTGTCACTAATATCAGGGTTTTTAAAAGGTGTTGGGCTCTACATATTACAGTGGTTAGCAGTTTATATATTTAAGGATGTACAATTTTAAGTAAGATACTAAATAGCATTGGCTTATTTATAGAATTAATAGGTATATCAACTAGTTCCTAGTCTGGGAAAACATTAGATTAATGAGAAGAAAAATGAAACGTCGTTTAAATTTTTTAATGTCTTATTGACCATCATATGGCTTGTAAAATTGTATAAAGTAAACAGAGTTTGCAAGCTTATTGTTGGTACCCATTACGAAACCCTTTCCAGTGTTAGCTGAAGCGTAAATAATGTTTAACCCAAATTATCTTTGGTTAACGCGGAAAACGTTATGGTTCCTCCATTTCATCAGGCAATAATTAAATGGGGCAGTGTATTATTATCTTTAACAAGTAGTATTTATAGCCTTCTCTCTCCTATAAGTCCATTTGCCGCCCACCGGGATGAAGGGTGTCGACCCGTTTTGCGCATTGTACTTTTATCCTCCTGAAAAATAGGTTTTTTCGTAAAAAAATGTTCGTTTATCTATTGAAGGTCTATTGTTATCCGATGTTGCTCCTGTAACTCATAAAAATAAAATTCTTAAAAAACACTGTAAATAAAAACTTCATTTATAAAAAAATCGGAAGTTATTAACATTTAAGTACACCGCGATTAGTTTTTATTATTTGTCGTACAGTGATTATCTGCAATCAATCATTCAATAATGTAGGTACTCTAGTCTAGGTACTAGGTACCTTATGACTCTTTGCACATTTTAGCTTAATCTACTGAAAATAGTAACTGTGTTATCTATACTTAATATTATAAAGCTGAAGAGTTTGTTTGTTTGTTTGTTTGTTTGTTTGAACGCGCTAATCTCAGGAACTACTGGTTCGAATTGAAAAATTCTTTTTGTGTTGGATAGTCCATTTATCGAGGAAGGCTATAGGCTACTTTTTATCCCGATATTCCCACGGGATCGGGAGTTACACGGGTGAAACCACGGGGCGCAGCTAGTAAATAATTAAATAATAATAAATAATCTACACTTACCTATATACAAAATATTAATTTCATAAAATCTAAACAAAGTTAAAATATAATCAAATAAGTGCAAAGAAAAAAAAACTATTTATTTAATAAAAATCTACATTCACTAATACCCTACAAACACTTATATACTAGATTTTTTGTTTGTAATGAATTGGCTCTGAAACGGCTGAACCGATTTTACTGAAACTTCGTATGAAGTATATTAAATCCTTGGCAGTAACATAGGCAACTTTTTATTCCGATGCTTCCACTTACACGGGTGAAACCGCAGGGGTTAGTTCCCCACAAAGGTTTTTAAAAATTATATCTAGGTCACAATCTCCGTCACAATGCCTGAAAAAAAATTTCAGTGTTACGATATTTGCCCATTGTTTCACACTCTTTTAAAGTTAACAAAAAACACACACAAAATGTTTCTGAAAAACTTCTGAAAAAATACAATGGTTCTATTTCACTGTAAAATCAGAGCTTTATCTTCGCTTTATCGCTGAATTTACCGTGTTATAAAGTTATTTCGGCTTGTAAACGTGACAAAATTAATTGTTACATTTCGTTCTGACATCGTTTAGAGCAGTATCTAAACGAGGACGACGCTGTTTTGTTGTGTCATGAAAATATATCGCTCTTGTTCATAGAGAAACAATCTTGTTCCATTATTAGTCGAAGTTGCCTAGTGGGAACGTTGGGAGATGTCACATTTCTCTAGTTTCTAACACACTTTCGTTTCGTTGTGTGGTTTTTGTCTTTTCTGTTATATTTTATTTGTCTTTTGAGATCAGTTACAAGTCATCAACGGGAATATTTTTTGAAATAATAAGGTAGGTAACGATGACAGTTTATAGATATACTGACGGACACATAAACTGCATCAAAGTGCAGGATTACTTTCAAATAAATATTTTAATAAGTATGCAAACTATTCATACAAATTTAAATTGAATCCATATTGTTGTACCGAAACTCTTGTTGAATTATAGAACAAGACGACTTTGAAATAAATATTTCATTCTTTCAAAGTCTTCTTGTACTATGATGCAGATTATATGTTCGTCAGTGTATATGTATGTTCAGTGTATTTATTGATCTGTTTTATTGTACTCGAAACTATAAAGTTCGGTAGTGTCAAAGTTTCGTTATTATGTTTATCACGTACGACCTTTGATTGTCAAGTTATGTCAGCTATAAACTTTACAGTTGCTAAAGTTTAATAACCGTAAACCCAGTTTAGTTTAGTTACCAGAGAGATCATAACTAGGCTCATAATGTATCTAACATCTTGGGTCCTTCCTTATTTACTCGTAAATCATCGTAGTATATCTGCAGCTGAAGCAAATCGATTTAATAAATACAAGTTTATAAAAGAAGCGTAAAACTAGCGTCTACCGAGGTAGACTCCTAACGCGGCGCGGATGCAGTCTGTCGCTGTCAACTCCAGGCCTAACTTGCTATTGTGTTTTATTTTCTCCTTGCACATGCAACATAAAATTTTCCACTTACCCGCCTGGCTGGGCAACAAGATATTACAAAGTTATTGTACACAAAGACATAAAGCTAAAAGTTTACCTAGAGGTAATTAAAGTTTTATAGATTATTATAGCAGCGCTCCGCGGTTTCACCCGCGTAAGTGCCGGCCCCGTAGGAATATCGCAATAAAATCAAATTGCATAAAGCCTTCCTCAATAATTGGACTAACCAACACAAAAAAAAAAACAATTCGAACCAGTAGTTCCTGAGGTTAGCGCGTCCAAACAAACTCTTCAGCTTTATAATATTAGTATAGATTTACTATCTGTTTTAAAAAGTATTTCACATTATGTGAATCAATTACTATTTAACATTTGTAAACGCACAGTTTACTATTACAGACAGATTATATTAATATTAATGCAATAAGTGCCAATTATCCAATTGGATGGACACGCAGTATGAAAACTGACCACCAACTGATGTTATTACCATTATCATAATTGTTTTCTATTAATTAATTGAAAAACTGATTTGTACTTGGTAGAGTATTTGTTTCTATTAGGAATCCAAAGACTTCTTAAACGCCAAACGTCCCTAAAAAGCTATTAACCAAAATATTTATTCCTATTTTTAGAAAGATTCCGATGCGTGTTCCCCTCTTTGTTAAGAATTAAACGTTCCTGTTGTGTATTCTCGACGGAACAGCTGTCGTTCTATTTCCGAATCATTGGGGACTCTCGTAATTAAAGATGACTAGTAGAATTCTATCCGTTTCCGACTGCATAATTCGATAGCTACCGACATAACTCAGTGAACTCCGAGGATGTTCGATTATTATGTAGTATTTATCTGTTATTTCAGATATTCCAAGACTGAATGACCAAAGACTAAGCTTTCACAATGAATTGTTTAGGCCACAATAGACGATCGATTAACCATGAGACGTTCGAACCTAGTGCTCCATCCTATTATCCACCGCAACTGCCCTACAATCCTAGTTACATTGAACCCCAAGTTATAAGTGTCTCAGACGATCTGGGACTTGTCTACGGTTGGGGTGCTCTCGATTATGACTTTGACGCTATTAATACTATTGATAAATATGAATGCAACCGGTGGGGGTGGCGACGACGCCGTTCACTCTACGAAGGTGTCAACTTGATGCCGGTGGTAAGTGCGTTTGCCAGTTCCCAGCGCCGCGCGCCGCACGTACGTTTATCGTTGTGTGTTGTTTAACGAATATTAATATTGATGTCGTAAACGTAGAGTGCTCGAGTGTAGTGTTTACAGTGAATGCCTAATAAACATGTAGTAGGAATATCGTACATTTTATGCGGTGTTTCGAAATCCTCGCCTAATCTTATAAAACATGGATCAAAGTACAAAGTAAGGATATCCAAAATGCATCAAGCGCATGTACTGCGATCTATTTCCGGGCGCGGGCGTCGGCCCTATTCGTATAAGCTTAGCTCATTCTAAACGAAAACATGCGTGAGCTCGGCCGCGGGGGCTCACTTGTAGCCGCCACTATAGCGGTGTTAAACAGCCGGACTGGAGTCGAAGATAAATCTCGATCGATTAAACCGCGTGTGGCCGCCGCGCCAACTACAACTCTCCGACCTTTGAAAGAAGAAAACTTGAGTGACAATCGATCACGGCGTACGTCCGGCTACAGCGAACGGCCGTTATCAACAGCCTCAGAAGCGTCAGAACGCGATTCTGCTTCCGTCCAATCCAGCGAGGAGCCGCCCCCTCAGGAAAGTACGTAATTCGCGTTTGCGGACGAGTCACTGACGTTGCGTAGCACTGGAACAAAGCCAAACTTTAAATAGAGACACGTAGGTGACTCGTACCGAGCATGTCGCGCAGTGTCGCACTTGCAGAGCCCCATGTCCGACTGTGAATATTTAACGGAACCTTTCGATGAGGATCGAGAGGAGCGCACGGTGACCGGCTATGTCCATCCCGCCGTGCGCTCCTACTTGTACTCTCCGATGGGTGAGTACAAATATATGTCGAATATGAGGCTCTTGTTTATTAGACGCGTGTTTTTATCGGTTATCTCGTAACAGGCGGCGATTCGGACAGTCCCGATGAAGCCACTGTGAAGTGCTCGGCGTGGTCGGACACAGCGATAGCGGCTAGTCGGGCGGATTCTTCGGACACTAAATCCAGCTCATCCAGCGAAGACGATTCCGATGGACACGAGTACGAACCTCGATGTGATAACAATTATCGAACTCTGACACCCAGTCGTCGACTCGATAACTCTACACGAAGGGACGATGATTTTAAATGGATGCCGACTGGGAATATAGTGGATGACGACGAGGAGGTCGTCGCCGAGCCGGTCTCGATGGAGGCAAGGACGGACGAGTATACCGCTGCGAGCTTAGACAGGCGACGACGTATACCATCCGATCGCAGTGATCGTGATCGTAAAACAAGATCCTCGCTGTCTAGTAAACCACCTCAGCACCCGACTAGTGTGCGCGCTTCCCCACGACCGCGTGAGCGTCGAGGCCGTAACGAGGACACACCCCCAGAGTTACAGAGGCGATGGAATTCGTACGAGCACTTCCGTTATCCCGAAGGTGGTTGGTGGCCACCGATGTGCTGGTGCCACGGGCCGCCCGCTCCGCCACCGTGCTGCATGCACGACCGCACATGGCCCTCACACCCTTCGCTCCCGCCGACACCCATTCGGGCACACAAGGTATGAATTAATATTCAGCCTGAATGAATTGCGGCCAAGGAACTCTATTTACTGTTTCAAACTATCTCGTATTTCGTTCACGTGCTAGTTGTTTATTGAAGTGAAAACTAATATAAATAATAGTAACGGATGAAGTATACGTGCTTAGGTTTACCTTTACTTTTAAATACTACCTGAAACTCAAGCCAATTCTAAAAATAACTGTAATAAATAGTTTGTTATTATGGATGACCTAACTAAACGCATACGCAACAATTCAAGGTTATTCATAATGATGTTTGTTTAACTAACTAAAAACCTACATGATCTACTACTGACTCAGATCATGTTTTCCGATAATTAACATTTCTAAATAAACATATAATTCAATTATTGTGTTTTAACATTCATGAAATGACGCTGTATATTTTGCTGGACGTAAATTTTACCTTAAATTTAATTGATATAACATTTTCTAGAAGGTCGAACATGTGTTAGTATTATTATTTTAGGTAGATTGATAAAGTTTGAATAATGTGTTCCAGAACGATGCAGAAGACAGAGTACGGAGACTGGAAGCGGACAAAGAAAGTCTGCAGCTCCAAGTACAAGTGTTATCGGAACAGATCGCGGCGCAGAGCGAGAAGATGGCTGACTTGGAGAGGGCGTTGCACGACACCAGGCAGAGGCTGGACGATGCCGATCAGAGGCTACAACAGGTAACATAGAGCACTTGTACTAAGAAATGTGCTTACTGTCCACTTGAAAGAAACCGGTATTGTTTGCCCATAACAAATACGTTATTAGTCAGTCAGACGTGAGACGGGATTTTTTTAATGGGTCTTAAAAATAAAATGAAAATGACAAAATATTTTAACCGCTCAAATTTTGTTCTATACTTCCAAGCAACGCCATCTTTTGAAACAGTTAATGAAATAAAATAGTTTGGTGTATATTTTAGACCTCGATGTTTTAATAGCTTACTTATGGTGAGGCATTGATAAAAAGGCTCTAAGGCGTGCGAACTTACTGATGCGGAAAAATCTGAAGCTCCAAAACTATTTTTTTTCTTATATTGCTAATTTTGTAGATCCGTAACTATCACATGAAAGTGTTTATACAAATTTTAAATTAAGAGGTTTTATTTTGTTTTAAATCAATACCTATTTCCTATGAATATTTAAAAATTGCTGAGAAATATTAAGATCCCTGAAGCCAAAGTTTATTGAATAGTTTCTCGTTTATCGCTCGGTTGTTGTTACCACATTCCCACAACATATTTCTGTTAAGTACGTTGTATTGGTTTAAATATTTCAGTATTAAATTATATTTTGGTCAACTTTAATTTGTAATATTTAAAATGAAATCAAAAGAAACGAGAAGAAAAAAGGTTCGTGGTAAATCAAAGAAACCTTTCAGTGTTCACTATCCAAATTATTAATTTAAAAGTCTATCTGTCTGTTACTTTATCACGCCTAAAGCTCTGAACTAATTTAATATTTTTAGAGATATATGTGATACTTTTTATTTAATTCCATTCCGAAATGTGTAACCGCGGGACACCGTTAGTTTTGCCAATACTTGGTAGTATCAAGCAATATCTTTGATGAGATTCAAATGAATGAAACCTCATTTATATGGTTTCGTTTCTCGAGAATGATTATCTCAATCTTCTTTTTGAGGGTTTTCCTAATACCAATCATTACATATAAAACAAAGTCACTTTCCGCTGTCTGTCCCTATGTATGCTTAGATCTTTAAAACTACGCAACTGATTTTGATACGGTTTTTTTTAATAGATAGAGTATTTCAAGAGGAAGGTTTATATGTATAATACATGCATAATATAGCCGTGCGAAGCCGGGGCGGGTCGCTAGTAATAATAATAAATTAATATTTATTTCTTCCTTTGAAATGTAGATACACTGATAAAGTTACATGAAAAGTGAACTATCAGTAGTTATTAATATGACTTGATAATGATAGCCAGTTAACATAATAGGTTTATTTTGAATAATCTATCTATATAATAAAAATCAACGCCACTTTTCGTTGTAATTTTATAACTCAAGAAGGGGCTCACCTATCCAAACCAAATGTTTAAGCTTTGTTCGGACTATTTAGTAGATGGTTTATGTGAAGTTTGCACAAAATCGATCGAGCGTTTCTTCATTTTTTCATTTTTTTTTAAATGGCAAAACAACTTTTGCCGGGTTAGCTAGTATTTTATATAAAGAATAAATAAATAGATAACGATATTATAAATAAGTAGATATTATATTTCATGCAAATAGTAATTTATTTGTATATATTTTTGATCAATAACTTTAATTCAATTTCTCGTTAGAAGAAATTAATTGTTCACGCTCCGTATAAAATAATCTACTGTGGCAATAAGATAAGTCAGTACTGCGCCGCTACGAACTTATGCAAAACTTATTGTTAGTTATGCTTCGCCTTGTTCAAGTTTGTTCCATTCCGTTGTTCGCTTCCGAAATCTGTTCGCGCTACTTTGTTACTAACTAATTTCACTTATTCATGATAAGCATAAATACGTAGCGTAGTCATCATTTGAGATTGTCTTCTTACTTGTTATGCGCGTCTTCATCTGGTAACACTATTATTAACTTTTAATTTTTTTTTACAGTTTATTTACACTGGTAACTTAATTTACACTATATACAAAAAAAATTGAGCGGACATATTATTATTATGACGACCCAGTTGGCACAATGGTCACCATGCAGGACGGTACTTAAAAAATGTTTTTAGTATTTGTTGTTATAGCGGCAATAGAAATACATCATCTCTGAAAATTTCAACTGTCTAGATATCGCGGTTCATGAGTACAGCCTGGTGACAGATAGACAGACAGACGGTCAGTGGAGACTTAGACTTAGATTTTTTGTTTTTTTACTTTGAACCCTAAAAATCATAGTATTTAGAAGGCTATATGAAGTAAAAATCTAAATCAAGATATAATTTAATACCATAAAAAGATTAAAGTGATCAGCCATTTCCTTAAGGTGAAAGGGTACCTGCGCTCTCTCCATACAAACGTACAAAACTGGATAATGACACTAGCACAAATATTTTTGTGCCATAAAACCTATAACTGCCATGACTATGCCCCTATGTTTTGGTTTTGTTCATTTTCTAATTATCATAGAAAATAAGATTCAAAAAATAAAAGGAAAGAAAACAGCCGACTACGTTTGTAATAGATTGTATGGAAAGAGCCCCCGATACCCTTTCCTCTTAACCTATTACGAAAAAGATTTCCGTACTTTTACTAAGAATTATTTTATTTAATTATTCAAATGTAACTTTAGTATAGCGTTAAGTGTTTACATCTCAATTCCAAATCGACGGTGTGAGTTAAAGAAGGTGGCAAGCTGTTTAACATTCAGCACGTCCTAGAATCCCGTTGGAATGGGGCTATTGAATAATCATGATCGTTGTGGGCGCACCGCATCACACCGTTCTACGAGTAGGTACCACCGCGCACCGCCTGCTTCTTTATGCGAGTTATGCGTTGCGGATCCAGGGGGGGGGGGGCTAATGGCCTCAAAACATACTTTGACATGTATACCCTCGGCTGCATAATTGGAGACCCACCGTAGAGCTCCAAAGGCTCATAAATAAATCAATATTGCAAGACATTCCACACATCGCCATCTAGCCCCAAGCTAAGTAACTAGACTTGTGTTATGGGTGCTAGACAACGGACAACTACTTTTCTTTTGTAAATATATACTTATATATAATACATAGAAACAACCAGACCACAGACAAATATTTAAGCATAAATACTTGTCTGAGGCGGGAATCGAACTCGCAACCCTGGGTTTGGCAGTCCGGCATGGTGACCATTGTGCCAACTGGGTCGTCAAGAGTCGTCAAGTTATAAGAAAGTTTTCAACACAAGCAAGATTCTAGGCACCTGCTTTGGTTGAAGTTTAAAGTATTTTAACTCATGAATTTATCAAACAACAACTATTAGAATGAAAACATTCCAATAATAGTAATTTAAGAACTCTATGGTGGGTCTCCAATTTGCTGCCGACCGCACCTATGCTTCTTCTGTCTGGAGCCAAGTTTTTTCTCATTTGAAAACACTCGGGAAGATCGTTGTCAGTGACTCTGATTAAAGGTGTTCTGACATTTACTTTTTTTTTTTTTTCTTTAGTTATGGCTTCGCACGGTTTGTGCATATAGCCAGTATCAAGTAATATTTTGCATCAAGTTATGGCCCGATTTACAGAAATCGGGCTCAAAGTGTTTCAAGATGGTCAAGTCGTCAAGTCACAGTTTGTCAAGTCAGGGGTCATAGTAAAGCGGTGGCTACTTTACTATAACCTTGTAGGAGATTTTGGAGGCAACGAGAAAAGTCCATGTTTGACACTGATTTTTACTTTCACTACACTTGTGCACTTTCACAGAACTAAATTAGATAACTTTCCACCGGAATTATACAATTTAACTCGGTTTACAACTAAGTTTCGTGTAAATAAAACTGCAGCACGACATGTTGTTGGCTCGTTCCCGCCAAAACCCTGACATTTACTTTCGAATAGAATATCCCGTTTCCAAAACATTTTAGAGGTTCAGTGTGAAGGCATTATTTCTTCGCCATATTGCCCTCTATCGATTGGTATGGGTCTTAAAATGCGACGCGGCATTTAAGTTACAATACTTGTTGTTAAAAGGCCTTATTTTACGGTTTTAAAAATCAAATTGTTCACTGTTGCTGATGTAATTGTTGGTTACTGATGACCATTGGAAGTGGCTTCTGAAGCATCTAAACCCGTAACTTATTACACATTTTGTGTTTGGATTGGTCTTGACAGAATCGCCATAAATGCCCCTCCCAAAACGAAATCCTGGATCCGGCACTGGCACTGGTTATAAGACTTATGAGTGCTACGTTATGAAATCTCACTTCGCTGACATTAATAACGCCTTGTTTGGAATCCCACTCGCAAAAATCTAGACTATTGTAGGTAGATATTGTACTAAAGTTCACTGATGCTCGAATAATAGGGCACATGTTGGTTGTTTGTCCTAATTTGCGTTTCCAGTTGGGTACATACCTATTATAATTCAAGGATCGTGTTCTGGGATTGCGTTTTACAAACACTTCGACAATTCTGGGAATCGTTTATATGGAATTGTTTATATGGAATTTCATTATTGACAATATTGTCTCGGAATAAGTCTGAATTGAACTAACCTAACCTCAAAATTTTCAAAAAACGTTTACCTGAATATCAGCTGTTCCATATACGGAGAGGTCAATAACCTTAAAATTTTTCTTATCTATTAATTTTTGTCTACTGTTTTAAGTTATGTTTTAAAAAATCTGCTGTTTTTCGAATTTACCTTAAATATTTTTATATTTTTTTCGAATTTCCAAAAGTCGTAGAACAAAAGTTGTTTGTTAAGGTGCACAGAAGTAGCCCTCAACGGCTTGCCAGTATAATTACCAATAACCCTGTATTTAACCATGTTTATTTTAAGCCCTTGCTTTCCAAGAATGTGAAAAATGTTCGAAATTCAATTAGTGATACCCTCCCTACTCTATATTTACTTAGTGATCTATTTTCACAGATGTTGCCACAACTATGTCGGATTTTTATTTTTTATTTTACTGCCGAACGCGGTCTGGTTTCAATCACCATATCCGCATACTATAGTGGTGTATCATTCCATAAGATATGTCTGAAAATAGTGGCATAATGGATGCTAAAATGTAAAACGTTCCGACCTCTATCGAATATATTTTTTCATCTACACAAGGCTGTAAAGATAGCGCCTAGCACTTGTGTTTATATTGAAAGATAAATAACTACCAGAGAATCATGTTTATGGACTATAGGGACATATTTAGCTTTCAAATGACAAAGTGATAGGTAAATATGTAAGTACAGTCACATTACCAATTAGCTTATCCCCACGTGACCCAGAGCTCACTCGCACATCTGTAAGGTTGTAAAGTAATGATACCTGATTCTGATTTTTTAAACAATATACTATGCAATCACTACATAGTATACTATGTACGGCGAAAAGTGACTTTATTTTATAAATAAAGTCACTTTTCGCCGTCCCTATGTCCCTTTGCATGATTCGATCTTTAAAACTACGCAACGGATTTTGATGCGGTTTTTAAAAAGCGACCCGCTCCGGCTTCGCACGGCTATATTATGCATATTTTATACATATAAAACTTCCTCTTGAATCACTATCTATTAAAAAAAAACCGCATCAAAATCGTTGCGTAGTTTTAAAGATTTAAGCATACATAGGGAAATAGGGACAGAGAAAGCGACTTTGTTTTATACTATGTAGTGAAAAATCAATTGCTGTTCGTTAGTCTCGCTAAAACTCGAGAATGGCTGAACCGATTTGGCTAATTTTGGTCTTGAATTATTTGTGGAAGTCAAGGAAAAGTTTAAACGATGAGAAAGATCGGACTTACGCGGGTAAAACCGCGGGGCGCAGCAAGCCCTTAATATATTCATCGTAGGTAATTATTATAAAAATAGTCATATTTGCAACAAAACTTCACCAGACTTATTAAAAAAGTTTGTTTATGGAAAGTACGCTGCGCCATAATTAACCTACTTTACTTTTACTGTATTCTGCAAGCATATTTCGCTCTTAATTTTACCCATTTCACCCAACAAAACAAGTCTTCCTTAAAACAGAGCTGGAATAATCTTGTTTCAAATTGTTCTAATTCCGTAATACGTAACGCGTAGGCCAAGCGAACATTAACAACGCCAGATGCGCGTTTTTTTAAACAAACGAGATAAAGGTGAAAGACAGAGGCTACTATCAAAGGAAGGTTAGTCAGTCTATAGATAGACTAATCTTCCAACGATAGTGCATTACTCCGTATTACATCATCGTTTACAATGAATGTTTCGGAAAATATTTAGATATGAAAAGAACAATTTCATGAGGTACAATCAGGCAACAACATTGCAGACCCACCGCAGAGCTCCAGCATACAAAATTCTAAGGTCCTGCTTCACTTGAAGTTTAAACTAACAAAAAGAAATGTTACTTTTATTTTCTGCTATGTTTTTATTTCATTTTTTTATAGCTAGTAAATTTTTAATTAGTTACGTTTAGTTATGTGTTGTTGATAGACGTTTATCTCACATACTTTTTTGACGTGATAACGTTTTATAAATTGGTGAACACCTGCCAGTTCAAAAAAGTGTCAAAAAAAAAGTTCACACGTCGTTACTGGAACGCCTCATCGACCCCCGCCGCCCCCGCCCCCTCCACCGCCACCGCCCGCGCCTCCTTTCACACCGGCCCATGTATTCTGTCTCTGAGCCAACGATACTTTGATAGTTGACAAGGTAACTATAGCAACGTTTTATCGTTGCCATGGTTACCATCAATGTTTTCTTATGACGTTATCACGTAAAATTATCGTCCGGAAACAGACTTTACAGACAACCATTTTTCTATCCTGATTCCTAAACGCAGGAACCTATAATTGGCTTTTCATTTTTTATATATAAGTCTCCTTTTAAAGCTGGTTCTCCCAATAAATAAATAAATAAGTAACTCATGACTTATCAGATTAAAACATTATTAGTTTTATTTTAGAACTCTATGGTGTGTCTGGTGGGACTCTATGGTAGGTAACAGAAGTTACCTATTTAATAGATAAAAAACATTATTAGTTTAAAAACATTTCAATAATATTAATTTTAGAACTCAATGCGATTCTGTTACCTGTACCATAATTATTCTTGATACTACTTTTTCTAAGTCACTTCGACTCAATTTTTATTTTATTTGCATACAGGACTTTTGCCTTCAGGACCACTATGTTGAATTTGCAAAATGTTGAATTCCTATCATGTGAAAATAGCAAAAATGTTGAATCTCAATATTATGTTAAATTCGTAAAAAATTGAATTTTCTGAATCTACTCTTTACTATAAAAAGTCCAAAAACATAACACAATAATGTATTTTTCTTCAGAACACTTTAAGTAGTTATATTCTTCAAGAAGTAGGTGGTTCTCCCTACTGTTTTTGTGTATCGAAGTAGTTAAAATACAAACAATATGCTAGTTTTCAATAATTGTTTACACTACCCATACAATTACTTCACCTTACCCAATCGTAATGAAAGCTTCTTCAATAGACACCCACAGATTTTGTTTGTTTATCATTAAGTTCTAAAACTGTTTAAAATATTCACTGATTGATCGATGAGTAATAATCTCGTACGTTTTAAATAATTTAAACGTTCTTTCATGCGAATATTTTTAAAATGTTTTTTGTGTAATTTATCATCCTAATTCGTTTTCTAAATAAGATTGTTACCAAATTTTTTTGTATATCAATTTATTATACTAAATTGTTTTCTTGTAAAATGTCCGATTAATATGGTAATGCTTGTTGATAGATTACTTTTTAAATCGACTTACGGTCCTTTTCGGTCCTTCAGCTTATTTGGACAGTCTATTGCTATTAATGCGTCTTTGTTTTTTTCTATTTGGCACAGTAAAAACATACGTATCCATAGTATAAGTTACTACACTAAGAAACATTTTCAATTTGTACTTCAAGTATGCATGATTACATTTTGTATTACAGTAAAAAATCCGGAATTAATGATTATTTTTGCTTTAAGAAAATGTATTTCGCCGTAGGGATGAACACCGGTTCTTTTTTAACGGTTAATACAGTTCTGAATACCGCTCTTACCAAGAACGAAATTCAATACTGATAATACCTTTATTTCTCAAGAGTTAACCGGTTACATAAATAGATAGATAGATAACTTTATTTGTACAACACAGAAAGAAACAGAACACGATATAAACACAAAGTAAAGTAATAGCTAGAAAGTATAAGTTGTACAAATTCCTTATCGCTGAAAGCGATTTCTTCCAGGCAACCTTTGGATGGAAAAGAACTGATTCAGCTATTTGGTATAAATGGATTTTTATGTACTCAGGCGCCTTTTTTTTACTGTTTTCGTGACCCCAATTAAAAATTGAAGTCCTTTCCGAAGTCAGATGATAATATTATCTCCTTATTCCCAGGAAATGTTGGCACGTTCATCACTAGAGACTCAGAAGTTGGAACTCCTCTCGAAGTTAAGTGAAGTTAGACTGCGAGTCGCAGAGCGAGGGCTGCTGGAGAGGTCGCCACCTCCCGATGGAATTATAACCAGCACACCGCTGGCTAGACCAGCGCCACCTAGAGTAAGTAATAATTATCTAGTGAAAACCTATTTACTCAAAATCGTTTCAGTTTTCCTAGAGCCGAAATCGTCGTTTAACTTCAAGGTTTGAAATGGCCTACGCACAGTTTCGCTTTTTTTTCTTTCGAAACAAGTCCCGATCGCTTGCTCGATGGATTTCGCTGAGATCTAACTCCAGGGTCAAACAACCATTTCTTTCTTCTTTATTTCCTTTTCAGTAAAGGTAAAGGGTTAATTATTACTGACCATAGACATTTTAAAGTTTTTTTAACCTATAGCGAATTTGATCTGCCATCTATCGAGGCATAGTGAATTTTTTTAATAAGCTTTATTTTCAATAAGTTATAGGATATTACTTGTTATAGATAGTCCTAGCGACTTCTACGACTGATATTTGCAAAAAAATTTGCTTTTTGTTTACAACGGTTCTTCCTCAGCAAGCACACGTCAGGACTCCGTTTTCACACACGTGTATTTGCATATATCCACATGCCACAACGGTGGTTTCACAATGCACTTAAAAACAGGCTTTAGAGTCTAATGTCATCACGCCACAAAGATCTACATAATCTACATACATAGATCTACATACTAATAATAATGACGACCCAGTTGGCACAATGGTCACCATGCCGGACTGCCAAACACAGGGTCGCGGGTTCGATTCCCGCCTCAGACAAGTATTTATGCTTAGATATTTGTCTGTGGTCTGGTTGTTTCTATGTATTATAAGTATATATTTACAAAAGAAAAGTATTTAAGTAGTATATCCGTTGTCTAGCACCCATAACACAAGTCTAGTTACTTAGCTTGGGGCTAGATGGCGATGTGTGGAATGTCCTGCAATATTTATTTATTTATTTATTTACATAAACAAATATAGGCATAATAGTGATATTATTTTCAAACTTTTTTGTGCACAGACCCCCCCAGCGAACTACGGGCGTCAGATCGAGCGCAACACCCACATGTACTCGTCGCTGCCGCGGTCCTCGGTGCTCGCTACTACGGCCGAGGCTCGAGTCGTCTTCGGTAAACCAAACAACAACATGGTGGTGGCGCGCGGGCGCGGACACTCGGTGCCCAATCTAGGTCTCTATAAGCTCTGACACGCTGATACCGACCCCGCTTGCAATACCTTACCGACCGACTCGGTTGTTTAAACCTGTATCAGTAATAAACATCTTGTGATCCGCTTATTGGTGCCATTTTTATCGACCGACTCAATTGTTTGTCCCAATATCAGTTACAAAGATTTTGTGAACCCACTTTTTTGTTTTCAAGAGATTACCTTTTTCCCTTTTAGGAGTGGAATTTTTTATAATCCTTTTTTAGCGGAGGATTACTTTATAACAGCTATATGTATGCCAAATTTTAGCCTGATCCATCCATTGAATTGGTTTGATCTGTGTGTTGTTAAATATCAGTCAGCAGGCTTTATAAGCGCCAGCAATGCTATTCATGGCGCTGTAGGGCCCGGGACCTGTATTAAATAGAATGGGCTTGAACCTATACCACCGGTTTGCCACTATCTCACCATATAATAATTGACGATTTACTGATGATCACAAAAACTGTTCGTAACTGTTCGACTCCTTTTGCATATCTTGCTTTTCATTCCCGTTCAATTTTTTTTTTCTTATAGAACCGGCTTATGAGTGTGGCCGACTATAGTTTTTGCATGTCGTCATGTAGTTGTATTAATGTGCTTTGCTAAGGCTTCGCTTGATGTCGTTACGTTAAATGTAAATATTGTTATCTGAATTATCAAATATCGCTCTAGAAGTCTTCAGGATTATGTTCAGCAGTGGACGTCCTATGGCTGAAAGTATACAGAAAGTTTTTGAAATAGGCTTACAGAAACCTATTGATGTATTTCTCATGCATTGTATGATTCCTATTGCATAAAGAATTTCGACCAATGATGTCCTTTTTTTGCATTTTTTGTTAAAGTTTAACATGCCCAGAAAGCCAAATTCAATTCCTCAAGCTGTATTAAAAATACTTGTGTATTTAGCGGAGAAAGAGGAGGTGTTATCTCGTGGCAGCCCCGTGCCGTCACTCCGCGAAGTGCGCGCGCGGCTCGGTAGCGGAGGCGGCGCGGGCGGCGGGGTGCGGCTGGAGGGAGACGACCTGCGTGCGAGCATACGGTCCGTGCCTAGGGCCAGACCTAATACTATGCCTTGGTGAGTTATATTACTGTTACAGATCATTTCTATCCTTTCGCACCTTGCTCATGTATCTACGAGTATTGTTCTCAATTACACGTGTTTCGAAAATCACCAGGTCAATTGTCGTAAATAACATTGTTAAAATGACATTACAATATATTTCCGATAGCATTTGGATTACAAAAACTCAAAGGAGCTCAAAATACCCTCAAAGTCAGCTATTGGTATTCTCAAGATAAATCGCAATGCAATCGAAATTATATTGCAATTTGAACAATTTTTTTAAGAGGACCATGATAATTTTGATTCTGATTGTATTTTTACAATCAGAATCAAAATTTGTATCTAAGAAGTAGAATTTCGGATAATGCCTACGTCATACAAAGAACACACCCTCCAAGTATCAGTAGAGGTTTAGGCTGTGCGTTGTTAGGACAATTTTTTATTATTTATTTATTATTTATAAATAAATAAATATTGCAGGACATTCCACACATCGCCATCTAGCCCCAAACTAAGTAACTAGACTTGTGTTATGAGTGCTACACAACGGATATACTACTTATATACTTTTCTTTTGTAAATATTTACTTATAATACATAGAAACAACCGGACCGCAGACAAATATCTTAGCATAAATACATGTCTGAGTCGGGAATCGAACCCGCAATCCTGTGTTTGGCAGTCCTGCATGTTGACCATTATGCCAACTGGGTCGTCAAAGCATTTTATATGTATAGATAAGTGCTGATAAATTCTACATGCTATAATGTTGTTCCAGGCAAACGACAGACGTACGTCAATGGGACTGTGAGACAACATGCGGCTGGCTCGAGAGCCTCGGCCTGGAGTCGTACATCCCCGCGGCTCGCGTGTGGCTTGGCGCGGCGCCCGACGCTCGCGGCCTGATGGCCAACGCTTCACATCAGGTTATAGAGAAGGAATTGGGGATCAAACATCCGATGCATAAGAAGAAGATCGTTTTGGCATTGACTGATTTATTGGTAAGTTAATGTTTAGATTTAGGTGTAAAAGTAGCATATTACTTTAGTGTCAGAATACATTTGAATTTTTGTTAAACTGGTCAATCTGTAAAATGACCTATGGATGAAGTTGAAGAAGCTAGCAATATTCAAAATTTGTCTCGAATTGTAGTGCCGCCTTCCTGTATGTTACACAATTACGGGTATATTAAATAGATTTATACGTTTGAGACACCCAAATGCCTGAGGTTTTTTATACATAATATGATAGGTCAGCGTTTGACCACTATCACATCCGCCTGATGACAGGTAACGATGCGGCCTAAGATGTAACACGCTTATCTCGAAGAGACCTACTCACTCGCGACTTGATGATTGGGAAAATGCGTCACGTGACTTAGATCTACGTGGGCCAAGTCTAATTACCATATACAAGGCGTGAAGACCGAAGAAGTTGAAAAAGTGTAGTTCTAGCTTTTTTGTGTGTCCCAGGGTGGTCACGGTGACTCACTGCTGACAGCGGCAGGTCGACTAGACACGGCGTGGACGCTGCGATGGTTGGAGGACGTGGGTGTGTGCGGTGCTCGTGCGCCGGCTGCCGACGCGGCGCTCGACGGCCGCATGCTGCATCGTCTCGCCCACACGGACCTGCATACTGCGCTTAGAGTGACACATGCATTGCATGCGTTGGCTATCAGGAGAGGTAATCATACTACTGAACGTTCACATTTCTATACAACTCGGAACGATCGAAAATAATAAAAAAATACTTTTTGATCCGGCTCGAAGAACCAAAACCTTCGGAAAGCAAAAATATCGTTTATCAGCAGGAACTTAAACGCTTTTCGATCAATTTCATAAGCCTGGAATTAAACAGACATTTAGTTTTTGATCCGGCTCGAAGGGCCAAAATTAACAAAAGCGTCGTCTATTCCAGGTATCCAAGTGCTTCGAGACAACAAATTCGATCCGGAGACTATGATCCGTCGCGCTGCTGAAGGTGAAGAGTGCGGCCCGCGGCGGCCGGACAGCGCGAGTGACTCGGCGAGCGGTGTAGCGAGTGGGACGGCGAGTGGGGAGGGCAGCGGGCAGGTGCCGCCCGGAGAGCTCGCGCGGTGGTCGAGCCATCGAGTCATGCAGTGGTTGAAGGCTATAGACCTTGCCGAATACGCACCCAACTTGAGAGGCGCCGGTAAATTTACCAAATATGTTATTTCTATCCAATGCAGCTCAGAAGGCCAAGTCTCGTAAATAACATTATTCAAATTATATTGCAATATCATTCCGAATGCATTTCGATTATTAAAATCAAAGTAGCTAAAAATACCCTCAAAGTCAGCTTTTGATATTCTCAAGAATATTTTTTGTAATCAAAATGCAATCGGAATGATCTATTTTATTTACGAGAAGAACACCTTAGGAAACTTTTACTTTACCATGCCCTGAGTACTTTCCATACACGCTTAAAGAATGATCAATGAAACTTAAAAATACCTTTAGTTTTAGTTTTAGTAAGAGCTAATGCAAATTGTCTGATAATGTAAGATTGTTAAGAAAGTTAATGAGTTCAAGACAAAAGTTCAAAAGTTAAGAAAATTAATGAGTTCAAGACAAAAGTTCAAAATTATTCATCATCTTCCTGCCCTTATCCCAATTTATTTGGGGTCGGCGCAGTAAGTCTTTTTCAAAAGTTCAAAATTATTATGGAAAATATATTTTCCAGGTGTCCACGGAGGTCTAATGTTATTAGAGCATCGATTCACGGCCGAACTGTTAGCGGCGTTACTGAACATTCCTGCGAACAAGACGCTTTTGAGACGGCATCTCACACAAAGGTACACTTTATTACATCGTTCTAAGGTTCGATTTTATTTGACAACAAAAATAAGTTTTTAGAATTTTGTACTATTTTAATATAGTTTATTACCATGCCATATGGTTCAAACTCGTCTGATATTTTGTTTTAGATTTAACGATTTGCTGGGCAAAGATGTGATACAGCAGAAACGGAACGCGGAACAGACGCTCGGATATCAACCACTTACGGCAACTACTAAATATAAGGTATGAATCCCCGGTGGTACACCGGTAAAGCCTCGTTGGTGGATCCTAGTGGAATGAGCCGCTTGTACCATTGGATGGATCAAGCTAAAATTTGGCATACCGATAGCTGTTATGACGTAGGCATTCGCTAAGGATTTTAGAAAATTCATCTACACGGTCGAAATCGCGAAGATAGTATGTTAAATTTTATGCAAAATAAAACTCCATGACTTGGCTTCGTTTGAGTGCGTCACTGTCTATAGCAAAACAAGAAGATGGAAACTTGACACTATGAAAACTGAAGCCAAAAATCGACAACAATTACTTTACAATAATGGGTGAAATTTTATAATTTTGCTATCATAATCAAGAATGATCATTACAAACTGTTTATTTGGGGGTATTTGAGTCACGAACCTAAAGCGTGGGTATATCTTAGACTGCATCGTCACTTGCCATCGTGTCAGATAGCGATCAAACGCTGATCTACGCAAACCTAAAAAACGCGCGCGCGTTTAAAAAAGCTGAGATGCAATGATCAATTTACCACTTCAATTTGTACTATGGGGTTTCATTCAACCCTAATCCCCCAATCCCCAATCAATATTTACTTTAGATGTTATTGCGTAGGTACCAAAGAAAAGCCAGTTCTCATTGAAACGCAAGAAGAGCAAGGACGAGCTGGACACGAGCGAGCTGGTCTGCCCCCTCCACGACGACTCAGGTGACGTGAACTCACACAATGTACCCACATCGCCTGTAAGTTGATCACTAACAATACTAATATAATACCCTACTTCATCTTATGATCTAGAATCAAAGGGGCCACTGCAAGGATTATTGTCAGTACAGAGACCTTACAACGAGTTGTTTACGCATTTGATCATAATTATTAAACTTTTTAACCATTGTACATTTTGACGATGGAGGGAATTAACCCAATTACAGACTTCTACTCATTGAAGTTCCGGAGCGAGCAAACGTACCGGATTGAGTATTTATTATGAAACTTCAAGTCTAGAATCGTATCTCTTAACATATTAAACAGTATCTCTGTTTAAGGATTTGTTTACGCAAGTTTGGTGACGATGAGATCGAGGATATAGCATGCTCGCCCAGAAAGGACCTATTCACTCTGGACTTGAATACTTAAATGTAGGTAAACAAATATTATATTGTATAGACATCTGAAATAGACGCCGCGATGGAGACATTTTTTTTAAACTATCTTGCGGCTCGCGTACCGACCGATTCTACTTAAAGTTTCATGGTAAATCACTACATAGTATAAAACAAAGTCGCTTTTTCTGTCCCTATTTCCCTTTGACTGCTTAAATCTTTAAAACTACGCAACGGATTTTGATGGGGTTTTTTTTATTAGATAGAGTGATTCAAGAGGAAGGTTCATATGTATAATACATGCATAATATAGCCGTGCGAAGCCGGGGCGGGTCGCTAGTACTGTATATGATACGTTTGATCGCATGCGTAAACAACTTTTAGTACGAATATTTCATGTCATTTTGCCTCGCTATACTATGTGTGCGTGTGTCTATAAACATTCAACTTTGATTGGTGTGGTAGTGATGTAGCAGGCTCGCATATTCGTTTGTAGCAGTCTCGGTATATTTTCGAGTCTCGAGACTCGGTTCGGTCCCAGAATTCCCGGGAAACACGAGAAGAAAATCTCAGTCGTTCCTAGAAACGTGTAGTCCGACGACAAATCTAAGCTGCATGTTTATAGACTTACGCACACATAGAACCGCGCGCCAACTTGAGTTGAATGCGGTCAAAGCAGACGCCATAAGCGTTGGATTATAGCAGTTGCCTTGAATTCTGGATGCGGTTACTTTAGAAGTGGATTTGTATATAAGTAGATTTTTTGCACAATTTTGTTTGGTATTTATATCGCACATCAATATAGTGTGGTTTCTTTTAACAAGCTTTAACAACGGTTTGGTTTTGGAACTATTGTTGGTGTGGCGCTTTTTAGATTATTTTAGTTTCGTCGAGACCTGGGTAAGTGTTGTAAATAATATATATTTCTTTAAATTACTTTTATGGTGGCCCGATTACAGTCGGCCGCGAGTCGTGTATCGGGGTCAATTTAATAAAATTCTAGAATTTCTTACCTGAGTGAAAAAGATGTAGAATTTCACACAATTGTGATCACTATATAGTTCGCTAAAATAATAACACGTTGCGTCGGTGACTATTCGGTACTTTAGCCTTGTACATAACGTAGCGACTCAATTAAATTCTAGAATTTTTCAAAATTGACTCTGGTAGCTATTTTGCATTTCAAGAGCTAGATAGAACCGCCGAATTAGTCGCGGCCGACTGTACTAGGGCATAATCCTATAGAATTTCACCAATTTTTTTACTTAATTAATTGTATTTCTCTATATGAACAGACGATGAGAGTAAAATCAGTTCCGGCAGCAGCGGGCGTCGCGTCGGCTGTCTATCTCCCGCGTGACGAGTCGAGGGCACATTAGATTATACTTACTTTAAACTAAAACATGATATGCCTTGGACTACAGTATACAATAAAGAAATAAGTTAAACCCGAACGTACTGCACACTGAGGGATGATTAACTAATGTTAATCATCCCTCAGTGTGCCACGTATACGTGGCCCGAACTTAAATTCCTTCGTAATGTTTCAAATCCGTGCCAGTGCCGTGCCAGTGCCGTGAAAGGGGCATCCCTTATCCGACTTATAGTTTGAAGCTGCAACCTTCAAATGTGAACTGTCAGCGACAAACTATAGATTGGAAACAGATTAGAGACTGTAGTACGAGTTTTCGAGTATAGCAAACATAACGTAAACGAAAAAAAGTTGAAAATTAAGATAAATTTTGGTACAAACTTACAAGTTTTCACGAAAATCTTTTCACGTATTTTATTATCGTGTTGACTCAGGACTCAGTATCACTACATAGTATAAAACAAAGTCGGTTTCTCTGAAACCTCATTTATATGGTTTCGTTTCTCGAGAATGATTATCTCAATCTTCTTTTTGAGGGTTTTCCTAATATAAATCATTACATAGTATAGAACAAAGTCGGTTCACGCTGTCTGTCCCTATGTATGCTCAAATCTTTAAAACTACGCAACGGATTTTAATGCGGGTTTTTTAAATAGATAGAGTGATTCAAGAGGAAGGTCTATATGTATAATACATGCATAATATACCCGTGCGAAGCCGGGGGGGTTGCTAGGTCCATTCGTTCCTAAGAATATCGGTGGTGACACAAAGACAGACGGTCTGATCTTATAAGGGATCCTTTTTCTATCTTTTGAGGTACGGAATCCTGAAAATTGTATAAAGAATTGAAGCATTACGTACGCCTTTTAACGTTCGGTTTGCTTTACGAAAAACTCGAGTTACGAGCTCTTTTTGAAAACTGCTAAAAATGGCAGCTAAAACATGTTAGCTTATATATTAAAAATTACTGTAATTCAATGTTGTAACTTAAACGAAATACGTAGTTTATTGGTGCTAACATCAAAATTATCAGTTTTATATAAAGTTCCAAGGCACATCAATTAATTCTAAGAAAATGTTAACAAATTAACACTTTTATTTAAATTAATCGTGTTTAACTGCCAAAAGTATGAAGTTTGATGGTTGATAGATTTTATGAAATCTAAAGAGGTTGATATAATTAAATTAATATTTATCATTTTAGAGATATAACGTTAAATTAAGATGTTTGTTTGTGTGAATGTTTGAGTACGATCAACACGGAAATAAATGATATGCAAAGAGGCAATAGACATTCCACAAACGGTAATTTGCTCTTTATTTATTTTAGAAGTATTAAAACAAACCCCTGATCAATAAATGGCAAAACCCAAGCAGTAGGCACGTAGGTACATGCAGTATTAAGTTCCTGTTTGAAGGCACACAATAAATATTCCTTGAAGTCTTATAGCTTATACACACGTCCCGATTTGGTCGGGTCCGACATCAGTGTTGCCACATTTCAATTCGACAAATCTGTATCGATAAGTGCAAAAATCTGTGTAAAATCTGTATGAGAACAGCTATAATTGTATAAAATCTGGACTATTCATAATCGTAGACAGAGAATAAATAGTTATTCTCTGTCTACGCTCCATAATATATAAGACATACCTAATATTACAAATGAATAGTCCAGGTTTTATACAATTATAGCTGTACTCATACAGATTTTACAGATTTTTTCACTTATCGATACAGATTTGTCGAATTGAAATGTGGCAACACTGATGTCGGACCCGACCAAATCGGGACGTGTGTATAAGCTCTTAGATAAACGGGCAAGATGCAGTAATACTATTATTATAAGCAGACCGCAGTCTTACAAAGTGTCTAAAAGAGCGCTCGATTAAAAAAAAGCGAGCATTTTGCTTCACGAAACAATAAACAAAAGACCGTCATCGTTCGTCATCGTTTGGGCGATTCAAGTGAACTTAATAAGTTCACGACGATCTCCTTGGTCGTTTAGTGTTTTCTGGTCAACTGATGAGTTCACCAGGACTCCCTTTGGCGATCAGGCCAGGTAATATTTTATTTTTCTCATTAAAAAATGTACTTTATTGTAACAATAGGTAATTAGTTTATTTAAACGCCGTTTATTGGCAGGGGGCTGTAGTATCAAGTAGGTATGGAAAGTTA